>OY757018.1:62865485-63465485 GCA_963580285.1 Lucinisca nassula | reverse complement strand
TGCCAAAAGTCACAAAGTGTGAGGTCAGGACTTTATGCAGGATGTAGCAAAGTTTCAATTTTGTGCTTTCCAAATACACCACAACTTCATTATAACACAGTTTTTGATATAACATAGTTTCAAGATGGATCCCAAAAAATGTCTTTATAATCTATACATTTTTGTTTGGATATAACACTGTTGTTCAACTAACAGTGTTTCTGCTTTGGACCCCATTAATAGTGTTATAAAGAGGTTGTGGTGTATTCCATTACCAAGGCAGATCTTGATCTAGATGCAGGGGCAATGTCATGCAGAGTTGCACATGGTTGTGTTGGCTATTAATAATCCACAACTGCAGGGAGAAGCTTTTCTTTGTAAAATAATCTAGTAACTCTGCCAGTTGCAGATACTGGCACTAAGGCCACAATACTCTTACAGTCAAACAAAAATGACCATTTTAGGGTGGATAAATGTGATGAAATTTGACGTGTCACCAGTAACAATTCTGATTCTGATTCTGAAAAGCATAAATTTGTCTTGATTTTAGGTGGTCAAAATAACGGAATTTCACTGCACGTTTTAGGCTGCAAATTAGTATCGGAGGCAAGGATCAGGAATTGATACAATTAACCCACAGCTCCCATCAGAGACACCAAAGGAAAAGAAACACAAACATGAAAAAAAACAGACCCTAATGGAAACACCAATAGTGGAAAGCCAAAAGGACAGTTACTTTCCCACAAAATGGCCAATAGGCTATCCAAAATAAAGTAATATAAGCCACACAAACACCCAAAGACAAACCATAACAAAAATAAACTGCGACAGAAGAACGGCCTTGGAGCGGTCAGTGGAAGCGAATTTCACTGGGGGGCTTAAATGGATTTTACGTGGCCACCCTTACGAAAATTGATTGGAATTTTCCAGAAATTTCCAGAATTTTCTGGCACAAATGATTTGTCAGTTTTTGGAATTAGAGACTGGAAATTTCTGTCACTATTTGGAATGTTAAATGGAACGGCATTATTTGTCGGTATTTGGCACTCAATTCCAAAAGATGACAATAAATTCCAAACCAAAAATGACAGAAAATTCCAAATAATGTCAGAAAATCTGCATTGGAATTTTCTGACATTATTTGGAAATGTCAGAAAATGACAAATATTTCCATTTCTTGAAAGACAGAAAATCAAAAAAAAAAAAATCCATTCCTAGAATGACAAAAACTGACAAATAATGCCACTCTGAAAATGCCATAAAATGACAAATAATTCCATTAGTAGTGTTAAGGCAGTTTCAACAGTATTTCAGTCATATATGTACATGACATTTGGAAAGGTGTTTAGGAAGGGCTTTGCTAAAGCTCAATATTTTAAATTTTTGGAGAAAAAAACAATGATCAGGAAATCTGCATGCAGGCAAATTAGCTATCAGCACACTTAGCATGGCCATGTTTTAGGTGGGGGGTGTAGGTTTCTGACCGTAGAAGAGGTCCCACTTTGCCTCAGGATACTCACACGTCCAGTTAGTGATATAGACCCGGATAGTCTCACCCCGAGGGTTTTTCTGCGCGTTTTTCTATTTTCGGATTGTTGCATGCTCGTATGCTTACAAGATTAGCCGACAACTGAATACCTTCAGTCTAGCGCAGAATATTCACTTATTTTGTGGCAGCAAAATTTTGTGTTTCTTTTGTGTACATGTATTTGTGCTGTGTTTCCGCACATTAGATTATCTATATATTAAGAAGATATATACTTCTTTCATATTGAGTGAACGTTTATTACGCTGCATAAACACCAATATCACACGCTGGCTCGATCTGTGCTGAACTGACTTTAGAAAAAGATACTGATTTGGATATAAATTTTATCTTTATACTGTTCACCAAGACCTAGGCTATCAATCCAAATACTGATGAATTTTACAGTAAAAGAAAGTGTATGGTGTATAACTTTTAATTTTGAGATATTGAAAGCAAATAGAATATATATGAATATAATAGTATCCCACCCAAATGTCCCATTTATACAAGAACAAAAAAATTCACATGCAACTGAAGGATGTTATAATATTGGAGAACTTACTTGAAGCTGCAACACTATCACATTTATATTTAAATAAGAAAATTCCATTTAAAACTGAGACTAAAAAGCATTTAAAACTTGTATGCATGTTTTTGCCTTTCAAACAAAGGCTGCTGTTTTGAAATTCAGCCAATGAGAGCAATCTGGGTCATATAAATGTAGTAGTCATCCTTGTACACAAGAGTTTGATGTTAAAGTTAGTGGGAACCTGTCAGAGATGAAGATTGATGGTTCCAAAAAATGACAGAAAATTCCACTCAGTGATGACAGGATTTATAGTAGTGTCTGTTTGTTGTGTAAGTTCCAGAAAATGACATTTGATGATAGATGTTTACCATTGTCATTATTAGGAATTATTTGTCACTTCATGATTCCAAAAGATTCCATAAAATGACAGAACTTAGAGTTTGTCATTTTATGGAAATATTTGTCAATGACAGAAAATTCCAGTGGCCACATGAATGACAATTTATTCCAAATAGTTCCAAATCGATTTATGGAATATTTTGTCAATTTCTAGAATATTCCGGAAAATGACAAATCTTGGAGATATTCGGAATTTATTTTCGTAAGGGCACAATCCTCGCCCTTACTTCTGTCGCAGTTACGAGGACTGTTCAAGTATGAATGCAACTAAGCTCATAAAAATGATTCCGTGATAGATTTCGTTGAAAAATTTATTTTGTCCCCTCAAAGTATTCCTCTTTAACAGATATACAAACTTTCAGTCTTCTGATCCAATCATTGAATGCATTTTGGTAGTCTTTTCGAGGTATACTATGAAGGCACTGGAATATTGCAGAACCGAGGTGTTTGCGCTGTACAAATAATTGACCAGAAAGGTATTTTTCAGCCACGGGAACAAAAAAAAGTCACATGGGGCAAGGTCAGGGGAATACGGGGGGTGAGGGAGTACAACAACCTTTCCTGCTTCAGATAGTCTTGCACAATGAACGCCTTGTGCGATGACACATTGTCATGTAGCAATCTGACATTGGCCAAACCAGTTGCGGGTCTTCGCTCTTTGAAATATTTCTTCAATTTTCGAAGAACTTTATTCTTGTAAAACTTCGCATTTACAGATTTGCCTTTAGGCACAGCAACCTGAATAGCAGGGCCCTGATTTGAAAAGAATATGGCATACATTACCTTCTTGATTCTCATGGTCTGCTTTGCAATGCATGGTCTTTTGCAATACTTTGTTGCCCATATTTTGTACTGAATCTTTCGTTTTGGCTCAAAAAAGTGAACCCATGCCGCGTCACCTGAGACGACATTAGCGAAAGACCGTGCATTGTAATTTGGAAACTTTTTAAGCAACTTCTTGGCGCACTGAACGTGTCTTTTTCTGCTCATCTGTCAACAGATGGGGAATCCATCTAGCACAGATCTTTCTCATTTTCAAATCCCATTTCAGAATTGTATGTAATGAGATGCCAACCATACTAGCTATTTGCCTAGTGGTGTATCGTGCATCGGTAGCAATTTTTGTTGGACAGGTTTTTTAAAAAAAAATCCGTCCTTTGAAATAGCGATGTCCGGGCGGGCGGGCGTCCTGCGGGCGGGCGGGCGTCGTCCCAGGTTTACCTTTTGGTTAACCTTTTTTCAAAGTGATATTTTTCATCTATTCTGTAGCAGATTGTTTTAATATCAGGACTGATGCATAAGTGGAGGTACTGCTTTCATGTATTATCCATAAATGGCGCAAAAGACTAAAATTTTGTCGGAAATTGTCATTTTTCAAACTTGTGTTTTTCAGGTTTACCTTTTGGTTAACCTTTTTTCAAATGCCAGTGTAGTGGATAGAGTGCTGGACTACGAATCCTATTGTTGACTATGAATCTGAGGGGCGTGAGTTCAAACCCCGGTGGAGACATTTTTTTTTTTTTTTTGTTCTTTTTTTTTTTTCTTTCTTTTATCATTCTTTTTTTTCTTTATTTTTCTTTTCTTCTCCATAAACACATATGAACAATTATTATCTTCCTCCCCTGATAGTTGCTAGTAATAATACATACATGCATGCACAGGCATGGAATTTTCTTTTTTTTTTTTTTTTTTTTTTTCGTTCTTTTTTTAGCTCACCTGAGCACGAAGTGCTCAAGGTGAGTTGATGTCCGTCGTCCGTCAACAATTTCTTTAAACGACATCTCCTCCTGGGATAATGGCCCGATTTCAAAATTATTTTACAGAAATGTTCATTAGGTGACCCTTTTTCAAAATTGCTAAAATCAGTGGCCACTAGAGCTAAAAAATAGAGCTAAAAATAGAAAAAAACTTTATTTTTTTTTCTTCGTAAAACACATAAACAAATCAACACCCCCCCCCCCCCCCCACCCCCAAAAAAAGTTGTTACTGGGTTAGGATATTGCATTTGTTCTGTACATGCATGCATACATAGTTTTACATACATACAGAAATGTTCATTAGGTGACCCTTTTTCAAAATCGCTAAAATCAGTGTCCACCAGAGCTAAATATAGAAAAAAAAAAAAAAATTATTTTTTTTTTCTTCTTAAAGCACATAAACAAATCATACCCCCCCTCCACAAAAAGTTGTTACTTGGTTAGGATATTGCATTTGTTCTGTACATACATGCATACTTAGTTTTACATACATACCCTACCCACCCCACCCTACCCTAGCATACCTTACCCCACAACCCCACCCCACCCCCATCCCAAAACAACCCCAATCCACCCCCAACCCCACCCCATCCCAACACTCCCCACCTTACCCGACCTCGCCCCATCCCACCCACCCAAGCCCACCCCACCCCACAAGCCCACCACACCCCATCCCACCCCACACCCCACCCCACCACAAATTCCACCCCGTCCCACCCGACTCCTAACCCATCCCACCCCACTCCACCCTACCCCACACCAGCACACCCCACCCTACCCCATCCATGCCACCACCATCCTAACCGTACTGAAGAAAAAACCCGTCCATAATGCCATTAGGCATTTTTCTTGTTTCTTTCACTCTAGCAACCATCTTGGCAGATGTTGCTCATTTCGGCCTACCATCATGTGGTGCATCTTCTGTTGAGCCTAGCCCACAGCTGAATTTCTTACACCAACGAAAAACTGTCAGAAAAGACATTTCATTATGCCCATAAACCGAATATATTTCATCAAAAATGTCTTTGCACCGTATACCAAGAATGCAACGATTCTTAATATAGGACCGTATTTCAACGGCGTACTCTGACCTTCTTCCAACCATGTTTTGTATTAGTATAGAAGAGTAGACATGTTTATTGAACGATATACATGGCTAAAGTGCACGGATTTTATTAGGTTTGGTATCAATGTATAGATAAAATGTTTTTCTACGCTGTGATATTTGTTTCCAGGTGATTTTCGCATTAGTGCATGAGAAAACATTCTACTTGCATTCATATTTGAACAGTCCTCGTAAGACAAATAATTTGTTCTGTCCACATGAAGGCCTCCTAACTCATCAGTGCAACATCTCCGTGAACAGAAAAATCAAACAACCACAGAGATGAAACAGCGGTGAGGACTCGACAGCAAGAAACCACTGAAATGCTGGAGCAAAAGAAAACCAAGTTAGACTCTGATCGGCCCGACCAGAGACAGAGCATCAGGTACCAACCAACATAAGTCTTTACGCTGGAACTGTCATAGAATCTGAGGCCTGGCCCACCGGCATGCAATTAAAGTGGGAAGCAAAGTTGTCAACTGTGATTGGGTTAGCTACCATGCATGCAGTCTGTCGTATAATATTTATGTTGTACCAAATCTTTTTATATCGAAGAATGATTTTACGAAATTGAGTGCTGAAGTCATTGCCGTTATATGTTTTTCTGAATTTATATACTAAGTCACCATGAAATTCGGGTTCCGATAGACCTTGTTGCAGAAGATATTTAAGTCCAATATTGAATTTTGAAATCAAATCAGAATGATGTCTATAAAATTTTGAAAAGGCTTTGCGTAGTTTATGGTACTGATAACCTTGATTAAGAAGTTTAGCCATTAACAATTTATTACAAGTGTTGAAGTCAGTTACATGACTACACACTCTGGCAAATCAAATTAATTGCAAAATATAAATGCCATTGCAAAATATAAATGCCATTGCAAAATATAAATGCCATAGGATGGCGCACGAAGAACATCACCATCCAAAAAAGGAAAATTTACAATCTCAAAATCAAAATCATCGCGTTTATCATAAATTGTGCAAGAAACAAACCCATCTACAATAGAAAGATATAAATCCAAAAAAAGGGGCCTCAGTATCAGAAGAATTTGCTTTATTATCCCCTCGCAACAACGTTGCGAATGGGGATATAGCATCGGTGCCGTGTGTTAGTGTGTCTGTGTTTCTGTGTGTGTGTCTGTCCGGAACCTTGTGAGCAGGATAGAAGACACAGTATTCATCGTAGAAGCATCAAACCTTTCACAAATGTTCACCATGTACAGAGGCTGAACCCTATTGAATTTCAAGGTCAGGGGTCAAAGGTCAAGGTCACAATGGACTTGACCTTGAAAACCTTGTGAGCAGGATAGAAGACACAGTATTCATCGTAGAAGCATCAAACCTTCCACAAATGTTCACCATGAACAGAGGATGAACCCTATTGAATTTCAAGGTCAGGGGTCAAAGGTCAAGGTCACAATGGACTTGACCTTGTAAACCTTGTGAGCAGGATAGACGACACAGTATTCATCGTAGAAGCATCAAGCCTTCCACAAATGTTCACCATGTACAGAGGATGAACCCTATTGAATTTCAAGGTCAGGGGTCAAAGGTCAAGGTCACAATGGACTTGACCTTGAAAACCTTGTGAGCAGGATAGAAGACACAGTATTCATCGTAGAAGCATCAAACCTTCCACAAATGTTCACCATGTACAGAGGATGAACCCTATTGAATTTCAAGGTCAGGGATCAAAGGTCAAGGTCACAATGGACTTGACCTTGAAAACCTTGTGAGCAGGATAGAAGACACAGTATTCATCGTAGAAGCATCAAACCTTCCACAAATGTTCACCATGTACAGAGGATGAACCCTATTGAATTTCAAGGTCAGGGGTCAAAGGTCAAGGTCACAATGGATTTTCATGTTAATGAATGGTATGCAGTTGCGAGGGGATGCTACTCTTGCGTTGCCTTGTTTAACTGAAGTTCTGGGGAATAAATTTGTCTGATCAAACCATCGAAATAGGTATTATCAATATTTAATAAATCATCCAAATATCTAGAAGTGGAGCTAAAAGCTTCAATGATTTCAGACTGGTTTTCAGCAGAAAGGGACATAATGAAGTCTCTCTCATAACAAAACTAAAACAGATCAACCACAAGTGGTGGGCAATTAGTACCCATCGGAATACCCACAACTTGTCTAAATATCTTAGTACCAAATTTTATGTAAATATTGTCAAGAAGAAAGGTGAGAGCGACAGGGCTTGAGATGTCATTTCATCTCAATGTCGGGTAAAAGTCCCACAAAATTGGAAGCAACGGCTCCAAAATGACCTTTACAGTGTTGACAGGGATGTTAAACCTCAAATCAAACAATTCACACACTTTATGACATGACCCTAAAGTATAATTGTTATGCTCTTCAAAAGTGAAAAAAGCATTTCTTACAAATACCTGTCTGTAATACTGTTCATACGAATATGATTTTGGATGTATCATTTAAAGGTGGATCCTAGAATGGGCAATTCTGTCATGCTGGCTATTAGCATGGCGCAATATAGGAGTCTAAATTTCCGTCCATTTGTTCATCCATCCATTTGTCAATCCATCAACATTTGCGACCACCCTAAGCGTTCACCCAAACAATCATGTTTATTTCTCATTCATGAAAGATACTTGGTACAAACTTGTATCTAGGGACGGCAACTTTAATGCAAGCATCCATATATTTGACCTTGACCTACATTTCATGGTTCATTGACATTGTGAAAATTTGCGACCACCCTAGCATTCACCCAAATGGTCAAGTTTATTTCTCAAGAGCTTAATTAATGTTACTAGTACAAACTCGTATCTAAGGCTGGAAACTTTAATGAAGCATCCATATTTGACCTTGACCTTTATTTCATGGTTCACTAACTTTTTGAAAATTTAATACCACCATAGTGTTCACCGAAGTGGTCAAGTTTATTTCTCAAGAATTATTTGAGTTAAATTAATGTTACTTGGTACAAACTTGTAGTTAGCTATGGCAACTTTAATGCAAGCATCCATATCTGACCTTGACCTTCATTTCCTGGTTCACTGACATTGTGAAAATTTACGACCATCTAAACGTCACACAAACCCCGCAGGCATACGAGGTAATTGTGACGTCACATCTACGTCGGTGCAACGTCATAACGTTGCACTGACGTTGATTTGATGTTGCCTTAGCGATGTGTGTCTGCTGGGAAATGGTCAAGTTTATTTTTCAGGAACCATAAGAGCTTCATTTATAGTACTTGGTTCAAACTTGCGTCAAGGGATGGCAACTTTCACGTAAAACACAACAATCTCTTTATAACACTTTTGTTTGGATCCAAAGCAATAGCCATGTTAGTTAAACAACTGTGTTATATCCAAACAAAAATTTATAGATGACATTTAAGAAATGAATTTTATTTTTCTGCTGTTCATGAAAGTATGAATGCAATGGGTTGTGTGCAAAGTAAATGAACCCAAAAGGGGTTCATGTAAACTTTGCTTGTGACCCACTGTCGCTCATACTTTCATGAAAAGCACAAAAATTAAGTTTAACCCATTCAGTACCAGAAACCTCTAAAGGGGTACCTTAGCAAACAGTGCAGGCCCAGATCAGACGCCGCAGAATGCGGTGTCTGATCAGGGCCTACACTGTTTGCAAAAAGTTGAGCCATTTTCCAAGTAATATTTGAAGAAAATACAACCTGACACCCCTAAATTTTGAAATGGACTCCTGCTATATATAAGGAGGAAGATTCCATCTGGTACAGAATGGGTTAATTTTTATACATGTATTTACATTCTTTGCCCCTCATCACTCACTGTGTGAAAAAATACTCATAGGGCTAAGTTTTAAAGCTGAAAAACATTAACATGCTGATCTTAGTCATTGCTAAACTGAGTCTTTGCTGTGCACATAGGCTGACCTGAGTCATGCTGTACACACAGGCTTATCTGAGTCATGCTGTACACATATACTGTATATCTGAGTCATGCTGTGCATATAGGCTTACCGGAGTCATGCTGTACACACACACACACATCTGAGTCATGCTGTGAATATAGGCTTATCTGAGTGACAGGCATGCTGAACACACATACTTATCTGAGTCATGCTGTGCATATAGGCTTATCTGAGTCATGCTGTACACACACACACACACACTTACCTAAGTAATGCTGTGCAAGTAGGCTTATCTGAGTCATGTTGTACACACAAGCTTATCTGAGTCATGCTGTGCACACTGGCTTATCTGAGACATGCTGTGCACATAGGCATATCTGAGACATGCTGTGCACACAAGCTTATCTGAATCATGCTGTGCACACATGCTGATCTGAGTCATTGCTGTGCACACTGTGATTTCCAAAGACATGTTAACATTTGTCACATGGCAGAACAAGATTTTTGCCTTCCAGCACTGTCATGTTTGTGGCTCAGACTGAAGTAAAACAGAGTGAAGTTTTTATGATAGTTTTGCATTCAGAAACATTATACCGTACCTCAATTAACCTTCATGGCAACCAGAAAATTGTGAAACTGATAGTCTAGCAGATTATTTACTGGTAATATCTAGCATTATTATCTCTGAAAAAACAAGAAGAAAAAATAAACTATTCGTATTTAACCCATTGCATGCGGGAAATCCCTTATGGGGTACCTTAGCAAATCAGACACGGCAGAACGAGTCTGCACTTTTTGATAACAGAATTTTCCATCAAAATAGAGTAAAAACGGAAAAATAGGCAAGTGACACCACTTATAAGACAAATGGACTTGTCCAACATATCACAATGGAAGAGTCCACTAGTATACAATGGCTTAAAGATGCTACACAGGAGAGATAATTCCTATGAAATGTCAAATCTTGTTTTTCCTGAATAATCAGACGACAGTATTTGATTATCGGCTAGCTGGAAAAGTGCTGTTGCAAACATTTGGAGAAAAGCACATTGCATCCAGGGCTTAATATTATGTATTATATGTGTATGTGTATGTTATATGCCATATCATATACTTATGTATGTATTCTATACCATACAAGTGCCTGATTGGTCGATCCACCCGTAGTAAACAAATAATCTAGTGATTGTACACTTGGTGATTCAGTTAAGTTTGCTCATGTACTATTTAGTACAATAAATCCAGTAGTTTGTGTTCAGAGGAGTGGCTGTTGCAGGTAATCTGTCCTTTCTCGTCTAGCTGGGTCTGTTTCTTTTTATCTTAACCCATAACATGCCAATCATGACAATTGTCATCTGCTTTGTCGTCTGCCAAGTACTATAAAATTAGTTTTCGCAAACTGTGGACCCAGATCAGTCTGCTCCTCTCAGAGCAGTCTGATCTGGGTCCACACTGTTTGCCTGTGTGCAAAAATATTTTTGACAACTTTGCAAAAACATTCAGCAGATGACATAAGCAGACAGCATTTTCAGATTTAGTTTTTCTCAGAGTCTTAAGGGTTAATGACTGATCATGTGTCATTCGACTCAAAATTGGTATGTGAAGTAGCTCTTCATTGCCGATGTTCATGTGGCCTTCATCAGTTTTTGAAATCAAGCTGGCAGTCATTTGTAGCCGCATTGTTTTTATCGCTGTGACATGGTAAGGTTATCCATAAAAACCATGACCTACTGAATGTATGAATTGGATTGGGTGAAGATTGTGGTCCATGACTAGAGCCACAGAATGTGGCATCTGATCAGGGTCCACTCCATTTGCATGGAGTGCAGGAATCTGGGGATTGAGCAATGCAGTCTGTTCTTTTGTCTGCGACTGTTTTCAAAGCTCAGGGACAGTCAACCCACCATTGCTAGCTTTGTCTTCAAATTTTAGCTCACCTGGGCCGAAGGCGCCAGGGGAGCTTATAGTATAGTGGGTCCTCCGTCGTTCGTCGTCCGTCCGTCGTCTATCCACACTTTAGAGTAGCATGCCTCTGATGGGGCATTGATGAGACATAAACTTTTTTTTGAAATCGCTCTAAAACTTTGGTTGTTATGGCAACCACAAAGTCCCATAGACTTGCTATGGGAAAATGCTTGTCATCACCGTAGCGCCTTCAGTTTTGATCGGATCTTTCTGAAACTTATATGTAAGGTGGCTAAGGATAAAAACCAGAATGAATTCGAAAACCGGCCAAGTTGGCCCATTTATCATAGAGTTACGTCACTTTGATTGCTGAAAATGCCGATTTTTGACCTTGTCATCACCGTAGCCCCTTCAGTTTTGATTGAATCTTTCTGAAACTTATATGTAAGGTGGCTGGCGATAAAACCTCCGATGAGTAAAAAAACGGCCAAGTCGACCCATTTTTCATAGAGTTACGTCCCTTTGATTGCTGAAAATGTTGATTTTTGACCATGTCGTCACCGAAGCCCCTTCAGTTTTAATAGGATCTTTCTGAAACTAATATGTAAGGTGGCTGGAGATAAAAACTCGGATGAGTATGAAAACTGGCCAAGTCGGCCCATTTATCATAGAGTTACATAGCCCCTTCAGTTTTGATTGAATCTTTCTGAAACTTATATGTAAGGTGGCTGGGGGTAAACTGAAAACCAGCCAAGTCGGCCCATTTTTCATAGAGTTACGTCCCTTTGATTGCTGAATATGTCGATATTTTACCTTGTCATCAAGGTAGCCCCTTCAGTTTTGATCGGATCTTTCTGAAACTTATATGTAATGTGGCTGGGGATAAAAACTCGGATGAGTTCGAAAACTGGCTAAGTCAGACCATTTTTCATAGAGTTACATCCCTTTGATTGCTGAAAATGCCGATTGTTTACCTTGTCATCACCGTAGCCCCTTCAGTTTTGATTGGATCTTCTTGAAACTTATGTACAAGTAAGTCCGATTTAAAAGTTTGGATTAGTTTGAAAACTAGCGATGTGGGTCAATTGCTGAGTTATGTCCCCTCCTTTGCTGAAAATGGTTATTTTTGACATTGTTTTTTACCGTAACTCCTTCAGTTTTCCTCAGATCTTTTTGAAATTTATATGTTAGTAAGTTAGAGATAAAAGCCCAGACAAGTTTGAAAACTAGCAAGGCCAGTCAATTAATCATGGAGTTATGTCCCCTGCTTGGCAGAAAATGCTTATTTTCGACCTTGTCATCACTGCTGCCCTTTCAGATTTGATCGGATCTTCATGAAACTTACAAACAAGTAAGTCAGGCAGAAAAGCTCGGAGAGGTTTGAAAACTGATGACGTTTGCCTATTTATCATAGAGTTACATCCCTTTGATTGCAACAGTTAATTGCTTATTTTTGGCCTTGTCATCACCATAGCCCCTTCAGTTTATATCGGATCTTCTTGAAAGTTACATGTACATATAAGCAAGTCAGGAATAAAAGCTTGAATGAGTTTGAAAACCAGTGAGGTCAGCCGATTTATTATAGAGTTACATATTCATGCTCCTCCATGAATGCTGCATTTCAGAAACCTTACGCCAGATCTGAAGTTCATCTGATTGAAGTATTTGAAGGAATCTGTGATAAATTTCGAGACTATGCCGAGTCGACAGACAGTGCAGGGCGACGGAGTCTTGCTAGAACAGCAGCCAGAGATGGAGGAACATTGTCCTTGTCAAATATAAAGATCAGCGCTGATACACAGAAACTCCTGAAATTTCATGTAAGATTTTTAAATGGTGCTTATCTAACTAGGTTACAGCAAGGCTCTGTATCTCAGTCCAATGTGCATCAGTCGGATAGCAACATCCAGACCAGCAACATCCGTTTTTTAGATTGATTATGAAAGATATTTGAGTTACTGTAGTTCAACTTTACAAACATGCACACCATTTAGTAAACATAAATTAGGAAACCGGTTGGATTTAACCCTTTTTGCACCAAATGGAATCTTCCTCCTTATATATAGCAGGAGTCCATTTCAAAATTTAGGGGTGTCAGGTTGTGTTTTCTTCGAAATTGCTTAGGAAAAAGGCTGAACTTTTTTCAAACAACGTCGGCCCTGATCAGACCCCGCATTTTGCGGCGTCTGATCTGGGCCTACACTGTTTGCCAGGGTACCCGTTTTGGGGTTTCTGGTACTAAATGGGTTAATTCTAGTGCCTTATCCCTTTTATTGTATAGTCTTCGATATTTTGCATCATTACCAGTAGTTT
Source organism: Lucinisca nassula (assembly GCA_963580285.1). NCBI lineage: Eukaryota > Metazoa > Mollusca > Bivalvia > Lucinida > Lucinidae > Lucinisca > Lucinisca nassula. The sequence goes on along the minus strand of OY757018.1, from coordinate 63,452,094 downwards.
AATCCTTTTCCTGCTGAATAAGTAAATTTAGCCAGACCTATCTTTATCAACCAGTCATTCACAAACACAATGAAAAACCGTGTAGATCCTGATCAGATGGCTGATCTGTATCTACACTATCTGCAACAGGATAAGGGTTAGCCTCAAAATATGACTTTTATCAAAATTGGTATGCTTCCATACAATATTGTTTGGATGACACCATCGCTGTAAGACCTCATCAGTTGCAACATTACCTATCAGAAAAATGCCAAAGCGTGCAATATCAAGTTAGTGTGCTGATATTAACCCATTTTGTACCAGAAACCCCAAAACGGGTAGTTGACAAACAGTGAAGGCCCAGATCAGACGCCGCAGAATGCGGCGTCTGATCAGGGCCTACACTGTTTGCAAAAAGCTAAGCCATATTCAAAATAGATTTTGAAGAAAACACAACCTGACATGCCTAAATTTTGAAGTGAACTCCTGCAAAATATAGGGAGGAAGATTCCATTTGGTACGAAAAGGGTTAAGTTAGTTTGCTGAGATCAAGTTAATATGCTAATATCAGGTAATAGTGCTGATATCAAGTTAGTGTGCTGCTATCAAGTTAGTGTGTTGATATCAAGATAGTGTGCTGATACAGTTAGTATGCTGATTATCAGGTGATATTAGCATGATTTTTAATGACAGATTCACTCTGTCATTTCTAGCTGTCCTGCGTGTTGTAAAGTAGTTCCGGATTTCTTTCGACTTTCTTCCGGCTTTGACCGCCAAAGAAATATGAGCCCGCACAAAAATGTAGTCCGGTTTGGCGCAGTTATCAAAATTGTACATTCTATAATCGCAATACAAACTTTTGAAGCAGACGACTTTACGATTTTATCTTACCTTTCAGAGAATAGATTCAGCATTTCATATGAATCAGCTGCATCATGCGAGACTGTATACCCAAAGCAATGCGGCGTCTGCTCAGACGTCTGCTCAGGTTTTACACTGTTTTCTAACAGTGCTGTCAATATTTAATCCTTAAAGATCAGCCGGACAGCTGCAGACCAGAATATTAATGGTTTTCCGACATTCGAGGTCAAGTCTAGGTCAGTTACAACTAGGTGTATATCAGACTTTGCGAGAAAGGCTTTCCCTTTCAACCCTTGAATATGGTACAGATACCTATGCAAACAGTGTAAGTCCTGTGATATAATTCTAGGTGCCATATTTAGCAGAATGGACGAGCCCAACTTCAGTGATGGAAGAGTACACTCCAGAAACTCAAGGCAGTGAATAAAAGCACTGACAGCACTCATGCCCATTGTCTCTAAATGCAGGCTGGTCATGAACGAGGACTTGGACTGATCCGTTTAAACTTAACGGATGTTAGTAGCTGATGCAAAAAATGTAGAACAAGATCAGCACCGTGTTCTGTGGCGTTTAATCTCAGTCTACATTGTTTGCCAGATCGAACATTTTATTCAAGTGCAGATTTTACAGATAACACTTACATGTACCCAAGACTGACAAACGACCCGGCTATGTTTGGGTTGATTGTTTGGTAAGACTGAAGAGGGTCATCCTGGAATCATAGGTTGAGCTTTGCAAACAGTGTAGACCAAGTTCGGACGCTGCAGAACGCGCTTCTTATCAAAATCTTCACTATTTGTTTGGAATTTCAGAGTTCAATTAAACAGTTTAATCTCAGCCCAGGACTTTTACCCCAACCTACATCCCACCAACACTTTCTGTGCTTTGATTTTAAAACCAAACGATTGCATGATTACAACCCGCTTAGGCGCCATGCCCTTAAGCTAAAAAGGTTAAATCAATCAACCGTGACGTATGGTTACCAGTCCGGCCACGATGCTGTGTTTTGTTTTGTTTGATTTGAGGTTTAACGTCCCCGTCAACACTGTATAGGTCATTTTGGAGACATTGCTTCCAATTTTGTGGGACTTTTACCCGACACTAAGATGAAATGACATCTCATGCCCTGCCGCCCAATGAAACCAATAGGGTTTATATGCATGGACGGTCCGACTCGCACCTCTTGCCTGGGCAGGCTTAGATCCTCTAAGCAGATTACCAGTACTCGTGTGCGGGTCGGTTTCAGCTCTGTTTGGAAGCATCATGCAGCCCATATATTGCTTTAAGCCCCGATGGGCGGGGGCAAACGATCCTGTGTACCACCTTCACACCAGCACTGATAGAAACCACATGTTCAGGATCAAACTTTTGATGTGTGATGTAAGGTCGTGCCTAGAAAAGAAGAAATTGTATTTTGTTCTCAAAAAGCATCAAGTGAGAACGTATTGCAACATTTTTCATTAAACCCTGGACAGTTAGAGTGAGTGTTTGAGTTTTACGTCCCACCAACAGCTAAGGTCATACGAAGAGGATACCTCGGTTTAAAGACACATCCGAAAGTCTGGAGATGTCCGGGATCGATCCTGCGATCCTGGTTTACAAGTCGAGTAGCATAACCACTACACCACGGAGGCTTCTAATGGACAGTTAGAAGCTGGTCGGAAAGCGGATGGCGTTGGCTCTGATTTTGGGTGCCGCATGTGTGTGATCTATTTGTCTGTTGGAGCGACATCTTACTATCAACAGGAGACGCTAGTGGACGTCGACGTAGCGGAAGACCGACGTCAGTACGTCAAGATCGAATCATCCGACAGGCGCATATGCGAAGCAGATTTCCGCCGGCATCTGCTTCACTGTACCTGTAGATAAACAAAGGGTTTCAACAACCGACGAAAAAGCACTGATACTGTTCGTCGCCCTTATGCGATGCACTTTTGAGAGCTAGACGTCCTTGTCGTGACCAAAATTAAGACGTCGACACAGTACCGAACACTTACGCTGGTGCATGAAATACGTACATGTATATTGGCGTCTAAGCGACCCGCGTGATATGCGTTTCAGTGACACATCGCACTTCAGCGTGAATCACGCCGATTGTTGTTTCGGGATGTTTCGACATATAGGTGTAAGGTATGCCGAGGCGACGTGTGACATTAAGAACATTCAAGATCATGGCTGAAACGTTAACTGAACAGCGAGACGTTACATCAATCAAGTGTGTCGACCTCACGTGGTTCCATTTATTTGTTTACGCTCAGAATCCGGGATATCTAATGCAGCAGGTTTATAGTGCTGTTCTTACTCAAAAATGTCTTCAAGCCAATGGAATTCATGTGCTGGACTGACCAGCCTTTCTCCTCCGATCTCTTTGTGAAAAATAGAGTATCTTTTGAGGGGAGGTATCCACAACCGACCAGACAAAAATGTTACTAATTGACAGTAGCATTGTTAAAACTTGAATTTTAATGTTTGGTTTTGAAAACGTAAATAGTTTATTTCCAAAATGAAACATTGAATGACATTTCATGATACCACCGGTGTATAGACATCTGCAAACATATCATACAATGAAATTTGCAGAACTACTTTTCTAAATTTTAAGATCTTTTTAGAAAGGTTGTCTGTAAGTTTTCACAGTGTTTTGATTTTCTCATAGAATCTGTCATTTCAGTGCCTTTGGCGCTTTGATTTCTTGGGTTTTATCACTCATTTCCAATCCTATTTATAGCTAAATAATAAATCACCAGGTTAAGAAGTCCGTGCAATGAATCCACTATAGATACAGGAAACTTGGGTTTTCAGGAATATAATTTATTTTCCTTATTTCTCCTTCAAGACATAGTTTGTGGGTACCCGTTAGAACTGCCTCAATGAGGCGGTTCTAATGAGCACTCACAATCTATGTTTGGAATAAAAGTAAGAACAATATCACAAGTTTTTATCAGAAAAATAATTATTTTTTGGGATATGAAAGAATGCACTAAGTCACATGGATGTGTTATTGTAATGTATTTGTTTCATAACTACTGAAAATTCATCTGATCTGAAACTAGAATCGTGCAGCCGATTCACATCTCCCCACACTTTAGGTTGATTTGATAAGTTACATGATCATGTTCTGAAAACTTTGATTTTTGACCTCTGGGGCCTTTTGTCCCCCAGGTACTGCCCCCAGGGACGGGATCAAAATTCCGAAAGTGTCATGCACTCCCCAGACCAAATGTTTCAAGTTTGTATCTATAAAGGTCTAGGAGGGGTTTGCTTAAATTTAAGACAGATGGACAGATGGCAAAGCTGATTACAACATCATGTTAACAAGTCCGTGATATGAACACGCCTCTGAACCCCACATTATATAGAGAAAAATGGGGTTTATGGGGGTATACATTATTGTCTTTATTTCTGCTCCAAGACATAGGTTGTGGGTACTCGTTAGAACCGCCTCGATGAGGCAGTTCTAAAGAGAACTCACAATCTATGTTCCTCATGCTTATGTTGTATTTATGCTATGCATATATCACAATGGTAGTTTTGAGAAAAATAAATTTTGAAATAAATAACTAGAAGAGAAATTTCTATTTTTACATCCGATTTTTAGCTCATCTGTTTTTTGAAAAAAAAACTTTCGAGCTATTGTCATCACTCCGGCGTCTGCGTTGTCGTTGTCGTCTGGCGTCGTCGTTCCAAAAAAACTTAACCTTGGCTATAACTTAAAAAGTATTAGACCTAGCCTCATGAAACTTCATACACACACTCATCATCACAAGAGCTACATTTTGACCAAGGACCATAACAACATTGTTGATTTTGGCTGAATTATCTCCCCTTTTCCAATTTTTTTCTGAAACACATTTTTACTCTCATTTTAATACTATTCACAACAGAGCCTTCAAGCTTCACATGAATGTTCCTTGGGACAAGACCTTTTCAGTGATACCACACTTTTTGATCTGTGACCTTGACCTTTGAACTTTGACCTATTTTTCGAAAATTTAACCGAAAACCTTAACCTTGACCATATTTCCAAAAGTATTTGGCCTACCTTCATGAAACTTCATACACATACTCACCATCACAAGAGCTACATTCCCTACAAGTTTTATAACTCCATCTTGCAATTTGATTGAATTATCTCCCCTTTTCTCTCCGTTTTTTTTAAATTGTTTTTGTCTCTTATTTCAATACTATTCACAACAGAGCCTTCCAACTTCACATGAATGTTCCTTGGGACAAGACCTTTTCAGTCATACCACGCTTTTTGACCTGTGACCTTGACCTTTGAACTTTGACCTATTTTTCGAAAAATTAACCAAAAAACTTAACCTTGACCATATTTCCAGAAGTATTTGGCCTGCCTTCATGAAACTTCATACTCACACTCACCCATCATCACAAGAGCTACATTTTGACCAAGGGTCATAAATATATTATTGATTTTGGCTGCATTATCTCCCCTTTTCCAATTTCTTTCTCAAACACATATTTTGCTCTCATTTCAGTACTGTTTGTAACAGAGCCTTCAAACTTCACACGGATGTTCCTTAGGACAAGCCCTTTTCAGTGATATCACACTTTTTGGCCTGTGACCTTGACCTTTTCACTTTGACCTATTTTTTTAAAAAAATTAACCAAAAACCTGAACCTTGACCATATTTCAAAATGTATTTGATTTGTCTATGTGACATGGAAAAACAGACGAGCATGGCGCCGCTTGCGGTGCTCTTGTTTGCTATTGAGTTAACTCTGGCTGTTAAATAGAGGGAATTTTGATTCGGTAAAATGGCTGCTGGCTGGAGGAGAGAGGTGGCTGCTTAGCACATGTTAAATATATAGTAAATGCTATGGGAGGAATTATTGTGGCTGCTGAAGAGAGGTGGTTGCTAAACAGAGGTGACCATTAGTGGAGGTTTTACTGTATTCTTTCTTGTACTCATTAATATAAAATAAGAATAACATGAGCTCCAAGGTTATATTCTTAGCATACTTTGTTTCAGTGTGAACATCTAGTAGAAGAGCATGAGGAAAAGATGATCAGTTTATTTAGTCGTGACACACAAGATATTGAAAAACATATTTGCTGTGATATTAGCAGTAAGTAGAGAAATGGGTTGTTGGTTTACTTAACCCTTATCCTGCTGAATAAATTAAGGGGAATGGGAACACCTAGCAGATTTTTTCCACCATTTTTCAAAGGGAGATAACTTTTGGGTCTTCCTGTTCACTTTTCTAAAGCCCTGTCCCACTGGAAAAGGGGTCTACTCTTAAAGGAAAGAATTTGCTCATATGGAGCAAATTCTTTCCTTTAAGAGTTGACCCCCATGGACATATGCAGGAGTTGCCTCCCCTGAAGGTGTTCCCATTCCTCTTAAGCCACAGTCATTTCTGACTATCAGCCAATCAAATTACTTGATATAATGTTTTTTTTTTCAATTCACAAACTGCATTCCAATGCAGATCTGATTCTGATCAGGTCTGATCTGGATCTACACTGTTTGCAAAGGGGGAGATTGTGGTGTTCAGCAGGATAAGTATGATATTCAATATAGAGAGAATCATTCTATGGATTTTTAGCTCACCGTCACGTAGTGACGAGGTGAGCTTTTGGGATCACTTTTTGTCCCTCGTGCGTCTGTGCGTCCGTGCATAAACAATTTCTTCAAACGACATCTCCTCCTAAACCACTGATCCGATTTTGACCAAACTTCACAGTAATGATCCTTAGATGGGCCCCTTTCAAAGTTGCTCAAATGGTTCTGGTAATTTGCACATATAGGTCACAAGAGCCAAAAATAGATTTTTTTCACCGAAAACTTAAAAAATCTTCTTCTCTGAAGGTCGTTGGTCATTGATATTTGGTATGAAGCTTCATCTAGTGGACCCCTACCAAGATTGTTCAAATTACAGTGCTAGGGCGAAAAATGCCCCCGCCACGGGGCCCTTTGGTTTTACATGGGCTTATATAGGGAAAATCTTTAAAAATCTTCTTCTCTGAAACTGCAAGCCCAGGTCTTTGATATTTGGTATGAAGCTTCATCTAGAGGACCCCTACCAAGATTGTTCAAATTATAGTGCTGGGGCCAAAAATGCCCCCGCCCCAGGGCCCTTTGGTTTTACATGGGCTTATATAGGGAAAATCTTTAAAAATCTTTTTCTCTGAAACCGCAAGGCCCAGGTCTTTGATATTTGGTATGAAGGTTCATCTAGTGGACCCCTACCAAGATTGTTCAAATTATAGTGCTGGGACCAAAAATGCCCACACCCTGGGACCCTTTGGTTTTACATAGGCTTATATAGGGAAAATCTTTAAAAATCTTCTTCTCCGAAACTGCAAGGCCCAGGTCTTTGCTATTTGGAATGAAGCTTCATCTATTGGACCCCTAGGAAGATTTTCAAATTATAGTGCTGAGGCCAAAAATGCCCCCGCCCCAGGGCCCTTTGGGTTTACATAGGCTTATATAGGGAAAATCTTTAAAAATCTTCTTCTCTGAAACTGCAAGGCCCAGGTGTTTGATATTTGGTATGAAGCTTCATCTTGTGGACCTCTTCCAAGATTGTTCAAATTATAATGCTGGGGCCAAAATGCCCCCGCTCCGGGGCTCTTTGGTTTTACATAGACTTATATAGGGAAAATCTTGAAAAAATCTTCTTCTCTGAAACCACAAGGCCTAGGTCTTTGATATTTGGTTTGAAGCTTCAGCTAGTGGACCTCTACCAAGATTGTTCAAATTATAGCCCCATCGAGGCGGTTCTAACGAGTACCCACAATCTATATTTTGAGCAGAAATAAGAAAAATATAACATTTTTTCATCTTAAATTTTTCATTTTTTCGGCGATAAAGGTTGCAATGTATTTGTATAGGCGTGTTTTCGTAATGGTTGCCAACCCCAGCAGATATTGAACCCACAACCGCCAGATGGCCAGTCAGATACCCGTCAGACTGAGCCACCAAGGCCAACCCTTGTGTATGTAATACACCCAAACCTCTTTATTACACTGTTCATTATAACGCTGTTTTGGATATAACTTAAAATATCATAAAAATTCAGAACCTTAAGGACTTGGTGTAATTCTCCTAAAATTTTAATGGGTTTGTTTCACATTCCAGCAAGGCGTCCATAAGGTTCAGACGGAATGGCAAACATCTGATATGGGTATGCACTGTTTGCTTTGGCCTATCTGTCCCAATACCTAGGATCATTATGCTTTTGCTTACTTGTTTGTGTTTAGGTTTTATGTCCCCATCAGCACTTTTTATGTAATTCTGGAGACGTTGCTTCTGATCTTGTGGGACCTTTTTCAGACATTGAGATGAAATGGCATCTATTATATTTTTATACAAGATGTTTTCAAATTAATAAAGAAGCAGCCACTTTTATTTCTATCAAGTTAAATGTTTTAAAGCTTATTTATTTAATGATTGGATAAATAATGCACATTTACCAAGTATAAGCAAGTTGGTTTGTGTGTGTGTTGGAGATTTATGTCCCAGCAACAGCTAAGGTCATACATATGGAGATGGGACCTCGGTTTAAAGATTCATCCTAAAGTCTGAAGAAGCCTGGGATGGAACCCATGACCCCTGGTTTATGAGGTGAGTAGCATAATGATGCCTTAATCATACACCACAGAGGCTTCTTAAACAAGTTGGTTTAATGATAAAAGCTGCAAAAAAAAAAAAAAAAAATGCTATACATGTACAGATGACAAAGGAAAAATAACTGACTTTTAGTTAGACTTGCCCAAGTCTGTTAATTAGGTGTCGATTGTTTACAAAAAAAATAAAAATAAATACATTGTAAATGAATGCAGTCTTTTATGAAAATTGTGAAATTAACACCTTTTCAGGGATGAAGACTAAAGAGACTATTACCTATTTTTTGTTTAAAGGGACTTTCATTTAAAAATAAAAAATATAAATGTAGGGACTTGGGCAAGTCTAACTTTTAGTCCTTATTGAGAATAATTTTGCAGATTCATTTTAATCTAGAGTTCTAACAATTATCCTAAAGTTTCCATGGAGAAATAACAAAATAGTTCCGTATTCTGCTCCTTTGAGGTTTGAATATCAACCTTTACCTGCTGAACACAACAAACTCTACCTTTGCAAACAGTGTTGATCCAGATCAGATGGCTTCTGAGGAAGCCATCTGATCAGGATCTACACTGTTTGTAATTTCTGTTTGAGAATTAAATGAATATATTACAAATATCAAGTAATTTGATTTGCTGGTAGTCAGCAAAGGGCATGGCTTAATTAATTTATTCAGCAGGATAAGAAATAAAACTGCAGTGAAATTCCGCTATTAAGACCACCTGAAATTAAGACTAATTCTGCTTTAAAAATTTATTTAGAAGGGTGAAGTTTTTCTTTCTTCATGTTTTCTGCATGCAATGTCATCTAGTCAGGGACCACCTTTGGTACTGTTCAAAAGTGGTCTTAAAGACCAGTTTTGAACAGTCCCAAAGGTGGTCTTAACTTAGGAATTTTACTGTTCTTGTTTTTCAGGACAATGTTCAGAATCAGATATAGTGATACCTCTGCCAGTGACAGAGACTAGAAGAACAGAGGGAGAGACACTAACCCGGGTAGTGGAGGAGGACACTGAGTTAGAGCAAGGTAGGATTTTTACCCTTATCTTGCTGTTCACGACAACCCCTATCTTTGCAAACAGTGTAGATCCAGATCAGATGGCTTCTGAAGAAGCCATCTGATCAGGATCTACACTGTTTGACATTCAGTTTATGAATTTGTAGCAATAAATTACATCAAGTAATTTGATTGGTTGATAGACAGAAATGGGTGTGGCTTAAATGAATATTCAGCAAGATAAGGGTTAAGATAAATGGATACACCATTAGGGGAGGCAACTCTTTCAAAATATTTCTGTGTCCCTTGGTTGTAATTGACATCATCTAATGTTCATGTAAAGCTAGGTGCATCAGTGTACCATATTTACCATATGTATTCTGACAGACAGATCTGAGCAACAGTGTAGACCCAGATGAGATGCCGCAGAATATGGCATCTCAGCAGGTTCCACACAGTTTTCCATGCAGATGAGATGCTGCAGAATGCTGCATCTCATCAGGTTCTACACAGTTTGCCACTTATTCCGCTATCGAGGCGATTCTAATGAGTACACACAACATACGTTTTCATCATGAAATATCTTTCTAAATTATACCTTACTATGTCATATCAGGACCTTTGTAAAGGATCTTACTTTTTAGGGACCCAAGACTGAGTTCAAATCAGCCATTGGTTATCAAGCCATTTTAATTTCACTATGACATTTTCTGTGCAAACTTGTAATATTGTTACACCATTCAGCTCCAAACATACACTTGGTTAGGTCATTCTGACAGGTAGTTACAGGAAGGTGGCTAGGAAATAATTCCCATATCTGCATAAAATATTTAATATGGAATGCCAAACAGTGTAGACTCTGATCAGACTGCTCTGAAAGAGCAGTCTGATCTGGGTCTGCACTGTTTTGCTTAGGCCTGTCTGTTTAGATCATTACGGTATAATTATATAAGCTTTAAAGGTGCATTATTGAGCTATCTGGAAAAAATGCTTCCAAAATAAAATACATATAGCCGGTATTTTTCTTTAAAACAATACAAATGAATGCATTTTATGCAATAGCCGGTATTTTTCTTTAAAACAATACAAATGAATGCATTTTATGCAAAAAATGCGAACAATTATGATGACAGGTAAAAGAGTTTGAGAGGGATTCCCTAACTAGGTTTCGCACACTAGTTAGATCTATTTTTAGTTTGTGACAAAAATAGAATCCCCATATATGACGTTATGCGACGTTCATTTTTAGCCTTGTTTGCTTAGGCCATGCCTGAATCGGAAGAAATGACGCTGAATACCATGCCATAAGTAACGACACTCAGAGACGATACTGTCACCATGTATGTGTAAAGTGACAAATTTATTTTCAGAACAGAAATTCCGAACACATGTTCAGAGCGAAGGGTAAAAAGAATGAAAATGACCATTTTCACTAAGTTCTGAAGCTGTATTTGGCTCCAAAAGTGTACACATGACAAAGGAGTAAGCATTGAAGATAAAAAACAGAAAAAAAAAATTGAGATCTGGTAGCTCAATAATGCACCTTTAAATAAGGATTATATATCCTTGTGAATCACAATTTTCTCTATACAAAGTGACGTTTACAAGGATATTCTTTGCAGACTTGTTAAGCCTTACCATGACAAGAAAATCTGCATCTTAAAATGTACGTTCTCTGTTAATGTTGACTGCTGTATCTTATTACAAACTTTTCAAACATATTTTTGTATATACAGGGCTGGAAAATGTCTTTAAAATTTCACTCGTTCTGCCAGACCAATTCAAGGGCATGTAGTTTTGGTGGTAAATTTCATAGGGAAAAGACAAGAAATTTTCCTCCTCCATAATATTTACTCGTCATGGTGAGCAGATGAGTGGCATTACAAAAACACGCCTACACAAATACATTGCAAATAATACTGCCAAAAAACACAAAAATTTTAAGATGAAAAATTGTGATATTTTCCTTATTTCTGCTCAAATTATAGATTGTGGGCACTCGTTAGAACCGCCTCCCACAATCAATATTTTAGAGCAGAAATAAGAAAAATAAGGTTTACCCCTGCAAACCCCAGTTTTTCTATATAAAAGTGGGGTTCAAGGGGGTCAAAATCATATAGACGTGTTTTCGTGATGAATTTTCCAGCCCTGATACAGCCAAGCAGTGTGGACCCTAATAAATAGAAGTGAAGGAAGTGATCAGGAATCTATACAATTAACCCACAGCTCCCATCAGAGACACCACGGGAAAGAAACACAAACATGTAACAACTAGACCCTAATGGAGACATCAATAGCGGAAAGCCAAAAGGACAGTTACTTTCTCACAAAATGGGCAATTGGCTATCCAAAACAAAACAATATAAGCGATAAACAGACTCAAACACAAGCAAAATAAACCACCACAGAAAAACTGCCTTGAGAAGCAGACTAATCTGGGTCCAGACCCCTGCCCATTGGGGCTTGGAGAAATAGATTGGGCCCCATGATGCTTCCATGCAGATCTGAAATCAACCACATGATACTGGTAAACCACTTGGAAGGTCTAAGCCTGCCCAGGCAAAGTGGTGCAAGTCGAACCGTCCCTACATATTAACCCTTTTGATTTGTTTGGGCAGCAGGCTTTAGATGTCATTTCATCACAATGTTGGGTGAAAGTCCCACAAAATTGGAAGCAACGTCTCCTAAATGATCTGAATAGTTTAAAAGGGAATGTACTCCAATTCAAACAAACAAACTAATCTAGGTCGACATGGTTTGCAACAATGTCTTTTAAAGTAAGTAGCAGACAACAAAAAGTCGGCCTAGGTAGCTCAGTCGCATGCGAGTCTGGCTGGTGTTCAGGAGAACTCAGGGTTCAATACCTTCTAGGGTCGGCAACATTCATTGGTAGAGATTGATCATGAAATCTTTTCTACAGTCATTGACATTCTCTCCCTTCCACTGATTCAAGAAGGGCAGTTGTCAGTTTCTGGCAAAATAATGTGCACTGTACTGGTTAACCCCTTACAAAAAAGCCTGCCCAAGAAAAGTATGGATAGGAAAACTGACCATTAAACCCCAAAACAAACAAAACAAAAGCAGACAACAAAGCAGGCGACAATTATTGTGATTGGTGTCTTATTGTTAAAAGTTGTTTTTTTCTGCAGGACAAGAAGAGGCTCCAAGTGACGATGAAACAAAGCTACCAGCAGCTACTGAGGAGAGTAAAGATGATACATCCGTCCCAGACACTTCACAACAAACAGATGATAGTTCCAAAGTAGAACTTTGATGACACATTATTGTAGGATTTTCAAAGGGACACAATATTCTCAGGGGTGGGGCCAAAAAACTAGCTGGAGTGAGACAGATTCAAGGGCAGGGTATACTGTTCACATCCAATAGTTCATACTAAAATCTACACGAAAATGCTCTTAAGAGTAATGGGAACACCTGGCAGATTTTTCCGCCATTTTTCATAAGGGAGACAACTTTCAGGACTTCGTGTACACTTTTCAATAAGCCCTGTCCCACTGAAAAAGGGGTCTACTCTTGAAGGAAAGAATTTGCTCCTTGGGAGCAAATTCTTTCCTTGAAGAGTTGACCCTTATTGGCATTGGAGACAAAAATACTTTTGCAGGAGTTGCCTCCCCTAAAGATGTTCCCATTCCCCTTAACAAGAGACACAATATATTTTAGGATTTCCTGTCAGCATTCTACTTAACACTGAAAGTAAAGTTCTCTGAAAAAAGGCCTCCTGTTAAAGGAATGAATTTGTTTCTGAAATTCTGAGCAAATTGCTTTGCTGTAGCCCTCATCCTGCAAAATAAGCCATTTATTACTGTCCACCAATATATTACTTCATATAAAATACAGTAAAATTCCTACATTAAGACCACCTTTGGGACTGTTCAAAAGTGGTCTGAAAGACCACTTTTGAACAGTCCCAAAGGTGGTCTCTTAACAGGAGACATTGAGTAGACAAGAGGGCCACGATGGCCCTGGATCGCTCACCTGATCCATAGAGTAACAATTGGGCCTCGGGGAGGGCCATTATTGACCCAAGGGTTATAATGTGCATAATGTTGAAGGTCTAAAAAGGTGAAGCTTCATACCAAATATCAACAAAGGCTATAATTTGAACAATCTTGGCAAAGGTCCACTAGATGAAGCTACACAAAAAATATCAAAGACCTTGGCCTTGCGGTTTCAGAGAAGAAGATTTTTTGAAGATTTTCCCTATATAAGCCTTTGTAAAACCAAAAGGCCCTGGGGCGGGGGCATTTTTGGCCCCAGGACTACATAAGCCTTTGTAAAACCAAATGGCCCCGGGGCAGGGCATTTTTGGCCTCAGGGCTATAATTTAAACTAGAGCTGCCGCCTAACGGGCGCCAATTATACCCCCGCATGCGTTGTCAGACAAATTTTTACAAGTATTTGACCTTGAGGTCAACGTAAAGGTCAAGGTCAGGTTTGTGTATATCAATCTTAAGTACTAGTGGCAAGGTGTGTGGTGTATGAATATTAAAGAAATCGGTCAAAGAATAAGGAAGTTATGAGCAATGTTAAAGTTTTTTGTAACGGACCGACAACGACAGACGACAAGCTGACTCCTATATACCCCCTTCAAACTTCGTTTGCGGGGGTATAACAATCTTGGTAGAGGCCCACTAGATGAAGCTTCATACCAAATATCAAAGACCTGGGCCTTGCTGTTTCAGAGAAGAAGATTTTCAAACATTATCTCTATATAAGTCTATGTAAAACCAAAGGGCCCCGGGGCGGGGGCATTTGTGGCCCAAGGCTATAATTTGAATAATCTTGGTAGAGTTCCACTAGATGAGGCTCCATACCAAATATCAAAAATATGGGCCTTGCAGTTTCAGAGAAGAAGATTTTAAAGATTTCCCTATATAAGTCTACGTAAAACCAAAGGTTCTTGGGGCGGGGGCATTTTTTGCCCCAAGGCTATAATTTGAACAATCTTGAAAGAGGTCCACAACTGAAATTTCACACCAAATATCAAAGACCTAGGCCATGTGGTTTCATAGAAGAAGATTTTTAAAGACATTCCCTATATAAGTCTATGTAAAACCAAAGGGCCACGAGGCGGGGGCATTTTTGGTCTCAGGGCTACAATTTGAACAATCTTGGTAGAGATTCACTAGCTGAAGCTTCATACCAAATATCAAAGACCTAGGCCTTGTGGTTTCAGAGAAGAAGATTTTTCAAGATTTTCCCTATACAAGTCTATGTAAAACCAAAGGGCCCCGGGGCGGGGGCATTTTTGGCCCCAGGGCTATAATTTGAACAATCTTGGTAGAGGTCCACAAGATGAAGCTTCATACCAAATATCAAAGACCTGGGCCTTGCAATTTCAGAGAAGAAGATTTTTAAAGATTTTCCTTATATAAGCCTATGTAAAACCAAAGGGCCCCTGGGCAGGGGCATTTTTGGCCCTAGCACTATTATTTGAACAATCTTGGTAGGGGTCCACTAGATGAATCTTCATACCAAATATCAAAGACCTGGGCCTTGCGGTTTCAGAGAAAAAGATTTTTAAAGATTTTTCCCTATATAAGCCCATGTAAAACCAAATGGCCCCGGGGCAGAGGCATTTTTTGCCCCAGCACTATAATTTGAACAATCTTGGTAGGGGTTCACTAGATGAAGCTTCGTACCATATATCAAAGACCTGGGCCTTGCGGTTTCAGAGAAGAAGATTTTTAAAGATTTTCCCTATATATGCCCATGTAAAACCAAAGGGCCCCAGAGCAGGGGCATATTTGACCCCAGCACTTTAATTTGAACAATCTTGGTAGGGGTCCACTAGATAAAGCTTCATGCCAAATATCAAAGACCTGGGCCTTGTGGTTTCAGAGAAGAAGATTTTTAAAGATTTTCCCGATAAAAACCCATGTAAAACCAAAGGGCCCCGGGGCGGGGGCATTTTTGGCCCAAGCACTATAATTTGAACAATCTTGGTAGGGGTCCACTAGATGAAGCTTCATACCAAATATCAAAGACCTGGGCCTTGCGGTTTCAGAGAAGAAGATTTTTTAAGTTTTTGGTGAAAAAAATATTTTAGGCTCCTGTGACCTAGATGTGCAACGGACCCGAATCATTTGAACAACTTTGAAAAGGGTCCACCTAAGGATCATTCCTGTGAAGTTTGGTCAAAATCCGATCAGTGGTTTAGGAGGAGATGTCGTTTGAAGAAATTGTTTACGCACGGATGACAGACAAAAAGTGATCCTAATATTAATCACAAGAGGGCCATGATGGCCCTGGATCGCTCACCTGATCCATAGTGTAACAAGTGGGCCCCAGGGAGGGTCATTATTGGCCCCAGGGCTTTAATGTGCAAATGCTGCAGAGGTCTTAAAGGTGAAGCTTCATACCAAACATCAACAAAGGCTATAATATGAACAATCTTGGCAAAGGTCGTCGAGATGAAGCTACACACCAAATATCAAGGAACTGGGCCTTGCGGTTTCAGAGAAGAAGATTTTTTTAAAGATATTCCATACATAAGCCTATGTAAAACCAAATTTGCATCGGGGCTATATAAGTCTATGTAAAACCAAAGGGTCCCGGGCTAGGGACATTTGTGGCCCCAGGGCTATAATTTGGAACAATCTTGGTAGAGGTCCATTAGATGAAGCTTCATACCAAATATCAAAGACATGGGCCTTGCAGTTTCAGAGAAGAAGATTTTTAAATATTTCCCTTTATAAGACTATGTAAAACCAAAGGGTCTCAGGGCGGTGACATTTTTGGCCCGAGGGCTATAATTTGAACAATCTTGATAGAGGTCTACTAGATGAAATTTCACACCAAATATCAAAGACCTAGGCCTTGTGGTTTCAGAGAAGAAGATTTTTAAAGATTTTCCCGATAAAAACCCATGTAAAACCAAAGGGCCCCGGGGCGGGGGCATTTTTGGCCCAAGCACTATAATTTGAACAATCTTGGTAGGGGTCCACTAGATGAAGCTTCATACCAAATATCAAAGTCCTTGGCCATGCAGTTTCAGAGAAGAAGATTTTTTAAGATTTTCCCTATATAAGTCTATGTAAAACCAAAGGGCCCGAGAGTGGGGACATTTTTGGTCCCAGGGCTATTATTTGAACAATCTTGCTATAGGTCCACTAGATGAAGCTTCACACAAAATATCAAAGGACTAGGCCTTGTGGTTTCAGAGAAGAAGATTTTTAAAGATTTTCCCTGTATAAGTCTATGTAAAACCAAAGGGCCCCAGAGCGGGGGCAGTTTTGGCCCAAGGGCTATGATTTGAACATTCTTGGTAGATGTCCATTAGATGAAGCTTCAAACCAAATATCAAAGTCCAGGGCTTTGCGGTTTCAGAGAAGAAGATTTTTAAAGATTATCCCTGTATAAGCCTATGTAAAACCAAAGGGCCCTAGGCGGGGGGCATTTTTGGCCCCAGCACTATAATTTGAACAATCTTGGTAGGGGTCCTATAGATGAAGCTTCATACCAAATATCAAAGACCTAGGTCTTGTGGTTTCAGAGAAGAAGATTTATAAAGATTTTCCCTATATAAGTGTATGTAAAACCAAAGGGTCCCGGAGCGGGGGCATTTTTGGCCCAAGGGCTATAATTTGAACAATCTTGGTAGAGGTCCATTAGATGAAGCTTCATGCTAAATATCAAAGTCCTGGGCCTTGTGGTTTCAGAGAAGAAGATTTTTAAAGATTTTCCATATATAAGCCTATGTAAAACCAAAGGGCCCCGGGGCGGGGGCATTTTGTGCCCCAGCACTATAATTTGAACAATCTTGGTAGGGGTTCACTAGATGAAGCTTCATACCAAATATCAAAGACCTGGGCCTTGTGGTTTCAGAGAAGAAGATTTTTAAAGATTTTCCCTATATAAGTCTATGTAAAACCAAAGGGCCCTGGGGCGGGGGTATTTTTGGCCCCAGCACTATAATTTGAACAATCTTGGTAGAGGTCCATTAGATGAAGCTTCATACTAAATACCAAAGTCCTGGGCCTTGTGGTTTCAGAGAAGAAGATTTTTAAAGATTTTCCATATATAAGCCTATGTAAAACCAAAGGGCCCCGGGGCGGGGGCATTTTGTGCCCCAGCACTATAATTTGAACAATCTTGGTAGGGGTCCACTAGATGAAGCTTCATACCAAATATCAAAGACCTGGGCCTTGTGGTTTCAGAGAAGAAGATTTTTTAAGTTTTCAGTGAAAAAAATCTATTTTTGGCTCCTGTGACCTAGATGTGCAACGGACCGGAACCATTTGAACAACTTTGAAAGGGGACCACCTAAGGATCATTCCTGTGAAGTTTGGTCAAAATCCGATCAGTGGTTTAGGAGGAGATGTCGTTTGAAGAAATTGTTTACGCACGGACGGACGCACGCACGGACGCACGACGGACGACGGACAAAAAGTGATCCCAAAAGCTCACCTCGTCACTACGTGACGGTGAGCTAACAAGAGGGCCATGATGGCCCTGGATCGCTCACCTGATCCATAGAGTAACAAGTGGGCCCCAGGGGAGGCCATTATTGACCCCAGGGTTATAATGGGCATAATGTTGAGGGAGGTCTAAGAAGGTGAAGCTTCATACCAAATATCAACAAAGGCTTTAATTTGAACAATCTTGGCAAAGGTCCACTAGATGAAGCTACATACCAATATCAAAGACCTGGGCCTTGCAGTTTCAGAGAAGAAGATCTTTTTAAAGATATTCCCTACATAAGCCTATGTAAAACCAAATGGCCCCGGGCAAGCATTTTTACCCTCAAGGCTATAATTTAAACAATCTTGATAGAGGTCCACTAGATGAAAATTCACACCAAATTTCAAAGACCTGGGCTTTGCTATTTCAGAGAAGAAGATTTTCAAAGATTATCTCTATATAAGTCTATGTAAAACCAAACGGCCCCGAGGCGGGGGCATTTGTGGCCCCAGGGCTATAATTTGAACAATCTTGTTAGAGGTCCACAAGATGAAGCTTCATACAAAATATCAAAGACCTGGGCCTTGCAGTTTCAGAGAAGAAGATTTTTAAAGATTTTCCCTACATAAAGTAGAAGTAAAACAAAGATCAGGAATTGATACAATTAACTTACTCACCCATAAAAGACACCAAAGGGAAAGAAATACAAACATTAAGCGACCAGACCATAATGGAAACCTAAACAAAGGAAGGCCATAAGGACAGTTACTTTCCCACA
Source organism: Lucinisca nassula (assembly GCA_963580285.1). Classification (NCBI taxonomy): domain Eukaryota; kingdom Metazoa; phylum Mollusca; class Bivalvia; order Lucinida; family Lucinidae; genus Lucinisca; species Lucinisca nassula. The sequence goes on along the minus strand of OY757018.1, from coordinate 63,433,464 downwards.
AAATGGCCATATGGCCATCCAAAACCAAAAGACACAAGTGTATAAGCCTATGTAAAACCACAAGGCCCCGGGGCGGGGGCATTTTTGGCCCCAGCACTAAAATTTGAACAATCTTGGTAGGGGTCCACTAGATGAAGCTTCATACCAAATAGCAAAGACCTGAGCCTTGCAGTTTCAGAGAAGATTTTCCCTATATAAGCCCATGTGAAACCAAAGGGCCCTGGGGCGGGGGCATTTTTGGCCCCAGCACTATAATTTGAACAATCTTGGTAGGGGTCCAATAGGTGAAGCTTCATACAAAATATCAAAGACCTAGGCCTTGTGGTTTCAGAGAAGAAGATTTTTTACAGATTTTCCCAATATAAGCCCAATGTAAAACCAAAGGGCCCCGGGGCGGGGGCATTTTTGGCCCCAGCACTGTAATTTGAACAATCTGTGTAGGGGTCCACTAGATGAAGCTATATACCAAAAATCAAAGACCTGGGCCTTGTGGTTTCAGAGAAGAAGATTTTCCTATATAAGCCAATGTAAAACCAAAGGGCCCCGGGAAGGGGGCATTTTTGGCCCCAGCACTATAATTTGAACAATCTTGGTAGGGATCCACTAGATGAAGCTTCATCCCAAATATCAAAGACCTGGGCCTTGCGGTTTCAGAGAAGAAGATTTTTTTAAAGATATTCCCTACATAAGCCTATGTAAAACAAAATGGCCCCGGGCAAGCATTTTTGGCCTCAAGGCTATAATTTAAACAATCTTGATAGAGGTCCACTAGATGAAGCTTCACATCAAATATCAAAGACCTGGGCTTTGCAATTTCAGAGAAGACGATTTTCAAAGATTATCTCTATATAAGTCTATGTAAAACCAAAGGGCCCCGGAGCATTTGTGGCCCCAGGGCTATAATTTGAACAATCTTGGTAGAGGTCGACAAGATGAAGCTTCATACCAAATATCAAAGACATGGGCCTTGCAGTTTCAGAGAAGAAGATATTTAAAGATTTTCCCTACATTAGCCTATGTAAAACCATAAGGCCCCAGGGCGGGGGCATTTTTGGCCCCAGCACTATAATTTGAACAATCTTGGTAGGGGTCCAATAGGTGAAGCTTCATACCAACTATCAAAGACCTAGGCCTTGCGGTTTCAGAGAAGAAGATTTTTTACAGATTTTCCCAATATAAGCCCATGTAAAACCAAGGGCCCCGGGGCAGGGGCATTTTTGGTCCCAGCACTATAATTTGAACAATCTTGGTAGGGGTCCACTTGATGAAGCTTCATACAAAAAATCAAAGACCTGGGCCTTGTGGTTTCAGAGAAGAATATTTTTGAAGATTTTCCTATGTAAGCCAATGTTAAACCAAAGGGCCCCGGGGCGAGGGCATTTTTGGCCCCAGCACTATAATTTGAATAATCTTGGTAGGGGTCCACTAGATGAAGCTTCATACCAAATGGCAAAGGCCTGGGCCTTGCAGTTTCAGAAAAGACGATTTTTAAAGATTTTCCCTATATAAGCCTATGTAAAACAAAAGGGCCCCAGAGCGGGGGCATTTTTGGCCCCAGCACTATACTTTGAACAATCTTGGTAGGGGTCCACTAGATGAAGCTTCATACCAAATATCAAAGATCTGGGCCTTGCTGTTTCAGAGAAGGAAGATTTTTAGCTCACCTGAGCCTTTAGGCTCATAGGTGAGCTTATAGTATAGCCATGATCTGTCGTCCGTCCGTCCGTCCGTCCGTCCACCATTTTCAAAGATCTTCTTCTCCTATACTGCAGGGCCAATCAAAGCCAAATTTCATATGGAGCCTCAGTGGGATGGGGGAACGAAAGTTTGTTCGCGGGGTCTGGATCACATGACCAAGATGGCCGCCATGCCCATATATGGTAAAAAGCCTTCAAAAATCTTCTTCTCCAGAACCATAAGGCCAGTGGCCTTGAAACTTGGCATGTAGCATATGGTACTCGGGCCCATCATGGTTTGTACAAATGGTGACCCCGGGTTGACCTTGACCTATTTTACAGCAATGTCAAATTTGCCGACGTAGGCTTTTGCATGGGGCAAAGTGAAAATAATGGATTTATAGGAAAACCATTGAAGACAGTGTCACCAAAATTTGTAGGTGAGCCTTTGGGCTCATAGGTGAGCTTATAGTATAGCCATGGTCCGTCGTCCGTCAGTCCGTCCGTCCGTCCGTCCACCATTTTCAAAGATCTTCTTCTCCTATGCTGCAGGGCCAATCAAAGCCAAATTTCATATGGAGCCTCAGTGGGATGGGGGAACGAAAGTTTGTTCGCGGGGTCTGGATCACATGACCAAGATGGCCGCCATGCCCATATATGGTAAAAAGCCTTCAAAAATCTTCTTCTCCAGAACCATAAGGCCAGTGACCTTGAAACTTGGCATGTAGCATATGGTACTCGGGCCCATCATGGTTTTTACAAATGGTGACCCCGGGTTGACCTTGACCTATTTTACAGCAATGTCAAATTTGCCGACTTAGGCTTTTGCATGGGGCAAAGTGAAAATAATGGATTTATAGGAAAACCATTGAAGACAGTGTCACCAAAATTTGTAGGTGAGCCTTTAGGCTTATAGGTGAGCTTATAGTATAGCCATGGTCCGTCGTCCGTCAGTCCGTCCGTCCGTCATCCGTCCGTCATCCGTCCGTCCACCATTTTCAAAGATCTTCTTCTCCTATACTGCAGGGCCAATCAAGGCCAAATTTCATTTGGAGCCTCAGTGGGATGGGGGAACGAAAGTTTGTTCGCGGGGTCTGGATCACATGACCAAGATGGCCGCTAGCCCATATATGGTAAAAATCCTTCAAAAATCTTCTTCTCCAGAACCATAAGGCCAGTGGCCTTGAAACTTGGCATGTAGCATATGGTACTCGGGCCCATCATGGTTTGTACAAATGGTGACCTTGGGTTGACCTTGACCTATTTTACAGCAATGTCAAATTTTCCTACTTAGGCTTTTGCATGGGGCAAAGTGAAAATAATGGATTTATAGGAAACCATTGAAGACAGTGTCACCAAAATTTGTAGATCAGGTAAAGTAACTGAATACATGAATGTATATGGATCAGAAAGGTCAAGGTCATTCATTGGCCTTGTTCGCGGGTCTGGATCACATGACCAAGATGGCCGCCATGCCCATATATGGTAAAAAGCCTTCAAAAATCTTCTTCTCCAGAACCATAAGGCCAGTGGCTTTGAAACTTGGCATGTAGCATATGGTACTCGGGCCCATTATGGTTTGTACAAATGGTGACCCTGGGTTGACCTTGACCTATTTTACAGCAATGTCAAATTTTCCGACTTAGGCTTTTGCATGGGGCAAAGTGAAAATAATGGATTTATAGGAAACCATTGAAGACAGTGTCAACAGAATTTGTAGATCAGGTAAAGTAATTGAATACATGAAGATCTATGGGTCAGAAAGGTCAAGGTCATTCATTGGCCTTGGACCAAGGTCATTCAGGATCCATATTTCAAACATTTATTTCTCCAAAACTGCTGAGCCAATTTAAGTAAAATTTAATATTGAGCCTTTGTGAGTTTAACAAATGAAAAAATGCCAATACGGTCTAGATCACATGACCAAAATGGCTGTCACGCCCATATATGGTAAAAAGCCTTAAAAATTCTTCTCCTCCAGAACCGTAAGGCCAATGGCCTTGAAACTTGGCATGTAGCATATGGTACTCAGGCCCATCATAGTTTGTACAAATGGTGACCCTGAGTTGACCTTGACCTATTTTACAGCAATGTCAAATTTGCCTACTTAGGCTTTTGCATGGGAAAAAGTGAAAATAATGGATTTTTAGGAAACCATTGAAGACACTGTCACCAAAATTAGTAGATAAGGTAAAGTAGCTGAATACATGAAGATCTATGTGTAAGAAAGGTCAAGGTCATTAATTGACCTAGACCAAGGTCACTCAGGTTCCATATTTCAAACATTTTTTCTCAGAAACTACTGAGCCAATTGAAGTGAAATTCAATATGGAGCCTTTGGGAGTTGAACAAATGAAAAGCTGCCAATATGGTCTAGATCACATGACCAAGATGGCCACCACACCCATATATGGTAAAAACACTTCGAAATTCTTCTTCTCAAGAACCGTAAGGCCAATGGCCTTGAAACTTGGCATGTAGCATATGGTACTCGGGCCTATCATAATTTGTTCAAATGGTGACCCTGGGTTGAACTTGACCTATTTTACAGTAATGTCAAATATGCTGACTTAGGCTTTTGCATAGGAAAAAGTGAAAATAATGGATTTTTAGCTCACCTGAGCCTTTAGGCTCATAGGTGAGCTTATAGTATAGCCATGGTCCGTCGTCCGTCCGTCTGTCGTCCGTCCGTCCACCATTTTCAAAGATCTCTTCTCCTATACTGCAGGGCCAATCAAAGCCAAATTTCATATGGAGCCTCAGTGGGATGGGGGAACGAAAGTTTGTTCTCGGGGTCTGGATCACATGACCAAGATGGCCACCATGCCCATATATGGTAAAAAGCCTTCAAAAATCTTCTTCTCCAGAACCATAAGGCCAGTGGCCTTGAAACTTGGCATGTAGCATATGGTACTCAGGCCCATCATGGTTTGTACAAATGGTGACCCTGGGTTGACCTTGACCTATTTTACAGCAATGTCAAATTTGCCGACTTAGGCTTTTGCATGGGGCAAAGTGAAAATTATGGATTTATAGGAAACCATTGAAGACAGTGTCACCAAAATTTGTAGACCAGGTAAAGTAACTAAATACATGAAGATCTATGGGTGATAAAGGTTAAGGTCATTCATTGGCCTTAGACCCAACATGGCCGCCACGCCCATATATGGTAAAAAACCTTCAAAAATCTTCTTCTCCAGAACCGTAAGGCCATTGGCCTTGAAACTTTGCATGTAGCATATGGTACTCGGGCCCATCATGGTTTGTACAAATGGTGAACCTGAGCAATCAGTCAGGAAAAAATGGTGTGTTATTTGATGCAATGAGCAGCCAGCCTTAACGAAAATGGATTAGTCTATAGTTCTGACTCATGACAACAAAGTCTAAAGAAAGGGAATGACCTATAGCCATCATGAGACAATGTGTTGCGTGCAGGACCCAGGTCAGTACTTCCAATGTCAAGGTCATACTTAGAGGTCAGACATAAAAAAGTGGCCTTTTTTCATGTTTGGTCAATAACTCACTTTTTCCTGGATGAATTTTAAAATTACTTGGTGGAAATGTTAACCATCATGAGACATTTGTTTGAATTGAGGTTTTCATCTCCGCCAACACTGTATAGGTCATTTTGGAGACGTTGCTTCCAATTTTGTGGGATTTTTACCTGGCATTGAGATGAAATGGCATCTCAATAGGGTTTTTGTGCCTGGGTGGTCCGACTTGCATCACTTTTCCTGGACAGGCTTAGAACCTCTATGCTGTTTACCAGTACTCATTTGCAGTCGGTTTCAGCTCTGCATGGAAGTATCATGCAGCCCAATCTATATCTTCAAGCCCGATGGGCGGGGGCCGGGGGTCATGAGATAATGTGTTGCCCCCAAGAATCAGGTAGGTACCTCAATGATAAAAAAGGGGGGAGATATCTGTGTTTTTGTAGAAAAACAAATTCTAGTTTTGTTCTGTTACTGCTCTTGAGATATGAAAATAAATTGGAACAAGTTTTCTTTTTGTTTCATTTGCTTCTGTATACAGTATACCATTTATGTCCAATGGACAGTTCCTCATATTTTCCCTTTCTGTGAGCCAGGCACCGAGGTTATAAAACTTTTTTCACGCTCAACTCACTTCAGCATGAAATTTACCCTGCTCATAAGTTTTAAAATGCCAACAAATATTGAGATGGCATTTTAAAATTTATGAGCAGGGTAAATGACATTTTCTGCTGATCTAAGTAGGAAAATTGTCACCAGACAGGTGAGCGGTTCAGGACCACTGGTCCTCTGGTTTAAGTTTTTGGTGAAAAGATCTATTTTTGGCTCCTGTGACCTTTATGTGCAACGGACCGGAACCATTTGAACAACTTTGAAAGGGGACCACCTAAGGATCATTCCTGTGAAGTTTGGTCAAAAACCGATCAGTGGTTTAGGAGGAGATGTCTTTTGAAGAAATTGTTTACGCACGGATGACAGACAAAAAGTGATCCTAATATTAATCACAAGAGGACCATGATGGCCCTGGATCGCTCACCTGATCCATAGAGTAACAAGTGGGCCCCGGGGAGGGCCATTATTGACCCCAGGGTTATAATGTGCATAATGTTGAGGGAGGTCTAAAAAGGTGAAGCTTCATACCAAATATTAACAAAGGCTATAATTTCACAATCTTGGCAAAGGTCCACTAGATGAAGCTACACAACAAATATCAAAGACCTGGGCCTTGAGGTTTCAGAGAAGAAGATTTTTTTAAAGATATTCCTTACATAAGCCTATGTAAAACCAAATGGCCCCGGGGCAGGGGCATTTTTGGCCTCAGGGCTATAATTTAAACAATCTTGATAGAGGTCCACTAGATTAAGCTTCACACCAAATATCAAAGACTTGGGCCTTTTTGTTTCAGAGAAGAAGATTTTCAAAGATTATCTCTATTATAAGTCTATGTAAAACCAAATGGCCCTTGGGCAGGGGCATTTGTGGCCCCAGGGCTATAATTTGAACAATCTTGGTAGAGGTCCACTAGCTGAAGCTTCATACCAAATGTCAAAGACCTAGGACTTGTGGTTTCAGAGAAGAAGATTTTTCAAGATTTTCCCTATATAAGTCTATGAAAAACCAAAGGGCCCAGGAGCGGGGGCATTTTTGGCCCCAGGGCTATAATTTGAACAATATTGATAGAGGTCCACAAGATGAAGCTTCATACCAAATATCAAAGACCTGGGCCTTGCAGTTTCAGAGAAGAAGATTTTTAAAGATTTTCCCTATATAAGCCTTTGTAAAACCAAAGGGTCCCAGGGCGGGGGCATTTTTGGCCCAGGCACTATAATTTGAACAGTCTTGGTAGGGGTCCACTAGATGAAGCTTCATACCATATATCAAAGACCTGGGCCCAGCAGTTTCAGAGAAGAAGATTTTTTAAAGATTTTCCCAATATAAGCCCATGTAAAACCAAAGGGCCCTGGGGCGGGGGCATTTTTGGCCCCAGCACTATAATTTGAACAATCTTGGTAGGGGTCCACTAGATGAAGCTTCATACCAATTATCAAAGACCTGGGCCTTGCGGTTTCAGAGAAGAAGATTTTTAAAGGTTTTCCCTATATAAGCCTATGTAAAACCAAAGGGCCCCAGGGCGGGGGCATTTTTGGCCCCAGCACTATAATTTGAACAATCTTGATAGAGGTCCATAAGATGAAGATTCATACCAAATATCAAAGACCTGGGCCTTGCAGTTTCAGAGAAGAAGATTTTTAAAGATTTTCCCTATGTAAGCCCATGTAAAACCAAAGGGCCCTGGGGCGGGGGCATTTTTGGCCCCAGCACTTTAATTTGAACAATCTTGGTAGGGGTCCACTAGATGAAGTTTCATACCAAATATCAATGACCTGGGCCTTACTGTTTCAGAGAAGAAGATTTTTAAAGATTTTCCCTATATAAGCCTATGTAAAACCAAAGGACCCCGGGGCGGGGGCATCTTTGGCCCCAGCACTATAATTTGAACAATCTTGGTAGGGGTCCATAAGATGAAGATTCATACCAAATATCAAAGACCTGGGCCTTGCAGTTTCAGAGAAGAAGATTTTTAAAGATTTTCCCTATATAAGCCCATGTAAAACCAAAGGGCCCCGGGGCGGGGGCATTTTTGGCCCCAGCACTTTAATTTGAACAATCTTGGTAGGGGTCCACTAGATGAAGCTTCATACCAAATATCAATGACCTGGGCCTTGCGGTTTCAGAGAAGAAGATTTTTAAAGATTTTCCCTATATAAGCCTATGTAAAACCAAAGGGCCCCGGGGCGGGGGCATCTTTGGCCCCAGCACTTTAATTTGAACAATCTTGGTAGGGGTCCACCAGATGAAGATTCATACCAAATATAAAAGACCTGGGCCTTGCAGTTTCAGAGAAGATTTTTAAAGATTTTCCCTATATAAGCCCATGTAAAACCAAAGGGCCCCGGGGCGGGGGCATTTTTGGCCCCAGCACTATAATTTAAACAATCTTGGTAGGGGTCCACCAGATGAAGCTTCATACCAAAAATCAAAGACCTGGGCCTTGCAGTTTCAGAGAAGAAGATTTTTTAAGTTTTCGGTGAAAAAAATCTATTTTTGGCTCATGTGACCTATATGTGCAACGGACCGGAACCATATGAACAACTTTGAAAGGGGACCACCTAAGGATCATTCCTGTGAAGTTTGGTCAAAATCCGCTCAGTGGTTTAGGAGGAGATGTCGTTTGAAGAAATTGTTTACGCACGGACGCACGACGGACGACGGACAAAAAGTGATCCCAAAAGCTCACCTCGTCACTACGTGACGGTGAGCTAAAAACACAAAGAAAGAATAGCTGAAACATTCTCAGTAGGCTTTTAAAAGCAGACTGGGTCTTAATTTTAGGTGGTCTTAATTGCGGAATTTTACTGTATTTGTTCAATTCACAAACTGTATAACATTGTGTAGATCCTGATCAGATTGCTTCTTCAGAAGCCATCTGATAAGGATCACGGATGGCTTCTTCAGCCCTTGTCCTGCTGAACAGGACATCTACCTTTGCAAACAGTGTTGATCCAGATCAGATAAAAGGTGGTCTGAAGAAGCCATTTAAACAGGATCTGCATTGTCGTGTAGTTTATGAACTGAACAAATTCATCATCTCAAGTAATTTAATTGGTTGATAAACAGAAATGGTTGTGGCAAAATTCATTTATTTAGCAGGATAAGTGTTAATAGTTTATCCCTCTTGACAAGGGAGACAACAAAAATATTTTCAAGAGTTGTCTTCCCTTTGAAAAGAACAAAAATGCAGGTGATAAGATGGCCATGCTTAGGTAGACATGCATTGTTTAGCCTGCATTGTTATGCCAGTGCCGCTTTTCTAATGCAGGAAATGTAAATTAAACCAACAATAATTTGTATGGACAGCTAAAAAGCATAGCTTTTGACTCTTATCCACATGCACAGAAGATTGGCATTTAATCCTTTCATCCCGAGCTTCCTATGTAGACTCTTTCATCTTTAAATTTGGACACATCCAGTTTCGTAAATAGGGTGTTCAGTCAATAGGTGGTGTAGGTTTATTTTTTTGATTTGAGGTTTAACATCTCAAATAACACTATATAGGTCATTTTGGAGACGTTGCTTCCAATTTTATGGGACTTTTACCCGACATTGAGATGAAATGATATATCTCAAGCCCTGCCACCCAATGAAACCAATAGGGTTTATAAGCATGGACGGTCCAACTTGCATCACTTTGCCTGGGCGGCCAAAGACACTCTAAGTGCTTTACCAGTACTCATGTGCAGTCGGTTTCAGGTCTGCGTGGATGCATCATGCAGCCCAGTCTATTTCTATGTGGTGTAGATCCAGATGAGATTGCTCATTATCTGATCTGGATCTATACTGTTTACTACTTAGCTATCTATACTGGGTTTAGAGGTTAAAGACAGTTATATCTTTTACGTTGGAAATTTCATGACACAAACCAAACCAAAATCTCATCTGCTTCACTGCGCAGAAAAAAAAAGATTAACAAGTAATATTAATAGATATGAAAAATATGTTCTGTGATATTCCATCAGTCGCATTCTTCAATATTGGAGAATTAAGACCTTTTTGCTCGTATATGACACAAGGATCTTTCACTTTAACCCTTATCCTGCTGAATATTCATTTTAGCCCCACCCATTTCTGACTTTGAACCAATCAGATTACTTGATGTAATTTATTCTTACAAATTCATAAACTGAATGTCAAACAGTGTAGATCCTGGAAGCCATCTGAACTGGATCTACACTATTTGCAAAGATAGTGGTTGTCGTGAACAGCAGGATAAGAGTTATTAACATCTTTGGCCCTGCCCATTTTTATTTTAGGGGTGTTAGGTTTTCTTAAAGGTATGTTTTACAAAAGTGTATGTACTTTAAGCAAACAGTGTATACCCAGATCAGATGCTGTGCTCTGTGGCATGAACTCTAGTGTGTAGACTGCTTGCCAATGTCATTAAAATGAGATAGAAGGTATATGTGGGTTTAAGAGTATTAACACTAGTGTGACCATTTAATTTCCATTCTTACCATTAAAAGGAAAAACAAATCAACTCGAATTTTCAAACCTTGCAGCCTATATACATGGAATGTGCTTGCTTATGATTAAAAAAAACTGTTACAAGAGAAAGCCTGCACTTAGCAAAGACACAGATCAGCCTGTATGTGTGTTCGACCAGACAAAACAAGCATTAAAAAGATAATTGGAATGTACAAACTACAGGACAAGCACATACGTTTGGCAAGCAAGTACACCTGATCAGGTCTCTGATCACAGACTCACTGAAGGCTTCCCTTGAAAACTATAGGAGTTGAGGAGACCTGTTGATAAAATAGCTAAAACTGACAAAGGGCCATAACTCTCATAAAAGTCAGTCAAGCATGACCTCAATGAATGATAATCATCTTCAGGTCATGGGAACAATAACTGGAAAGTTTCATCAAAATCCCTTGAAAACTGTAGGAGGAGTTGGGGAGACAAGATTGTGACTACGGACGGACAGACAAGCCCATTACTATAGTCCCCTTTGACTAATGTCGGCGGATAAGTATCTGTGAATCAGATATTGTACATGCTAGAACAAGTAACATTTTGACCACTTATGAGCTTGTTAAGCTAACAACCCTTTGAAAAACTGGGCCCAGAAAAGCTGGAAAATCAGTCCTGTTAAGGGCAACTATAAATTGAATACCCTGTATTGATCAGAGTTCATCTGTATTAACACCAGGTCAACCAATATTAACTGGAGGTCAAGTGATATTAGGCTGAGGTAAAAAATTAATAATCATTCTTCTTAATTGTGTCATAAAATTTTCATTAATCAACTAATTTATTATTGGCCAGGTCCAAAGTCAGCTGTATTGGCCTGGGGGTCAATACAGCTGACCGAGGACCTGTAACTGGGCCAATACGAAATTACTTGACTAATAATATCATATCATTTCTGTTTTTCTTTTATGCCTGTGTATATGCATGTGGTTATTACGAGTTTTGTGTTGGTACAGTAAGAATTGCTTTGCTGTTGTAGTTCTAGCATACTCATATAATATATACTTTCATTGGTGGCTATGAATTATAAACAAGTGCACTGCTAAAGGCAAATGGATGCAACATGCGATGCATGCCTTCTATCACTTTCCTCAAAGGGATAGGTGTCAAACTTGGGTTTCCCCAAAGAATTCATTCCACTTGCACTATTTCTAAAGGAGCAAATTCTTTATTCAGAGTTTAGATGCTTTCAGCAAGGTGGACACCAATATTTCAGACAGACTTTCTTTGAGTTTGTGTATCGTTTATATCTTTTTGTTTTGGATAGCCAATTGACAATTTGTTGGGAAAGTAACTGTCCTTTTTGGCTTCCCGCTATTGATGTTTCCATTAGGATCTAGTTATTTCATGTTTGTGTTTCTTTCCCTTTGGTGTCTCTGATGGGAGCTGTGGGTTAAATGTATTGATTCCTGATCATTGCCTTCACTTCTATTTTGCATCCGAAGTGTGTGTATCTATGCATTAAAAGATTGTCTAACATTAATAGTGTTTGATAGTGTTTGCCAGTAACTGTAACTAACATGAATGTTGATAGTGTGAGTACAGTAAAATTCTGCTATTAAGACCACCTAAAATTAAGGCTAATTCTCCTTTAAAAAACTTATTTAGTAGGTTGTAGCCATCTTTATTTGTGTTTTCTGAATTAAGGGACTGGTCAGGGACCACCTTTGGTCTTAAAGTTCAAAAGTGGTCTTTAAGACCACTTTTGAACAGTCTCAAATGTGGTCTTATTATAGGATTTTACTGTATTTTGCCATTAAATGTTTATTTTCAGATTAAAATAAAAATGTATTTCAATTTATGTTTTGTTTTACTATACCAAATATACAAAGGTGCAACCAAATTAAAAAAAAAAAAAAAAAACAGGAACAAAGTACATGTAGTGAGTGGAAAAAAGTAAGGTGTTGATAGGATACAGCCATTGCAGTAGTACACACCCTGTTTCCTTTGCAGAACACAACTTGCAAAATACGGATTTATTCCCGACTACCACTGCTGTATACACTAGAGAAAGTGCCCAGTGGGGCACGTATACCCCCGACCAGTGCCATCCCCTTTTAGTGGAAATGACAATTTGTTTGTAGCATTGAACCTTTCCATATAAACTTTCCATTTAGTCCACTGAGAATAACTATTGCATTTCAACAACAAGGAGTATAATGAAAACAGTTAACACAAAACTTGGACGTAATCAAAATGTGTAAGTCTTAATTATTGATCCCTAGCCCCATCCAGGGGCTACCCAGGAACTTAGATATGCCATATGAAAGTTAATACTAAAGCTATACTATGTACCAAATATGAAGAGCATTTAACATGAGGTTACAGATATATGAGCAATCCAAAAGGTTTAACACAAAACTTTGACGTAAAAGTTGACAAACAGACGGACAGCCCACCCAGGGGCTTAGATATTCCATATGAAAGGTAATGCTATAGAGATATCCTTTAGCAAATATGAAGAGAATCTAACATGTGGTTACAGAGATATGAGCAATCAAAAAGGTTTAACACAAAGCTTTGATGTAAAAGTAGATGGACAGACGGACAGACAGCCCACCCAGAGGGCTTAGATATTCCATATGAAAGGTAATGCTATAGAGATATCCTTTACCAAATAAGAAGAGTATTTTACATGTGGTTACAGAGATATGACTATCAAAAAGGTTTAACGCAAAACTTTGACTTAAAGGTTGACGAACGGTGGGTAAGACAGAAGTACGAACGAACAAACAGAAGAACGAAGGAAAGACGAAAACTATATACCCCCTGACATACTTCATATATGGGGGATATAATAAAACACTGAAACTGAACTAGTGGTTTGACAGATTTTCAGTGATTTCTTGCTGTTGAGTCCTTATCCTTTGTTTCATCTCTGTGGTTGTTTGAATTTTGTATTCTCAAAGATGTTGCCCTGAGTTAGGAAGCCTTCATGTGCGCTGAACAAATTATATGTCAAAATCGCGACAGAAGTGAGGGCGAGGATTGTAGCCGCTAAAATCGATTTAAGCCCCCCAGTGAAATTCTTTTCACTGACTGTTCCAAGGCGGTTCTTCTGTCCCCCGTTTATTTTTGTTATTGTGCGGTTAGGTTGCAGTTTATTTTTGTTATGGTTTGTCTTTGAGTGTGTATTGCTTATATCTTTTTGTTTTGGATAGCCAGTTGGCCATTTTGTGAGAAAGTGACTGTTCTATCTTTTGGCTTCCCGCTACTGATGTTTCCATTAGGGTTTAGTTATGTAATGTTTGTGTTTCTTTCCCTTTGGTGTCTCTGATGAGGTATTGGTTAATTGCATCAATGAGGTTCAACAAAATATAGGTCATTTTGGAGATGTTGCTTCCAATTTTTTGGGACTGTTGCCCAACATTGAGATGAAATGACAGCTTAATCCCTGCCGCCCTATGAAACCAATAGGGTTTATATGCATGGGGCCAGACTGGGACTTTTCCTGGACAGGCTTAGACCTAAGCAGTTTACCAGTGCTCGTTTGCGGTCGGGTTCAGCTCTGTGTGAAAGCATCATGCAGCCCCATCTATTTCTCCAAGCCCCGATAGGCAGTCTATTTTTCATCAAACACACAAAGATATACGATGAAACAAGCCTTCTAGCAATTGGCAAGGATATATCATTTTGGGGGATAACTCTCAAAAATTGTCACCTGAGGAGGTACTCCATCTATTTTATGGTTGGATCTTGTGTTTTATGGCAACTATCAGCGAAGTTGAAAAACACAGTTAACTACTTAACTGAGATGATCTATCTCCCAAAACAATAATTTTGAAGACATTTATCCCCATTATAATGCACTTACTAGTTTGTTTACAAACTGTATTGTATGCACAGAAAGGCATGTTCTTTGTGCTTACCTTCAATGTCAATAGACAAGACAGATCAAATATCAACCAAATTAGGCTAATGTGCACATTTTAAGAATCAGCAGATTCTTAGAACATTATCGTAAACATCCTTACAAGACAAAGGCTTTTTATGGCCCGGGATATTGTTATATCCTCCAAAGTTTTGAGTGTCCGTCATTGGTCAGCACTTCAGTTTCATTTCGCTCCATAACCCTGGTACCATTTGAACTGTAACTCTGATTTTCTTACATTTGGGGTTATTGCCCTTGAACTTTGACTATAGCTGTTGCCATCAGTTTCATGTCCACTCCATTGGAGATATTTCCACGAAACTTCACAGATAATATGTAGAGCACCCCCAAGACAACATGCAGAAAATACTAATCATAACTCTGATTTCCTACTTTTGGAGTTATCCTCCCTTGTACATTGAACATAGCCATTTCTATCATGTTTGAAGCTCTATATCTCCCAAAACCTAATGATGGAGTCTGACCAAACTTGCATTGTTACATCCCTAGGATGGGGGGAAACAGCCATTAGGCTTTGAAGACCATGACCTTATTGTCAAGGGCACAAACCCCCAAAAATTTTGGGCCAAAGATGGCTTGTCTGCACCCGATCTCATGGACACCCCAATGAAATGTGGTCAAACTTAGTACAATATTATACAGGGTGTCAAGTTACCTATATTTTCCTATATTTCAGACCATTACCTATACATGTAATAACCTATAAAATCCTATATTTTACCAAAATACCTATAATTTTGAATTTTGTGTAAGCAAGGAATACAAAGTTTGTAAAATATATTTGACAGTAGATGTTTTCTATAGTATTTGAGCTTAATAAGCTGTTTTCTTTTAGGAATTTGTATTCCCTTCAGGTGTAGTGACCCAGTCCAGCCCAGCTTTTGGAAAGCTTTAGCTAGTGGAAGTTCTGCTATTTTTAGCTCACCTGAGCCAAAGGCTCAGAGTGAGTTATGTTATCACTCACCATCCGTCGTTGTTGGTCCATCTGTCCGTGCGTTCATAATTTCTTAAAACAACATCTCCTCCTAAACCACTAGACAGATTTTAACAAAACTTGGCAGAAATAATCATTGGGTGATCCTCTCAGAATTTAATGCCATGCAGAACTGTGGTTGCCATGGCAACAAAAAAGAAAAATTAGAGAAAATCGTCAAAACATCTTGCATGAAACCAGAGGGCCCAGGCCTTTGATATTTGGTATGAAACTTCATCTAGTTGACCTCTAACAAGATTGTTCAAATTATAGCCCAGGGGCCAAAAATCCCCCTCACCCATCCACCCACCCCAGGGCCCACTGGTTTTACAAGGGCATATATAGGGAAAACCCAGAAGGCCCAGGTATGAAGCTTCATCTAGTGGACCTCTACCAAGATTGTTCAAATTATAGCCCTGGGGCCAAAAATGCCCCTGCACCTCGGCTTAATGGTTTAAAAAGAGAAAACCTTTAAAAAAAAATTTATTTGAAACCAGAAGGCCCAGGTCTTTAATAATTGATACGAAGCTTCATCTAGTGGACCTCTACTAAGATTGCTCAAATTATAGCCCTGGGGCCAGAATAATGCCCCCACTTGGCTTATGTAGGAAAACCTTTAAAAAATCTTCTTGTCTGAAACCAGAAGGCCCAGGTCTTTGATATTTGGTATTAATCTTCATCTAGTGGACCTCTAACCAAGATTGTTCAAATTATAGCCCTGGGGCCAAAAATGCCCCCACACCAGGGCCTACTGGTTTTACATAGGCTTATATAGGAAAAACCTTTAACAAATCTTCTTGCCTGACACCAGAGAAGGCCCAGGTTTTTGATATTTTTAAGAAGCTTCATCTAGTGGACCTCCACCAAGATTGTTCAAATTATTGCCCTGGGACCAATAATGTCCCCTCACCAGGGCCTTCTGGTTTTACTTAAGCTATAAATATAGGGAAAACCTTCAAAAAATCTTCTTGTCTGAAACCAGAAGGCCTAGGCCTTTGGTATGAAGCTTCATCTAGTGGACATCTACCAAGATTGTTCAAATTATAGCCCTGGGGCCAAAAATGCCTCCGCGCCGGGGCCACTTATTTTACATAGCTTTATATAGGGAAACCCTTTTAGAATCTTCATGACTGAAACAGAAGGCCAAGGACTTTGATATTTAGTATGGAGTTTCATCGAATAGACTTCTATGAAGCTTGTTCAAATAATAGCCCTCTTGCCAAAATGGCCCAGCCCCAAGGCCCACATATTTTATATAGGCTTATATAAGGAAAACCTTTAAAATCTTCTTGTCTGAAACCAGAAGATTAAAGATTTTTTCCTTAATTATAACCAGCTGTCCACCTTATCTATTTCTATATGTTGTATCATTAATAAAAGAGAGAGATGGTAGGTGGTGGTGGTGGAAAAAATACAAATCTGGCTTGTTTCTTCAGTTTAGGCAACCTATAATATCCTATATTTCTGGCCGCTAGATACCTATTTTTCTGGACCTTACCTATATTTTTGCCTCCTAATATCACTTGACACCCTGAATATATCATTGCAACTGACAAAAGATTTGATTAGATTTTGAAGACCTTGACTTTATTTTAAAGGGCACAGGCCTCCAAAAACTGAAAATGAGAATTGTAATTCTGGCTTACTTTCTTTTGGAGCCATGGCTCTTTGAACATTGAAAATAGTCATCTCAGTCATGTACTCATGTCAACTTTATTAAGGGAAAGAGTAATGCATCCTTACTTTGAATTCCATTGAAGTTTGACTGTATATGCTGTTCTGCATTGCATTGAATTGTTTGTGTTTGACTGGCGGTTTAATGTTCCTGTCAACACTATTTAGGTCATTTTGGAGATGTTACTTCCAATTAAGTGGGACTTTTATCTGATATTGAGATGAAATGATATCTAAAGCCCTGCAGCCCAATGAAACCAATAGGGTTTATATGCATGGACGGTCTGACTCGCACAACTTTTCCTAGGCAGGCTAGACCTATGCGGTTTTCCAGTGCTCATGTGCGGTCAGTTTCAGCTCCGTGTTTAAGCACCATGCTCAATCTATTTCTCCAAGCCCCAATGGGCAGGGGACCTGCATTGCTTTTGTGTCTCTTGTGATAATGAAATGAAAACCTCTAAAATGGATTTAAAGTGTAAGTCAATCCCTAACAACTGTTATCTTTTTATTTGTGCATGTTTAAAAGTTGACAAATTCATACAGGAATATTGCTGCACCAAGTTTTCATTCAGTGAAGGTTTGACAGAGTTGAGGGCCTTGACAAAGTGACCTCTAGTGACTGTGGTGGCTCCCAGATCTTCAGTGAGGGCTGCAAGAGCTGCCTACAAAGAGATGAAAATATAATTAAATGCATGTATATACATGTGTATTTTAGAATAAACACTTGCTAGTTCTTAGCTTTTAGCTGTTCAAAGCTAACAAACTTGTAAATGAATATATTGTAAAAACTTTGATCATTTAGTGAAGCATATATATAGTAAATACATGGTTAGTGGCTGGTTGGTTGATTTAGGTTTAACGTTCTCATCAACACTGTATAGGTCATTTGGGAGATGTTGCTTCCAATTTGGTGGGACTTTTACCCGACATTGAGATGAGATGACATCTCAATCCCTGTCGCCGATTGAAACCAATAGGGTTAATAAGCATGGATGGTCCGACATGCACCACTTTGACTGGGCAGGCTTAGATCCTCTAATCGATTTACCAGTACTCGTGTGCGGTAGAATTCAGCTCTGCACGGAAGCATCATGCAGCCTTTCTATTTTTTCAAGCCCCGATGCGTGGGGGCCAACATTGTTAGTGTGTCACATGGTGAGCATCGGACGGGCCTCCGTGGCCTAGTGGATAAGAGCGCTGACTCTTAGTCATTAGGTCTCTCACCGCCGTAGGTTCGAGCCTCGCTTGGGCCACGTGTGAGACGCCAAGTTCTGCAACGGAAGGTCAGGTGGTTTTTCTCCGGGTACTCCGGTTTTCGCCCACCTCTGATTAACGATCGGCTCGATATGAGTGAAATAATCTTGAAAGGGCCGTAAAACCCAAACCAAAAAAAAAAAAAAAAAAAAATGGTGAGCATCGGGGAATATAATGAAGACCCAGACAATGGATTTCTGAGGGTTGTTTATGTACAACAAAAAGGGTGTCATACGATTGACAATACACTATCTGCAGGACAATACAAATAGCTACTGCTTAATATATTCAGCAGTACATATAAATCATCCAACTATATTAATACGGATGAATGACAGCAGTTTACATTAACAGGACAATATGCACAGAAAACCGATAAACTACATCTATGACAAGCGTATTTAATAATATAAGATGTCACCGGACAGTATAGCTCACTAGAAGTCGTGCTTTGACTTAGTTGCGCAAAGGCAAATTTTCAGACCCATAACAGAAACGAAGTCACAAAGAAAGAATCCAGTGCTTTATCAATATCAAGAATCATGAAGGATTCAAGTTTGTAACATTAGTAAACAGGCAGAGTCAGTCAGGTTACCTAACCACACTTCCTTGGCAGGCTTACACAAAAGTCAGTAGTCTGATCCGGGTCCATAAAATGAATTTTAAACTATCCAGAAAACAAGATGACTGTTGTTGTATTTGTTTGATTTGAGGTTAAAGTCCCTGTCAACACTGTAAAGGTTATTTTGGAGATGTTGCTTCCAATTTTGTGGGACTTTTACCCGACATTCAGATAAAATGACATCTCAAGCCCTGTCGCCAAATGAAACCAATAGGGTTTATTAGCATGGATGGTCTGCCTCGCACCCCGGTTCCTGGACAGGCTTAGCTCCTCTAAACGGTTTACCAGTACAAGTGTGCGGGCCAGAATCAGCTCTGCGTGGAAGTTCCATGCAGCCCATTTATTTCTTCAAGCCCCTATGGGCGGGGGCTTGACTGTTGTTGTAACTGACGTCAAGGGTAAATGGAGAAATATCTATTCTGACATAAATACTGATGTGTAAGCTGTCTAATGTCATTGTCCAACAGACTGGAAGCCAAAATTAAAGCAAGTAAAATTCATTATCAAACATCCATGTGACAGAGTGCATTCTCAAATACCTCCACAACGGTTGTTTTTCTGATTAAACTTTGTGATAGTTTCATACTTGTACCTGAAACACTGATTGTGTGTGCTCATTAGAACCACCTTATTGAGGCACCTTAAGCTATACAAACATAGATCGTGGGTGCTTTTAGAACCCTCTCATTAAACAAATCCAAAATAAAAAATAATGTATACCCCTGTAAACCTCACTTTTCTCTATATGAAGTTCACCCAGAATGCTAAACCTTCCATATTAGAGTAGACCCCTACTGTGAATTGAGTCAATAATATTTTTGAGCACCACACCCAAAAGTGTGTGTTGAGCCCAACCCTCAAAAGTATCACATTCGCTATGACTAAGAAGTACCTCTCTACACAAACTCTCCAGATCTGCTCCAGTGTACCAGTGTGTCTCGTCCACCAGCTGTTCTAAGCTCACATCATCACACAGCCCCATACACTTTGTATACAGCTTCAGTATCTCCTCTCTTGCCTGTGCATAATACATACATTAACCCATTAATTAATACATTAATCAGGAGGATGCGGGTTCGACTTCCGCGGGGTCGGCAACATTCTTTCATGGAGATTGATCATGAAATCTTTTCTACGGTCATTCTCTCCCTTCCGCTGTCTCAAGAAGGGCAGTTGTCAGTTTCTGGCGAAAGAATGTGCACTGTACTGGTTAGCCGCTTACGTATAAGCCTGCCAAGGAAAGTGTTGATAGGTAAACTGACCGGCTCAAAAATGACCTAAATAGTGTTGACTGGGCCGTAAAACTCCAATACAAACAAAACAAACAAACATACATTAACCCTTTTTGTACCAAATGGAATCTTCCTCCTATGTATACCAGGAGTCCATCAGGTTGTGTTTTCCTCAAAATTGATTTGGAAAATGGCTGAACTTTAAGCAAACAGTGGAGGCCTTGATTAGATGCCACGTTCTGCAGCGTCTCATCTGGGCCTGCACTGTTTGCCAAGGTACCCCTTTAGGGGTTTCTGGTACTGAATGGGTTTTAATAAGCCTAAGTATTGGGACAGAAAGGCCAAAGCAAACAGTGCAGACCCAGATCAGACTGCTCCTGAAGGAGCAGTCTGATCAGGGTCTACACCGCTTGCCATTCTCTCTGCACAATTGGGACTCCTTGCTGGATCGGGAAACAAATATGCTAATATTTTAGGAGATTTACAGCAAGTCCTAAAGGTTCCAATTTTTTGGGATTTTTATGGTAAATGATACATGTAATAAAGACTGGGAAAAAAGTTAAGAATCACCTCTGTTAAGAATCAGTGTTAAGTGCCCAGTTTTTAGTTCTATCGCTGCAGCTTGAATTTGTATATTTACAATCACTGTTCACGAACACTCATTATACAGTGTCAAGAAGAGATGCCGAGCTTCAACTCAGTATGTAAGCTGTCATGAAACACTCTTATTTGAAGCCCCATCAGAAAATCAACGCATAATTTTATTTCAGAGCCAAAATATCCAGGTTCCCTATATACGTGTACCTAAATTATTTTTAAATCCTTTAGTACAAGCTTGTTCGTAAAGCAAAATGGAAGAAAATTGTTTGCAATTCATGTTCAGCTGTTTCTGTAAAGCATTTCAGTTTGAATTAAAACTTAATCAAGACATACACTTAAATGGAAGAGAAATATAGAAATACATTGCAAGTTAAGTCAGCGATGCTTAAATTTTGTTTGAGTGTAGATTTTAGGAATGTGTGTGGTGGGGTGGGTGGGTGGTGGGGAGGTATGGGTGATAAGGCCTTTTCAAAATTATTCCACTTTGATGGAGCCTGTGTAGTGCGTACAGCTTCAATATCTCCTCTCTGGCCTGTTTGACCTGTGTATGCCAAATGGAATCTTACTTCTTATATATAGCAGAAAATTTAGGGGTGACAGGCTGTACTTTCGGGAAAATGGCTGAACTTTTGCAAACAGTGTAGGCCCCGATCAGATGCCGCATTCAGCATCATCTGATCTGGGCCTGCACTATTTGCCAATTACATGGAACACAATGGATTAATGTTACAGGGCATGGATACACATTTTCTGTCATTTTTTGAAGGGAGATAACTTTTTGGTTGAAAGGTAGCTTAGTTTGGAGTTAAATGACATAATTAACAGTATTAAGGATATCTTGTGCCAATCAGCTTTAACCTAACACTTTCCTGGACAGGCTTATACTTAATCAGATAACCAATACAGTGTACATTCTTTTACCAGTCACAGACAACTGCCCAGACAATTTTTGGGGCTTCCTGTTTGCTTTTCTGCAACCTGAGCCCCTCCAAAAGGAGGTCTACTCTTAAAAACTAGACAACCCCCGGCCAGTGCCATCACCTCAGCTGAAACAAGAACTACAAAGGGAAATAACTCTAAAAGGCCTGACCCCTTGGCCCTTATTTTCTTTCCCACAATACAAGTAGTCATACTGATCATGTGTGCAAAATTTCAAGTTTCTATGTGAAGCAGTTCCTGAGATATCTTTGACACAAAATAATTGTTTACGGACACACAGACAGACGGAAAAGACAAAAACTATATACCCCCATTGCATACTTCGTATGCCGGGGGTATAAAAAGAATTTGCTCCAAAAGAACGTCTACTCTTAAAAGAATTTGCTATAAATGGAGGTCAACTCTTAAAGAAAAGAATTTTCTCCAAAAGGAGGTCTACTCTTAAAGAAAAGAATTTGCTACAAATGGAGGTCAACTCTTAAAGAATTTGTTCCACAGGAGCAAATTCTTTTCTTTAAGAGCAGACCTCCTTTTGGAGCAAATACCTTTTCTTTAAGAGTTGACCTCCATTTATAGCAAATTCTATCAAAAAGTAGACCTCTTTTTGGAGAAAATTCGTTTCTGTCTCCTATTGATAATGGAGATAAAAGTTTTTCTGAAAGAGTAATCTCCCCTGAAAATGTATCTTTTCCACTCACTGCACAAAACAACTGACTACTCCAACCATGTGTACCAGTATATTGGGTTACAAAAGATAAGACCGGTCCTGATGCACAAGGTCAGGTTATTATCTTAGACATGGCCAGTCTCGCAACTCTGTGGGATGCCCGTATCACCGGTGATCTTGATGTCACCTGTTCTACCCCATGCCTCTGGAAACACATTCTTTCGTGGACATATTTTCTACAAGCTTATACTCCCTTCTGCTCGTTCAAAAAGGACAGTTCTCAGTTTCTCGTGAATGACTATGCATATAACATCAGTCAGTTTACATATTAACCAGATTTTTCCTGGGCAAGCTTATACATATGAGGGTATCGAGTACAGTGCATATTCTTTTGCCAAACACTGACAACTTCCCTTCTTAACCCTTGTCCTGCTGAATATTTAAATATGCAACACCCACTACTGATTATCAACCAATCAGATTACTTGAAGCAAATTATTGCAACAAATTCATAATCTGAATGACAAACAATGCAGATCCTGATCAGATGGCTTCTGAATGGCTTCTTCAGAAGCCATTTGATCTGGATCTACATTGTTTGATAGGTAAAGCATATCCGGGCTCAGCAGGACAAGAGTTAAATCAGCAGAAAGGAGGTTGACTATAGAAAAGATTTCATGATCAATCTCAATGAAGAACGTTGCTGACCCGGCAGGTATCGAACCTGTGACCTCCTGATCACCAGTCAGACACATCTGAGGATGCTACCCCGTGGCCGCCGTCTCAAATCAGTATGTACACAAATTCTGTAAGAATACATCCTTTCCTGACTATATGAAGAAGTTTTGTGTCAATGGCCATCCAGATAGTGTGAAAAATTGGAGTCTTCACATGTCCAGAGATAGTTTTGCCAGGGCATGTCCCATAGAGGATGGTCCTATTTACATGCAGCGGTGAGTGTTGAGAGGGACATACACCTGTGTTATCAAAGCCCTAAAGGCCAACTACAAAATTAGGACTACAGTAGCCGATATAAGCTTGATAGCTCTATACCATCATTTTGCTACTAACAATGACAGTATCATAATGATCCTAAACAGTGCAGACCCAGATCAGATTGCTCCTTTAGGAGCAGGGTCTACACTGTTTGTCATTAGATCTGCACCTTTTGGACTCCTTGCAGGATCATGGAACAAATTTGTTAAAATATTAAGAGAATTACATTAAGTCTTCAAGTTATCCAAATTTTTAGGATTCTTACGGTAGCTCTCCTAGCTGTGAACATCTGGGCCTAGCATAGTTTCAGATAAGGAGTAATAATAAAGAATACCGGTAATTTTCTTTATTTCTTGTCTTGTTAGAAACATATGTTGTTGGTATTTGTTAAAGTGCCTAAAAAGCACCAACAATATAATATGTTTATTTGAAAAATAAGAATATTCATCTCGAAAACATGCCTATATAATTTTAACCCCTTTGAACCCCATTTTCATATAGTAAAACTGGGCTTTACAGTGGTAAACTTTTTTTTCTTATTTCAGAAAAAAGAAAAATATTACAATTTTTCATCTTAAAATTTTTGCTTCTTTGGCAGTAAAGTTTACAATGTTTTTGTATAGGCGTCTTTTTGTACAGTTCGAACAATTTGACATGAGACTGACCTTTATGTAAGGAATAAATTAGTCAGTGTTATCGCCTAATACGTCGGCTTTCGTAAACTTCTCGTGACTTTTTGGCATCTAGTGACAAGGGACCCATTTACCGACCTCTATGTATTGTATAACAGTATCGTCATCTTCGGAAACTGACGAAGATAAATACATGCATTCAGTCGGGTGTGAAATTATGTTAATAAAGTTCACCAGTCTCAGGTCAATTTGTTCGAACTATAATGTATCTCAAAATTATCCTTATTACTCCTCCTAACGTGGAGATGTTATAAGAATCTTATATGGGTATGAGGGGTGGACGGAAAAATCTGTCCCGCGGGACACTGTCCGGCATCACGAGGCTTGCCGAGTGATGCCGGACAGTGATCCCGAGGGACGGATTTTTCTATCCACTCCTCACACCCATATTGGATTCTTTTTCTTGCATACCTTCCATTTCTTGGAGCGAATTTTAATGCTGCAGTCACTTCGGTTTCCAATGTCCGCCATATTGTGTTGACACTGCAGGATTGTATAGTGACGTCACGGATCGTGCATGACGTCAACCTTAACGACGGCGCATACGAGGTCGTAATCAACCATTGCATTTATCAAACATGCAATTATATTCGATTTTGGGTTGGAACACCAGGTTCAGAACATAAATTTCTATCTCAGGGTAAAATCACGGATTTCCTAGTCTGGTGTGCAAGAAAGCCCAGTCTAGGCTTCCTATTATAAGATTCTTATACCTTTCTATCTGGCTGTGGGACATAGACCACCTTGTCTATTCTGCCTGGTCTTACTAAAGCCTCATCTAACAAGTCAGGTCTGTTAGTAGCAGCCACAACCAACACATTTCTGTTGTCTATTCTAGCTCTGGCACCACCATCAACCTTCAATCAGAAATTATACACCACAACCTCTTTATAACACTATTTATGGGGTCCAAAGCAGAAAATGTGTTAGTTAAACAACCATTTTATATCCAAACAAAAAATGAATAGATTATATAGAAAAATGACCATTTATGGTCATTTTTCTATATAATCTATACATTTTTGGGATCCACCATGAAACCATGTTATATTCAAAACTGTGTTATAATGAAGTTGTGGGGTAGTTTGAATGATAATTTATAACCAATCAAAATGATAATGGTTGAATAAAAGCTCTGCAAAGAACAGGTCCCTGGCCTTAGCTAGAACAAGATCCTGGACTTTCACAAGTCAGTTACTCTCACATCTTTGTCATAGATAGGTTTATTGCTAAATGATATGCAAGGCCAAAATCTCCTCTCATGTAGAATATATAGTAAAAGTATTATCTAGATTGTAAAGTAGGAAAAGGGTCCTGCAATCTGTTAGTTGTTAAAGCAGTGCCCAGATTCTTAATAGACAAATCTCTAACTCCTGATTTTTTCAACTTCCTCAATACTCTACTGCTGAATACCCTACATATTAACAAATGGAATCTTCCTCCTTATATATAGCAGGAGTCCATTTCAAAATTTAGGGGTAACATACCTGCCAACTTTTAAAATTTTTCATGGGGGAGATTCTGCTCGTCACGACATTTTTCGATGGAATAAAGCGCGGTGAATATTTTTCCCAAAATTTCCATGGGGGAGATTTTTTTTCAAACTAGTAGACACCCTCCAGTCCACTAGTACAATCAGAAAAATTGCATGTTTACATTTTATGTATTATCCAATAAATCGCTGGTATAATACTTGACCTTCAATAATTCACAGTATTTGCAATAACTAAAGATTGTCTGAATATATGATCTGTCTGAAATTAGGTTCTTTTACTCAGAAACAGTTTTCATGCAAATGCAAGGAGTGCTTAATTTCTGACTATAACAGCCTTTATTTTGCAAAACAATTGTTTCTGAAGAACACTCATTACCAAATAATAAAGCAATTCTTAGTTTGAGAGATAAAAACTACGATTTTCGTAGTCACGAAAATACGTGACATTGCTCATTCATAGGTAATATTTACTTTCATTACATCTGAGAGAGATTAAATAATTGTAAACATACTTACAGGAAAAGATCAGCAAAGGGCATCCCTGTTCATGCTCATACAGATAGAAAACTTTGGCAACTTGCATTTGTTTGTGGGTACTAGGTAATGTATCAGCCTATCATTGGGATAAAAATAGTCAATACAGCTAAAAATATACTCAGGGTTTTTCCATCTCCAAAATAGATAGTGAAGAAATCCAAGATATTCCAAATGACTATCCACAAACAATATGGCTGATAAAATACCAAGCGTGAGGAGGTGGAAAAATCGTGATTTTTGCCTTATTTTGGCAACACGATCGTGAGGTCAAAATGCATGGAAAAATCATGAAACTCACTCCTAATGGGTGAAAGTTGGCAGGTATGGGGTAACAGGTTGTGTTTTCTTCAAAATTCATTTAAAAAATGACTGAACTTTTAGCAAACAGTATAAGCCCAGATCAGACGCCGCATTCTGCAGCCAGGGTACCCGTTTTGGGGTTTCCAGAACCAAATGGGTTTGCCAGGGTACCCGTTTTGGGGTTTCCGGTACCAAATGGGTTAAATACAACTTTTTCAGTCAGCTCTACCATGTGGTCAGGGTACCCCTTTGGACAAGCACTTAAATAATCAACAAGAATTCCTCCAAAGGCTATGTCTCGCCTGGGGTATAAAGTCACAGAACCATGAAATCTAGGCCAAGGTCAAACATTGATGCTTGCATAAAAGTTGCCATTCCTAGATGAAAGCTTGTACGAAGTATCATTAATGAAGCTCTAATAGTTCTTGAGAAATGAACTTAAACATTAGGCTGAACACTAGGGTTGATGTAATAGTTCACTAAGTCAGTGAACCATGAAATTTAGGTCAAGGTGAAATGAGGATGCTTGCACTATAGATGTCATCCCTAGATACAAGGACATGTACAAATGTATGTACTAAGTATCATTTAATAAAGCTCTTATAGTTCTTTTGAAATGAACTTGAGCATTAGGGGGAATGCTAGAGTGGTTGCAATATTTCACAAAGTCAGTGAACCATAAAATGCAGGTCAAGGTACCAAGTATCATCAATGAAGTTCATATTGTTCTTGAGAAATTAACTTGACCATTAGGGTGAACGCTAGGGTGGTCGCAAATATTGACAGTTTGACAAATGGACAGATGGAAAACCGGACTCCTATATTGCGCCAGGCGGGACAAAAACCGCATTTCATGGGAATACCAAAAAGACTAAAGTTTATTTTTTATATCATGACAGGCACATGAGCTATAAGTTTCTGATGAAAATGGCATTTAAAGCTCATCTCATAGGTAGGTCATTCAGTCAGTAAAGACTTAATTCTAAAAGGCTATTGATTGATTGTTTTGGGTTTAAAGACACATCAACCCTTGTGGGTCATTTTGTGTCGTCTCCCAGAGAAAGGGAGAAAAGAGACAGAAGAGATAGTAGAAGAGATGAAAGTGAGGGACAGAGGACGAAGAGGAAAATGAATGAAGAGTAGAAACAGAGGAAATAACAACATCCTCCCACTACCCTTACCTGCTGGAAGGACACAAGCCCTGTCCAACTGTAAGCCAATGTCAGTTTGATGCCCCAGTGACGCAAGCTACATGTCACCTTTGCCTCACCCAACCACCCCATCTAAAATGCTAGCTACATTTAGAATATATATATATGTTGCACACTAAATTTTCACAAGGCCCTCATATTCTGGATAACAAGGACATATTTTATGGTAAGCACTTCATTTTAGGTGCAAACTTCCAGCCACATTGCCTATTAAGGCAGTGGGTGGGGTACAAATGAAGTTGTGAGTTCATTGCACTAAAGTTATCTAAATTAATTTTTAGAAGCAAACTCCATTGATCAACCTTTTCTCTATTTTCTCCTTCCAACAGCTTTTGTTGTCCAGAGGCCCCTACTTTCTCATCCAGTCTGACCCCTATTCCATCCATCTCATTCAGTAATGTAGATAGGACCCTCTCTTGAACCCCTCTGTGTCCTGAGTCTGATCTTTTACCCACCATAGAGTCAATCTCATCCAAGAAGAGAATGGAGGGGGCTGTTGCCCTTGCCTTTTGAAATACCTAGAAAAACGTAAGACAGACAATATGCGGTAATGATCCTAAGTAGTCAGACAGACAGGACTAAGCAAACAGTGTAGACCCAGATCAGACTGCTCATCAGGGTCTACATTGTTTGCCATCCCATCTGCATTTCTTTGACTCATTGCTGTATTGTGAAACAATGTGTTAAAAATTTTAGGGGAATTACACAGTCCTCAGTGTCCGAATTTTTAGGATTTTTATCGTTTGATAGCTGACTTCTGACAAATATTTAAGGATGGGAACAAGGGTTTAATCTTTCATATTTTCCAAAGCACACCATAGATTTCATCTACCTTTTGGTGTGTTGATCATACTTGGTGTATATGATTCAAATGTTTTTATTCAGCAATACACCAACCCTTGACCTTGAGGTGACGGGCTAAGGCATATGTACATGTGAGCTGTGCTGTCTGCTGACAGCCATTTAATATAAAATTTCTTAAGGTTTTGGGCAGGATATTGGTGGAAAGTAATATTTTAAACAAATAACTAACAGAAATTTCTCAATTCGTGACCTTGACCTTACAGATTTTTGGACCTATACTCATCAGCATACCAAATTATGAACCAAATCCATCATATGTGTTGGAAGTGGTCTAAAAGAATTTAAGAAAAAACCTGAACGTAAAATTTCTTAGTCCATGACACTGACCTTGAGGTCATTGGCAAATGGGTGGGGATATTGTTGCATAACACTTTGGACCTATACTTATCACCACATCAAATGTTAACCAAATCCGTCATGTGACTTGGAAATATGAGTTCTTAATAAAACTTAAACAATAAAACAACAAACTTTTAAGGCAAATGTGGACGCCAACACTAACAACAGGGGTATTGTAAAAGCTGTACTTGCACTACTTCCAGGCAATTAAATCTGAGTTCAGGATTCTCATCTTTCATGGTGAAGAAATGAGTTTTTTCACTTGTAAGTTTGTGGTATTTTTCTTAATTTTTGCTCTGGTAGATTGGCAGATAGACCAGCCTCTCAGACGTGGTTCTAACATATACCCTATATGATATGCTGGATTACACAGACCTGCTCATGGACTGGCTTGACAATTGCACTACTGACTACAGTTTCAATACCAGCCAGGTCTGCAACATTTTTTCAAGCTGAATCTTTTCTACTGTCATTCTCTCCCTTCTGCTGATGAAAGAAAAGCAGTTGTTGGTTTCTGGCAAAAGAATGTGCACTGTACTAACATATATGTATAAGCCTGCCAAGGAAAATGTTGCTAGATGTAAAGATTGGTTGATTAGACCTACATAGTGTATACTAGGCTAGTAAACTCCAGACAACCAAACAAAACTATACATGTGACAATGTGATCTCCCAAAGATGAGTTCTCAGTCATTTAAGGGAATGTATCCATTTGGCAAATTTTTCCACCATCTTCTGAAGAGAGGCAACTTTCAGGCTTTTGACACCATTTGTTCGCTTTTCTGTAAACTCTGTCACATGAAAAAAGGGGTCTACTCTTAAAGGAAAGAATTTGCTTATCAGAATAAAAAATTCTTTTCTTCAAGAGTTTACCCCTATTGACATGGGAAACAAAATTTCTTTTGATGGAGTTGCCTCCCTTGAAGGTGTTTCCATTACCCTTCAAGAAAATGGATACAACATCACAGAAGAAAACTCTTTCTGAAATATTTTATTTCTGTTATCAAAAGGAGATCTTAACCCATTTAGTACCAGAAACCCCAAAACGGGTACCCTGTCAAACAGTGCAGGCCACGATCTGAACGTGGCGACTGATCAGGGCCTACACTGTTTGCAAAAAGATCAGCCATTTTCTGAATAAATTTTGAAGAAAACACAACCTGACACCCCTAAATTTTGGAATGAACTCCTGCTATATATCAGGAGGAAGATTCCATTTGGTACAAAAAGGGTTAAGAAGCAAATTCTTCAGGTAAAATTTTCTTTTTGAAAAAAAAAATGCTTCTTTACAACAAACAAACAGGCAGTGATAAAGTGGTCGCCCTTGTAAAAAGGCTTGGCCCCCATATATGGGCAGCATGATGATTCCAGACAGAGCTGAAACCGACCCACACACGAGTACTGGTTAACCGCTTAGAGGATCTATGCCTGCCCAGGCAAAGCGGTGCGAGTCGGCCCATCCATGCTTATAAACCCTATTTGTTTTATTGGGCGACAGGGCTTGAGATGTCATTTCATCTCAATGTCGGGTAAAAGTCCCACAAAATTGGAAGCAACGTCTCCAAATTGACCTTTACAGTGTTGATGGTGACATTAAACATCAAATCAAATCAAATTGTAAAAAGGCTGAAAATATCTCCATGGTATATTCATTGACAGAGGAAAGGTGGGAATTTGGGGTAACTGAAGGATAAATTCACTACAATAGGAATAAATTTCATTTTTGTGGATTTTATCAATGTGAAAACTCTGGCGAAACACATACAAACTGCATGAAGCCCAAAGGGCTTTTTGCTAAGTTTGTGAGGTATTCGCCAGAAATTACACATCAATAAAATCAACAAAACTGCTAATACATTTCTTATAATTCCAACTTCTGTCACAGATATGATAATGTTATGCCCCCCCCCCCCCCTCCACTGGGGCTTGAAGAAATAGATGGGCTGCATGGTGCTTCCACGCAGAGCTGAAACTAACCACACATGAGTACTGTTAAACCACTTAGAAGGACTAAACCTGCCCAAGCAAAGAGGTGTGAGTCAGACCGTACAAGGCATATAAACCATTTGGTTTTATGGGGCGCAGGACTTCAGATGTCATTTTATTTCAATGTCGGGTAAAAGTCCCACAAAACTGGAAGCAATGTCTCCAAAACGACCTAAATAGTGTTGACAGGGACGATAAACCTCAATTCAAACAAACCAACTGAATGTTAAAAATGCCACCAAAATGGTATATTTCTCGAAATCTTTCAAAAATGTAAGAAATAAGTTACCAATAGCCACGGCGGTATGATTATTTAATAAGAAGGTGCCATCTTGGAAAGAGAGCCAAGGGTAAAAAACATCAGGGGCCAGTTGTTCAAAACTAACGACTTCGTTAGTTAACGTATCATTAAAACTTTGATCATTAAATATGGCAAATATGTTGAAATTTTTGCTGAAAAAATGTGAGCAGCTTTTGCATTTGCAAAAGCTGCTCACATTTTTTCAGCAAAAATGCCAAAATTTCCGATATTGTATTTGCTAGAACAGTTAACAATATGACCGCTAACGAGCTCGTTAAGCTAATGATGCTTTGAACAACTGGCCCCAAGTCTTTAAATTCCGTTTATTTGTCTTCTATCATTTACAATTTCAACAGTTTCCCATCTTCTAACCAAATGATGTTGACATCACTTCATATTCAATGACGTAACATGAGGTTTTAAACATGCTCTTTGACATCACGTTATATTACTACTTGTGTCTGTGTGAACAAGTTCTGAGATTCTTGCTCATGGAATTTATCAACATATAAAACTTCTATTTCAACCATTCAAATCACTCGAAATGTTCTTAAAAATGGAGAACTGGATAACACACCCATGTAAAATAGTCCATTCTTTCATATTTCTGAAGTGGTTAATTTTCTGGTAAAAATTTGTGATATTTTTTCTTATTAACGTCCTAAACATAGGCTGTGAGTGCTTGTTAGAACCACCTCATTGAGGCGATTCTTACGAGTAACAAATTATGTCTTGGAGCAGAAATAAGAAACAAGAGCACCGCAAGCGGCGCCATGCTCGTCTGTTTTTCCATGTCACTTTTTTCATGGCTCTTGTGATGGTGAGTATGTGTATGAAGTTTCATGAAGGTAGGCCAAATACTTTTGGAAATATGATCAAGGTTAAGGTTTTCGGTTAAATTTTCGAAAAATAGCTCAAAGTTTAAAGGTCAAGGTCACAGATCAAAAAGTGTGGTATCACTGAAAAGGTCTTGTCCCAAGGAACATTCATGTGAAGTTTGAAGGCTCTGTTGTGAATAGTATTAAAATGAGAGCAAAAAATGTGTTTCAGAAAAAAATTGGAAAAGGGGAGATAATTCAGCCAAAATCAACAATGTTGTTATGGTCCTTGGTCAAAATGTAGCTCTTGTGATGATGAGTTTGTGTATGAAGTTTCATGAGGCTAGGTCTAATACTTTTTAAGTTATAGCCAAGGTTAAGTTTTTTTGGAACGACGACGCCAGACGACGACAACGACAACGCAGACGCTGGAGTGATGACAATAGCTCGAAAGTTTTTTTTTTAAAAAAACAGACGAGCTAAAAATAATGTATACCCCTGAAAACCCAAGTTTTATTTTAATATAAATTGGGGTTTATAGAGATGTTCATTACATGGACTTGTTAAAATGATGGTCCATTTTCTGAAAAACCTGTATTTAGGGTATTCAATAGAACTAGCTTGGCAAAGTAGTTCAAATGAATACCCAGGACATAGGTTTATATGGAGAAAAAAGGAAAAGAATCCTTCAATTATCACCAACTACCCATTTTTCAACTTTCAATATGATATCTTCAGAATTCTGCATAGTTTTTGATCATTAACCGATAGACACTTATGACCCACAAAGAGGGTTGGTGTGTCATTAAACTCAAAAAAAAAAAAAAAAAAAAAAAACATCATCATCACCAAGTACCCACCTTATTTGATGAGGGAATATTGGAACCTCTATTCTTGCACACCAGATAAAGAAATCCATAGTTTTAGCTTGGGATAGAAATTTTGTTCTAGCCCTGGTGTTCTTTAATACCCAAAATCAAATATTCTCGTGTGTTTGATAAATGCACTAGCTGAATAAGACCTCATATGCACCGTCGTTAAGGTAAATGTCACGGCACGTTACATGACATCACTAAACATCACTGTAGTGTCATCACAACATGGTGGACGTCGGCAACCGAAGTGACTGCAGTATCACAAAACCACAATCAGAAATAAAAGGTATGCAAGAAAAAGAATCCTACATAGCTGTGAGGGGTGGATAGAAAAATCTGTCCCTCCGGATCACTGTCCGGCATCACTCGGCTAGCCTCGTGATGCTGGACAGTGACCCTCGGGATGAAATTTTTCATCCAGCCTCAAACCCATGTAAGAGTCTTATAACCCATGCTGAATAGAATGAGGTGTGAGGGGTGGATAGAAAAATCTGTCCCTCCGGAACACTGTCTGGCATCACTCGGCAAGCCTCGTGATGCTGGACAGTGACCCGCGGGATGAACTTTTTCATCCAGCCTCAAACCCATGTAAGAGTCTTATAACCCATGCTGAATAGAATGAGGTGTGAGGGGTGGATAGAAAAATCCGTCCCTCCGGAACACTGTCCGGCATCACTCGGCAAGCCTCGTGATGCTGGACAGTGACCCTCGGGATGAACTTTTCCATCCAGCCTCACACCCATGTAAGAGTCTTATAACCCATGCTGAATAGAATGAGGTGTGAGGGGTGGATAGAAAAATCCGTCCCTCCGGAACACTGTCCGGTGTCCCAGTTTATCTTGACCCCTGGGTAGCTTTACCCCCGGGGATAAAGCTACTCAGGGGTAGCTTTACCCCCGGGGGTAAGGATATCCCGGGATATCTTTACCCCCACCCTGGATATCTTCACCCCCGGAGGTAAAGCTAAACTGGCCAGGATATCTTTACCCCCGGGGGTAAAGCTAAACTGGCCAGGATATCTTTACCCCCACCCCAACTTTTGGGTATAAACTATTTTCTTTATACCCAATTTCATCTTATATGTAAGAGAAGCAAGATAGTGGACTCGATGTTTCACTTTAACATTTTTAGTTTCAATCATGACTCAGACTAATAGCACTACCCTTAGTAAGAAATATGACCATATTAAAGAGGCAAATGATTATTTAATAACTTCTTTTTGTATATTTTCTTATTCAAAATGTCCCTTATGACAATCTTTCATAATCTTGCATTATCCCTGTCAGTTGTGAAATGGGTGGTGGTGGTGAGTGCAAAGGCGGGGGTTAAGATATCCCGGCTGGGATATCTTT
The DNA here is from genome assembly GCA_963580285.1 of Lucinisca nassula. NCBI lineage: Eukaryota > Metazoa > Mollusca > Bivalvia > Lucinida > Lucinidae > Lucinisca > Lucinisca nassula. The sequence continues at coordinate 63,399,587 of OY757018.1, read as the reverse complement.
ACCCCCGGGGGTAAAGCTAAACTGGCCAGGATATCTTTACCCCCACCCCAACTTTTGGGTATAAACTATTTTCTAAATTCCCAATTTCTTCTTATATGTAAGAGAAGCAAGATAGTGGACTCGATGGTTCACTTTAACATTTTTCGTTTCAATCATGACTCAGACTAATAGAACTACCCTTAGTAAGAAATATGACCATATTATAGAGGCAAATGATTATTTAAGAACTTCTTTTTGTATATTTTCTTATTCAAAATGTTGCTTATGACAATCTTTCATAATCTCGCATTATCCCTGTCAGTCGTGAAATGGGTGGTGGTGGTGAGTGGCAAGGCGGGGGTAAAGATATTCGGCTGGGATATCTTTACACCCGGGGGTGAAGCTAAACTGGCCAGGATGTCTTTACCACCACCCCAACTTTTGGGTATAAACTTTTTTCTAAATGCCCAATTTCTTCTTATATGTAAGAGAAGCAAGATAGTGGACTCGATGTTTCACTTTAACATTTTTCGTTTCACTCGTGACTAGGACTATTAGAACTACCCATAGTAAGAAATATGACCATATTATAGAGGCGAATGATTATTTAATAACTTCTTTTTGTTTGATTCTTATTCAAAATGTCCCTTATGACAATCTTTCATAATCTTGCATTATCCCTATCAGTTGTGAAATGGGTGGTTTGGGTGAGTGGAAAGGCGGGGGTAAAGATATCCCGGCTGGGATATCTTTACCCCCGGGGGTAAAGCTAAACTGGCCAGGATATCTTTACCCCCACCCCAACCTTTGGGTATAAACTATTTTCTAAATGCCCAATTTCTTCTTATATGTAAGAGAAGCAAGATAGTGGTCTCGATGTTTCACTTAAACATTTTTCTTTTCAATCGTGACTTGGACTAATAGAACAACCCGTAGGCAGAAATATGAAGATATTTTAGAGGCAAATGATTATTTAATAACTTCTTATTGTTTATTTTCTTATTCAAAATGTCCTTTATGACAGTCTTGCATAATCTTGCATTATCCCTGTCAGTTGTGAAATGGTTGGTGGTGGTGAGTGGAAAGGGGGGGAGGGGGTAAAGATATCTCGGCTGGGATATCTTTACCCCCGGGGGTAAAGCTAAACTGGCCAGGATATCTTTACCCCCACCCCAACTTTTGGGTATAAACTATTTTCTTAATGCCCAATTTCTTCTTATATGTAAGAGAAGCAAGATAGTGGACTCAATGTTTCACTTGAACATTTTTCGTTTCAATTGTGACTCAGACTTATAGAACTACCCTTAGTAAGAAATATGACCATATTATAGAGGCAAATGATTATTTGATAACTTCTTTTTATACCCCACCACACGATAGTGGCGGGGTATTATGATATACCCTCCGGTGTCCGTCCGTCCATCCGTATGTCCGGGCGGATGATAGGACACTTGTTGGGTAGGCCTTTCTGGGGTACTTGCCGTTTATTCCGTTGTTGTCCAAGAAAAGTAGCCAGTAGCCTGTTGGGTATTTTGTTGCTTGTTGGGTAATTTTGAATGGGAAAATTAACATGGAGGTACCCAACAAATGTCCTCTCGTAAACACGTCCGTCCGTCCGTCCGCACCATTTCCGATCGATAACTTGAGTAATTTTTAACGAATTTTTTTCAAATTTTGCATACATGTATATATCGGGAATGAGTGGTATGGGATTGTTAATGGGCAAAATCCGTTAACATTTGACAGAGTTATGGCCCTTTTTAGTTCAAAATAAGGGGTTTTGGGGCGTTTCCGATCAATAACTTGAATATTTTTTCACGGATTTTCTTCAAATTTTGTATACACATTGGCACTGGGTATGAGTGGTTTGGGATTGTAAATGGGCAAAATACATTAACATTTAACAGAATTATGGTCGTTAAAAATTCCGATTAAATGGTTTTTGGGGACTTATTCCTTTACTATATGGAATATTTGGATGAAACTGCACTGATGTATAAACGACCATAATAAGCAGGTTTTGTGTTGTGAATACACAAAATGCGCTAACATTTAACGAAAAATTGGTCGTTAACAATTCCCATTAAATAGTTTCTGCGCATTTATTCCTTTAATTTATAATATATATTGATTATCACTGCCAGTGTAGTGGTTAGAGTGCTGGACTACAAATCCTATTGTTGACTATGAATCTGAGGGGCATGAGTTCAAATCTCAGTCGAGGATTGGAAATTTTTTTTTTTTTTTCGTTTTTTCTTTTTTTTTTTGTGTGTGTGTTCTTTTTTCTTTTTCTTTCTTTTTCATTTTGGCAATGAATTTATTCTTTTTTATTTTTTTTAATTTTCCTCATTTTTGGTTTTTCATTCCTTTTTTTCCCTTTTTTTTTTCACCCTTTTCTTCTTTTTGTTATACCCCATCACACGATAGTGCTGGGATATTACAATATACCCTCCGGTGTCTGTCCGTCCGTCCGTCCCCACCATTTCCGACCAATAACTGGATTAATTTGTGCTATGAATCTGAGGGGCGTGAGTTCAAACCCCCGTGGAGGAATGGAATTTTCTTTTTTTTTCCTTTTTTTCTCGTTTTTTCTTTTCTTTTTTTTTTCGGTTTATTTTTCTTTTCTTTCTTTTTGCAATGAATTTTTTTTTTTTCATTTTTTTTTTTCTCATTTTTTGTTTTTCATTCCTTTTTTTACCTTTTTTTTTTCTCCTTTTCTTCTTTTTGTTATACCCCATTACACGATAGTGCTGGGATATTATATTATACCCTCCGGTGTCTGTCCGTCCATCCATCCGTCTGTCCGTCCGTCCATCCCCACCATTTCCAATCGATAACTTGATTAATTTTTCACATTTTTTTTTTCAAATTGTGCCTACATGTTTATATCGGGAATGACTTTTTTTCTTTTCTTTTTTTGTTATACCCCATCACATGATAGTGCTGGGGTATTATAATATACCCTCCGGTGTCTGTCCGTTCGTCCGTCCATCCACACCATTTCCGACCGATAACTTGATTAATTTCTCACAATTTTTTTTTGGAGTTTGCGATCAATAACTTAAGAATCTTTTCATGGATTTTCTTCAAATTTTAAAACACTAAAGGACACATATTATTGCCAAGGACAGTCACTCTGCTTTTCTGGTTATTGTATTATCTGCCCTTTTGATATACATGTATGTAGTTCCTTTACTATATTGAATGCCTTAGTGAAGTTTTACAGATAACTATAACACTTAAAAGTACCACTATTATGGGCAAGGCTATAACCATATTATCTTGCAGTGGTGGGGTATCATGCAGTGTTAGCGTGCTTTTATTGTATAGTTTCTTATTCAAAATGTTGCTTATGACAATCTTTCATAATCTTGCATTATCCCTGTCAGTTGTGAAATGGGTGGTGGTGAGTGGAAAGGCGGGGGTAAAGGTATCCTGGCTGGGATATCTTTACCCCCGGGGGTAAAGCTAAACTGGCCAGGATATCTTTACCCCCATCCCAACTTTTGGTTATAAACTATTTTCTCAATGCCCAATTTCTTCTTATATGGAACTGAAGCAAGATAGTGGACTCGATGTTTCACTTGAACATTTTTTGTTTCAGTCATGACACTGATAGAAGTACCCTAAGTAAGAAATATGACCATATTATAGAGGCATATGACCATTTAATAACTTCATTTTGTTTATTTTCTTAGTCAACACCTTGCTTATGACAATCTTTCTTAATCTTGCATTAACCCTGTCAGTTGTGAGTGGTGGACATTAGTAGTACCTTCCATTTTTGAGAAGTGTGCTTGTCTGGGTATCCAAAGTCTTGGGGTCACCCTATCCCAGCCATGAAATCTTCACCCCCACCCATGAGCAATGGTATAAGATGTGAAAAAAATATTCTTGCAAGCTGTATGGTTAAATTATGCTTGTTTTTTTTTTTTTTTTTGCTTCACTTACATATAAGAAGAAATTGGGCATTAAGAAATAGTTTATACCCGAAAGTTGGGGTGGGGGTAAAGATATTCTGGCCAGTTTAGCTTTACCCCTGGGGGTAAGGATATCCCAGCCGGGATATCTTTACCCCCCCTTTCCACCCACCACCACCACCAATTTCACAACGGACAGGGATAATGCAAGATTATGAAAGATTGTCATAAGAGACATTTTGAATAAGAAAATATACAAAAAGAAGTTATTAAAATATCATTTGCCTCTATAATATGGTCTATTTCTTTCTAAGGGTAGTTCTATTAGTCCGAGTCACGATTGAACTGAAAAATGTTATAGTGAAACATCGAGTCCACTATCTTGCTTCGCCTACATATAAGAAGAAATTGGGCATTTAGAAAATAGTTTATACCAAAAGTTGGGGTGGGGGTAAATAAATCCTGGCCAGTTTAGCTTTACCCCCGGGGGTAAAAATATAACAGCCGGGATATCTTTACCCCCCCCCCCCCCTTTCCACTCAACCCCCCCAACCATTTCACAACTGACAGGGATAATGCAAGATTATGAAAGATTGTCATAAGGGACATTTTGAATAAGAATCAAACAAAAAGAAGTTATTAAATAATCATTCGCCTCTATAATATGGTCATATTTCTTACTAAGGGTAGTTCTAATAGTCTGAGTCACGATTGAAATGAAAAGTATTAAAGTGAAACATTGAGTCCACTATCTAGCTTCTCTTACGTATAAGAAGAAATTGGGCATTTAAAAAATAGTTTATACCCTAAAGTTGGGGTGGGGGTAAAGATATCCTGGCCAGTTTAGCTTTAACCCCGGGGGTAAAGATATCCCCGCCGGGATATCTTTACCCCTGCCTTTCCACTCACCACCACCACTCATTTCACAACTGACGGGGATAATGCATGATTATGAAAGATTGTCATAAGGGACATTTTGAATAAGAAATTATACAAAAAGAAGTTATTAAATAATCATTTGTCTCTTTAATATGGTCATATTTCTTTCTAAGGGTGGTTCTAGAAGTCCGAGTCACAATTGAAACGAAAAATGTTAAAGTGAAACATCGAGTCCACTATCTTGCTTCTCTTACATATAAGATGAAATTGGGTATTAAGAAAATAGTTTACACCCAAAAGTTGGGGTGGGGGTAAAGATATCCTGGCCAGTTTAGCTTTACCCCCGGGGGTAAAGATATCCCAGCCGGGATATCTTTACCCCCGCCTTTCCATTCACCACCATCACCCATTTCACGACTGACAGGGATAATGCAAGATTATGAAAGATTGTCATAAGCAACATTTTCAATAAGAAAATATACAAAAAAGAAGTTATTAAATAATCATTTGCCTCTATAATATATTCATATTTCTTACTAAGGGTGGTTCTATAAGTCCGAGTCATGATTGAAACGAAAAAATGTTAAAGTGAAACATCAAGTCCACTATCTTGCTTCACTTACATATAAGGAGAAATTGGGCATTAAGAAAATAGTTTATACCCAAAAGTTGGGGTGGGGGTAAAGATATCCCGGCTGGGATAGCTTTACCCCCAGGGGTAATGATATCCCAGCCGGGATATCTTTACCCCCGGGGGTGAAGATATCCAGGGTGGGGGTAAAGACATCCTGGGATATCTTTACCCCCGGGGGTAAAGCTACCCAGGGGGTAAAGATAAACTGTTACACCGGCATCACTTGTTAAGCCTCGTGATGCTGGACAGTGACCCTCGGGATGAACTTTTCCATCCAGCCTCAACTCATGTAAGAGTCTTATAACCCATGCTGAATAGAATGAGGTGTGAGGGGTGGATAGAAAAATCTGTCCCTCCGGAACACTGTCTGGCATCACTCGGCAAGCCTCGTGATGCTGGACAGTGACCCTCGGGATGAACTTTTCCATCCAGCCTCACACCCATGTAAGAGTCTTATAACCCATGCTGAATAGAATGAGGTGTGAGGGGTGGATAGAAAAATAGCCATCGGAAGAGATGGCAAATCCCCCGACCAAAAGCCAATATGGCCTTCAGAAGATTGTTCACCAATAGAAAGTGCACCAGAATTAAACCAGCAATATATCACAAAAGTATTGCAGTTATGGCCACCACAGGATTATACTGTCAGGGGAGATAACTAAAAAACAAGGGCACTCAGAAATGTGGTTCTTGCGCATGACATGCCTGCTTAAGCTCCTGTATTTCTGCACAAAGTACCATCAATATGTCTCAAACGGTATTGGAGATATGGTGATCACAAGCTAGTGTTACTGTTATATTGGAAGTGTAGATAACTCCAGTACCATAGCACGAAGAGTTGTGGTTCTTGCACATGACATCCCTTCTGTACCTTGTATACAATTGTGCCAAGTTCCTTCAATATATCTCAAAGGGTGTTGGAGTCATGGCCATCACAAGGTTATATATAGCCAGGGGAGATAATTAAAAAACCAGAGCACCCAGAGTTGTAATTCTTGAGCATGACACACCTGCTTAACCTCATGTACATCTGCATCAAGTACCACCAATATGTCTCAAAGGGTATTGGAGGTACGATGATCACAAGGTTGTCATACTGTTTTATTGGAAGGGGAGATAACTCAAATATCATAGCACCCAGAGTTGTGGTTCTTAGGCATGAAGCGCTGTCTCAATGTTGTATACAATTGTGCCAAGTACCATCAATATATCTCAAAGGGTATTGGAGTTATGGCCATCACAAGGTTATATTGTTAGGGGAGATAATTAAAAAACCAGGGCACCCAGAGTTGTGGTTCTTGCACATGACACACCTGCTTAACCTCATGTACAACTGTACCAAGTATCATCAATAAATCTCAAAGAGTGTTGGAGATGTGGCCATCACAAGGTAGTGATTCTATATTATTGGAAGGGGAGATAACTAAAAAACCATGGCACCCAGAGTTGTGGTTCTTGTGCATGACACACCGTCTCGGCCTTGTGAACAACTGTGCCAGGTATCATCAATATATCTTAAAGGGTATTGGAATTATGGCCATCACAAGGTTGACACTCTATTTTATTGGAAGGGGAGATAACTAAAAAGGTATGGCATCCAGAGTTCTGGTTCTTGCACATGACATGCCGTCTCAGCCTTGTGAATAATTGTGCCAAGAACCATCAATGAATCTCAAAGGGTATAGGAATTATGGCCATCACAAGGTTGTTACTCTATTTTATTGGAAGGGGAGATAACTCCAAAACCATGGCAACCAGAGTTGTGGTTCTTGTGCATGACATGCCGTCTCAGCCTTGTGAACAACTGTGCCAGGTACCATCAATATATCTCAAAGGGTATTGGAGTTATGGCCATCACAAAGTAGTCATTCTATTTTATTAAAAGGGGAGATAACTAAAAAAGTATGGCATCCAGAGTTCTGGTTCTTGTGCATGACACGCCGTCTCGGCCTTGTGAACAAGTGTGCCAAGAACCATCAATGAATCTCAAAGGGTATAGGAGTTATGGCCATCACAATGTTGTTACTCTATTTTATTGGAAGGGGAGATAACTCCAAAACCATGGCAACCAGAGTTGTGGTTCTTGTGCATGACACGCCGTCTCAGCCTTGTGAACAACTGTGCCAGGTACCATCAATATATCTCAAAGGGTATTGGAGTTATGGCCATCACAAAGTAGTCATTCTATTTTATTAAAAGGGGAGATAACTAAAAAGGTATGGCATCCAGAGTTCTGGTTCTTGCGCATGACACGCCGTCTCGGCCTTGTAAACAATTGTGCCAAGAACCAGCAATGAATCTCAAAGGGTATAGGAGATATGGCCATCACAAGGTTGCGTCTACGGACGGACGGACGGACGGACGGACGGACGCCAGGCTGATCGCTATATCCCCCGAACCTATTCGGTCGGGGGATAAAAATCCGTCCCTCCGGAACACTGTCCGGCATCACTTGGCAAGCCTCGTGATGCTGGACAGTGACCCTCGGGATGAACTTTTCCATCCAGCCTCACACCCATGTAAGCGTCTTATAACCCATGCTGAATAGAATGTTCAGTACCACATATAGCAGGGATTAGATTTCAAAGTTAGGGTTGTTAGGTTGTGTTATTTATAAAATATATTCTGAAAAGTAGATGAACTTTGTCCAAACAGTGCCGACACTGATCAGTTCTGCATTCTTGGGAATCTGGTCTGGCCCTGCCTGTTTGCCAATGTGCCATTTTGGCATACCATATCTAAACTGGTTAATAGCCTAAAATAAAGAAAAACAAATTTCACAATGAAAATATTATTAAAATCTTACATGAATGTGAGGGGTGGATAAAGAAATATGTCCTTAGGGTCACTGTGCAGCATCCTGAGGCTTGCCTAGTGATGCTGGACAGTGACCCAGAATGGCAGATTTTTCTATTCACCCCTAACACCAGTGTAAGATTCTTTTTCTTGCATCTCTTTCATTTCTGGGAGTAGATATTTTTTCATAATGCAGTCATTTCGATTGAGGGCATCTGCCATTTTTTGATGACAATAATGCAGCATTTTTGGGGTAGAATAATCTGGGTAGGACAAAAATTTATATCCCTGGGTAAAGTCAAGGATTTCCATATCTGGTGGGCAAGAATAACCAAAGTTATAAAACTATAAAACCATTTTGTACCGGAAACCCCAAAACGGGTATCCTGGCAAACAGTGCAGGCCCAGATCAGCACCGCAGAACAGGTCTGATCAGGGCCTTCACTGTTTGCAAAAATTTCAGCCATTTTCCAAATAAATTTTGCAGAAAACACAACCTGACATCCCTTAATTTTGAAATGGACTCCTGCTATATATAAAAAGGAAGATTCCATTTGGGACAAAAAGGTCTAAGGTAATTGTTTGCGGATATACATGTACCTCTGAGATAAATCTTTCAGCATCTCCCACGTATGGTGAGAACACCTGGGCCCCACTGACAGACAGGAATGTTGTGTGGCAGGCTGTGGCAGCTGCACGCACCAGTGTTGTCTTACAACAGCCGGGAGGACCGTACAAGAGGATGCCTCTGGGTGAGGGTAGGCCCAGCCTTTCAAAGGCCTCAGGGTGCTTCAGTGGCCATTCAACAGCCTAGAATAAGAAATCTGCGTTAAAATATGTAGCATAAACACTTACACATAGCTCCTGATAAACAACAAGAGTAATAGGAATATTTCTGGGATAAGTGCTCTTATTTTTCTAAGAAAACACGTTGTGGATACACCACAATCTCATTACAACACTGTTTGTTATAACAGTTTTAGACATAATACAGTTTCAAGATGTATCCCAAAAATGTACAGATTATATAGACCAAGAGGCCCACGGGCCACAATGCTCACCAGAGCTCGTGGGTGGGAGCTGGGGTGGGGGACACTGCCCACTGGCAGTAATCTATTTTAGTTAACCATGAAAGCCCTGTGCCAAAGGATGCTAAAGATAAAATTTGGACCCAATCAGCCTAGTGGCTTCAGAGGTCTGATGTCGCTTGATTGTGTTGTTGCAGTACAACAGATGACAATTGACAATGTTCCATCTGTGGCAACCAATAGGCCCAAAAGAACATACATTTCTATGAAAGTTTGACAAAATATCTTGAAAGGCATAAATGTCATTTTTTAATTTTACCCATTATGAGTCAATGGAAACTCTTAACTTGCCATAGCAAACACACTAAAGAGCTACATTTCATGAACCTTATTTCTCAGAATGGCAACCAAGTATTTTAACATGATATGATTTAAATCTACCCATTATGAAGTATCCCAAACAAACCACATACTCAAATAAACACCAATGTGGATTGTGTATCTGAAATATTATAAAGTAGAACTGGTGTGGCATGGACCCAATGGAGCCCTGGTTGGTATCTTCAATGTGCCTTATTTAAAGGAACAGAGACATATATGGTTTAGCGGTGCAGAAATGTATGGTTCCTGAGATGTAAGGCCTTTTAAGCAGTGGAGGTATTGGGGCATGGCAGATCCCAAAAAAGCCAAAGATTGTTGTCATTGAATGTGGCTTATCATATGGACCAAGAATATATATGGTTAAAGCGTGAGGATCTGAACGATTTCTGAGATACGAGGCCCTTTAATGGAGTGGATGGGAGAGAAATGGTCCCTGGTGACCCCCCAAGTCAGTGTGACTGAATGTGTCTAATAATAATGGACAAGAATATATATGGTTATGGGGTAGGGATTTGAACGGTTTCTGAGATATATGGCCCCAGCACATTGCCCCAGCACAAATGCATGCTTTCAAGTGACTCTTGGTGAAAAAGTAGGAGAAAAGTAGGAACCTGATAAAAAAAAAGTAGGAGCTATTGGGCACAAACATATTATCATATATCTCTAACATTTACTCAGTTTTACATTTTGGGCAATAGGGATCGATTTTCTGGCAGGTTTGAGCTATTTATAGCTGGTCTAGTCTTAGCACAGAAAGGCATCATTAATTTCCGAAAACAAGAGCTCTCACTAAAGGTGACCAATGCACCCCCGTTCACACCTCAAATGGAGATAATTCAGCCAAAGAGAGTTATGGCCCTTGGTCAGATTGTAGCCCCGTGATGGTGAATAAGTTAAAGTCTTTGTGATGGACAGACAGAAAAACAAACAAACAGACAGAGCAAATACTATATGCCCCCCCCCCCCCCCCCCCCCCCCCCCCCCCCCCCCGATTCTTGTGCCAATCTAGTTTGTAGAGCTCCAGTAGGTCACTGTAGTAATTGCAGCTGCAATAAATTCCAGTCATACTCAGCATGATAGAGCTCCAGTAGGTCACTGTAGTTAAGGCATCAAAGCATTGCTGTACTCAATTCCTGTCATGCTCAACAAGATAGAGCTCCAGTAGGCCATTGTAGTTAAGGCATCAAAGCATTGCTGCAATAAACTCCAGTCATGCTCAACAAGCTAGAGCTCCAGTAGGTCACTGTAGTTAAGGCATCAAAGCATCGCTGCAATAAATTCCTGTCATGCTCAACAAGATAGAGCTCCAGTAGGTCACTGTAGTTAAGGTACCAAAGCATTGCTGCAATAAATTCCTGTTATGCCCAACAAGATAGAGCTCCAGTTGGTCACTGGAGTAAAGGAATCAAAGCATTGCTGTACTCAATTGTCATGCTCAACAAGATAGAGCTCCAGTAGGTCACTGTAGTTAAGGCACCAAAGCATTGCTGCAGTTAAGGAATCAAAGCATTGCTGCAACAAATTCCTGTCATGCTCAACAAGATAAAGCTCCAAAAAGTCACTGTAGTTAAGGCATCAAAGCATTACTGCAATAAATTCCTGTCATCCTCAGACAGAGCATTTAAGGCATCACAGCACTGCTGCAATGAAACAGGGGCGTAGAAATAGCAATAGTTTTAACTTGAAACCCCCTTGAATCTACCCATACTACTTTATTTATCTAAACAATGATCTACTGACTGTCGGACCGGTAACAAAAGCATACCTTAAATACAAAAAAATGTACATCAAATGACTTTAACTGTTACAAAACTAGCTGTATGTCTTGTTATATCGGTGATCATTTTGTTATGGAGCATTGCTAATGTGGAGATTTGAATTTAACACATTTTCTTAAAAGTCACAGCACTACTCATTAAGAACTTCTTTAGTCCTGTAGAAGTTCACAGAAACAAAGGATAACTCATACTTGATAACATTAGACAGCATTAAGCAGATGGGTTATCAGCCATAGTTGTTTGATTTCTCAACTTTCCCTCTTCAAGAGATTTAACAAGATTCATTTATCATTGGCTGGTACATTTCAAACCAGGATAAGACTGGCTTGAAGTTGAAAGAACAGCTTCATAAAATAAAATTGTAATATTAGCTGATTTTACTGCAGCTAGCTGCTTGTGATGAATGTGACTTTTGCCAGGTTTATGCTAGTTCTGCTTTGTCCATGGTCAAAAATTGAAGAACATACTTGTCTGCAGGAAAAAAGTCCCATTTCAAACATATCAGCTTCCAAAGGATCTAACTTCAGAACTTATTTATTTTCACTGTAGCTGGTGTTGTGCCATGTGGCGGCCGTAAAACGTCTCCCCGTACAACATCATAGTGCAGATTATATTTTCTGTCCTTTGGGATCATTGAGTTCATTTTGAAAATAGAGTTCTGCTTAAGCCGGTGCTAGAGGGCGTGGCCGGTGTTGCACATTTCAGTACTGGTCATGAACAGACTCAATAAAACCGATTCTGCTATTTTCGTTTATTTGATGTATTCCTTGCTTCCAAAGGATCTAACTTCAGAACTTATTTATTTTGGATGTAGCTGGTGTTGTGCCGTGTGGTGGCCGTAAAACGTCTCCCCGTATATCATCATAGTGCAGATTATATTTTCTGGTCCTTTGGGATCATTGAGTTCATTTGGTATCATTTTGAAAATAGAGTTCTGCTTAAGCCAGTGCTAGAGGGTGTAGCCGGTGTCGCACATTTCAGTACTGGTCATGAACAGACTCAATAAAACCGATTCTGCTATTTTCATTTATTTGGTGTATTCCTTGCTTCCAAAGGATCTAACTTCAGAACTTATTTATTTTCACTCTAGCTGGTGTTGTGCCGTGTGGCGGCCGTAAAACGTCTCCCCGTACATCATCATAGTGCAGATTATATTTTCTGGTCCTTTGGGATCATTGAGTTCATTTGGTATCATTTTGAAAATAGAGTTCTGCTTAAGCCAGTGCTAGAGGGTGTAGCCGGTGTTGCACATTTCAGTACTGGTCATGAACAGACTCAATAAAACCGAGTCTGCTATTTTCGTTTATTTGGTGTATTCCTTGCTTCCAAAGGATCTAACTTCAGAACTTATTGAATTTTCACATCACTATGAATACTTCTTGAGCTAAACAAGACAGAAAACTAGTTCATCATTGCAGTAAAAGCACCATTTTCTTATATAAAAGAGCAAAGTGGACTGCAGCATTTGAAAGAGAACCAAAAAGTGCCCATAAGAATAAATGAATAAGAAATCCTTTTTTTTTTTTTTTTTAAGTCTTTGCATTTAAAAAAAATAAATTTATATTTTCCAGTTATTGAAAAGAAATCTAAGAAGATGCAAGTCTAAATATACCACAACCTCATTATAACACAGTTTTGCATATAACACAGTTTCAAGATGAATCCCAAAAATGTCATCAAGAAAAAAATTCTCAGCATGATTTGAAGTCTGAATCTTCTTGATGACAGTCCAACACCCTATCCACTGCACCACAGAGCTGCAGGTAAACTTTAACCCATTGTATAATCGTAGACTCTTCTACTGCTATATGTTGGACAAGTCAGTTTGTCACAGAAAGGGTGTCAGGTCTATTTTTTTCGTTTTTGTTCTATTTTTGACGGAAAATTTTGTTAGCAAATAGTGCAGGCCCTAATCAGAGGCCGCATTCCACGGCATCTGATCTGGCCTGCACTGTTTGCCAAGGTACCCGTTTAGGGGTTTCCAGCACACAATGGGTTAACCAGCAGAGGTAATACAGCTGAAATTGTTAACTTCTAAAGCAATAAAATTTAAGTCCCAAAAAACAGAGTGAGAAAAATATTGTTTTCTACCCCTGTCGTTAAGTTGATTTGAAAATAAATTTTAAAATATAACAAATAAGAGCTTGCAGGTAAACTTTAACAAAATGTGAACACCGCTGAGAAACGCCCAGGGTATGGCAGTAGCTCCCTCTACTTTTGTAAGGCAAGCTAAAATTGGTGAGCTTCTTAGAATATTAGAAGCCTCCATGGTGTAGTAGTTACGCTTCTCGCCTTGTAAACCAGAGGTCGCAGGATCGATCCCGGGCTTCTTCAGACTTTCGGATGAGTCTTTAAATCGAGGTCCCGTCTCCGTATGACTTTAGCTGATGGTGGGATGCAAAACTCAAACACTCACTCTTAGAAATACAGTTTTTAAGTGATTTTTTCAATATGGCATTATTTCTTTTTACCACATGCTTAATATGAGAGCCAATACTAAAAAATACCTGTATTTTAGTTTCAGCGGGGTCAATATTTCATTGCTACCATATGAGGCGGGGCACAGCATTTCCTACAATTCACATGTGTGCACAGCAAAAAATCAGATCAGCCTGCTCATCCATGTAGTCTGATGAGAGACTTCTCTTGCTGCATGAAGGAGCATTGGGCCCTTAGCTAGCCTTAGAGCACACAATGAAGACTGTTCAGACTGCATAGATGTACAGGCTGATCAGAGTCTTCATAGGGCGCACTTGTAAATTGTAGGAAATGCTGTGCCCCGGCTCATATAATGTTTTGTATTGGCCCAGTTACAGTTCTTCATCAGTTGCCTTTGAATTGCTGCATTGATCCTTGGCTACACCTTGCATCAATACAGCAATCCTCAGGCTAACAGAACTGAACTCTGTCCTATAACTTGACCAGTATGAATATCCTGTAGCATCACAAGTACCTGCTTAATTTTGACCTTAACATCATCCAGTCCTCCTATATCATCCCAGGACACAGGTCTCACATCTACTACCGCCTCTGTACTTCTGTGTAATGATGGTGAAACTTTCTTCAAGGCACACAGAAAATGTTCTTGAGTTATCTGAAAATCACAGCTAATAATGAGAAATACACAGCTCCATAAAAAGATGAGAAATGATGATAAATATAATTCATGTAATTTTTATTTCTTCATGAAAATCTGGGCCCAGTTATTCAAAATAGAAGTGAAGGCAAGGACCAGGAATCAATGCAATTAACCCACACCTCCCACCAGAGACACCAAAGGGAAAGAAACACAAACATGAAATAACTAGACCCAAATGGAAACATCATTAGCGAAAAGCCAAAATGACAGTTACTTTCCCACAACATGGACAATTGGATATCCAAAACAAAAAGATATAAGAGATAATAAGAAACACACATGCAAAGACAAACGATAAGAAAAATAACATAACAGAGCTTCGTTAACCTAAGGAGCTTGTTAGTGGTCAAATAAATTGTTAACTGTTCTAACAAGCATGGTATCTAATACTCTGCTATTTATGCTGGAAAAGTATGAGTAGCTTTTGCATTTGCAGAAGCTGCTCACATTTTTTCCAGCAAAAATATGAGCATATTTACCATATGAACCAATCAAATATTAGGGGATAACTTTTTAACAGGGTTAACATTTTTTCCAGCAAAAATATGAGCATATTTACCATATGAACCAATCAAATATTAGGGGATAACTTTTTAACAGGGTTAACTCTGGGTTAATGGTGTAACATGGATAATCTTGGACAACTGTGTAACAGGGATAATTCTAGGATAACTGCATTACAGGGATAACTCCGGGATAATTGTGTAACATGGCTAATTCTGGGATAATTGAGTAATAAGGATAATTCCAGGAAACTGTATCAGGGATAACTGGATTAACTGTGTAACATGGATAATTCTAAGATAATCTATTTAACAGGGATAACTCTTTGATCTCGCTCCGGTCATATGTGAGACGCCAAGTTCTGCAACGGAAGGTCAGGTGTTTTTTCTCCGGGTACTCCGGTTTTCGCCCACCTCTGATTAAAGATCGGCTCGATATGAGTGAAATAATCTTGAAAGGGCCGTAAAACCAAAACCAAAAAAAAAAAAAAATAACTCTTTGATAACTGTGAAACATGGATAATTCTGGGAGAATTGTGCAAACAGGAATAATTTTGGGATAATTGTGTAACAGGAATAATCCTTGGGTATATTTTGTTCCTCTAAGAAAACCTATTGCACTGGTTAATAAAATAAGAACAATTATCCAACAGGACTATGAACATTTGTATACACACAGACTTTGTACAAGAAACAGAAGCAGTACCTGTATACCTTACTATCTTCAGCCTGGTCCTCCATCCTCTCATTCATAGCAATATAAGCTGCTTCATGACAGAGAGCTGCTAGATCTGCACCTACATAACCATTTGTTACTTCAGCTAGGTTGTCAAAGTTAATTTCAGAGTCCACAGGAAGGGCTGTGAGGTGTGACAGCAAAATATCTCTTCTCTGTTTCTGTGTTGGCACATTTATTAAAACCTTCAAGTAAATACATGTCAATAAATTTATCAATTTATTGGAAATGCATACACCTGGCATATTCTGACATTTTTGAGTTGACTGTTTTTCAGTCAACCCAAAGTTACTAGCAACTGTCCATGTGACTATCACTGACCATGTACACAAACCAGATACCGATAATATCTAAGTCCCCCACTTAGGCCACCACCCAGAGACAATTGATCCACCAGTACTCTCAGATCTCCTTTGTAATCTACAAAGGAGACAAATTTTGCACTTGTGTTTGCTGTCCTACATGTATGAAGAAATCTTCTATAAAGGGGTTTGCTCTTAAAGGAAAGAATTTTCTCCTCAAAAGCCGATTCTTTTCTTTAAGAGTAGACCTATTCATGCAGATAAGAGAGACAAAATTACTTTTGATAGAGTTGTCTCCCTTGTATCTTTCTACATTCCCTTTAAAGATTTCCTATATATGTTCAGCAGTACCTGCAGCTTTGCAAAAACTATGGTTGATTTCTAAGTTCTTGTCAAATATTAAAGCATTTTAGAACACCACAACCTCGTTATAACACTATTAATGGGGTCCAATGCAGAAACAGTGCTAGTTATTAAGTTAAACAGCTGTGTTATATGCAAACAAAAATGTATGGATTATATAGGTAATTTTTCTATATAATCTGTACAATTTGGATACATCTGGAAATGGTGTTAAAATCAACAAAGTTCTAATGAAGTTGTTGTGTAATCCTTTCTCTAGCAAACAAACAAAGTCATTTCATTTATTATGTTTTGGTATGTATAATGGATCCCAACAGTGTTATAACCAATTGTGATATTATAAAAATTTCATGAATATGGATATGTGACATAGGGTGTTCCGGCCAAAGAAATGTCTAGACTGATTGTAACCAAGGCAATATCAGGGTGAACGCTAGGGTTGACTCAACAGTTCACAAAGTCAGTGAACCATAATATGTAGGTCAAGGTCAAATATGTATGATTGCATTAAAGTTGTCATCCCTAGATGCAAATGTGTACCAAGTATCATGAATGACACTCTTATAGTTCACGAGGAATGCACTTGACCATTTGGGTGAACACTAGGGTTGTCGCAAATGTTGACAGATTGACGAACGGACAGAAAATCAGACTCCTATATTGGGCCATGCTTGAAGCAGGCACAAAAAAGTGGGGGTTTCCAGGGGTATACATTACTTTCCTCTTGTTTATATAAACAAAGATTGTGGGTACCAGTTAGAATTGCATAAATGAGGTTGTTCTAATGAACCCAGCTCAATTAGGCCACTCTAGCAAGCATCCACAATCAATGTTTGAACTAAAAATGTTGTCACAAATTTCCAACTGAAAAAAAAAAAAATACTAATTCTGAAGATATGAAAGACTTGTGCCATTTTAGCACACGAGGGTGTTTATCTTAAATTAGCCACTCCAACAGCTATCAGTACTGCAACCGTTTGCAGTAGGATGGTATAAGGAGGGTGATATCACCAGTGTTCTGCCAAGGCCGCGCCCTTGCGCCATTGGCGCGGAAAAAATCTGTATGGCGCAGAAAAGTTGACATCCATGGGCCCGTGGGCGCATCCAAATTATTGCCGGGCGCACCTTTTTCTCGAGGAACGAACCGTCATCATGTCTTGATCCGGTTGCTTTCCTTTGAAGTCTATTAATCTGCAGCCCAATATATATTTTTAGCCTCTCAAAATTAACCCAACACGTTTTTCACACCTGACACCTGTGGACTGGTCACGTGTCAGTGGCCGTAAATATTGCCTTTGGTTTGATAATACCCAACGCTCTTATAATAATTTGTTTATGGTAACAGATTCCTACTTAATTGTAGAGCCAACAGCGAATGTTCTGATCAGGCTGCGCAGGCTGATCTGTCTCTTTTTGATCAACCCATGTTTCAGTGTTCCCCAAAATTATATTTCCTTAGGCTAAAAATAGTAATGAGACACATTTAGCTGAAGGCCAAAAAAAAAATTCTGTTTGATCTTTTTTGTGTACCGACTGCAAGGTCATGATTTTCATGTCAAAGTCTACAACACCCGTTTAACATTGTATTTCCACATTTAAAAGTCGGACAGAAATAAAATATTGATTGATAAATGGCCCTTTCAAGAGGTCATACTCGCCCTTTGTATAAATTGATTTTTTTTTGTGAATGGCCCTGCTTTTTTGGTGAATGGCCCCACTTTTTTGTAAATGGCCCGACAATTTCCTGTCTGATGGGCCATTGGCCCATGTTTTTGAATTTCTTGGCAGAACACTGTATCACATTGAGGACTTGCTGTAATTCTCCTAGAATTTTATCAAATTTGTTTCAAAATCTAGCAAAAAGTTCAAAAAGTGCAGACAAAATGGCAAACAATGTAAAACCTGATGGAGCAGTCTGATCTGGGTCTGCACTGTTTGCTTATGCCTATCTGTGCCAATACTTAGGATCATTGTGGTATATAGGAATGCATATCCATACTCTGTTATAAATTGGATACGAGGACTGTTCAAATATGAATGCAAGTAGAATGTTTTCTCATGCACTAATGCGAAAATCACCTGGAAATAAATATCACAGCGTAGAAAAACATTTTACCTATACATTGATACCAAACCTGTTAAAATCAGTGCACTTCAGCCATGTATATCGTTCGACAAACGCTGTCTACTCTTGTATACTAATACAAAACATGGTTGGAAGAACGTCAGAGTACGACGCTGAAATACAGTCCTATATTAAAAATCGTTGTATTCTTGGTATACGGTGCAAAGACATTTTTGATGAAATATGTTCGGTTTATGGGCATAATGAAATGTCTTTTCCGACAGTTTTTCGTTGGTGTAAGAAATTCAGCTGTGGGCTAGGCTCAACAGAAGATGCACCACATGATCCTCGGCCGAAAAGAGCAACATCTGCCAAGATGGTTGCTATAGTGAAAGAAATAGTTGCTACCGATGCATGATACACCACTAGGCAAATAGCTAGTATGGTTGGCATCTCATTAGGAGCAGCTCATACAATTCTGAAACGGGATTTGAAAATGAGAAAGATCTGTGCTAGATGGATTCCCCATCTGCTGACAGATGAGCAGAAAAAGACACGCATTCAGTGTGCCAAGACATTGCTTAAAAAGTTTCCAAATTACAATGCACAGTCTTTCGCTAATGTCGTCACAGGTGACGAGACATGGGTTCACTTTTTTGAGCCAAAACGAAAGATTCAGAACAAAATATGTGCAACAAAGTATTGCAAAAGACTATGCATTGCAAAGCGGACCATGAGCGTCAAGAAGGTAATGTATGCCATATTCTTTTCAAATCAGGGCCCTGCTATTCAGGTTGCTGTGCCTAAAGGCAAATCTGTAAATGCGAAGTTTTACAAGAATAAAGTTCTTCGAAAATTGAAGAAATATTTCAAAGAACGAAGACCCGCAGCTGGTTTGGCCAAAGTCAGATTGCTACATGACAATGCTTCATCGCACAAGGCGTTCATTGTGCAAGACTATCTGAAGCAGGAAAAGGTTTTTGAACTCCCTCTAACCCCGTATTCCCCTGACCTTGCCCCGTGTGACTTTTTTTTGTTCCCGCGACTGAAAAAATACCTTTCTGGTCGAAAATTTGTTCAGCGCAAACACCTCGGTTCTGCAATATTCCAGTGCCTTCATAGTATACCTCGAAAAGACTACCAAAATGCATTCAATGATTGGATCAGAAGACTGAAAGTTTGTATATCTGTTAAAGGGGAATACTTTGAGGCGACAAAATAAATTTTTCATCGAAATCTATCACAGAATCATTTTTACTTGCTTAGTTGCTTTCATATTTGAACAGTCTTTGTACCCCTATCTGGTTACATTCTGGTATATGAAATAAGATTACGGTACCTCTCTATCCAAGCGCCCAGGTCTTCTCACAGCTGGATCTAGGGCCCCTGGTCTGTTTGTAGCTGCTATAACTATCACATCCCTTTCAGCATGTAACCCATCTAGTAATGACAGAAACTGTCCAGTGACTCTGGACTCCTGTACATGGCCAGACCCAGTCTTCCTGGGGCAGACCGAGTCAATCTCATCAATGAACAAGATACATGGACCTTCTTCACTTATTAGCACAGCCTTTTTGAAAATATTTCTAAGATTTGATTCTGTTTCACCTGGATGAGGTCCATATATCTCTGGCCCATTAACACAAATAAGGAAAGTTTCACAAACATTAGAAACATACTGAACTAGAGATGTTTTCCCACATCCTGGTGGACCTTGGAGTAAGATACCTTTAGGTGGGTCTACACCAAGGCTCTCGAATTGCTTCTTATGTTGCAATGGAAGTTTAATGAGGTCAGTCAACATATTCACCACTGAATCTAGACCACCAATTTTAAGACCATTAGTTCTCCTCCTCTGATCAAACCACTCTTTACTTTGAACACTTTCAATTTCAACAACTGTAGTCTTATCAACAATAACAGCATCAACTGAGTCTGGTCCACATTCTGAAGTAACCTCTAAAACAACAATCGCTGAGATACCATTCAGTCTTGCATATCTTAAACTTCTACAATCAACAATAAACCCTGGTGCAATACCCAGCCTAAATATACAATCCAAGATGACAGTGTGAATATGTCTAGAAACTTTTAATTTTTTTCTAGTTTTTGACACATCTTCCACTTTATCAACAACCACTTTCACTTTAACCCAAGCTGCCTTGTCAGTTCTTAGAATTTTTACACTTTGTTGTGACTTACATGTTGGCTGGCTATTATTGTTATCATGTTCTATACTGTGAACACACTTATTGACTTTCACCAAGTTTTCTTCTTGCTGAAGTTTTGGCCATACAGAGCAGATGAAGGACTGTTTATTTGAGGTAAATTTTACAAATGCCCCAACCTTGGCCTGTAATTCTGTCATAATTTCCAGGGCCATGTGACATTTCTGTGGCCCTAGTTCCTCACCTTCTACCAAGTACAGGTCTAGACAATCATTAGTAGTTGTTTCTTCCATGGTTGCTTCTGTAAAATATGTCAAAACTGTTCAAAACTGGGTCCAGTTGTTCAAATCATCGTTACCTTAACGGCTTATTAGTGGTCATATTGTTAACTGTTCTAGCAAGTACAATATCTAAAATTTTTGTACTTTGCTGAAAAAATGTGAGCAGCTTTTAGTTTTATTTAAACTTCCAGTGGACACAACTGCATATGAGGATACAAAACATGTACAAAGTGGCATATATGACAGTGTTGCGTGTAATTACTACATTCCAAAAATAGATAAAACTGATACATTATGAAAACACGTCTATACAAATACACTGTAACCTATATCGCCAAAAAAAAAAGATTTTAAGATGAAAAATTGTGATATTTTTCTTATTTCTGCTCAAAATATAGATTGTGGCTACTCGTTAAAACCACCTCGATGAGGCGGTTCTCACGAGTACCCACAATCTATATTTTAGAGCAGAAATAAGAAAAATAAGGTTTACCCCTGTAAACCCCAGTTTTACTATATAAAAGTGGGGTTCAAGGGGGTCAAAATTATACAGGCGTGTTTTCTTGATGTTTAAACTGCCAGTGGACACAAATGCATATGAGGATAAAAAACATGTACAAAGTGGCATATATGACAGTGTTGTGTGTAATTACTACATCCAAAAAATAGATAAAACTGATAAAAATTTTGCAAATGACTGAGAAGTATTATTGGTCTAATGACTGAGAGCAGAGGTGTATAAAACAATTATCAGATCATAATGTTAACAAGTTCATGAAATGAACACACATCCAAACCCTACCATAAATAGAGACAACTGGGGTTTACAAAGGTATACATTATTTTGCTTATTTCCGCTCCAAGACATATAGCTTTTGGATACTCGCTAGAACCACCTTAATCTGACAAGCTCCCAAAAGCTATGCTATGAGTTTGAATAAGAAAAATATCACAAATTTCATCAGATAAGTGGCCAAACCCATATGATTGATAACTTAAACACCAAATTATTTGATATTGTTCGTACCAGAACAGTTAACAATTTGACCATTAACGATCTGGTTAAGCTAATGTTGCGTTGTACAACTGGCCCCAGGTTAATAAGTCTGTGTAGTGGACATTCCTGTAAAACCAACTCTACATTATATACGAAAATCTATGTTTGAACTAAAATTAAGATATCCAATTATTTTTCGTAAGCTTCATTAACACAACAGAATCATGACCTTTAAAACATTAGATATTTTAGAAATAATTTTCACCATTTTTGCATTATTTGCTGGCTCCCAGCTTACACATTATCAATATTGAAAACAAAAAACAGGTAACCAGACCCCCTGACCTGGGTCAGGGGGTCTAGTTACCCGTTTTTCCAAAACAGATAACCTTCAGACAAGGAACCAGCAGACAATGCAAAAAATGTGAATTGATCTTATCATTGTTTTCTGATCAGAATAACGAAAGAATTATATATAGAGAACATGAAAAATCACCCTCAATAATGAAAAATGGCTAGATCATTTTAAAATTTTACATACAAATGGCCATTAGCCAGTCCTGAAATAATTTAAATGCAAAAATCCCTAAATAATGATATTTTTGATATTACAGTTTGTTTTTGGTTATGAAAATTTGTTTTCGTTTGTTTCCGGTAAAAGTTTGTTTTTGTTTTTCCCAAATACCAGTCAGGAAATGCAATATTGGCAATTCTTGTGTTATCGCTATTTTATTTTTTTTTTATTTGAGGTTTTACGCCCCTGTCTTTTTCTTTCTTTCTTTCTTTTTACTTATACTGCGATCGGTCACATCTGAACAATACTCGCAGGTGTACATTATATATACATCATGTTTGCAGGATGAAAGCCTACACAGCAATCATGTAATTAACTAATTATGGTAGGGGTCTTTAACCTGCACAGGGCATGACTCTCCCTGCACAGGGGGCCTCCTGTCAACGGTGTATAGGTCATTTTGGAGACATTGCTTCCAATTTTGTGGGACTTTTACCCGACATTGAGATGAATCAGAATCAGAATTGTTTACTGGTGATACGTCCTTAGACAATCCTTCACCAGGACCTTCGACTGACAGAACTAGTCCCTGACCCCACAAGGGTGGTGAATCTAGAGATGGAGTCATCTGCCCCTTCTGCAGATATCAAGAGAGAAGAGGGGAGCTTGTTCCAATCTGAGATCGTCCTAGGGATGAAGCTAAATTTGTAGATATCAGTCCTAGTGCCAATTTTTGGAGGGCTAATGAATGTTTTTTCCGAAGTGTTGTCTTTGAAAGGGGAACAAGGTCACCCATGGGTATGATGGGTATACTGGCTCTACCCTTTAGACCTTCATATAAAAGTATTAGCCTACTTTGTTTTCTCCGCTCTTTAAGAGACTCCCACTTTAACTGTTCCAGAATGAAATGAGTAATTCCTAGTTACAAAACGGGCAGCACAATTTTGGACTTTCTCCAGTTCTTCCTGGAGGGTAACAGTAGGTGGATCCCAGGACGTACTTGCATATTCCAGGACTGGACGAACCAGACCCTTGTATGCCATTTCTTTTACGTCTTGTGGGCAGGCTGACTGATTGAAGTGATTCCATCTCAAGAAACCAAGGATCCCATCTGCCTTAGTACAAACTATCTATCTATCTATCTATGTATCTATCTTCTGATACTGCATCGGTCACATCTGACCATTACTGCAGGTGTATATTACATACACTCCAGGTTTTGCTGGATGAAAGCCTACACAGTAATCATGTAATCACGGTAGGGGTCTTTAACCTGCACAGGGGATGGTTCTCCCTGCACAGGGGGCCTCCAGTTACATCCCGATCCGAAGGACTGTGCACTTTATGACATTCAACCCTGCAAATGATGCCAATGGAGCGTGTTCGGAAACCGAAAATTTATCGCCGCTGCCAGGGATCGAACCCCGGACCCCTAGCATCAGAGGCAAGTGCACTAACCACTGAGCTATCACGCTCCACTATTACTAATGCATGCTCCAAACATTACTAATGTGGGTGTTCCATCTTAAATCATTCATTATTTGTCACACCATGGTTTTTAATGCTTTCTACATTTGCAAGGAGTGTTCCTCTCAATTCCTATATAGCATTGATGAAATGACATCTCAAGCCCTGTTTCCCAATGACACCAATAGGGTTTATAATCAGAATCAGAATCAGAATTGTTACTGGTGACACGTCAAATGACATTCATACACCAGGACCTGTGATATGGGAAGTTAGTCCCTAGCTCTAACCAAAGATGTAAACTTAGCTACACAATCCTCAGCACCTTCAGCCGTCAAAATAATAGAATCGGGAAGGGCATTCCAATCTCTAATGGTTCGGGGGAAAAACGATTCTTTATAAATATCCGTTCTTGCAGTAAGGGTCTGAAACGTCATTGAATGGTGTTTTCTACAATGCCTAGCTGGGGGAACAAGGTCATCTGTTGGAATGCTGGCAGCACCCTTTAGACCTTTGTATAAGAGTATGAGCCTACTGTCTCTTCTCCTTTTCTTTAGAGACTCCCATCTTAATTTTCCTAGAATTCCAGTCATGCTCCCAGTTTCAAAGCAATAATTTCCATTTACAAATCTAGCAGCTCTATTCTGAACTTTTTCAATTTCTTCATTTAGGACCACTCCGCTTGGGTCCCAGATGCAACTACCATATTCCAAGATTGGAAGAACAAGTCCCCTGTATGCTGTTTCTTTCACATCCTGAGGACACTGATGGAGATTTCGCCTCAGGAAACCAAGTGTTCTATTCGCCTTTGTACACATATTGCTAATGTGTGTATTAGCATGGATGGTCGGACTCACACCGGAGAGCAGTTACTGTAGACTTACGAAGAGATATTACCCGAGAGTCATTGCGGCCATAGGGCCTTGATTACACTGATTACACCGCTTTGCCTGGGCAGGCTTAGATCCTCTAAGCAGTTTACCTGTCATCATGTGCAGTTCATTTCAGCTCTGCCTAGAAGCATCATGCAGCCCATCTATTTCTTCAAGCCCCGACGGGCGGGGGCTGGGGACGGTATTTTAATTTATTGGTCACGGAAACTAATGATTCTTAAAATCTTTTCTTCAAAATACCATAGATACGAGCAAATATAATGAATTAATAAATAATTAAAGCTACATTGGTGCCGCTATAATCTATAACGGTGGACCAAGACTGCATCACTCTTTAAAACCGCATTCGTTGAGAGCTTCGCAGTTTCTCGGCTTTGCAGTAAGGGGGCGGCCATTTTGCCTTGAATGGTCTCACTATTAAACGACAAGAGGCGTAATGTTAATTGGCACATTACTACAGTCCGATTACGGTCAGTCTGAAAGCCCCAAGACACCACAAGACACCCCAAGACACCACAAGACACCCCAAGACACCAAAATTTATTGTTTATTTATTTCCTAAAGAGTTTTAGAAGGCTTTTCAATACCTAAAAGTATTTAAAATTATAAATTGGGACGCTGTTTACGTCCTAAAACAGTTACATAAAGCACTGTATATACTCTGGTAGCTGTCATCGAATGCAATTTGGCAATGTAATAAACACC
This sequence comes from Lucinisca nassula, assembly GCA_963580285.1. Classification (NCBI taxonomy): domain Eukaryota; kingdom Metazoa; phylum Mollusca; class Bivalvia; order Lucinida; family Lucinidae; genus Lucinisca; species Lucinisca nassula. Next base: position 63,374,059 of record OY757018.1, on the reverse strand, counting down.
CCAAGACACTTACTTATCTATTGTCTTTATTGTTAATTGTCATTCCATCTACGACATTTAAAACATGAAAGATGAAAAGTTATAGAGATAAAATGGTATTATCTGTTCTATAGTTTTGAGTTTATGATTTATCACATAGTTGTTCTGCTTCAAAGTTTAAAACCAAAACCTTGAATCTTAGGGTACACTTTATCATTTTTTATTTATTATTATTATTATTTTTTTTTTTTGTTTTTGTTTGTTCGTAATTAGTAAAAAAAATAATGTCAAGTAACCTATCCATCAATTTTTTCCGATCTTATGATGAAAGGTACCGAATACAACTATATAGTTTAATTATCTCATTAATGCCCGTCAGTAACTAATAGCTGATACCTATGCATGCAAACGGCCACTTGTTTACTGATTACTACGTTATTGGTCGCTTAATCCTTTTCGTCTGATAATACTTCTCACACCTAATGAATAGTCTCAAGTGTGTCTCTGCAAAGATACGGCAAAGTGTCGGCGACTGATAGAATATTTAATCTTTGATGTTATTTCTAATGTTTTATTTATTTTTACTTAATTTTTACAGAATTATTGAAAACTTTACCTAAAAAAATAAATTCGTAAAGAAAAACAGAATATCAATTTTCTGAAGAAAAAATGCGATATTTTTGTATATTTCTGCTCCAAACATCGATTGTGGGCACTCATTAGGACACCAAGATGGTTCTCACGAGTAACCACTGTTACGAGATGGAATAGGAAACCTCTCTGGTGCTTATGCACATCTAAATTATTTTAGTAGGTATATGGTAGGGCGGTGCGAGTGAAATATTTAAGGTGAAAATGGTAGGCAAAATGTCATGCACATATCATACGATGTATGCATGAGTGGTTTGTGGAGATCTGTTTTTACAATACAGGGGGCCGCTATAAGGCTGAGTTCTATAAAATTTGCCAAAAATCTCTAACCGCCAAACTGTGCCATATATGATTTTCATTCCCGTCACGTGTTGTGTGGGTGTTCGTTTTGACAGGAGTCATGGCATTGATTTATAGGGTCGTTTGCATATAATTGGTTTGCTTACACGGCCAAATCAGTAAGTAGCATGTTAGTCGAAAAATGGGATAAAGTGAAAAATATGTCCAGTTTGAGTTTATAAATATTCTTTCCTAAAATGATAAAAAATCACATTACGTTAACAAGTCCGAGAAAATATTACGCCCTAAACCCCACTTTATATAGGGATTTTTGGGGCTTAGAGGGGTATATGTTACTATGCTTATTTCTGATCTAAGACATAGGAATTGGGTACCTGTTAGAACCGCCACAATGAGGCGGTTCTAAAGAGCAAAGCATACACAGATTAGCTTGCTCAACCAGACAGTATGGTCGTGATCGTTGGAGGCGTGAGGCGTGGTGTCTTTGATGGGTGTAGTAAGTTAATTGTATCGATTCCTGATCTTTGTTTTACTTCTACTTTGACTACTTCACGAGCCCAACATTCGCAGATCAGCTTGCTCAGTCGCACAGTATGGTCATGATCGCTGGTGGCGTGAGGAAGCTTTGACTACTTCACGAGCCCAGCATACACATATTAGCTTGCTCAACCACAAAGTATGGTCGTGATCGCTGGAGGCGAGAGGAAGCCTTGACTACTTCACGAGTTCAGAATTCCCAGATCAGCTTGCTCAGTCGCACAGTATGGTCATGATCGCTGGAGGCGTGAGGAAGCTTTGACTACTTCACGAGCCCAGCATACACAGATTAGCTTGCTCAACCACACAATATGGTCGTGATTGCTGGAGGCGGGCAAGCTTTGACTACTTCACAAGCCCAGCATTCCCAGATCAGCTTGCTCAGCCGCACAGTATGGTCATGATCGCTGGAGGCGTTAGGAAGCTTTGACTTCTTCACGAGCCCAACATTACACAGACCAGCTTGCTCAGTCGCACAGTATGGTCATGATCGCTGGAGGCATGGGGAAGCTTTGACTAATCCATGAGCCCAGCCTACACAGATCGGCTTGCTCAAACGCACAGTTTGGTCATGATCGCTAGACGGGCGTGAGGAAGCTTCGACTACTTCACGAGCCCAGCATACATAGCACGACATGTTCAGCCCCACAGTATGGTCATGATCGCTGGAGGCATGAGGAAGCTTTGACGACTTTATGATTCATAGTTAAAAAAAATCAGACTACGTGGATGCACAGGCTGGTGTGAGTCTTCGTTTGGCCCCGACGCTAGACCCACATATAGCTATCGATTTGCCCCTGCCCATTAACATTCATAAAACGAAACCGAAAGCAAGAAACAAAGAAAAAATTAAAGACACGCATTAGAGACATAAATTTATGGATGATTGGCATGTGCCCCAATAATGATTGAGGTTTGAGTAAAGTGATAATCGTTCTATTTGTTACTTTAATGCACGTGTCGATAAAGGTAACAACGTAAAGTGATTATTGATCATTTTGCGTGCCGACATGTGCCAACAGTATAAACAAATAAACAATGATCCCAAAATTACAATTTTTTAAGTTCATTTTTTTTTCTAAATAAACACACCCTCTTTTACTTTATTTTTATTTCATTTATGTCCATGACCTTTCCAAGTTCAAAATAAACCTCAAAGGGGTAAAAAATGGAAAATAATTTCAAATAATCTTTTAGTGGAGCTTAAATTTTCAAACGTTACCAATTAAGTAGATTCTAACCACAACAAAAAGACAAGAAGGGATAACTTATGATAAAATCCGCATAAATCCCGGATAGTTTGTGTGCGCCAGCTGCTTTCGCTGTTTAGACGTTCCCTAGAAGAAAAAAAAAAAATCCGCCGGTGTTTAAACTTAAAATATTTCGGAGCAAATTATCCGACCATATTTGATGATGACTTCTCTAGTGACAAAACTCCTATCAGTAGCCTGTAGACCTCGAACTGCAAGTTGTAGCTGTGTCTGGAAAATTCAGAAAGCTGGAGTCGTGAAAAAAGCTGGTAAGTACAGTCATGTAGGCTAATTCTGCGCATCTGCCAATTCGGCGCATTGGGATTATTTCAAAATTAAATGAACCTGATTAAATCTTTTCAATTTTCTTTGACAGGTATCAAAACAAACCTTCAAATATTATTTTGGATGGCACTTGGGGGGTAAACTGGGCGAAAGAAATGTATTTTTTGTTTTTACCTGAATCAGGCTTAATGAGCGCCACAGGCCCTTACTTAATTTTGATTTTTTTTTTACAGACATCTATTTTTTTCAACCAACTGTCCCATCAGCATTTAATAAACACATGACAAATCAAGTATAACAACACAACATCTTTCCTTGTCTAAAGTATTGTATCTTGACTGGATGTTATTGTTTGGGTGCGCGGAATTAGCAGACAAAAGTGTTGGCGTCTTAACATGGGGGTGTGTCTATTTAAAGACAGACCACAACATAACTGCACCAGAGAAATTAAATGTTGCTATTGTCTTTTAACAAGCTAAGACAACTGTATAGCATAGTGCTGCAAAATAGGTTTTAGATCCCTGGAATGGATGAAACAAAAGCTCAAAGTCTTAAGTGCGCAGAATTAGCCTACAGCACTGTATCTTAACAGAACTGCTTTAGAAGAAAATATAATGTCAAGAATGGTAAAAAATTTTGACTGGAGATTCAGTCGTTTCTTTCTAATGTAACGGTTATGGATAAATACCACTTATACTGCCTTGCTGTAGGAGCCTAGAATGTCCTCGCGGGCGTTAGGTAGTATATGGAGATAGATAGAGCCGGCTCTTTTAGCAACGCGGGTAGAGTGGTTGGCTTATTCGCGAAGTTAAGCAACGGAGATAGCGGTTAGTACCTGGATGGGTGACCGTGTTGCTGGACTTCGTGGACGACACGGCTTATCTATCTATCTGTCTATCTATCTTCTGATACTGCGTTGGTCACATTTGACCATTACCGCAGGTGTACATTACATACACTCCAGGTTTTGCAGGATGAAAGCCTACACAGTAATCATGTAATTACGGTAGGGATCTTTAACCTGCACAGGGGATGGTTCTCCCTGCACAGGGGGCCTCCAGTTAACGTCCCGATCCGAAGGACGGTGCACTCAATGACATTCATCCCTTCTAATGATGCCAATGGACCATGTTCGGACACCGAAATTTTATCGCCGCTGCTGGGGATAGAACCCGGGACCTCTAGCATCCACATAAAATCCCCAGAGCATCAGAGGTAAGTGCACTAACCACTGAGCTATCACGCTTACGCTACATTGGTGGCAGCGGTGGGATGGAAACAGTGCCGCGGGTTTGTTACATAATCTCCGCCCTCGGGTTTAGCCTTGTGAGGCATGTGTGACTTCAGGACGAAGTCAAGAGATGAGGGTGTGAAATGTAACGGTTATGGATAAATACCACTTATAATACTGCCTTGCTTTAGGAGCCGGCTCTTTTAGCGACGCGGGTAGAGTGGTTGGCTTATTGGCAAAGTTAAGCAACGATGATATCGGTTAGTACCTGGATGGGTGATTGCGTTGCTTGACTTCGTGGACGACCCGGCTAACGCTACACTACTGATACTGCGATCAGTCACATTTGGCCATTACTCGCAGGTGTATATTACTTACACTCCAGTTTTGCAGGATGAAAGCCAACACAGCAATCATGTAATTATGGCAGGGTTCTTTAACCTGCACAGGGGATGGTTCTCACAGCACAGGGGGCCATCAGTTAACGTCCCGTTCCGAAGGATTGTGCACTTTATGACATTCATCCCTGCAAATGATGCAATTTGATGGACACCAAAATTTTATCGCCGCTGCTGGAAATCAAACCCGGGACCTTTAGCATCGGAGGCAAGTGCACTAACCACAGACTTCTCTTTTTTTTTTTTTTTTTTTTAGCTAAATTCTAAATTATGCACCCAACTGAGGTAATGGCGAAATATAACCAACTCAGTATAAGAAGATAGATAGATAGACTAACCACTGAGCTTTCACGCACTACTGTTTCAGACCCCCAGTGACTTTATGCCCCCGCCATTCGAAGAATGGGAGAAAGGGCATATAGTGTTGATCCTGTCCGTTCATCCATCTGTGCATCCGAAACTTAAACGCGGTCAATAACTTCCTTATTTCTTGATGGATTTTGAAATTACTTTGGGTACACATTATTTTTCTTATTTCTGTTTGAAGACAAGTTGTTTGTACTAATTAGAACTGCCTCAATGAGGCGCTTCTAACAAGCACCCACAACCTATGTTTTGAGTTCAAAAGCAAAGTATCACAAATTTTCATCAGAAAAATAACAATTTTAGAGAATCGAAAGAATGTACTATGTCACATAGGTGTACAATGCAGGCCCCTGTGCAGGGAGAGTCATCCCCCGATTAATTGGATAAATTCTGTCTACTCATTCTTCCCACTCTGGCATTTTCATACATTTTGAGGTTCATTGAAATACAGGTGTTGTATAGGAGCTTTTTTCGTGACGTACTTCCGGTTCTAAAAATAGAACGGGAAAAGCCCTGGCCGTCATCTGTCTTATTGCTTCAAAAGCAGTGGGACAGATAAAGTGTTAATTACAGCATAAAACGGGAATTCTTTTAAACTTTTGGGGAATTCTAATGTAAGATAATGGGAGAACACCGATATGCTGCCAGATGTGAAATTTTGCATTACGAAAATGATCTCTCTCTCTCTCTCTCTCTCTCTCTCTCTCTCTCTCTCTCTCTCTTAGCGCACCAATAATTAGCGAGCACAGGCAAATTTGAATAACAGTTTGTCGTTAAATGACGCTACGTCAACTGACATGTAGCGTGTCAACAACGTCGTGTCTACATCAAACCAACTTCAAAGCGATGCATTGAATTTGACATTGCAACCTCGATGAAACGTCACAACGTTTCGTTGGCGATAATACGGCGTTGCTTAATAAAATGTCATTTGCCCAGTGTTCGGACCCATCAAGACTCAGTGGGATTGGAACATTAAATTCAAAACAAAAGTAGAACACCCTTTCAGAGCATAAGAATGTTAGACACTCCTTCGCAAGTGCAAGATTTTACAGTAAAATCTGGTAGATTTGTAGATTGGTTCAACCTGCCCAGCCCTTAGGTCTACATTAACCCCTTAGGTCTACATTAACCCATTTGGTACCGGAAACCCCAAAAGGGGTAAGTGACAAACAGTGCAGGCCCACGTGCCATTGAAGTGAGTTGGAGTGGTTGTCGACGGCATGACGTCGAGCCAACGTTGACTCGACGCCCGTCTGTAAGTCCACTCATTGGTTGTTTTTTTTTTTTTTTTTCCGACTGTCAGTATGTTTATTTGTCTGTCTAACAGTCCGTCCGTTCGTCTGTTAGTCAGTCATTCAGTGAGTCGGTCTGTGTGTCGTCTGTCTGTCTACTATCAGTTTGTCAGTCAAACTTCTCTCTCTCTCTCTCTCATGCCAACGGTCATGTGACAATGAAGTGAGTTGGAGTGGGTGTCGACGGCATGACGTCGAACCAACATTGACTCAACGCCCCTCCGTCAGTCCACTCATTAGTTTATTTCGACTGTCAGTATGGACATTTAAATTGCACATGTAGACAGATCGTTGGACAGATTTCTCATGATAGAGAGAGAGAGAGAGAGAGAGAGAGAGAGAGAGAGAGAGAGAGAGATAGATAGATAGATAGATAGATAGATAGATAGATAGATAGATAGATAGATAGCGAATAAAACGAAAGTTACGTAAAAACTTATTTCGTGAATAACGGTATCTCAAGCCATTGACATGGGTCATTCACGAAAAGAATTTCGTCAATTAAAAACGGATTTAGGATAAATGAATTTCGGTAATGAAAGCAAAATATCATTCTTTCCTTCTCGAGGCATTATTTCAATGAAAACGGGTATATTTTCTCTCAAAATGTCTGAATATTGTTAGCATTTTAAGTTCCGCCAATACATTTGAATAGTGATGGCCGTTTCAATTGACGGCCAGTAATTTGCGCATGCGCAAGAATGACGTCATAAACCTCCTATTCAATATACAGAGGACTGGCATTATAATGACAGTATTTGTTCCCTATTGTTGTACTGTTGTAATGAATTTGCCATTATAAAGAATTCCAGTTAGGAGTATGATAGGTTATAAAAGGTGTTTTCCACATCATAACTCCAAGAAACAAATGTTATAGACATTTGTTAGAATCGCCTCACCGAGGCGATTCTAACAAATGTCTATAACATTTGTTTCTTGGAGTATTAAATTACAAGAAAATCTTCATGACTATGGATTCGATTTGGGCATTTCCAACCCGAGGGAAGCCAGTAGCTCGGAATCGAAGAATTCATTCCATTGAAATTGTCGTTATAAAGAGTTTTGCCATTATAACGAATGTTAGTATAAAGAGGCTTGACTGTATTTATTCCAGGTTTGTGGCTCAGTGCCGATTCTTGTGCAAAATTAACCTAATTGATTGTCAATATTTTTTTTTTTTTTCAGGAAAAGGGGCTCCACAGACAAAGAAGAAAGAACTAGAGGTTGAAGAAAACACTGAGATACTGGCTTCACGATTATGTGGTGGCAACATTTATAAAGAAGGCGAAGACCCGGTGTTGGGCGGTGACAGTGAGTACCCAGAGTGGCTGTGGACATTACGGTTAGAGAGGACCCCTATTCCTTTAGAGGAGTTGTCAGAAGACGATCCGAAATACTGGAAAAAGTTGAAGAAAATGAATATCAAAAGAAACAATGCTTTGAGAAAGTATAGGAAGTTATGACAAGGATTATATTCTTGCTTATACAGTATACTGAAAATAGGACAACCATAACGTTAACAAATCTGTGTAATAAACACCCAGTAAACACCACTTTATAAAGAGAAAAGTGGGTTTTACTTGGATATACAGTAAAAAACAGACCATCTCAAATGAAGACTAAATCTGCTTTTAAATGCTTAGTGAGAAAGTTTCAGTGATTCTTTCTTTGTGTTTTCTACACCTATTGTCTCTTAAAAAGAGACCACCTTTGGGACTGTTCAAAAGTGGTCTTAAAGACCACTTTTGAACAGTCCCAAAGGTAGTCTTCATATAGGAATTTCACGGTACATTATTTTCCTTATTTTTGCATAAAGTATATAGATTGTTGGAATTTGTTAGAAACGCCTCAAAGAGGTGGTTCTAATGAGCACCCACAATCTATGTTCGTAGCAGAAATGTGAGAAATATCAGACTTTATCGGAAAAACTTACGATTTTGTAGCCATTATAGTGCACTGGTCTATGTCATATATGTATGTCAACCTGATTTTGTACATGTAGCATAGACGACCGATGTTATTCGTGTAGCATAGGCGACCAATGTTATTCGTGTAGCATAGGCGACCAATGTTAATCATGTAGCATAGGCGACCAATGTTTTTCATGTAGCATAGGCAACCAATGTTATTCATCTAGCATAGACAACCAGCAGAATCTCAGTCAAGAGTCTGCACTGCTCGCAGACATGTATCAGGGACTTGAGGCAGCTACACCCTATTACTTGGCTGCAAACCTGCTTTGGAAGGACATAAATCAGAGAATGCTTAACCCTTATCCTGCTTAACTGGACAACCCTACCTTTGCAAATGGTGTAGATCCAGATCAGATGGCTTCTGAAGAAGCCATCATATCAGGATCTACACTGTTTGTCGTGCAGTTTTTGAATTGAATGAATACATTGAGTAATTAGGGGCCCCGCACTGAAAGTGTGGGTGCCCAGTGTGGGTGCCCTATAGTAATCACTCTGTCTGTCTGTCCATCCGTCTGTCCGTCCACAAATTTTTTTATCCTCCATAACTTTCTTATTCCTGGATGGATTTAAATATTACTTGGCAGAAATGTTAACCATAATGTGACGAGGGCCCCGCACTGAAAGTGTGGGTGCCCTATAGTAATCACTCTGTCTGTCTGTCTGTCTGTCTGTCCGTCCGTCTGTCCGTCCACAAATTTTTTTATCCTCCATAACTTTCTTATTCCTGGATGGATTTAAATATTACATGGCAGAAATGTTAACCATAATGTGATGGAGTGTTGCGCGCAAGACTCAGGTCCGTACCTCAAAGGTCAAGGTCATACTTAGAGGTTAAAGGTCAAAAACGGGTCTTTCCTGTGTCCAGTTAATAACTTTGTTATTATTCTTGGATGGATTTAAATATTACTTGGCAGAAATGTTAACCATAATGTGACGAAGTGTCACACACGGTACCTCAAAGGTCAAGGTCATACTTAGAGGTTAAAGGTCAAAAAAGGGTCTTTCCTGTGTCCAATTAATAACTTTGTTATTATTCCTGGATGGATTTAAATATTACTAGGCAGAAATGTTAACCATAATGTGACGAAGTGTCACACGCGAGTGTGGGTGCCCTATAGTAATCACTGTCCGTCCGTCTGTCTGTCTGTCTGTCTGTCCGTCCACAAATTTTTTTATTATTAGGGCCCCGCACTGAAAGTGTGGGTGCCTCAGTGCGGGTGCCCTATAGTAATCACTCTGTCCGTCCGTCTGTCTGTCTGTCCAGGCCAACATTGATGTGTTAGGGGTTATATTTTGTCCAACCTTATCGGTTTATTCCGTTAAGTTAACACTATAAGCTCATAAAACTTACTGCTTAGGGGCTATTTTTCGGCTTAGGAGCTTAATTTCTCTATGGGAGTTTATAATGGGAAAAGCCAATAAACTGGATTTGTTAGAACGTCCATCTGTCCGTCCACAAATTTTTTCCTACTCCTCTGATAGCGCTGCCGGGGCCCTAGTCAGTTTCACTGACAGCTATAGTTTGATTAGTGGATAGTCACAAATGGTTGTGGGTAAAGTAATTTATTCAGCAGGATAAGGTTTTTTTTGTTTGTTCGATTTGAGGTTTAACATCCCCGTCAACATTATTTAGGTCATTTTGGAGACGCTGCTTCCAATTTTGTGGGACTCTTACCCGACACTGAGATGACATCACATCTCAATCCCTGCCGCCCAATGAAACCTACATGTATTGGGGTTTATGTGTAAGCGGTTTACCAGTACTCGTGTGCGGTAGGTTTCAGCTCTGTGTGGAAGCATCATGCAGCCCAATCTATTTCTACAAGTCCTGATGGGCGGGGACAACGGGATAAGGGTTAAGGTCATTTTCTAGAGTGACAGCTCAAATATGATACAAAATAAAAGTAAAAGAAAATACAACTGTCTAGCAATTTTATTTGTCCAGTTTTACCTCGTGATATGGGGGGCATTCCCAATGTAAAAATGGCCTGTATTTTCCCAATTAATTGGATAATTTCTGAGATTTACTTAACCCATTGTATGTCATAAACCCCTAAAGGGGTACCTTGGCAGACAGTGCAGGCCCAGATCAGACGCTGCAGATAGAATTTTCCGTCAAAAATAGATAAAAATGAAAAAATAGGCCAGACACCCCTTATATGACAAATGGACTTGTCCAACATACAGAAATGGAAGAGTCCACTAGTATACAATGGGTTAAAAATGACTGCACAATTTCCCAAATGACAGGATACAGGGTTCCCAAATGTGACAATCTAAACACTGGTATGTTTAAGATATAGTGAGTATGATGAAAAAATTCAGAAGCAGTTACTGTTTGTGGGGAAATAGGGAACAATGATTGCCCATTGTCAGTCTGAACCAGTGTACGGAAATAAATGCAAGTTGACAAGTACGACCAACAAAGACTCTGATCAGACTGCACATTCACAGTCTGATCAAAGAATTTGCAGGTACCATACAAATCCTAAAAATACAGACACCTTGATGACTTGTAATTCTCCTAATATTTTAACACATTTGTTTCACAATCCAGCAAAGAGTCCTAGAAGAGCAGATAGAATGGCAGTGTAGACCCTGATCAGACTGCTCCTCAATGAGCAGTCTCATCTGGGTCTGCACTGTTTGCTTAAGCCTGTCTGTCCTAATACTTAGGATCATTTTGATAGGAAGCCATCGTCGGTGGCTCAGACAGATGCATGTGTAACTGGTGATCCCAAGGTTGCAGGTTCAGTCCACGCCTGTCTAGCAACATTTTTTTGTGGAGATTTTGTTTTTGTTTGTTTGAATTGAGGTTTAAAATCCCCGTCAACACTATTTAGGTCATTTTGGAGACGTTGCTTCCAATTTTGTGGAACTTTTACCCCGACATTGAAATGAAATGACATCTCAAGCCCTGCCGCCCAATGAAACCAAACAGCTTATATGCATTGAATGGTCTGACACACTACTATGCCTGGGCAGGTTTAGTCCTAAGCGTTTTACCAGTACTCATGTGTGGTCAGTTTCAGCTCTGCATGGAAGCACCATGCAGCCCATCTATTTCTCCAAGCCCTGATGGATGGTGGGGAGCTTTTGTGGAGATCATTATGAATTATTTTCTATGGATGGTCATTCTCCTGCTGATTCTAGATTGGCGGTTGTCAGTTCTGATGAAAGAATGTGTTCTGTAATTGTTAACAGCTTACGTATGAGCCACCAAAAATTTGTAGGCCACTGCAATCATATGGGGATCCTTGCTCAGCCATAGTGCAAAAAAGATACGTCTCATAGCAACAGACCAGGTGGTAATTTTATCAATTAATTGTAGGATAGCTTTCCTGATTTCTCCATATAAACCCATGTTCTGAGTATTCAGAACTGCTTCGCGAACTGCCTGGAGAATTGACAAAAACTACCCTTCAATTATCATAAAATACAAACCTTATCTGTTGCTATGAATTGTCTGCATGGATGTGCAAGCGGATTTCAGTCTATGCTGGTAACTACATATTAACCCATTTTGTACTGGAAACTCCAACGCCGGCCTCAGTGGCTCAGTCGGATGCGCGTCTGACTGGTGATCAGGAGGACGCGGGTTCGACTCCCGCCGGGGTCGGCAACATTCTTTCGTGGAGATTGATCATGAAATCTTTTCTACGGTCATTCTATCCCTTCCGCTGATTCAAGAAGGGCAGTTGTCAGTTTCTGGCGAAAGAATGTGCACTGTACTGGTTAACCGCTTACGTATAAGCCTGCCCAGGAAAGTGTTGATAGGTAAACTGACCGGCTCAAAAATGACCTAAATAGTGTTGACTGGGCCGTAAAACTCCAAAACAAACAAAACTGGAAACTCCAAACAGTGCAGGCCCATATCACACGCTGCAGAACGTGGTGTCTGATCAGGGCCTACAATGATTGCAAAAAGTTCAGCCATTTTCCAGATAAACTTTGAAAACACAACCTGACACCCCTAGATTTAGAACTTAACTCCTGGTATATACGTATGAGGAATATTCCATTTGGTACAAAATAGTTTAAAAGCAGAAAAAGCCGAATTGCTGAATGAGCTAGTGCACAATCAACCTACACAAAGACCTGCTCATCCTCGCAGTCTTATCAGAGTATTTGCTGATCCTACAAGTCTTCAACAGCATCTTGACTGTTGGAAGATATACATGTATAAAAGTGAAAACTCCAGCTATACAGCGGAGTCTTTGCTGGTCACATATGTCTAACCCCTTTTGATTAGCTTCAGTCATTTCTGACAGGGTGACCACTGCTAGGGGGAGGAAATTCCTATGTATGATAGTATGGGGCAAATAAGAATACATGTATTTATAATAATCTGTGGAGGTTTAAATCTGTCTGTATGCCATCGGGTTGGGGTTCTGGATTGTCCTTGAGGTACTGGTCTCTAGGAATAGTGACAGGTGAAACAGGGGTTAAGAGGGGCTTTTTTTTTTTGTTTGTTTGTTTGATTTGGGGTTTAGCATTCCCGTCAATACTATTTAGGTGATTTTGGAGATGTTGCTTCCAGTTTTGTGGGACTTTTACCCAACATTGAGATGAAATGACATCTCAAGTGCTGCCGTCTAAGGTTAATATGCATGGACAGTCTGACTCGCACCACTGCCTAGGCAGGCTTAGACCTTCTAAGCAGTTTACCAGCGCTCATGTGCAGTCAGTATCAGCTCTGGGTGGAAGCATCATGCAGCCCAATCTATTTCTCCAAGCCCTGATGGGCAGGGGCTGTTTAGAGAGGTGTTCATTTTACTGACTTGTAAAACTGATGTGGATCTGAACCGCAGTATAAAAGTGCTTGTTTTTTACATGATAGCACAAAATATGGAAAACCATGATCGGTCATGCATTCATTTCCCTGAAACAAGTAATCATTATGTAAATTGATTAATCAGCAACATTAAAACACTTGACAAGACAAATCAGCAACATTAAACACTCTCTTGAGTGTAGGCTGGGATAATAGTCCTGAACTGAGACTTAACCCTTATCTTGCTGAATATTCATTTAAGCCACACCCATTTCTGTCTATCAACCAATCAATTTGCTGGATGTAATTTATTGCTACAAATTCATAAACTGAATGCCAAACAGTGTAGATCCTGATCAGATGGCTTCTTCAGAAGCCATCTGATCTGGATCTACACTATTTGCAAAGATAGGGGTTTTCGTGAACAGCAAGATAAGGGTTAACTGTAACATTGAACCCATAAATTCCAATATTGTCAGAAGTGTAGATCACTGTTATGCATTGTCTGATCTTGGTCTACACTGTGTGCCAGTGACACAGTACACAAGCCCAGTCCAGATTTAACATTTAACCCTTCTTGTACCACATGGAATCTTCCTTCTTATACATAGCAGGAGTCCATTTCAAAATTTGGGGCTGTCAGGTTGTGTTTTTATCAAAGTTTATTTGTAAAATGGCTCAACTTTCTGCAAACAGTGTAGGCCCTGGTCAGACGCCACATTCTGCGGCGTCTGATGTGGGTCTGCACTGTTTGCCAGGGTACCCGTTTTGGGGTTTCCAGTACAAAACGGGTTAAACAACCCTCTGAAGTCATAAGGAGACGACTAGCACTGTTATCAAGAAATTGTATGTGGTCAGTTATAGTCCCATGAACAACAGCAGGTGGGAAGCTTCTGTAGTAAGTAACTTTGGGTCAGTTGGTAAGCAAGTTGTAAGCAGAGACGAAAACAATTAAATTGTAACAAAAATAGTTTATTTGTTTGGTTTTATAATCATTAGGAAAACATATCCGTGTGAATAAATGGCATCATACATGGTGTCAGAAATGTCAAATATTAAGTAAAAATTGTAATATTGTTCTTATTTTTTCTTTCAACATAGATTGTTGGTGCTCATTAGAATCGCCTCAATGAGGCGGTTCTATCGAGTAACCACAATCTATGTTTTGAGCAAAAATAAGGCAGACAATGTAAACCCCATTTTTCTCTATATAAAGTGGGGTTTAGAGGGCTCTTCATTTCACGGACTTATCGTGATGATTTAGTACATACATGCAAAGCAAAAAGCAAATAAAACACTGGTTATAAAAGAGAAGTTATAAAATCAGCTGTTTATTATGCACAAAACAATTGGAATAAATGGATTATCTTGACCTGGGCTATAGCGCTATTGTCAGTTTCTGGTGCCAGTTTAGAGCAAGAATTAAAGAAATAATGCAAACTCTAGCAAACTGCACTTTTCTCTATATAAAGTGGAGTTTACAAGGGTATTCCATGCCACAATAGCTCTGTTGTCTAATACAACATGTATAGACATACCCGAGTTAAAACAATCTTCTGTTAACTTTTTTCTCTTAACTGATACTCATCCATGTGCCTGTTTTGTTTGTTTAAACTGACGTTTAAAGTCCATGTCAACACTATTTACTAGGTCATTTTGAGACTTTGCTTCCAATTTCCTGGGACTCATACTCCACACCGAGATGAAACGACATCTCAAGCCCTGCCGCCCAATGAAACCAATAGGGCTTACATGCATTGGATGGTCCGACTCGCACCACTTTGCCTGGGAAGTCTTAGTCCTTCTTAGTGGTATACCAGTACTCATGTGCGGTCGGTTTCAGCTCTGCTCGGAAGCACCATGTAGTCAAATATATTTCACCAAGCCCTGATGGGTTGGGGCCCTTCATGTGCATGTATAGCAAGGGTATGCATCTATACTAACATTTATTAACCACATGTATACTGTAAAGCTAAGCCGGCCTCGGTAGCTCAGTCAGATGCGTTTCTGACTGGTGATCAGGCGGATGCGGGTTTGACACCGTGGTCGGCGACATTCTTTCGTGGCGATTGATCATGAAATCTTTTCTATGGTTATTCTCTCCTGCTGATTCAAAAGGGCAGTTGTCAGTTTCTGGCGAAAGACTGTGCACTCTACTGATTAACCTCTTACATACATATAAGCCTGCCCAGGAATAGTGTGGATAGGTAAACAGACCGACTAAAAAATGACCTAAATAGTGTTGATTGGGCCATTAAACTCCAATTCAAACAAACAAATACTGTAAAGCCAATAGGTAACTATACTTTGTTCAGCCAAAGCAAGAACAACAAGAGGCTCAATGAGCCTAAACCGCTCACCTGAGGAACTTAAGTTTTAACAATTCACAGACTTGACTACTAAATCTGCTAATAGAATCCAGCCCATTGACCCTTACAGGATATAAGTCATCATTATTGCATTGCATTCCAAGTTTGAGACTTCTAGCTTCTATAGTTCCTGAGAAATCTTTGACGAAAATTTAACATTGGTCAAAATGGAGAGAAAGAAGAATGAAAGAACAGATGAAAAAATAAGCTGAGAAAGCCCAATGTCTCTTACACAAAATAAGTCATCATTATTCTATTGAATACCAAATTTGATGCTTCTAGCTTTTATAGTTCCTGAGAAATCTTTGATTAAAAATTTAACATTGGTCTATTATCTCTATATGGAGAGAAAGAAGAATGAAGGAACAAATGAACCAGACTAGCTCCAAAACCTAATGCAGCCTTTCCCCTTGCCCAATGGTGCTACACATAAAATTTAAACAAGATTGGTCGACTGCCTTCTGAGATATGCTTCATTGAAAGTGTGGACGACGGATGGACAGACGACAGACGACGGACTCCGGAGCCTTGGTATACTATCAGCTCACTGGAGCCTTTGGCTCAGGTGAGCTAAAAATTCAAGTCGCTATTTCTGTCACAACATTTTCCCTACGTTAAGTCTATGGGCAAATTTTTTTGTCTCTCAAAGTCACGTAACTCCGAGGTCAATATTCCGATTCGGCCCAAAATCGAACTTAACCGAGATTTTATGTCTGTCCTCATTACCTGCAAGTTTGAAGCTGATCTGAACAAAAATTCAAATCGCTATCGTAGTCGCAACATTTTCCCTAATTAAGTCTATGGGCAAATTTTTTGTCGCTCAAGGTCACGTAACTCCGAGGTCAATATTCCGATTCGGCCCAAAATTGAACTTAACCGAGATTTTATGCCTGTCCTCGTTACCTGCAAGTTTGAAGCTGATATGAATAAAAATAAAGTTGCTATCGTGGTCACAACGTATTTTTTTATGCTCAAGGGCAGGTAACTCCAAGGCAAATAATCCGATTCGGCCCAAAATCGAACTTAACCGAGATTTTATGTCTGTCCTTGTTACCTGCAAGTTTGAAGCTGATCTGAAAAAAATTCAAGTCGCTATCGTAGTCACAACATTATCCCTATGTAAAGTCTATGGGCAAATTTTTTGTCGCTCAAGGTCATGTAACTCCGAGGTCAATATTCAGATTCGAACTTAACTGAGATTTTATGCCTGTCCACGTTACCTGCAAGTTTGAAGCTGATCTGAATAAAAATAAAGTTGCTATCGTGGTCACAACGTATTTTTTTATGCTCAAGGGCAGGTAACTCCAAGGCGAATAATCCGATTCGGCCCAAAATCTAACTTAACCAAGATTTTATGTCTGTCCTCGTTACCTGCAAGTTTGAAGCTGATCTGAAAAAAATTCAAGTCGCTATCGTAGTCACAACATTTTCCCTATGTTAAGTCTATGGGCAAATTTTTTGTCGCTCAAGGTCACGTAACTCCGAGGTCAATATTCCGATTCTGCCCAAAATCGAACTTAACCGAGATTTTATGCCTGTCCTTATTATCTGCAAGAATGAAGTCGATCAGAAAAAAATTGAAGGAGCTAGAGTGATGACAAGCTTTTTCCTATGTTAAGTCTATGGGAGCTATATGTTGCCATGGTAACCAGAGTTCCACTCAGATCTGCATGAAAACCTTATGCAGTCTTTCCACTTGCCCAATAATGTTACACATGAAATTTGATCAAAGTCGGCCAAGTAGTCTTCAAGATATACATTTTTGAAATTCACATTAACCCTTATGCAAAAATGCACAAGGGCAGGTAACTCCTAAGTGTATGATCCGATTCTGCCAATTATCGAACTTGACCGAGATTTCATGGCTGTGCTGGTTATCTGTAAGAATGAAGCCAATCCGAACAAAATTGAAGCAGCTACAGTGATGACAACATTTTCCCCATGTTAAGTCGATAGGCAATTTTTCGGGCGCTCAAGGGGACGTAACTCTTGAGTGAATTATCTGATTAGGCCCAAAATCGAACTTGACCGAGATTTTATGCCTGTAATGGTTATCTGCAAGAATGAAGTTGATCAGAAGAAAATTGACGGAGCTAGAGTGATGACAAGCTTTTTCCTATGTGAAGTCTATGGGAGCTAGATGTTGCCATGGCAACCAGAGTTCCACTCAGATCTGCCTGAAAACCTAATGAAGCCTTTCCACTTGCCCAATAATGCGACACATGAAATTTGATCAAAGTTGGCCAAGTAGTCTTTAAGATATACATTTTTGAAATTCCCATTAACCCTAATGCAAAAACACACAAGGGCAGGTAACTCCTAAGTGAAATATCCGATTCTGCCAGTTATCAAACTTGACCGAGCTTTCATGGCTGTGCTGGTTATCTGCAAGAATAAAGCCAATCTGAAAATAAATGAAGCAGCTACGGTGATGACAACATTCTCCCCATGTTAAGTCAATAGGCAATTTTTTCAACGCTCAAGGGCACGTAACTCCTGAGTGAATAATCCGATTCAGCCCAAAATCGCACTTGATCGAGATTTCATGCCTGTCCTCGTTATCTGCAAGAATGAAGTCAATCAGAAAAAAATTGACGGAGCTAGAGTGATGACAAGCTTTTTCCTATGTTAAGCCTATGGGAGCTCTTTGTTGCTGTGGCAACCAGAGTTCTCATCCGATCTGCATGAAAACCTAATACAGCCTTTCCCCCTACCTGATGATGGTTCATATGAAATTTGATCAAGGCCGGCCCACTGGTTCCAGAGATATACTTCGTTCAAAGTGTGGACGACGGACGACGGATGCCGGCTCGTGGTATACTAATACCTCACATGAGCCTTCGGCTCAGGTGAGCTAATAAATAAAGGAACCAATCCATGTTTATCAACATGAACCAAAATAATATCTCAATATTTCAATATAACATTACATGTAAAAACACATCCGAGTTACAACAATTTCTATAAACTCCCATCCTGTTGAACCACACTATCCACTACCTTTGCAAACACTGTAGATCCAGATCATAAGAAGCCATCTGATCAAGATCTACAATGTATGTCATTCAGGGGCCAGTTGTTCAAAACTAAAGCCGTTAACATATCATGAAAACTTTATTCATTTATTATGGCAAATATAGATATTTTTGCTGTATAAATGGAATCAGTATTTGCGTGCAAAAGCTCCTCACATTTTTTTTGGCAAATATACCACTCTTGGCCCCCACCCATTGGGGCTTGAAGAATGAGATGGGCTGCATGATGCTTCCACACAGAGCTGAAACGGACTGGCACACGAGTATAGTAGTTGCAGATAAGACTGATTAGGTGGAGCTATTCAGGTGTTGTCAATATATGTCAAATTCGCTGAGTCCACCAGAAGATTTGGTAGAGTGCCTTTCGCACGCTTTCTACAAGCGGACGAAATGGTCATATACGCCACATCTAATCGGGTGACTTGGTTTACCTTTTGGTTAATGGAATATTCCTAAGGCAGGTACAAACGATAGCTCCGCCTAGTCAATCTTGTCTGCGACTGCTATATTGGTAAACCGATTAGAGGATCTAAGCCTGCCCAGGCAAAGCGGTGCGAATTGGACCGTCCATCCTTATAAACCCTATTGGTTATATTGGGCGATAGGGATTGAGATTTCATTCAATCTCAATGTCGAGTGAAAGCCCCACAAAATTGGAAGCAACATCTCCAATATAACCTTTACAGTGTTGACTAGGAGGTTAAAACTCAAATCAAACAAACAAATAAATATACAACTGTATTAAGTATTGTACTTATTATTACAGTTAACAATTTGACCACTAACAAGCTCATTATGCTAATGATGCCTTGAACAACGGGCCCCTGTTTGCCAAGTGAATGAATACATTACATCAATTAATTTGCCTGGTGCCAGTAATTCAAAGCATTATTAGAGAGCAAAATGTTAATTGTCCTAGTTAGTTAAATATGTAATACGGTGGTAATTTTGCTGAAAAAATGTGAGCAGCTTTTGCAAAAGCTTTGCATTTGCAAAAGCTGCTCATATTCTTTCAGTAAAATATAAGCACATTTGCCATAATACAAAAAGCATTAACGATCGCTTGTTAACAACACTGTTAGTTTTGAACAACTGTTCCCTGGTTGGTAGTCAAAAATGGCTGTGGCAAAACTACTTTATTCAGCAGGACAAGAGAGAAGTTAAAGCTCAGGGACAAGTTTTCGATGTTAGTAAACAAATTCTTAACACTACGATCATTTAATATGGAAAATATACAAGGCAAATATAATTATATTTATGCACAAAAAATGTGAGCAGCTTTTCATTTTTTTAGCAAAAGAAACACTATATTAGATGTACTTGCTAGAGCATTTAACATTTTGACCACTAACAAACTCGTTATGCTAACAATGTTTGAACAAACTTGCCCCTGCATTAAACTGATACAAGTAAGCCAGATTCATTCATGTACTTGTATAACAAAGGAATAAGTAGCTCTTAGCTCTTTCATCCCTGAGTTTTAAAGTGGGCTGAACCATCTTTGAATTGGAACACTTCTATTCTTGTATAGGGTATTTATTAACAGAATGACAAACAAGATGTGTTTGTGAAACACTGATGCCCCTCGACAGCGCATGTTAAATATGAAAGCAGTATCACGAAGCAATCAAACGGTATGGCCAATGTTCAAGTCTTAAAAAAGTAGGTCAAGGTCACAAGGTCAAAAACTATGGGATCGTTGGAAAGGTCTTGTGACATATGAAATATGAAAGCCATATCATTTACCAATCGAAAGTTATGGCCAATGTTAAAGTTTTAAAAAGTAGGTCAAACATCAAGGTCACGAGGTCAAAAATTATGGCACCACTGGAAAGGTCTTGTGAAAAAATGCCCATGTGAAATATGAAAGCCCTATCACTTACCAATCGAAAGTTATAGACTGTGTTAGTTTTTAAAAAGAAGGTCAAACGTCAAGGTCACGAGGTCAAAAATTATGGTACCACTAGAAAGGTCTTGTGACAAGGAATGCACAAGTGAAATATGAAAGCCTTACCACTTACCAATCGAAACTTATGGCCAATGTTTAAGTTTTTAATAAGTAGGTCAAACGTCAAGGTCACGAGTTCAAAAATTATGGTACCACTAGAAAGGTCTTGTGACAAGGAATGCACACGTGAAATATGAAAGCCCTACCACTTACCAATAGAAAGTTATGGCCAATGTTAAAGTTTTTAACAAGAATTCCGCCGAAGGCTATGTCGCGCCTGTGGGGGCGCAAAGTCATGGAACCATGATATGTAGGTCAAGGTCAAACATAGATGCTTGCACAAAAGATTCCATTCTCAAATGCAAGCTTGTACTAAGTAATATTCATGAAGCTCTAATAATTCTTGAGAAATGAACTTAACCATTAGAGTGAACGCTAGGGTGGTCGCAATATTTTACAAAGTCAGTGAACCATGAAATGTAGGTCAAGGTCAAACATGGATGATTGCATTTAAGTTGCAATCCACAGATACAAGTTTGTACCACATATCATTAATGAAGCTCTTATAGTTCTTGAGAAATAAACTTGACCATTAGGGTGAATGCTAGGGTGGTCGCAATATTTTACAAAGTCAGTGAACCATGAAATGTTGGTCAAGGTCAAATATGGATGCTTGGATGTAAGTTGCCATCCCCAGATACAAGTTTGTACCAAGTATCATTAATGAAGCTCTTATAGTTCTTGAGAAATAAACTTGACCATTAGGGTGAACGCTAGGGTGGTCGCAATATTTTACAAAGTCAGTGAACCATGAAATGTAGGTCAAGGTCAAATATGGATGCTTGCATGTAAGTTGTCATCCCCAGATACAAGTTTGTACCAAGTATCATTAATGAAGCTCTTATGGTTCTTGAGAAATAAACTTGACCATTAGGGTGAACGCTAGGGTGGTCGCAAATGTTGACGCCTTGACGAAGGGACGAAGGAACGGATGAACAGACCGAAAGCCTGGCGCCTATATCGCGCCATGCTAATAGCAGGCGTGACAAAAAGGAGGTCAAAAGTAGGCCAAATGTCAAGGTTAAAGTCACGAGGTCAAAATTTATGGTACCTCTTGAAAGGTCTTGTGACAAGGAATGCACCTGTGAAATAGTAAAGCTCTTCAAAAGTTATGCCCACTTTTAAGGTTTTTGCGGACAGACAAACAGACGGACAGACAGACAGACCAAAAACTATATGCCCCTGAATCTTTGATTCCGGGGGCATAAAAAGTGTAGCGTATAAAATTGTAAATATGTTCTATAAAAGGGTTATCCTTTGGATAACCCTTTTATAGAACATATTTACAACAGCAAGACTAAATTTATCTTCTAGCTTTTACAGGTGATAAATAAACATTATTACTAGGGTAACTTGATCTGCCGTACTGTATCATGTCAAGTGGTTGTTTCCATATATATATATCAATGTATCACATGAGAGCGGAGCATCGAATAAGATGCATAACATCTGGAAACATCCAAGAGGTGCGATACTGTACAGCAACTCAAGTTACTATAGTGACAATATGTTTATCATGCCTTTGTGCTTCCAAATAAATCTTTTTTTTTTCAAATGTAAAATTAATAAATGAGAAAATTTGACATTACACACTGAGTGTTAGTGTTAGTGATGTTATCTTTGCACACGACTGGTTCTGCATTACACATGGCAGCTTTCAAGATGTCTGGATTTTTACGAGTACTGTACCTATCAAAGCACTGACAACACTGGTGGGTCACCTGTCTCTGGGTATAGGCTGGAAAATTATCCTGTGGGACTAAGACTGTTTCTACTAGTCAGTTAAATTCCCCATACTTTAAGCAGACCATGTAGACCCAGTTCGGAGGCTGTGTTCTGCGGTGTCTGAGCTGGACCTAAACTGCTTGCCAATGTTCCATTTGGGACTCTTGGCATATGTGGGTTTACAAGCTGGGGATGAAATCCACATAGAATCCCAGTAAAAATATTTTACAGTCATTCTGAAAATACATGCATATCGCAGACAAAATAAAAAAATAGATAAAAAAGTATTTAAAAATACATGTATCAAAATATTAAAAGATTTGTATAATTATGTAAGCACATTGCTTTCAATACAACCCCATATACTGCTCTTGTAATTTCTACATGCCATTTGAAATGAGAATATTGTACATTTCTACATGCCATTTGAAATGGGAATAAATACAATGTATGTCTAAACCAAATACAATGTATGACTACCATGAAAAATTAAGCCACCAAACATTTATTCAATGCTAGTGGGAAATCAGTTATATTTCTACAAATAAAATAATGTATTCCCTTGCAAACCCAAGTTTTCCCAATACAAGGTGGGGTTTACTAAGATAATCATCTCACAGACATGTTTATATGATGATTAAGTCAATGTTAGAGGAAACTCGGTTGTATTTCTAAAAGCATATTTAACCCATCTTGCACTGTATGGAATCATCCACCTTATTTATGCCAGGAGTTCGTTTCAATAATTAGGGGGGTCAGATTGTGTTATCTTTAAAATTTGTTTCGAAAATGGCTGAACATTTTGCAAACAGTAGGCCCTGACCAAACACTAAATTCTGAGGCAACTGAATTGGGCCTGCAACATTTGCCAGTATCCTACTATCCTAGTCTGATGTTTCCCATACAAATAGATTAAAATACCTTTTATAAGGAGCGCAAGATTTTACTCAAACAGTACGAAATTTAAACTACATGTATTTGATACTTTATGCTAGTCACATTTTTAGAAGAAACGTGAGTGCCTGTAAAATTGCCTTATTGATAGAACTGCCTCAATCAGGCAGTCCTAACAAGCAATAACAATCGACTCTGATGCTCGTTTTTAACCCTTTTTGTACCAAATGGAATCTTCCTCCTTATATAAAGCAGAAGC
Source organism: Lucinisca nassula (assembly GCA_963580285.1). NCBI lineage: Eukaryota > Metazoa > Mollusca > Bivalvia > Lucinida > Lucinidae > Lucinisca > Lucinisca nassula. The sequence continues at coordinate 63,350,730 of OY757018.1, read as the reverse complement.
CCATTTCAAAATTTAGGGGTGTAAAGTTGTGCTTTCATTAAAATTTATTTGAAAAATGACTGAACTTTTAGCAAACAGTGAAGGCCCTGATCAGACGCCGTATTCTGCGGTGTCTGATCTGAGCTTCCACTGTTTGCCAACTACCCCTTTTGGGGTTTCTGGTACTAAATGGGTTAAGGTACCCAGACGTTAGAAGCACACAGAAACTACCCCACAAATAATCTAGGTTTTTGAGAACGTTAAAGAAATATTGTATACCCATGTAAACCTGACTTTTGTCTATATGAAATGGAATTTTCAAGGGTGTTCATTTCATATAAGAATCTTATATGGGTGTGAGGGTGGATGGAAAAATCTGTCCCAAGGGTCACTGTCCGCCATCACGAGGCTTGCCGAGTGATGCCAGACAGTGATCCCGGGGGACAGATTTTTCTATCCATCCCTCACACCCATGTAGGATTCTTTTTCTTGCATACCTTCCATTTCTAAGCGTGGGTTTTTAATACTGCTGTTACCTCGGTTGCCGATGTCCGCAATATTGTGATGACTTAGTGACGCCACGTAACATGCTGTGATGTCAACCTTAACAACAGTGCATATGAGGCCATATTCAGCCAGTGCATTTATCAAACAAGTGAGAATGTTCCATTTTGGATAAAAACACCAGGGTTAGAATAGAATTTCTATCCCAAGTTAAAACTATGGATTTCCTTATCTGGTGTGCAAGAAAATATGCTCTATGAAAGGGTTATCCTTTGGAAGCCACGAAAAGTAGTGTACAGTTTTCTGGGCCCGACTAGCTAGTTTCAGCCAAGGCTATTTAACTCATACAGAACCTTCCAATGTATTGCACACATTTAAGTTTTGGGTCCATTGTTTGTCAATAAACCCTAAGTTATATATATACAATATCACGTAATGCATAAAATGTATTAACCCTTAAGATGCGGAGAAAAACTACATCTGAAAATGTTGTCTGCCTATGTCGTCCGCTGAATCTTTTTGCAAACTTGTTAAAAATATTTTCACATACAGGCAAATAGTGTGGATCCAGATCAGACTGTAGGAGCAGTCTGATCTGGATCCACATTGCAAAAATGACTTTTAAAGTTACCAGCAGACAACAAAGCAGATGACAATTGTTGTGATTGGCATCTTATGGGTTAATTAGGTTTCTATTATATGATATCATAATAACCAGATATGATCATATAAACCTCATCTCTCTCATACTATCTCAACCTGATATTTCATATACTCCATTGTTCTAGATAAGCAGAAGTAACAAAGATGATCAAGGTATGATTTGCTTTATTTTTTGTTAGACACATGTTGTAGGTACTTGACAGAATCCCCTCATTGAGGCAATTCTAAAAAAATACCCACAAAATGTTGTAGGTACTTGATAAAATTACCTCCTATGGCCTAGTGGATAAGACACTGACCCTTAATCATTAGGTCTCTCACCGATGTGGTTCAAGCCTGGCTCGGGTCACGTGAGATGCCAAGTTCTGCAACAGAAGGTCATATTATTTTTCCCCGGGCCCACCTCTGATTAACGATCAGCTCAATATAAGTCAAATAATCTTGAAAGGGCCGTAAACTAAAACAAGAGGCTCAATGAGCCTAAACCGCTCACCTGAGGAACTTAAGTTTTAACAATTCACAGACTTGACTACTAAATCTGCTAATAGAATCCAGCCCATTGACCCTTACAGGATATAAGTCATGATTATTGCATTGCATTCCAAGTTTGAGACTTCTAGCTTCTATAGTTCCTGAGAAATCTTTGACGAAAATTTAACATTGGTCAAAATGGAGAGAAAGAAGAATGAAAGAACAGATGAACAAATAAGCTGAGAAAGCCCAATGTCTCTTACACAAAATAAGTCATCATTATTCTATTGAATACCAAATTTGATGCTTCTAGCTTTTATAGTTCCTGAGAAATCTTTGATTAAAAATTTAACATTGGTCTATTATCTCTATATGGAGAGAAAGAAGAATGAAGGAACAAATGAACCAGACTAGCTCCAAAACCTAATACAGCCTTTCCCCTTGCCCAATGGTGCTACACATAAAATTTAAACAAGATTGGTCGACTGCCTTCTGACATATGCTTCATTGAAAGTGTGAACGACGGATGGACGGACGACAGACGACGGACTCCGGAGCCTTGGTATACTATCGGCTCACTGGAGGCTTTGGCTTAGGTGAGCTAAAAATTCAAGTCGCTATTTCTGTCACAACATTTTCCCTACGTTAAGTCTATGGGCAAATTTTTTTGTCTCTCAAGGTCACGTAACTCCGAGGTCAATATTCCGATTCGGCCCAAAATCGAACTTAACCGAGATTTTATGCCTGTCCTCGTTACCTGCAAGTTTGAAGCTGATATGAATAAAAATAAAGTTGCTATCGTGGTCACAACGTATTTTTTTATGCTCAAGGGCAGGTCACTCCAAGGCAAATATTCCGATTCGGCCCAAAATCGAACTTAACCGAGATTTTATGTCTGTCCTCGTTACCTGCAAGTTTGAAGCTGATCTGAAAAAAATTCAAGTCGCTATCGTAGTAGCAACATTTTCCCTAATTAGTCTATGGGCAAATTTTTTGTCGCTCAAGGTCACGTAACTCCGAGGTCAATATTCCGATTCGGCCCAAAATTGAACTTAACCGAGATTTTATGCCTGTCCTCGTAACCTGCAAGTTTGAAGCTGATATGAATAAAAATAAAGTTGCTATCATGGTCACAACGTATTTTTTTATGCTCAAGGACAGGTAACTCCAAGGCAAATAATCCGATTCAGCCCAAAATCGAACTTAACCGAGATTTTATGTCTGTCCTCGTTACCTGCAAGTTTGAAGCTGATCTGAAAAAAATTCAAGTCGCTATCGTAGTCACAACATTTTCCCTATGTAAAGTCTATGGGCAAATTTTTTGTCGCTCAAGGTCATGTAACTCCAAGGTCAATATTCTGATTCGAACTTAACTGAGATTTTATGCCTGTCCACTTTACCTGCAAGTTTGAAGCTGATCTGAATAAAAATAAAGTTGCTATCGTGGTCACAACGTATTTTTTTATGCTCAAGGGCAGGTAACTCCAAGGCAAATAATCTGATTCGGCCCAAAATCGAACTTAACCGAGATTTTATGTCTGTCCTCGTTACCTGCAAGTTTGAAGCTGATCTGAAAAAAATTCAAGTCGCTATCGTAGTCACAACATTTTCCCTATGTTAAGTCTATGGGCAAATTTTTTGTCGCTCAAGGTCACGTAACTCCGAGGTCAATATTCCGATTCGGCCCAAAATCAAACTTAACCGGGATTTTATGCCTGTCCTCGTTACTTGCAAGTTTGAAGCTGATCTGAATAAAAATAAAGCTGCTATCGTGGTCACAACGTATTTTTTCATGCTCAAGGACAGGTAACTCCAAGGCAAATAATCCGATTCGGCCCAAAATCGAACTTAACCGTGATTTTATGTCTGTCCTCGTTACCTGCAAGTTTGAAGCTGATCTGAAAAAAATTCAAGTCGCTATCGTAGTCACAACATTTTCCCTATGTTAAGTCTATGGGCAAATTTTTTGTCGCTCAAGGTCACGTAACTCCGAGGTCAATATTCCGATTCTGCCCAAAATCGAACTTAACAGAGATTTTATGCCTGTCCTCGTTACTAGCTACAGTGATGACAACATTTTCCCCATGTTAAGTCGATAGGCAATTTTTCGGGCGCTCAAGGGGACGTAACTCTTGAGTGAATTATCTGATTCGGCCAAAAATCGAACTTGACCGAGATTTTATGCCTGTACTGGTTATCTGCAAGAATGAAGTCGATCAGAAAAAAATTGACGGAGCTAGAGTGATGACAAGCTTTTTCCTATGTGAAGTCTATGGGAGCTAGATGTTGCCATGGCAACCAGAGTTCCACTCAGATCTGCCTGAAAACCTAATGAAGCCTTTCCACTTGCCCAATAATGCGACACATGAAATTTGATCAAAGTTGGCCAAGTAGTCTTTAAGATATACATTTTTGAAATTCCCATTAACCCTAATGCAAAAACACACAAGGGCAGGTAACTCCTAAGTGAATGATCCGATTCTGCCAGTTATCGAACTTGACCGAGATTTCATGGCTGTGCTGGTTATCTGCAAGAATAAAGCCAATCTGAAATTAATTGAAGCAGCTACGGTGATGACAACATTCTCCCCATGTTAAGTCAATAGGCAATTTTTTCAACGCTCAAGGGCACATAACTCCTGAGTGAATAATCTGATTCAGCCCAAAATCGAACTTGATCGGGATTTCATGCCTGTCCTCGTTATCTGCAAGAATGAAGTCGATCAGAAAAAAATTGACGGAGCTAGAGTGATGATAAGCTTTTTCCTAACGCTCAAGGGCACGTAACTCCTGAGTGAATAATCCGTTTCAGCCCAAAATCGAACTTGATCGAGATTTCATGCCTGTCCTTGTTATCTGCAAGAATGAAGACGATCAGAAAAAAATTGACGGAGCTAGAGTGATGACAAACTTTTTCCTATGTTAAGTCTATGGGAGCTATTTGTTGCCATGGCAACCAGAGTTCCAATCCGATCTGCCCGAAAACAGTATGCAGCCTTTCCCCCTACCTGATAATGCTTCACATGAAATTTGATCAAGATTGGCCCACTGGTTCAGGAGATATACTTCTTTGAAAGTGTGGACGACGACGACGGACGACGGACGCCGGCTCGTGGTATACTAATACCTCACATGAGCCTTCGGCTCAGATGAGCTAAAAAAATGCCTCCTGGCAATTCTATCATGTTCCCCCAGTATATGGTTAATTAAGAAATTAGAAAATTATCTGCGGTGTTGACACAATCATTTCGTATTTACCTGATAACTCAAATACTATCATGTTAACTAGGTATTATTATACCAGATCTCTGAAATATAATTATGATTATAATGTTATTAATCAAATAATTTCGTATTGGCCCAGTTACAGGTCCGAGGTCTGCTGTATTGGCACGAGGCCGAAGGCCGAGGCCAATACAGCTGACCGAGGACCTGTAACTGGGACAATACGAAATTACTTGATTAATGACAATTTTATTAATTGACACAATTAAAAACATTTTTTATGATTTTTGAATATTGGTTGACCTTGTGTAATATAGGATAATCAATTAATAAAACTAAATATTAACCAGATCTCACATATACTATCATGTTAACTACATACTAATACTGTGATGTTAACAAGATATTATCCAGATCTCTCCTCTTCAGAAAATGAACGAGATTTTAACCTGATCTCTCACATATTATGTTCACAAGATATTATCCAGATCTCTCATTGCATAAGAACTCTAATAAGAACCAGCTGTTATCCTGAAATCTCATATATTATGTTGACAATACTATTCAGAACTCTCTTACACTATCATTTTAGGTAGATACTAACCTCATCTCATTTACTATCACATTGCTTAAATATTAACCAGATCTCTCCTGTACTTTCATATTAACAAGATATTGTTATTATTATAACCAAAACTCTCATATATTATTATGTTAACTACGTGTTAGCCTCATCTCTCATATACTATCATGTTAACTCATGGTAACAACATCTCATGTTAACTAGATATCAACCTTATCTCTCATCTATTATCAGGTTAACTAGGTATTAACCTTATCTCTCTCATATACTATCATGTTAACTAGATGTTAACCACATCTATCATATATTATCAGGTTAAGTAACTAGATATTAACATTATCTCTCATACACTATCATGTTAACTGGGTATTAACCAGATCTTTCATAATATTATGTAGTCTGATGTTAATGTGACTGATACCACATCTATCATATACTATTGTGTTAACTGCAAATCAACCTGATCTCTCATATACCACACAGCTCCAGGTAAAGAGGATTACTTGCCAGAAACATACATTATCGGTATGTGGAAGTAGCCACATCATATGAGCCACGTCATAAGAAAACCTGTGTTACCCATTTATGTGCAAACCCAGCAGGCACAAGTCGCTATGGCAATGTCAAGTCCATGTCGGACCAACGTAGATTTGACATCAACGTCGGACCAACGTAGATTTGACATCAACGTCGGACCAACGTTGATTTGACATTGCATAACGACATTGTACCGACATTGATGTGATGTCACAATCACAAGGGCCCCGTCAAGCGATTTTGGTACTTATCGCCTATGGGAGCAGCGAAGGTTCAGGCAAGCCTGCACAGCCGCGCAGTCTCGCTAGAACCTTTGCTGCTCGCTCATACAAGCAGTGAATCAAGAGGAACCTTCAGACAGAAAGCCATATCCCTGGCCCTTCTGAATGGCTGGGCATACGCAGTTAAAATTTGTCATGACAGAATGCTCAAAGACACAAATTCGCTTGGCGGGGCTCACATCATGTGCCTGCTTGGTTAACAATGTTGTAGATCAGCGTACACCTCCACACAGTCTGATCAGCCCCTTAGTGTTCATTGCTTGGTTAGTATAATACTTCTAGTTTCTATATTGAAAACTTCAAGACTTTTGCCGGTCTGTGTGGTTGAGCGGGCTAGTTTGTGTCTTATCTGGTCACAAACCCTGAAGTCAGGTTTTGTTGTGAGGGTGCTCATATAAGATAATGGACAAATTAAAAAAAATACCCAAAATTTATCATTTTTTCTGGAGCTCTGATACTATCATACTAACATGGGGCCAGTTGTTCAAAACTAACAATGTCATTAGTAAATGAATTGTTAAAAAACTTACTTTGATCATAAAATAAGGCAAATATGCTAACAATTTAAATATGCTAACAATTTTGCTTAAACATGTGAGTAGCAGAAGCAAAAGCTACTCAAATTTTTTTAGCAAAAATGCCTGAGTATTTGATATTTTACTGCCGAGATTAGCACCAAAGAGCTTGTTAGCCAACAATGCTTTGAACAACTGGGCCCTGATCTCTCATATGATATCGACCAAATATTAACACAATCTATCTTATACAGTCAAACTTCAATGGACAAGTTAAAAAATACCAAACTTTATCATTTTAACATTTTCTGGAACTATGATACTATCATATTAACCTGGGGCCAGTTGTTCAAAACTAACACTGTTGTTAGTTCACATATTGTTAAAACTTTGATCATAAATAAGGAAAATATGCTAACAATTTTGCTGAAAAAATGAGAAAGCTACTGACACATTTTTTCAGCAAAAGTGTCTGAGTATTGAATATTTTACTTGCTAGACTAAATTGTGTGGACTGGGCTGTCAGACTCCAATACAAACAATCAAAGACTAGTTAACAATTTGACCGCTAACAAGCTCTTTCAGCCAACAATGCTTTGAACAACTGGGCCTTTATCTGTCATATGATATCACCCAATCTCTCCTATACACACTTCAATGGCTTGAACAACACTGAGACCATGAAAATTTGTTCCAGATATGGGTAGTTTAAGTCAGTGAGGCTTTATCATATTGCAAGGCATGCAGGCTAATGGGGATGACTTAGGATGTCCTCTTTACCTTTACAAAATAATGTCATGTTGTACATACTCATTTGAATCAACTCCACAGACATAGGGCACAAAACATTGTACCGTTCCAAGATAAAACATACTGTACCCTTCCAAGATAAAATCAGAAAAACCTCCCTAAATTATCCTTTTACCATTATGAACCAGAAACCCCAAAATGGGTAATTGGCAATCAGTCAGGCCCCGGCGTGTGATCAGGGCCTACACTGTTTGCAAAAATTTCAGCTATTTTCCAATAAAATAAATTTTGGAAAAAAAAAACCACTAAAACCTGACACCCCTGTTAAAAAGAAAGAGTGTTTGTGAAACACGAACATGTCCCTGGGCAAGGCCTTTTTTTCAAAGTTGGTCACACATCAAGGTCAAGGTCAAAGTTCAAACTTTTTTGCATGTTGTGAAGCTCTTGTCACAAGGAACCTACATGCCAAATATGAATTCTTTATCTCAAATGGTTCAAAAGTTATGACCAACTTCAAAGTTGTCCACCTACAAACAAACAAACCAACAAACAAACAGACAGGGCAAAAACAATATGTCCCCGCTATGCTACCGGGGACATGAAAATGGACTTGTGCTATTATATAGAGTGAAAGATTCCAATCCATACAAAAAAGGGTTACCGTAATACAGTGAAACTTCGTGGCTCGAACACCGACAGTTTGTTTACCATAGTTGAATCGAATTCAGTTTGGATTCTCTATGAAATTCTTTCTGTAGGTACTGATAAGACATACATGTAGTTAGGTATAATTATGATGATGTTTCGTTATTGAAAGATATGTTGTGTGTACTCATTAGTGTCGCCTCTAATGAGTTTATATGAAATAAACTTATGATGTGTGTACTTATTAGAGTACACACATCATAAGTTTATATGAAATATCATAGGTTTATTTCATGTAAGCATTACAAAAACACGCCTATACAAATACATTGCCACCTTTATCGCTGAAAAAATGAAAATTATAGGATGAAAAATTGTGATATTTTTCTTATTTCTGCTCAAAATGTAGATTAAGGGCACTCGTTAGAACCGCCTCGATGAAGCGATTCTAACGAGTACTTACAATCTATATTTAAGAGCAGAAATAATGAGGCGGTTCTCGATGAGGCGGTTCTGACGAGTACCCACAATCTATATTTTACAGCAGAAATAAGAAAATAAGGTATACCCCAGAAACCCCAGTTTTGCTACATAAAAATGGGGTTCAAAGGGGTCAAAATTATATAGGCGTGCTTTCGTGATGGCATTATGCCTGCCGACATGGCATTATGAATAAACCTCAGTGGCCACTCAATGGTCCTAAAGGTGTTTGAGCCATCAAAGTTTCACAAGGATTATCTGGAGCCATAGGGACTCCAAAGAATTAGCCATGGTCAACAAGCCATCTATGTTCCAGTCACTGAAGTTTCACGGTATGCTGGTAGGCAGATAGTATTCAGATCTCTCATATACTGTCATATCTGGAGTCATTGTCACTGCCAGCTCTCCCACAGGTGCAGGTGAATATAAACCCATCCTGGAAAGACAACAAATTTACATTCATTAGGGTAATATAACCATATGAGATTGCAATTTCTTCTGTGTCTAAAACTGTTTTTACCAGATAAAAAACTGTTTTTATTGTTTGTGGGTGCTCATTAGAAACTCAGCACCAACAATCTTGTGTTTTTGAGCAGAAACAAGAAACCAGTTTCTTTCCATAAAAAGTGGGGATTCAGACACTGTTCATTTCAGACTTCCGAACATGATGTACAAGGAATCTTGAAAGTATCCCTTTGTTAAAAGAAAATATAAGCCATCAATTTTAATGTATCTGGCATTCATGGAAGGACTAGCAATTTAGCACACTGTATAATATGGGAAACAAGTGAAATCCAAAAGTGTTCACAACAGGATCTAAAACCTCCAGAGGAGCTTACTTGATAAGCAGTGGCCTCCTCTGAAACTGCTTGGCTAATTAAAATTAAATAACATGAAGCCTCCATACCATAACATCTGAGTCACATGACCAAGAGGGTTGCCACACCCATAAATGCTTAAAACCTTTGAAAATCTTAGCACCTGAATGGCCAATGATGTTCAAACTTGGTTGAGTAGAATAAGGGGCTCAAACCAAGTTCTTGATTGACCCTGATCTAGTTCATGGCAAGGTGTAATTCGTCATTTAAACTTTTGAATAGTTCGAATGATTTATGCATTCTGCCCAATAAACTTTTATGAATACAAAGGTCAAGTTTATTTACTGACAATTGACCTGGATATATCAGATTCAGTCAGATTGATTTCAGATCCAAACCTGCTGGGGTGACTGAAACCAAATCATATGTGAAGCTTCTATGGGATGGAGGAAGAAAGTTGTCTTGTAGGGAGTAACCTAGGCAACATTCTGGTGAAGTCTGAATGAAGTTTGCCCAAGGGCTTAGGAGGAATTGAGATTTGTATATTTTTCTATTTTTAGCTCTGGCAGCCATGTTGTTCATCCAAGAAGAACAAGCCATTTTGGTAGGGAGCCGCATAGGCAACATACCAGTGAAGATTTTTAGGCCCTTGTGTGGGGGCATTTTTTGGCCCCAGGGCTATAATTTGAACAATCATGTTAGAGGTCCATTAGATGAAGCTCCATACCAAAGACCTGGGCCTTCTGTTTTCAGACGAAGATTTTTAATGGTTTTCCCTATATTTATAAGCCTATGTAACACCATTTGACCAGGTGCGGGGGCATTTTTGGCCCCAGGGCTATAATTTTCTTAGAAATCTTCTTGTCTGAAACCAGAAGGCCCAGGATTTTGATATTTGATAGTAAGCTTCATTTAGTGGAACTCTACCAAAATTGTTCAAATTATGGACCTGGGGCCAAAAATTGTCCTGCCCTGGGACCGACATGTAAATCTCTTAGCTCGGGTGAGTGTTATAGGACCATCATGGTCCTCTTGTCAATTTTTATCTCTGGTGGCCATTTTGCTCATCGGAGCGGAATCATTCCAGCTACATGTATTTTGGTAGAGGGTCACCTAAGCAGCATTCCTATGAAGTTTGAATGAAATTGGCCCAAGAGTACAGGAGGAGTCGACTTTTAAAACTTTTCTATTTTTAGCTCTGGTGGCCATATTGTTCATCATTGCAAAAAGATTTTAGCTATTTTGGTAGGGAGCCACCCATGCAGCATTCCTGTGAAGTTTGCATTCAATTGGTCCAAGGGTTTAGGAGGAGTTCGCATTTAAAGCAAATTGTTGACAACACACAACAGACATTCTCTGATTAAAATAGCTCACCATGAGCACTCCGTGCACTTATGAGCTGAAAAGATAAAAGAGGGGGAACAATGGAGAAAGAAGAAAATAAATAGAAGTGTAGAATCAGAAAAAAATAACAACAAACCCACTCTACCTGTATCTGCTGCAAGGACAGCAGGTCTTACCCAAATATAAACCAATATCAGTTGGACGCTCCAGTGATGAAAGATAAAGGACACTTTGGCTGGGTGAGGGTTGGGATCCCGTGAATTTAACTTAAACCTACCAGTAAAATTTAGTCAGTGCTTTTGCTGTGGTTCCTTCATGTTTTGTGTTGGTGTTTCTGATTCTTTCCCTTATCATATATGTTGTTATGTTGATGATTCTGATTCTTACCCCTTTTTGGTTGTTCATTTTTAGTTACATTTGCCCTTCCAGTTTAATGTTTGTCATGTTGGTTATTCAGATTCTTTTCCCGATTATGTATATTGCTCCTTTGTAGTTTGGTTTGGATATTCTGAGTCACTAGCTGTTTGGGAAAGAGCTGCTGACTCAATTTGCATGTGGTCCATTTTGTTTACTGTCTTTACTCTGTGTTTTGACTTCTTTCCCTAGTGATATTGTGGGAAAAATTTGGGATCTGATTTTATCATGATCAGTTCCTGATTATTTCTCTTTTTAATTTTCAGCCAGCCACCCCATGTTTACTTTGTTTGTTTGATTCGAGGTTTAACCTCCCTGTCAAAACTGTAAAGGTCATTTTGGAGATACTGCTTCCATTCCTATGGGACTTTTACCCGACATTGAGATGAAATGACATCTCAAGCACTGTCGCCCAATGAAACAAATAGGTTTATAAGCATGAACGGTCCGACTTGCACAGCTTTGCCTGGGCAGGCTTAGATCCTCTAAGCCATTTACTAGTACTCAGGCACAATCGGTTTCAGCTCTGCCGGGAAGCATCATGCAGGCCATCTATTTCTTCAAGCCTGATGGGCGGGGGCCAGAATCCCTGTTTACTTCTTTCATGAGTGATACATGTACTATGTATTAATGTAGAATCATAATGTTGGTTGATTAAATGGATTTCCTAGTACATTCAGAATACTGGCTGTCTTCCTACTTAGTTTAAAGTTTATCAGCCCAGTCAACACTATTTAGGTCAAATCAAGCCAGTCAGTTTACCTAACCACACTTTTGCTGAGCAGGCTTAAACATAAGCAATTAACCGGGGTCCAGTTGGTCAAAGCATCGTTATCTTAGTAAACTCGTTAGTGGCCATATTGTTAAGTCTTATAGCAAGTTCAATATCAAAAATTTTGGGTTTTTTGCTGAAAAAATGTGAGCAGCTTTTGCAGATGCAAAAGCTGCTAACATTTTTCAGCAAAAATATTACCATATTTGCCATAATAAATGATCAAAGTTTTAACAATACGTTAACTAACAACATCGTTAGTTTTGAACAACTGGCCCCAGAACAATGCAGATTTTTTCACCAGAAACTGGCAACTGCTTCTCTGGAACCACCACATGGGAGAGAATGACTCAAAGATGCCAGGATTATTCTCCACAACAGAATGCTGGGCTGTGCTCCTACATCCGAAATATTCTGCACACGGCTGTGAATCCCTAAACTGTTTCACATGTGATTTCTTGTGAAATGTAGTGTGACTTCTAGTGAAATACTTACAGCAATATACACAGGAAGCATAGTCCAGAACTCGCTGTGAGGAATGATTTCTTTACCCCGACTTCCAAGGCAATACTTAAGTATTGAGCCAAAGACAAAATAAACTACAAGGCCTACAAAAAATCTGAAAAGGACAAATGAAGGCTGTAGATTATAAGAATGTTACATGGATGTGAGAGGTCAGAAATATCCATCCCAAGGATCGCTGCCAGGCATCACAAGGCTTGCCAAGTGATGCCAAAAAGTGATCCCAAGGGACGGATTTTTCTATGTACCCCACATGCATGTAAGATTTTTTTTCTTGCATACCTTTCATTTTCTGAGAGTGAATTTTGTATATACAGTCTTTTCAATTGTCAACATCTGCCATATTTTGATGACAATAATGAAGCATTTTTGATGTCACTGTATGTGATGTGACGTTAAACTAACAATGGCGTATGTGACATCTTATTCAACCAGTTTACATCAAACACATGTAAATTGTTGATTTTTATCCTATCCCTGGGTAGGATAACCTGGGAAGGATAAGAATTTCTATCCCAGGGTTAAATCCAAGATTTCTTTTATCTGGAATGCAAGAATATATTAGGCATTATTCCATAAAACATTTGTGTTCGACTCATCAGGAGTGGGGAAATGTTCATGTGTGTGTATGAGCAATAGAAACTCCTGTCAATAAAATGTATGGGGTTGTTACAGTTTATCAATATCCCAATGATTTTTTTGCCCTTGTTTTAAGTCATTTTGTACCAGAAACCCCAAAACGGATAATTGGGCCTACACTATTTGCAAAAAGTTCAACCATTTTTCAAATTTCAAATAAATTTTGATTTGACTGATTGTTTGTTTTGGGTTTAACGACATGTCAACCCTTGTGGGTCATTTTGTGTTGTCTCCCTGAGAAAGGGAGAAAAGAGATAGAAAATATACTAGAGGAGATAAAAGTGAGGGACAGAGGAGAAACATGAAAATAAATGGAAGTTTAGGAACAGAAGAAATAATAACACTCCCCCTCTACCCTTACCTGTTGCAAGGACAGCAGGCCTTGCCCAACGGTAAGTCAATATCAGTTTGACGCCCCAGTGATGCAAGATACACGTCACCTTTGCCTCACCAAACCACCCCATAAATAAATTTTGAAGAAAGCACATCTTGACATCTGGAAATTTTGAAATGGACTTGCGCATGGACATACAATGAGGAAGATTCCATCCAGGAACAGCGGTGTGAGGTGGACCGTCCAAGCTAATAAACCCTTTAGGTTTCATTGGGCGACAGGGCTTGAGATGTCATTTCATCTCAATGTCGGGTAAAAGTCCAACAAAATTGGAAGCAACGTCTCCAAAATGACCTTTACAGTGTAGATGGGGGACATTAAACCTCAAATCAAACAAATGTACAAAATAGGTTAACGCTTTTTGTACCAAATGATCTTCCTCTTTATATATAGCAGGAGTCCATTCCAGAATTTAGGGGTGTCAGGTTGTGTCTTCTTCAAACTAATTTGGAAAATGGCTGAACTTTTTGCAAACAGTGTAGGCCCTGATCAGACGCCGCATTCTGCGGAGTCTGTGCTGGGCCTGCACTGTTTGCCAGGGTACCCGTTTGGGGTTTCTGGTACTAAATGGCATAAGTACCCTTATCATATGGCGTAGTTGATAAGCAGTGGATAACGTTGCGTAATAAATATCGTATGACCACTAGTGTAATCATACTTTGGCGGGATTGAGAAACGTCATGACAACCTCCATGTCAGCAATGCAATTTTGTGAAAAAATTGTCAAATTCAATGGTGATAAAATCCTATTTAAAGTGGTCATATGACAGACAGGATCTTCCACTCTTGGTCATTTCATATAAAATTTACGAAACTCGACAAAGGCTTGTTTCAGAAATAGCATATGAAATGACCACGGGTGTAAGATCCTCTATTTATCCCATGAGCTGGCTCATATGATATTAGTGTTTATCATATAACATTGCTGTTATTTGGTGGAAAACATCATGTCATAGAAATCATATGACCACACAGTGATGTAAAAATACATAGCTACTGGTGTGTAATGTCATGATGCTCTCCATGACAACCATTTGTTTTCCTTTAACCCGTTTTGTAACAAATGGAATCTTCCTCCTTATATATATAACAGGAGTCCACTTCAAAATTTAGGGGTGTCAGGTTGTGTTTTCTTCAAAATTGATTTGGAAAATGGCTGAACTCTTTGCAAATAGTGTATACCCTGATTCGGTGCTGCATCCTGCTGCGTCTCATCTGGGCATGCACTGTTTGTCAATTACTCATTTTGGGGTTTCTGGTACAACTAGAGCTGCCGCCTAACGGGCGCCAATTATACCCCCGCTACCGACAAATTTTTACAAGTATTTGACCTTGAGGAAGGTCAACATAAAGGTCAAGGTCAGGTTTGTGTATATCAATCTTAAGTACTAGTGGCAAGGTGTGTGGTGTGTGAATATTAAAGAAATTGGTAAAAGAATAAGGAAGTTATGAGCAATGTTAAAGTTTTTTGTAACGGACCGAAGACAGACAAATTTTTACAAGTATTTGACCTTGAGGAAGGTCAACGTAAAGGTCAAGGTCAGGTTTGTGTATATCAATCTTAAGTACTAGTGGCAAGGTGTGTGGTGTGTGAATATTAAAGAAATCGGTCAAAGAACAAGGAAGTTATGAGCAATGTTAAAGTTTTTTGTAACGGACCGACGACGACAAGCTGACTCCTATATACCCCCTTCAAACTTCGTTTGCGGGGGTATAAAAAGGGTTAAACTTTTGTGGCAACAAAATCAGGTATAAAATCATTATATGATAAACAGAATCATACAGTTGTGTTTATTTCATATGTAATCTATGAGTCTTGCTGAAAGCTTGTTTCATAAATTTCATATGAAATGACTACTTCTTAAAGATACTCCATATGTGTGTTGAAAAAGAAAACCAAGAGGACCATGATGGTCCTATATCACTCACCTGAGCTAAGAGATTTATATGCGGGTGCCCGAGCAGGGCAATTTTTGGCCTCAGGTCCATAAATTGAACAATTTTGGTAGAGGTTCACTAAATAAAGCTTAATAAAAATATCAAAGTCCTGGGCCTTCTGGTTTCAGACAAGAAGATTTCTAAAAGTTTAACTATATAAGTCTATGTAAGACCAGTGGGCCCCGTGGTGGGGTGAATATGGCCCCCGGGCTATGATTTGAACAATCGTTGTAGAGGTCCACCAGATGACGCGTCAAACCAGATATCTAAGACCTGGGCCTTTTGGATTTAGACATGAAGATTTTCAAATGTTTTCTCTATGAAAGTCTATGTAAAGCCAGCGGGCCCCAGGCTTGGCAATTTTTGGCCTGATGGCTATAATTTGAACAATCATGGTAGAGGTCCACTAGATCAAGCTTCATACCAAATATCAAAGACCTGGGCATTCTGGTTTCAGACAAGATGTTTTTATAAGGTTTCCCTATAATGCCTCTGAAAAACCAGGGAGCCCTGGTGCGGGGGCATTTTTTGGCCCCGAGATATCATAATTTGAACAATCTTGGTAGAGGTCCACTAAATGAAGCTTCATGCCAAATATCAAAGACCTGGGCCTTCTGGTTTCAGACAAGAAGCTTTTTAAAGGTTTCCCTATAATACCTTTGTAAAACCAGGGGGGCCCTGGTGCTGGGGCATTTTTGGCCCCAGGGCTATAATTTTAACAATCTTAGTGGAGGTCCACTGGATGAAGCTTCATACCAATTATCAAAGACCTGGGCCTTCTGGTTTCAGACAAGAAAATTTTTAAAGGTTTACCCTACGGGCCTCCGTGGCCTAGTGGATAAGAGCGCTGACTCTTAGTCATTAGGTCTCTCACCGCCGTGGGTTCGGGCCTCGCTCGGGCCACGTGTGAGACGCCAAGTTCTGCAACGGAAGGTCAGGTGGTTTTTTCTCCGGGTACTCCGGTTTTCGCCCACCTCTGATTAACGATCGGCTCGATAGGAGTGAAATAATCTTGAAAGGGCCGTAAAACCCAAACCAAAAAAAAAAAATGGTTTACCCTACATAAGCCAATATAAAACCAATAGGCTCTGGTGCTGGGGGCATTTTTGGCTCAAGAGCTATAATTTGAACAATCTTGGTAGAGGTCCACTAGATGAAGCTTCATAAAAAAATAATCAAAGACCTGGGCCTTCTGATATCAGACAAGAAGATTTTTAAAGGTTTTCCCTACATAAGCCTATGTAAAACCAGTTGGCCCTGATGCTGGGGACAGGTTTGACCCCAGGGCCATAATTTGAATAATCTTGGAAGAGATCCACCAGATGAAGCTTCATACCAAATATCAAAGACCTGGGCCTTCTTGTTTCAAACAAGAAGTTTCTTAAAGGTTTTCCTTTATGTGCCTTATTAAAACCAGGGGTCCCTGGAGCAGGAGCATTTTTGGCCCCAGGGCTATAATTTGAACAATCTTGGTAGAGGTCCACTAGATGAAGCTTCATACCAAATATTAAAGACCTGGGCCTTCTGGTTTCAGACATTGGAAGATTTTTATATAGTTTCCCTGTAATAGCCTATGTAAAACCAGTGGGACCCGGTGCAGGAGCATTATTGGCCCCAGGGCTATAATTTGAACATTCTTGGTAGAGACTAGAGGTCCACTAGATGAAGCTTCATACCAAATATCAAAGACCTGGGCCTTCTGGTTTCAGACAAGAAGATTTTTAAATGTTTTCCATATAAAAGCCAATGTAAAACCAGTGGGCCTTGGCGCGGGAGCATTATTGGTTGGTTGGTTGATTTGAAGTTTAACGTCCCCGTCAACACTGTAAAGGTCATTTTGGAGACGTTGCTTCCAATTTTGTGGGACTTTTACCCGACATTGAGATGAAATGACATCTCAAGCCCTGTCGCCCAATGAAACCAATAGGGTTTATTAGCATGGACGGTCCGCCTCGCACCGCGGTTCCTGGACAGGCTTAGATCCTCTAAGCGGTTTACCAGTACTAGGGTGTGGGCAGGATTCAGCTCTGCGTGGAAGCATCATGCAGCCCATATATTTCTTCAAGCCCCTATGGGCGGGGGCCTGGAGCATTATTGGCCCCAGGGCTATAATTTGAACAATCGTGGTAAAGGTTTTCCCCATGTAAGCCAATGTAAAACCAAATACCAAAAACATGGGCCTTCTGGTTTCAGAGAAGAAGATTTTTTAAAGGTTTTCCCTATATAAGGCTATTTAAAACCAGTTGACCCGGGGGAAGGGTCGTTTTTGGTCCCAGGGCTATAATTTGAACAATCTAGGTAGAGGTCCACTAGACGAAGCTTCATACCAAATATCAATATCATGGGCATTCTGGTTTCAGACAAGAAGTTTTTTAAAGGTTTTCCCCATGTAAGCCTATGTAAAATCTGTGGGCCCCGGCACGGGGGCATTTTTGGCCCCAGGGCTAAAATTTGAACAATCTTGATAGAGGTCTACTAGATGAAGCTTCATATCAAATATCTAAGACATGGGCCTTCTGGTTTCCGACAAGAAGATTTTTTAAGGTTTTCCCTATAATAGCCTATGTAAAGCCAGTGGGCCCCCGCGCGGGAGTACTATTGGCACCAGGGCTATGATTTGAACAAATTTGGTAAAGGTCCAATAGATGAAGCTTCATACCAAATATCAAAGACCTGGGCCTTCTGGTTTCAGAGAAGAAGATTTTTTAAAGGTTTTCCCTATATAAGGCTATGTTAAACCAGTTGGCCCCGGGGTGGGGTCGTTTTTGGCCCCAGGGCTATAATTTGAACAATCTAGGTAGAGGTCCACTAGATCAAGCTTCATACCAAGTATCAAACACCTGAGCCTTCTGGTTTCAGACAAGAAGATTTTTAAAGGTTTTCCCCATGTAAGCCTACGTAAAACCTGTGGGCCCCAGCGTGAGGGCGTTTTTGGCCCCAGGGCTATAATTTGAACAATCTTGATAGAGGTCCACTAGATGAAGCTTCATACCAAATATCAAAGACCTGGGCCTTCTGGTTCCCGCCACTAAGATTTTTAAAGGTTTTCCCTATAATAGCCTATGTAAAACCGTTTGGCCCAGGCGCGGGAGCATTATTGGCACTAGGGCTATGATTTGAACAATCTTGGTATAGGTCCATTAGATGAAACTTCATACCAAAAATCAAAGACCTGGGCCTTCTGGTTTCAGAGAAGGAGATTTTTTGAAGGTTTTCCCTATATAAGGCTAGGTAAAACCAGTTAGCCCTGGGGGCTGGGGCAGGGTCGTTTTTGACCGCAGGGCTATAATTTGAACAATCTAGGTAGAGGTCCACTAGATCAAGCTTCATACCAAATATCAAAGACCTGGGCCTTCTGGTTTCAGACAAGATTTTTGAAGGTTTTCCCCATGTAAGCCTATGTAAAGCCAGTGGGCCCCAGCACATTTTTTCATATGTTTTCCCTATATAAGCCAATATAAACCAGTGGGCCCTGGGGCAGGGCTGTTTTTGGCCCCAGGGCCCCCGCGCGGGAGTATTATTGGCACCAGGGCTATGATTTGAACAAATTTGGTAAAGGTCCATTAGATGAAGCTTCATACCAAATATCAAAGACCTGGGCCTTCTGGTTTCAGACAAGGAGATTTTTAAAGGTTGCTCCCTATATAAGCCTATGGAAAACCATTGGGCCCTGGCGTGGGGGCATTTTTGGCCCCAGGGCTATAATTTGAACAATCTTGGTAGAGGTCCACAAGATGAAGCTTCATACCAAATATCAAAGACCTAGGCCTTCTGGTTTCAGAGAAAAAGATTTTTAAAGGTTTTTTTCTTATTTTCCCCTTTTTGTTGCCATGGCAACCAGAGTTCTGCATGGAATGTAATTCTTTGATCAACTTTGAGAGAGGACCACCCAAAGATCATTTCTGCTAAGTTTGGTCAAAATCTGTTCAGTGGTTTAGGAGGAGATGTCATTTTAAGGAATTGTGGACGGACATCCGGACGGACGACGACAACGGACGGGTGACCGATCACAATAGCTCCCCCGGAGCCTTTGGCTCAGGTGAGCTAAAAAAAAGTAATTATCCCATAACCCAATGAAAGCACTATTAGATGCCCCTTTACATTTTAGCTGAGAAGCAGTTTACTTACATGATGAGCAGTACAGATCCAAAGCTGAGATTCTCTGAAGGTGGTTCTGGCTGTTTTGGAGGACAAGCCCCACTATAGCTGAACTTCAATGTATACTGAAATATCAATTGACATGAATATGAATTAAGTGTGGTTAGGCTGGCAATATAATGAACCAACACAAAATACAATCATACTGTGCAGAGGAGCTCATAATGTTTTGCAACTCTCAACATTTCAGGCACCAACTGAATGGCTCGAATCATTATAAACACATATTAATGCACAACAGTACATCAAGTTTCTTCCATGGTACTAGAAAGAGCTTTTCAGGTAAAAATCTGCCATATTTATCTTATTTCTGCTCTAACCAGAGACTGTGAGTGCTTGTTAGAACCGCTTGTTGATGCAGTTCTACCGCATATTCACAATGTATGTTTTAAACAAAAATAAGGGTAATAACATAAATAATAATGTATATGGAGTTTATTACTCTGCCCATTTTAATTACAGGATTTATATACTGAGGGAAGCTTAATATCCGATAAAGGAATGAGTGAGCTTGCACAAAAGTTTCTTTATTCCATGTTAAACCTCATGAGGCTGAGCTTACACACAAGTTTCTTTATTCCATGTTAAACCTCCTGAGGCTGAGTCAATAAACTGTATATTACGTGCAAATTTTTTTTTTTTTTTTTGGTTTTGGTTTTACTGCCCTTTCAAGATTACTTCACTCATATCGAGCCGATCGTTAATCAGAGGTGGGCGAAAACCGGAGTACCCGGAGAAAAACCACCTGACCTTCCGTTGCAGAACTTGGCGTCTCACATATGACCTGAGCGAGGCTCGAACCACAGTGGTGAGAGACCTAATGATCAAGAGTCAGCGCTCTTAACCACTAAGCCACGGAGGCCCGTATTACATGCAATATAATATAGCTGATTGATAATTTTGCATCTAATTCTTAGCACAATTGACTCTCAACATACAGTCCACGCAAAGAGTAGTGGGCAAAGTGATGCATAACCTGATGACCCCTGCCCATCGGGGCTTGAAGAAATGGATGGGCTGCATGATACTTCCACGCAGAGCTTAAACCTACCCGCACATGAGTACTGGTAAACCGCTTAGAGGATCTAAGCCTGACCAGGCAAAGCGGTGCAAGTATTGGACTGTCCATGCTTATAAACCCTATTGGAATCATTGGGCGACAGGGCTTGAGATGTCATTTCATTTCAATGTCGGTTAAAAGTCCCACAAAATTGGAAGCAACGTCTCCAAAATGACCTTTACAGTGTTTATGGGGACGTTA
This sequence comes from Lucinisca nassula, assembly GCA_963580285.1. Taxonomy (NCBI): domain Eukaryota; kingdom Metazoa; phylum Mollusca; class Bivalvia; order Lucinida; family Lucinidae; genus Lucinisca; species Lucinisca nassula. The sequence continues at coordinate 63,329,837 of OY757018.1, read as the reverse complement.
ACCCTCAAATCAAACAAACAAACAATAACTGAAACAACAAGAATTCCGCCGAAGGCCATGTCACGCCTGTCGGGGCGCAAAGTCACCGAACCATGAAATATAGGCCAAGGTCAAATATTAATGCTTCAATAAAAGCTGCCATTCCTAGATGCAAGCTTGTGCCAAATATCATTAATTAAGCTCTAATAGTTCTTGAGAAATGAACTTAAACATTAGGTTGAACACTAGGGTTGATGCAATAGTTCACTAAGTTAGTGAACCATAAAATTTAGGTCAAGGTCAAATAAGGATGATTGCATCAGAATTGCCATCCCTAGATACAAGTTTGTACCAAGTATCATTAATAAAGCTTTAATAGATCTTAAGAAATTAACTTGACCATTAGAGAGAACACTAGGGTGGTCACAATATTTCACAAAGTCAGCAAACCATAAAATGTAGGTCAAGGTCAAATATGGATGCTTGCATTTAAGTAACCGTCCCCAGACACAAGTTTGTACAAAGTATCATTAATGAAGCTCTTATACTGTAGTTCTTGAGAAATTTACTTGACCATTAGGGTGAATGCTATGGTGGTTGCAATATTTCAGTCAGTGAAACATGAAATATAGGTCAAGGTCAAATATGAATGCTTGCATTTAAGTATTAACCATCCCCAGCTACAAGTCTGTACAAAGAATCATTAATGAAGCTCTTATAGTTCTTGAGAAATAAACTTGACCATTAGGGTGAGCGCTAGGGTGGTGGCAATATTTTACAAAATCAGTGAACCATGAAATGTAGGTTAAGGTCAAACATGTATGCTTGCATTTAAGTTGCCCTCCACAGATAAAAGTTTGTACCAAGTATCATTAATGAAACTCTTATAGTTCTTGAGAAATAAACTTGACCATTAGGGTGAATGCTAGAGTGGTCGCAAATGTTGACGCCTTGACAAACGGAGAGATGAACGGACGGAAAACCGGATGCCTATATCGCGCCATGCTAATGGCAGGCGCAACAAAAACAGTATAGAGGCCATCCTGAAAGCACTTTCTAAATAGAAGAACTTCAATTATTATAGTGATAAACCAATTACAAATGCGCAAGTACAGTAACCAAACTTACACCTAATTCAGTGGCTATGTCCATGTAATTTTTATTTCAATGCTGCCTCTGAGTCTAATGTCATACATTCTAAACATTGTTTACATCTCATTGACGTGACGTCATGAATGCATCGACATGAATTAAACTTTCCCGCATCTAAATACAACAATTTCATTGAAAAAGTAGGACCGGCTACAGGAAAATGTTTCCCTAGAGCGGTTTACCAGTACTTGTGTGTGGCCAGTTTCAGCTCTGTATGGAAGCATCAAGCAGCACAATCTATTTTTCCAAGCCAAGATGGGCAGGAGCAAATTTGCCTTTGTTTGTAAAAAGACTTTACCTGAATCTTGATGGTAAAAGGTCATTATCTCAGCCTTGATGGTAAAAAGATGTCATCTAAGACCTTATGGTAAAGCCGTGTCAGTGAAAAAGGTGTTATCTGAACCTTGATAGTAAAATATAATCATCTCAGCTTTGGTGGTAAAAAGACATTCCAGCCTTGATGGTAAAATGATATTACAGCAACCGTTATGGTAAAAAGATGTTATAGCAGCTTTGGTGGTAAGAAGATGTAATTGCAACCTTGGTGATAAAAAGATGTTATAGCAGCCTTGATGGTAAAAAGATGTTATAGCAGTCTTGATGTAAAAATAAGTTATAGCAGCCTTGATGGTAAAAAGATGTTATAGCAACCTTGATGGTAAAAAGATGTCATAGCAACTTTTATGGTTAAAAGATGTCATGTTTATGGTAAAAAGATGTTAAAGCAGCCCTGGTGGTAAAAAGATGTTATAGCAGCCTTGATGGTAAAAAGATGTTATAGCAGCCTTCATGGTGAAAAGATGTTATAGCAGTCTTGATGGTAAAAAGATGTTATAGCAGCCTCGATGGAAAAAAAAAATGTTATAGCTGCCTTGATGGTAAAAATATGTTAATAGCAGCCTTGATGGTAAAAATATGTTATTAGCTACCTTGATGGTAAAACAATGTTATAGCAACCTTGGTGGTAAAAAGATGTTTTAGCAGTCTTGATGGTAATACAATGTTATAACAGTCTTAATGGTAAAAAGATGTTATAGTAGCTTTGATGGTAAAAATGTTACAGCAGCCTTGATGGTAAAAAAATGTTATAGCAGCCTTGATGGTAAAAAGATGTTATAGCAACCAAGACATTATATGGACAAATGATGGTAAAATGACGCTATCTCAGCCTTGATGGTAAAAAGATGTTATCTCAACCCCGATGGTAAAAAAACGTTATCTAAGCCTGGATGACATTTTTTTTTAAAACTTTGTTTAGAAAGTCACAGAAGCCACAATCAGAACGTAGTTATTAAATAAGTAAATTTCATTCTGAGCAGTTGATATTTGATGTTGAATGTATCAAAGTCACTGGACCAAAAAATGTAGGCCGTGGTCACCAGGTCAAGGTACGTGCCAAATCAGTACATCGAGGAGAAGTACTATGCAAGGTTTGGTGGCTGTAGGCCATTTATTTCAGGACATATCGAACATTGACGTAAAATGTGTTAAAGTCACTAGAGTGCATAATATAGGTCAAGGTCATCAGGTCAAGGTACCCACAGAGTCAGTAAATGTAGGATAAGCACTATGCAAGGTTTGGTGGTAGTAAGCCATATAGTTAAGAAGATATGGAATGTCGACCTAAAATGTGTAAAAGTCAATGGAGTGCGAAAAATAGGTCAAGGTCACCAAGTCAAGGTACCTGCACACTCAGTACATCTAGGAGAACCACTATGCAAGATTTGGTGGTTGCAGGCCTTTTATTTGAGAAGTTCTGGAACATTGATGTAAATTGTGTCAAAGTCACTGGAGTGTAAAATATAGGTCAAGGTCACCAGGTCAAGGTACCTGCAGAGTCAGTACATCTAGGAGCAGCATTATGCAAGATCTGAAGGTTGTAGGCCTTTAATTTGCGAAGATCTGGAACTTCGACGTAAAATGTGTCAAAGTTGCTGGAGCGTAAAATATAGGTCAGGGTCACCAGGTCAAGATACCTGCAGAGTCAGAACATCTAGGAGAAGCACTATGCAAGATTTGATGGTTGTGGGCCTTTTATTTGAGGAGATCTGGAGCTTCGAGGTAAAATGTGTCAAAGTCAGTGGCACGTAAAATATAGGTCAAGGTCACCACATCAAGGTACCTGCAGAGTCAGTACATCTAGGAGAAGCACTACGCAAGATTTTTATGGTTGTAGGCCTTTTATTTGAGAAGATCTGGACCATCGACGTAATTTGTGTCAAAGTCACTGGAGCATAAAATATAGATCAAGGTCACTGGGTCAAGGTGCTTGCCTAGTCAGGAGCTCAGTTTGATGTTTCATGAAAGGGTTGATGGTTGTTAAGTCTCATAGTTGATTACAATACAAACTTCGACGTAATGTTGAACTTCGACGGAATGGTCAAAGTCACTGGAGCACAAAATATAGGTCAAAATCACCAGGTCAAGGTGACTACAAAGGCAGAAGGTCAGCAAGATGCTTCACGTAAGGTTTGATGGTAGCTGAGGTTTGTAGTTGACTTAATAAATAACTTTGACGTAAATGTCGAACTTTGACGTAAATCTTAACAGACGGACAAAAGGACGGATGGACGCACGGACGAACAGATGCACAGACGGAAAAGTGGATGCCTATGTCGACCTTGCTACAAGCATGTGCGACAACAACTATCTTTCTTGGGTGTTATGGGTAGACAGAACAAGAATTACGCCAAAAGCTAGGATGCGCCTGTGAGGGTGCAAAGTCACCGAACCATGACATCTAGGACAAGGTCAAACATACATGCTTGCATAAAAAGTAAAATGTAGGTCAAGGTCAAATATGGATGCATGCATTTAAGCTTCCATCCCCAGATACAAGTTTGTACCAAGTACACTGTAGATCCAATATATCACGGTGTTTGGGGTCCAAGTTCTGCTAGCATGATATATCCCGATCGCGATATAAATCGTGGTAGTTTGCAGAGATGCCAATACAAGTCGCGGTGATGGTTTGGTAAGATACCGCTTATCTGCTGTCAGTAATGCTATCGGCCATATTTCACCATTAAAGATATTCAGAATTACTCAATGGCAGAACAAACAACGGGGTCTATGTCTACCAATTAACTTACATTCGAGAACAGCTGAAAAACTGCGTTTGAAAACGTGATCTCTAAAATAAGAAAACAGTATGCCATTTTGGATGTGCTAGTTCCCTGCATTGGTTGCCTGTAACGGTGACGGCCAAGGGGCGCAGCTACCATAAATGCTGAGCCCTAAAGCAATTTGAGTTGTTTCCCTTCGATTGCCAGAGGTCGGAATCGTTAAAAGTAGCGGCTGGAAAAAATTATTTGCCCAAAAACTATACAACAACAAAACTATCATTTTATTGTCTTTTAATTTCTTTTATTTTATTTTCACATGGAAGGCATGATAGATCGCGATTAGGATGCTCTGCATGAGGGCGCACGGACATCTTTGTCTGATTGAGCATTGAGTATATTACACAAATATGTCACCGATGATTAAGATTAATTGTTTTCCAATACCTGTTCAAACTGACGCTAATGGGATTATTTGGTCATAATGTGTGAACTGGAGTGATTTCGTGTCTGAATATGTGCGAAAAATCAATAACGAAAGAACAGTCAGTTATATTATTTTCTTCCAACTGTGAAAATGTCAGCTCTGAACAAGTCATTTTGTTTAATGTGGACTGATAAACTGCATCTTAGCAAATAACAACCACGACATATATCGTCGTCTCGGCAAACTACCACCGCAATTATATACGTGTCTCGGCAAACTACCCACGCGACTTATACACCGATCTTGACGTTTTTTGTTGTTTTTTTTTTTTGCTCATGGTAAATTTGGGGTCCATGGAAAGTTTGCGATATACTAGATTTTGTAAAATAACTGACCATGAAGTATTGGATCTACAGTGTATCACTAATGAAGCTCTTATAGTTCTTGAGAAATTAATTTGACCATTTGGGTGAACGATAGGGTGGTACCAATATTTTACAAAGTCAGTGAACCATTAAATGTAGGTCAAGGTCAAATATGGATGCCTGCATTTAAGTTGCCATCCCCAGATACAAGTTTGTACCAAGTATCATTAATGAAGCTCTTATAGTTCTTGAGAAATAAACTTGAACATTAGGGTGAACACTAGGGTGGTCGCAAATGTTGACGCCTTGTCGTACATGTTGACGCCTTGACAAATGGACGGAAGAACGGACGAAAAACCGAACCCATATATCCCGCCATGCTAATAGCAGGCACGACAAAAATCCATCCATCAGGATCTCCATCCGACATCACTCGGTAAGCCTTGTGATGCCAGATGACCTTTGGGCGTAATTTTCTATCCACCCCAGACACCCATGTAAGATTCTTATATCCAGCACCTGACACTTCTCATTTTCACTGCACTTCTTAACCCTTATCTTGCTGAATATTCATTTAAACCACATCCATTTCTGTCTATCAACCAATCAAATTACTTGTTGTAATTTATTGCTACAAATTCATAATCTGAATGCCAAGCAGTGTAGATCCTGATCAGATGGCTTCTTCAGAAGCCATCTGATCTGGATCTACACTGTTTGCAAAGATACGGGTTGTCGTGAACAGCAAGATAAGGGTTAATAACCTACCAAACAAATCACAGCGCAGCAGGCACATGATGTAATTGTGTTGTCACATCAACATTGGTGCAATGTCATGACTTTTATTCAACGTCACATCTGTCGGTGCAACTTCATGATGTTGCACCAACGTTGATTTGACGTTGCTCTTGCGAGGTGTGCTAGCTGGGTCACTGGCAAATAGTGAAGACCCTGATAAAATGCTGTCAAACACAACATCTGATCAAGATCTTTACAATTTGTTTAACCTATTTTGTACCGGAAACAACAAAACGGGTAATTGGCAAACAGTGCAGGCCCAGATCAGAGGGCCTACACTTTTTGTGTAATGTTAAGCCATTTTCCAAATAAATTTGGAAGAAAAAATATGTAACCTGCCACTCCTTACATTTGAAATGGATTACTGGTGTATATAAGGAGGAAGATTCCATTTGATACAGAAAGGGTTAATGTTAGGAAATCGATGTAGAACTCGTGACAGACATAATATAGCTGACACCCTGTATATTGTAACGGGACCTCTCCATATCTATTGGATGGAGAATAGGATTAACCCTTTTTGTACCAAATGGGATCTTCCTCCTTATATATAGAAGGAGTCTATTTCCAATTTAGGGGTTGTGTTTTCTTCAAAATTGATTTGGAAAATGGCTGAACTCTTTGCAAACAGAGTAGGCCCCAATTCTGCAGTGTTCTGAAGCATCTGATTTGGACCTACACTGTTTGCTATATACCAAATTTGGGCATTCCAAAAAGAAGCCTATACAAATACATTGTAATCTTTTTCGCTGGAAAGATGAAAAATTGTATTTTTTTCTTATTTCTGCTCAAAATATAGATTGTGGGTACACATTAGAACTGCCTCATTGAGGCGGCTCTAACGAGTACACACAATTTATATTTTAGAGCAGAAATAAGAAAAACTAGAATTTGTTTTTCTACAAAAACACAGATGTCTCCCCCGTTTTTTACCTCTAAGTATAACCTTGACATTGGAGGTATTGAGCTGGGTGTTGTGTGCAACACATCATCTAATGAAGATGAACATTTCTGCAAAGCAACTTTAAAAATGATCATAGAAAAATAAAAGTTATTGGCCGTACACAAAAATGCCCTTTTGACCTCTAAGTATGGCCTTGACCTTTGAGGTACAACACATCGTCTCATGATGGTTAACATTTCTGCCAAGTAATTTCATAATCCATCTAAGAATAAGGAAGTTATTGACTGTCCCTTTTTTTACCTTTGACCTCTAGGTATGACCTTGACATTGGAGGTATGGACCTTGGTCTTGCACATGACTCATGGTCTAATGACGTTGAACATTTCTGCATGGTTGCTTTATAAAAGCCATCCAGAAATAAAAAAGTTACTGACTGGACACACACAAAAACAAGAGGGCCCAGAGGGCCCTGGTTCGCTCACCTGAGTGTCACTGCCTCGAGGACAATCTACTTTTAGCTCTGGTGGCAATCTTGGCCATCAGCAGAGTGATTTTAGCTTATTTGGTAGGGAGTAACATAGGCAACATTCCTGTGAAGTTTTAATCAAATTTGCCTAAGGTTTTAAGAGGAGTTCATGTTTGAATCATATTTACAATATTTTTCTATTTTTAGCTCCCGATATTTTGTACATCTGAGCAGGATTGTTTTAGCTTTTTTGGTAGAGGGTCATCTAAGCAACATTACTTCAAAGTTTAAATGAAATTGGTCCAATGGTACTGGAGGGATGGCGTTTGAAGATTTTTTTTTTATTTTTAACTCTGGCTGCCATCTTGTTCATCAGAGTAGAATGAGTTTACAATATTTTGGTAGGGAGTCACCTAGGCAATATTTCTGTGAAATTTGCATCCAATTGGCCCAAGGGTTTAAAAGGAGTTCACATTCTAAGCAAATTTACCATGTTTTTCTATTTTTTAGCTCTTGTGGCCATTTGTTAATCGTTTATGCTATTTTCCTAGAGGGTCATCTACAAAACACTCCAATGAAATTTAGAGGCCGTCATGGTGAAGTGGTCATGTTTCTTGCCTTGTAAACCAGGGATCCATCCCGGACTTCTCCAGACTTTCAGATGAGTCTTTTTAAACCGAGGTCCTGTCACCGTATGACATTAGCTGTTGGTAAGACTTAAACTCAAACACTCACTCCTATGATGTTTTTTAGAAAAGGGGCCATCTTGTTCATCAGAGTGGAATGATTTTAGCTATTTTGGTATTTAGTCACCTATGTAACATTCCTGTGAAGTTTGAATAAAACTGGCCCAAGGATTTAGGAGGAGTCTGTGTTTGAAGAAAATTTACAATGTTTTTTCTATTTTTAGCTATGGGGTAGACGGTCATCTAAGCATAACTCCTATGAAGTTTGAATGAAATTGGCCCAAGGTTACAGGAGGAGTTGTCTTTTGAAGATGTTTTTCTATTTTTTAGCTATGGCAGCCATCTTGTCCGTCAGAGCAGAAAGATTTCAGCTATTTTGGTAGGATGTCAACTACGTAATATTCCTGAAGATGGCCCTGTGTCGCTCATCTGTGTACAAGAAAATCATTACTGATGTTTAGAAAGGAATAAAAAAAAACTGAAGAAAGGCAAACTGTGATGAAAAGCAAGACATGGTTGTTTACCTGAGTGATATAAATATCTTCATCGATCCAGGGTTGTCAATATAGTTGTATATCCGTTGAACCAGGTGAACTCTTCAGGATGAAATCTTGAAGGGCATGGTGGTGCACAAGACTTGTTGAATCTATGCTGTAATTCTATGTTCATGATAAAATCATAATTTGACAAAGAAATCAATATCTGTAGCTATGATTTCCTTTTGACACAGTGTTTAACAATAGTATTGCATGGTATAACAAAATTTACATGAGAAACACAGCTGACTTGAAATATAGCTGTTTACATATCAAAAGTGACACATTGAAGTTTCTTAAGTTTTGTCCAACCTGTATCTTTGAGGCTTATATAGATTAAGTTACCTTTCTGCCATAAACATTGTGGTTCTTACATCTATCTAAAAGCCACAAAGAATTAATTCTGATACAGTGGGCATAAATATGAGAATAAGGAATAAAATAAGACAGATTAAGATGTGTGGATTCTATGAGGCGATATATATGCCAAAAAGAAACTTAAGGAGCACAAAATCGGATATAAAGAACAGGTAAAAATAATGTGAGTCTTTCCACAGAATACAGATGCATCAACTTATTCTCTTGAATTTCAACAAAGCTTTTGCTGATCTTGCAATAATCTAGAAAATGGTAACTTGGAACATTTTAAGGAAAATCTAATTTCAGCCTTTACATGTAACAATGGATTTCCATTTCAAAATATTGTTGCAATTAAGAAAACAATAAAATATATTATTTGACAGAATTCAAAATACTGGGGTAGCCTGTTCTCCATATAAGGAACAACAGAATTACATGACAAAACACAGTCGTAAATAAGAATACAATACAGTATGCTTTAGACAGAATTAAAAATATCGTGACAAAACTACAGAATGTACAAGTCTATATTCCCTTAAAAAGTGTCTTGTGAGAGGTTTAATATGAAGGCAACAAAAGCTTGTGTATAAGGAAAGAAATTAACCCATATCTAAATTAGTCATGCCCAGTTCTTACTATCAGCCAATCCGATTACATGATATATTGTTTTCATTCAAATTACGAAACTAAATGACAAACTGTGTAGATCCAGATCAGATGGCTTTTTCATCTGGATCTATATTGTTTGCAAAGCTAGGGATTGTTGTGAACAGCGTATAAGGGTTAATACTCTTTACAATTATTTTGCAATACATCTAACTGAATCCAGTAGTAATTACCATTAACCCATATACGACAATGGAATCCCCCACCAAATTAGTTTGGGGTGGTCCATTTCCAATTATAGGGGTGAAAGGTTTGTTTGGAGGAAAGTTGTCAACAATGCATGTACTTTGAACAAACACTATACACCAGATCAGATGCCACACTCTGTGGTGCTGATCTGGGTAATCACTATTTACCCATGTCTGATTAAAGGATGGCTAGGAGTATATGGGTTAATGTTACCAAACCAAAACATGCATCAATAACATGCCAGCCTCAGTAGCTCAGTTAGTTGTGCGTCTGACTGGTAATCAGAATGGACGGGAGTTCAATACCTGCTGACATCAGCAACATTCTTTCGTGAAGACTGATCATGAAATCTTTTCTAGTCATTGTCTCCCTTCCGCTGATTCGAGAGTTGTGAGTTTCGGGCAAAAGAATGAGCACTGTACTGGTTGACAGTGTACACATAAGCCTGCCCAGGAAAAAGGGTGGATAGGTAAACTGACCGGCTCAAAAATGACCTAAATAGTGTTGACTGGGCCTTTAAATATGTTCTATAAAAGGGTTATCCTTTGGAAGCAAGGAATACACCACAAGACTGGAAAATATGGAGTGTACACACTTTCTGGGCCAGACTTGCCTGTACAAACAAACAAAGAAAGCATCAACAGCATACAAAGTCTATGTTTTGAGTGAGAAAATGGGGAAAAAAGCCCTATAAACTCCACTTTTCTCTAGATAATGTGGGGTTTTACAAGGCTCTTCATTTCCTGATGTCAGTCAGTGGTGGCCACCCTTATCATGCACAAACCACCAGCAATACCTACCTTTAAGGGGTAGGTACTGCATTGTATTAGGCGGGTGAGTACATTTCAAAGTAGCATAGACAATCATGTGATACAATTTCCAAGTTGTAAAGCGAGACAGTGAAGTACTCAATGATCTGCCCAATAGATTCCTCCATTTCAATTTCACCAAGACAATGAGTAAAAAACAACAACCTTAATTTGAAAAGCTGGTATTATACATTCAAAACTGAGCGGGTGACATGTGTTGAATTATGTGGATTTTAAGTGTAGAAAAACTATTTTGTGGTCTGACCAGTATGTCTCACATGTCCCAACTGCACCATCAACATCTGATAAATCAAAAAAAATATCAAATCAAGCATTGTCATATGATCTGTGGTACATTCATTTATTAGCATTTTGCTTGAAAACTTTTCACTTAATTTCTTAATGATGTTAGGTTTTAGCAAAATGTCAATATTGAAATCTCCAATTATCACCAATGGCTTTGATGGGGTAAAATATGGAATGAGTTCCTTGTTCAGACAAGAAAGAAGATTACTGTCAGACATTTGAGGTGACTTATACAAAAATACAATCTGACTTTCAATTGAGACATGCCTGGCAGTTACCATAATGAATTCCAATGTATCTGAACTATACTTTCTATCCTGTGTTATTATGGTATCATCTTTAGCATAAACTGCTAATCCATGAGGAGGTCTTTTGGAAGAATTGTATCCAATCTGGTCGTTTCTTATCAAACAATAGCCTTGTATTTCATAATCACTATCATTATCAGGCTGGTGTAGTCGTGTTTCTGCTAATCCAAATACGTGGGTTGACAACAGATTTTTGTCATGTCTAATATCATCAAAATGAAGATTCAAGGATCTACAATTATTGAAAGCAACTTTGAAATGTGAAACTGGATCTATCAATTCTAAAGAAGTATCGCAGAGGTGAAGCATTGCTGTTTCATGCAGTCGCTGCATTTCGGCCTTAACTTGATCATCAACTTGTAATGCTTTTTCATTAAAGTTAAGGATCTGAAGCTTTTCTATCGACCTTACTCTGCTAAGTGCAACATAGTGTAAATGTGGAACTTTACGGATTTTACGTTGTGATAAGTCAATGACAACTCTTTCAAGGGTACTCCCCTGGGCTCTATGTACCGAACGCCCTGCAGAAGGTTGCAAAGGGAACTGAATTCTCTGAAATGTCTTCCTGTTGTATGTAAATGACCTGTTGACATCAAAAATTGGTGTCCAATTATCATCGATACCAGTATGATAAAGTCCCCTGTTTCTGTATTTGATTCTTGTTTCCATTCCTGCTTTCTTGTCATCAAACTGAACCCAAATTATGCTTGGGCGTCGTGTGGTTTGTAGTTTATACTCAATAAACTTAACTACACATGAAGCTCCGTTAGCTAGTCCATCTTCTGTTTTTATGTTTACTGTTAAATCATAAAGCATGTCGACAACAACTGTTAAAGAGCAATGTAAATTTGCTGTAAGGTTTGAATCTGTTACATTCTTAAGGTTCTTAAGGGCACAGTCTATCTTTTCTTTTGATAGCTTAGGTGAAACGTATGTATCCATGCATGGTATTTCAACCTTTTCTGTTGCCATACTTCTTATAATTTCATTATTAAAAACATGCATGAAATAGTTTTCTGCAAAGAGGTGAGGTGCATTTTTCTGATACTCAACATCATTTGTAGTAATTTCACACTGCTTAAATCTAGTCTTGTCTTCAGCAGTCAAGGAATTGGTCCTTAATCTATTTAACAATTCTGCAAATTGAAGGTCATCTTTCTGTCTCATAATTTCTGTTAATTCAAACATAGTAAATAAGTCTTTCCACAGATTTTGTGACAAAGCAGCCGCATCATGTTTCATGTCATTAAATATCCAATCACCACTCACAGGTTTTAACTGGTAAAGATCACCAACAGCAATAATGCTAACACCACCAAAAGGTGTTCTTGTTCCTTTCAATGCTTGAAGTCTCTGATCAATAAAATTCAACATAGAATTACTAACCATTGAAATTTCATCAATAATCACAACTGACAAATCACGGTACTTTGATCTAAAGGTATTCAGACTGTCACAAGTTAATGTTTGATCTGACTGCTTATACTTTTGTTTAAATGCAGATGAGATGGTAGAACCATTAATATTAAATGCTGCTTTTCCTGTAAATGCACATAGAAGAACCCTTGTATGATCCACATCTTCTCCTCCTTTCAAATTTACAACCGCGCACCCAGCAAGTTAGCAATACGTCATGTCCCGTCGGTTCATTAAAGAGCAGATACGTCAAAAAACACTGACACGCTACACCAGAATATGTGTATCAAGAGACAAGAATGTCAAACTGACCGTAATCAATACTTAACATCACCATCCAATACCGGTTAACCCACAGGAGAGGGCGGAGCTAAGCGATTGTCAAAAATCTACTGCATGACGCCACGGGTCATGTAAAAAATCAATCACCAATTAGCGTATATGATTTCAGTAGAGAATGTTCGCTGTGAGAGGCTTGGCAAGCAATGGAGACTCAGATCAGGTGCCACAGAACGCACCGTCTGATCGGGGTCTACACTGTTTACAAAGAAAGTGGAATTTAGGGCTTGAACGAAAGTTTGGATCTCAGTCCGGGACTATTTTCCCAGCCTACACGGGCCTCCGTGGCCTAGTGGTTAAGAGCGCTGACTCTGGATCATTTGGTCTCTCACCGCTGTGGTTCGAGCCTCGCTCGGGTCACATGTGAGACGCCATGTTCTGCAACGGAAGGTCAGGTGATTTTTCTCCGGGTACTCCGGTTTTCGCCCACCTTTGATTAACGACCGGCTCGATATGAGTGAAATAATCTTGAAAGGGCCGTAAACCAAAAAAAAAATTTCCCAGCCTACACTCGGTGGCAGTCGGGAACGCTTCCCCATTCCGCTGGTCGCCTTTGTCGTCCGCTCGCGACTGCCGACGACTGTCCGGTCTGATTACATACATGTGCATACCTTTATCTATAATGGTTGAGTTTAGTCCTTTGCATCTCGCCTTGATTTAGTGCTTATCATACAACAGCTTGTTGAGAACTGATATATAATTACTATTGCCTAATATTTTAAACCTCCATGAAAGAATTAACCCTTTGTCCTACATTTTGCTTTCACAAAACAACTTCTTTATACACAATGTATTTTTGACACGAATCCTTGTAATTTACCCTCCCTGTGCAATTCCAATGCAAACAGAAATGGTCGGCCCCCGCCCATCGGGGCTTGAAGATAAAGATGGGCTGCACGAGGCTACCACGCAGACTACACGAGTACTGGTAAAGCGCTTAGAGGATCTAAGCCTGCCCATACAAAGCGATGCGAGGCAGCCCGCCCATACTTATAAACCCTATTGGTTTCATTGGGTGACAGGGCTTGAGATGTCATTTCATCTCAATGACGGGTAAAAGTCCCACAAAATTGGAAGCAACGTCTCCAAAATGACCTATACAGTGTTGAAGGTGACGTTAAACCTCAAATCAAACAAACAAACAGAAATGGGCACAACAGGAGGCTCAGTTATAAAGTGACTTTAGTGTATATTTAACCCATAACAACTCCTACTTTTGCAAACAGAGATGAGGTCCTACACTGTTTGCCATGCAGCTTGTGAATAATGTTAAGAAATTTTCATGTTTGACAGTCGGCAATTGCTGAGGCTAAATATATATATTCAGCAGGATAAGGGTTAAGACTTATTGGGTTTTCTGGGTTTCTTTTTCCCGCCCATTTTTGTCCAGTTGTGAGGAAGGTTTCAAAATTTAAAAGGGTGGGCCCATAAAATCACGAAATAACACGCAAAAATCCGCCCAAATATTTTACTAATCGTCGAGTCGAGCAATTAAGTGACAAATATATTTTTTCAGACTTTCAGTGGAATGCATACACCTTCAGGGGAGGCAACACTTTCAAGCGTATTTTAGTCTGCCATGTCAATGAGGGTCAACTCTAAACGAAAGAATTTGCTCCTAAGGAGCAAATTCTTTCCTTTAAGAGTAGACCCCTTTTTCGTGAGACAAAGCTTATAGAAAAGCAAACAGGAAGTTCCGAAAGTTGCCCCCTTTTGAAAAATGTGGAAAATCTGCCAAGTCATTCCCATCAGATTTCATGTGACCAATAACGGACTTTAATTGACCAATAGTTCTACTTTTCTGTTAGATTGTTTGTTTACATGATTTGAGGTTAAACATCCCCATTAACATTATTTAGGTCATTTTGGAGACATTACTTCCAGTTTTGTGTGAAATTTTTACCCGACGTTTAGATAAAATGACATTTCAATCCCTGCCGCCCAGTTAAACGGATATGGTTTATATGCTCGGATGGTCCGACTCGCCAGGGCAGGCTTTGGGAGTTTATGGCTAAAGTTAACAGACATCTGAAGCGTTGCATGTCCGACTCGCCAGGGCAGGCTTTGGGAGTTTATGGCTAAAGTTTAGAGACATCTGAAGCGCCAGTATTATAGGCTGTTGTGTCAGGCAGCACCATGAACATGTGTCGCGTAAGGATCCGAAAGACTTTGGGGCTTGAACCATATGTAATTCGCGTCATTTCTCCGGTCAGTCGCAATGGCGAACTTCCACATAAAAAATGTTTATTTTCGAATCAATTTTTAAAATTCAAACTAATGTATCTGATAAAATAAAGTTCAGTTATGATTAGTTTGGTTATTCTATTTTTAAAGTTTAATAGCCAAAAATTGATTTATTTGCCAGTTTAACGCATTTTGTTATTTGTTGATGGTATGGATAATGGTGTTAGATAGGGAATCGCAATATCGACGATTCTGTTTTTTTTTTGTTTTTCTTTTTTTAATCAAAATATAGGTAATGAGCGCTTTCTTTAATTATAGGAGCTTTTTTCGTGACGTACTTCCGGTTCTAAAAATAGAACGGGAAAAGCCCTGGCCGTCATCTGTCGTATTGCTTCAAAGGCAGTGGGATAGATAAAGTGTTAATTACAGCGTAAAACAATGGAATTCTTTTAAACTTTTGGCGAATTCTAATGTAAGATAAAGGGAGAAACACCGATATGCTACCAGATGGGAAATTTCGCATTACGAAAATGATATATTGTACATACGACCCAATAGGGTCCTCTCTCTCTCTCTCTCTCTCTCTCTCTCTCTCTCTCTCTCTCTCTCTCTTAGCGCTACAACAATTAGCGAGCGCAGGCAAATGTAAATTACAGTTTGTCATTAAATGACGCCACGTCAACCGACATGTAGCGTGTCAACAATGTCGTGTCTACATCAAACCAACTTCAAAGCGATGCATTGAATATGACATTGCAACGTCATGAAACGTCAGCACGTTGCTTTGGCGATAGTACGGCGTTGCTTAATAAAATGTCATTTGCCCAGTGCTCGGACCCATCAATACTCAGTGGGATTCGAACATTAAATTCGAAACAAACGTAGAACACCCTTTCAGTCCATAAGAATGAAACACTCCTTCGCAAGTGCAAGATTTTACAATAAAATCTGGTAGATTTGTAGATTGGTTCAACCATTTGGTACCGGAAACCCAGAAAGGGGTAAGTGACAAACAGTGCAGGCTGCAAAACGCGGCGTCTGATCAGGGCCTACACTGTTTGCAAAAAGTTCGGCCATTTTCAAAATAAATTTTGGAGAAAACACAACCTGACACCCCTAAATTTTGAAAATGACTCCTGCTATATATAAGGAGGAAGATTCCATTGGCACAAAAAGGGATATGGGCTTCTTGGATACAGGGATCAGTGAAACTTCTCTCACATCTCAACGGTCACGTGACATTGAAGTGAGTTGGAGTGGTTGTCGACGGCATGACGTCGAGCCAAAGTTGACTCGACGCCCGTCTGCTGTAAGTCCACTCATTGGTTGTTTTTTTTCGACTGTCAGTATGTTAATTTGTCTGTCTAACAGTCCGTCCGTTCGTTTGTTAGTCAGTCATTCAGTCAGTCGGTCTGTGTGTCGTCTGTCTGTCTGTCTACTGTCAGTTTGTCGGTCAAACCTCTCTCTCGCTCTCTCTCTCTCTCTCTCTCTCTCTCTCTCTCTCTCTCATGCCCCGACATTTTCTCAACAATCAAATTACCGATAATCCAAGTGTGTGTACAAAAATCCGGGAAGCAAAACATTCAATAAGTGTTAATCAGCCACATGCTTGATTTGTCACAGCACACCCGAGTTTCGCAAGATGGACCTGTCATTTTTTTCCGCTGTCGCGATAGGCAATACCCACCAGCCTACAGACCTGAGACTGTTAAATCCTTTGATCAATTGAGCACTCGCTGTCATTTACAAAGACGAACGCGACAGGAGAAAAAATACTGGCCAAGACTGGAAACTTTACGCAAAATCTGGCGTAAAAAATGCCCATAGGGGCTTGAAGAAATATATGGGCTGCACGATGCTTCCACGCAGAGCTGAATCCGGCCCGCACACTAGTACTGGTAAACGGCTTTGAGGATCTAAGTCTGTCCAGGAACCGCGGTGCGAGGCGGACCGTCCATGCTAATAAACCCTATTGGTTTCATTGGGCGACAGGGCTTGAGATGTCATTTCATCTCAATGACGGGTAAAAGTCCCACAAAATTGGGAGCAACGTCTCCAAAATGACCTTTTCAGTGTTGACGGGGACGTTAAACTTCAAATCAAACAAACAAAACTGGCGTAAAAAATACGCCGGATCCGGCATTTCCCATCATTGATGCTCAATAAAGTTCTGTTCCCAACACTGTGATTACATCTTCATAGTCTCGTAGTTGATACGAACCATACAAACACACCTTTTTAATTTTGACCCCTACCGCTCAAAGTTGGAACTTCCTACTGTTTCTGTGAATAGCCCCGCCCATCATGGCTTGCAAAAATAGACTGGGCTGCATGATGTTTCCACGCAGAGCTGACCGAACACGAGTACTGGTAAACAGCTTAGAGGTTCTGAGCCTGCCTAGGAAATGTGTTGCGAGTCAGACCGTCCATGTATATAAACCCTATAGGTTTCATTGGGCGACAGGGCTTGAGAAGTCATTTCATCTCAATGTCTGGTAAAAGTCCCACGAAATTGGAAGTGACGTCTCCAAAATGACCTATACAGTGTTGCAGCCCCCGCCCATCTGGGCTTGAAGAAATACATGGGCTGCATGATGCTTTGGTAGCCAACAATGGGTGTGGCTAAATTAATTTATTCAGCAGGATAAGGGTTAAGTCTCCAAAACGAGACATTAGTTTTTCTGGGTTTCTTCTCTTTTTTCCGCCCAATTTTTGTCCCGATAAGTTCTCAGTAACCACTAGACAGATATGAAAATGAAGTTGTGCAGGAAGATTTCAAGATTTAAAAGTGTGGACCCAACAGGTCTCCTGGGGGGCACGCAAAAATCAGTAACCGTCGAGTCGAGCAATTAAGTGACAAATATTTTTTTTATTTATTTATTTTCTGATTTTTTTATTTATTTATTTTCTTTTCTTAAAGGAAAGAATTTGCTCCTCTCCAATTCATTCTTTCTACTATTTCTATCTATATCGGTTGAATCAACATTGGAGCGTTTTCAATTCTAGTGTGATCGGTCATTGCCGATCCAGGTCTGCAGGATGAAAACATACACAGTAATCATGTAATAACGAAGAAATCTTTAAACTGCACAGAATGGGCCTCCCAATTAACGTCCCGATGCGGAGGACGGTGCACTTTGTGGCATTCACCCGGAGCATGTTCGGACACCGCAGTTTTATTACCGCTGCCGGGAATCAAACCGGGGGCCTCTAGCATCACAGGCAGGTGCACTATACCATTGAGCTACCACGCTTGATTCAATGTCGAGTGCCGGCTCGACCACTTTAATACATGTATATACAGGGGTTCATCCATTGTTCTTTCTTGTTTCTGCTACCTCGAGGTTTAAACGAGTATCCACAATCTGTTTTGAGATGAATATATATTCGCTTGTGGGTACTGCTGGTCAGAACCGCCTCGAGGTTTTGTGTATTTTGTTTGATTTGAGGTTTAACGTCCCCATCAACACTGTATAGGTCATTTTGGAGACGTTGCTTCCAATTTTGTGGGACTTTTACCCAACATTGAGATGAAATGACATCTCAAGCCATGTCGCCACCTAGAGGTTTTAACGAGTATCCACAATCTCTGTTTTGAGCAGACTATAGATTGTGGGTACTGCTGGTTAGTTTAACGAGTATCCACAATCTTCTTTTGAGCAGTATTAAAATCGATTGTAACATTAACTGACAGCGCTATTATCCCGCCCACGCTTAAAACGTCCAAAGACGTGTGTCAATCATCTAAAATACCGGTTCAGAAGCACATGATGGAAAGTTCAAAACGGTGCAACAAAGTTTTCGGCACGTATTTGATATTCGTCTCAAACAACATCAAAAGTACGTCTGGGAGAAGACCGATTGCTAACTTGCCGATTGCGTTGTTGTAATATTCTAAACAAAGTCTGATACAATGCTCGAATAACTAGACTTTTCCCAACACCAGCTCCACCAGAAAGAAATACATATAAAGGGGCATCCTTTGTTTTAATCCAGTGAATCACATGGTAGTAAAACTGCTTTTGTTTACAATTTAAACACTGCAGGAGCTTTCTATAATCAATAACTGACAGGATATTTTCATTTACATCAATTTGAGGTGCAGAAACATAACATCCAATTTCAGTCCCTATATCATAATCTCTATGTTCAGGTCTATCAGGATTAAAATATATAAATTCTTCTGACTGAATTGGTTCCATTTCAGCATCATCACCTTCAACTTGTTGTGTACTTGGTGCAGTTTCATCAAATGCATCATATTCCATTTCTGCCAAGTCCCTTGCTAATTCCAACTCTTCAGCATGATGTTCGTAAGTTGAGCATTTATGATCTATCACATGCTTGATAGACTCATAGTGTTCTTTATATGTTCTAAATGTTCCAAGTAAGTCAGTCTCTTCCTTTCTCCATGGGTGGAAAAGTAAAAGTTTCTCTCTATAGTAGTTCTCTTCATCTGTTTTGCGATTGAATCTCACATACCTAATTATTTTAGAATTACGACATCGTTTGATTTTTATGCCATTCTTTAAAGTTAAAATAGTTTCACCATCACCAAAGCTTTCTTCATCTGACATTTCTGCATCTTTCTCATAGTCTTGCTCTTCCTCATCTTTATTGTCATTCTGGCCATCTGGGTAAATTACTTCCAACTCTGACACATAATCGGCTAAACAATAAGTTTCCAAAGGTTTGGGGCGCTTTGAGTATCTTTTAATTGTATTGTCTGACATTACATCTGTTGAGTCTGCCGGCAATTCATCAAGCACTGATTTTGGTTTCAATAGCTGTACTCTCTGGTTTGGAAGTGAAGTATTTATAAAGACAACACTCCTTGAACTTTTAGTCAATGGCATTTGCAATACCAGATAAACTGCCTCTTGTGCACTTACTTCAACACTGTTTGAAAATACATTTCCAATATGTCTAACTTGTCTTTTGAGATCCATATTGCCATTCCTAGCTTCTTTTGCAGCTGCATGCAACAAATTACTCATCCCTCTTTGAGATTTACTAATATATGAAACTATATACATAGCACAAGCATATGGATCTAACACAAATTGAATGTAAGTGTTTGCCTTCCATGCTTTTAACACACTATCATTGTACAAATTTACACGGATTTCACTCGGATTTCTTTTCAAAAAAACTTTTGAAGAGTTTAAGGAACTTCTAATGCATTTAATGTATTCATTCTCACTCATTTGGACAACATCTTTCAGAAATTCTTCATAAGACATATCATAGCCATCTTTCTTATTGTTCATTGTTTTCTGTATGTTTTGGTACAGTTTATAATACTTGTCTTTTTCGGTTTCCAGAGGCTGCAAGACCATAGTTTTGGAAAGAGGTGGTAGAGGATAACCAAATCGACATATTTTATCTTCTCGTTTTCTACACGTTCTAGAATGTTTGTGAATTTGAAGTTCTATTAAACGACCAAGGTTTGGATTGTCTAGAGAACATTTCAGATACTGATCCACATAAGCAGCCAACTCTGCATCTGCGTCCACATTGAATTTTGGGGCATTTTGCACCCATACAATCATGTGAATGTGTGGCGATCCACGTTGCTGAAATTCCACTCTAAAAAAGTAATCAACAACTTTTCCAAGAGGTTCGTGTTCACTCTTTAGAACTGTGTCGATGAATTCTTTAACTCTGTGCTCGAAATACCTGGAACAAGTGACTGGATCTGATTGAATGAGTTTTATCTTTTGTTCCCAAGTCAAGTTTTCAATTTGATCATCAGTGTACTTCAAATTTTTATTTAAGATACCTAACATTTTCAAAAGGTCAATCCATCTTGAATCAGCCGAGGACAATGACATGAACCAAGTTGGCAAACCCAACTGTCGAATCATAGCATAAACATCTTTTTTTCTAGATTCTAAATATGCAGGAGAATTTCTTAGCTGCTTAAACAAATAGTAACCATCATTTTTTAAATACTGTCAATGCATTCTGAGTTTCTTGCTTGTACAGCAGTAATCTTATTTGTTCCAGTCTGACACCTTCTAACAGCAAGGTTTGCTTTAGCGTTCAATTGCTTCATTTGTATTTTTTTCAGTTTAAAAAATATATTGGGTACACTGTTAGCAGCCCGCCTATCCTGACTTCTCAATTCCCACTTTGCAATATCACTATAATGTACAGGCACCTGTCTGTCATCATCAGCTATTCGCCTCTGTCCACAAAATATGGTTGGAAAACAAAGATATTCTGAATCTTTATCTTGAAATATACTGAGTGGTCGCTGGCCTTCTCCAGGAGCAAATGTGAAAGTAGAGTTTCTGTTTTCAAGATCTGCATCATCCAATAGAGTGTCAATATTTCCCACATTTTCCTGTGTGATTTCTTCTGCATCTGAATCATAAAGTTCTTCCACATGAGAAGTATCATCATTTGAAATATTATCAATCTGATCATTTGAACAACTGTCACATATTTCACTAACAACATCATCAAAATCAACAATATCATATTTTGAACATTCCTCTGTACACCACTCGAAAAAATTATGTATAATCTCAGCTTGGTTCTCATCATGAGTAATATCATCAAAACCAACATCATTTGTTTCTGAACAAGCTGTTTTGTGTGACTCCAAAAATGCATGAAGGGTTTCATTGCTTTCTTCTGTGATTTTCTTTATCCACTGCTGATCAATTTCAACATTTGCATGTTTGTACAATTCACTACCACTCAATAGCCAGTGCAAAGCATATAATACATGGAATGGTCGGACATTTTCTGAGAAAACATATGACTTAAATGACATCTTCTTCTTCAATTTCACTGCAACTGTAACATTTTCATCAAACGGTCTTGGCAAAGCATTTACAACTGGTTGAATATCAACAGGTACATTAACAACATTTCCTTTTACTGATAACTGGCGACCTCTGGGTAGTTCTCGCATCTGCATGAACGGTATACGTAAAGCAATAAGGCGTTCTTCAAGGGGAAACAGCTCCAGTTCTTTGGGTTTTGGTGGCCACTTCATTCCATTTAAAACAGACAATTTTGGGACTTTACCACATTTAATATTGTCTTTGCATGTGCAACATATCCATTCTTCTTCATTGACTGATTTCACACCTGTTAAGTATTTTTCCTTGTCTTTACAAACAAATGTTTTAGCTTTTGATACAGTCTCTTCAAACCATGTCTGTTGACAACAACTACATACATAGACAGGTCCAACTGATATATTCTTGTGAAACTTTTCGATACAAACATCAATATCACTACCACAATTTCTGCGCTTTCTGTTGATCTTTTCAACTTGTGAAAAGGATGGATCTTTACGCTTGGTGGCTTTTCTTTGACAGTCTATCATGTTTTCAACTTTTTTATTTCTTTCATTTAATCTCCATTGTTGTTTTGCAACCCTTTCTTGTTCTAATACGTATGGATCTGACCTTGCCTTCCTCTTTGATCGATTCTGTACTGCAGTATCTTTTTGTTTGAACTCACTGCATTCTCGATATTCTCGTTTCTTCTCACGTTCCCATTTTTTGTATTCATCTATCAATCTGGCTCTTCTCTTACATGCCTTTGTCATAGCTTTGTCTTTTCTCCTGTATTCTTGTCTAGCACTCTGCATTGATTTGAGGGTATATTCTCTATCCTTTTTTCGATACTCGTCAGACTGTCTAGCTTTCTGCATTGATTTAAGTGTATATTCTTTATCCTTTTTTTGATACTCTTCAGATTGTCTAGCATTCTGCATAGATTTGAGATTACATTCTCTATCCTTTTTTCGATAATCTTCAGACTGTCTAGCACTCTGCATTGATTTAAGTGTATATTCTTTATCCTTTTTTCGATAATCTTCAGACTGTCTAGCACTCTGCATTGATTTAAGTGTATACTTTTTGTCTTGTACTTTGAAGTTAGAGTCTTGCCTTCGTTTCTGCATATACACTCTCATATATTCTTTTCTTTCTGTAACTGTTTTCTTGTTTATTTTAATTTCTTTGTTCCTAATCTTCTGATTTTTAGCTATCTTTGTATTTTTTCTTCTCTTCTCATCAAGTTTATGCTTCTGATCCTTAAAGTATTTGCCAATAAGTGTTGCATGATTTTCACTGTTTGGATGAACAAACCTGTCGTCTCTTGCATGTGGATTCCTCACAGGGCATTCCGACATCTTTTTCTTGTAAGTTACAGATTTCCAAGCATTGTCACATGGTGCTTCAGTATGACACTCAGCATGTCTTTCAATATCAAGATCAGATAAGTCAAAGTCTACAGGTAGAATTTCGAACTGTGTGGAAATTGAAATCATCATACTTTCAAACAATGCATACAGAAATGTAACTAGATCATCTAAACTATTGAAAGCAGCCAGCAATGATTTTCCATCTGGAGCTGATAATCCATTGAAACCATGTGAATGTGAATCAAATATAAAATATTTGCAATCTCTCTTGAACACAGACGTACAAATGGATCCTATCATTAGTAGAACATTTGGAGAATTTTGTAAAGCAGTGTATAATGCTTGATGAAGAGTTGGTAAGCTGGTATTGACAAACTGTTCTGTGCAAAGACCTGTCACAATAGCAGATGTTTTCACAACAAATTCTTTGTTTAAAACTGAAACTAACCTTGGAAGTTCATCAAAGCTAAGTAACTTACTTCTGAATTTACCTATTGTCTTTAATTCATCTATGATCTTATTATATAGAAAATCTCCAGCTAAAAGAATGTTGTCAAGATCTGTACTACAGGAAATGTCAGAGTATGCTGCATATATTAATGAACAAAGTGCATTTGCAGTGCACTGACATCCTCTGGACTCATTGCTAAATATTTCAGAACCTTGGTGAAAAGATCCCAGTTCAAATTTGACAGAGTTAAATGGACCATACGAAGGTTTCCATAGCATTGTATCAGTTTGTTCTGTTAAAGGAAAAGCAGTATAGATAGTATTTTCAGCAACTTGTGTAGAGCTTGAAATCACAGTATTTGTAATCTCTGTAGGTGAATGGATTCCGGTATGTTGTGCAAATTGTTTTCTGCCACCATCTTTGTCATTTATACTTTGCAAAACTTCACTATGTTGTACTGGTTGCTTTCTACTAATTTCTTTGTCATTTGTACTTTGCAATATTTTGGTATGTTGTACTGGTTGTTTTCTGTCAATATTTTTGTCATTTGTAATTTGCAAAATTTCGCTATGTTGTATTTGTTCATTTCTGTGAATATCTTTGCCATTTGTCTTTTCAGGACTTAGTGCCAGCATCTGTTCTGGACTTTGTGCCTGCATCTTTTCAGGACTTTGTGCCGGCATCTGTTCCGGACTTTGTGCCAGCATCTGTTCTGGACTTTCACACTTACCTGTGTCTTCCAGCACATCACCTGTCTTTCTCTGTCCCAGCATAGCTTTCCTACTCTCGGCTATCCTCCAGTTCTTCTTACGTGGCATGATTAGTCAGTCACCTGAAAATAGAAAAAAAAAAAAGAAATTGTGCAGAACTGACTAAAAACCACCACCAAGATCGTCAGCTTGACATGCCTATTTAATATCACTGCAAGTGTAATATTTCCATATTTATGTTAAAGACTTGTGTGCTAATTAGCACCATAACAATGTGTTTAGTTACCAGAAATGCACTTCCCTTAATGTATCCATTTCATCAAAAAAGGGCAAAATAATGAAAATTTGTACTCAGTAACACCAACTAGTAACACCAACTTTATCCTGTATAAAGTCAGGGTTACCATGTTGTTCCCCCAATAGGCATGCTAATCTGAAGAACTTGTTCTCATAGTTACCATACATTTTCTAGATACTCATATTCTGTGCCTCCATCATTTCCTAGCCATTGTTCCAGAGTTTCAAGAGCCTCCCCAGTCTTTTCTGTTATATCTCTTCTTTCCCTCAGCCCATGGCACACCTTTATGACATTCCACTTTGTTGCTGGTCTTATTCAATAGCACTGATATCCACCTGAAAGTAAATAAAAGCACCGCAGACACTGCATAATACCCCGCCACTGCTAAGCAATGCAACTTATTTGAAGATATATCAAGGCTAAATAACTCACTTTCAAGTCCTAGATTGTCAGTAGTGTGACCATTTTGCCAAATTTGATTGGAACAGAGCAAACTGAAAATTGTGTTTATATTTTGATAAATCTTTATTTTAGGCATCTATTTGGTTAGGCTTTTACAGCATATTCCAAGGGTGAGGTTTATTAAGTTTCAATCAAAAGGATTAAGTATAAATGGCAACCACTAATAAATTAAGATGTTTGTGGGTGATCTTTTTGCATTCCCACAGGGACAAATCCACAAATTAATTCTTGTATGGGTACATGTACTATCTCACCTTTTTCACTATTAGATAGCAGCCCAGATAATCATGTGATCACAGTAGTAAACTGGCAAGGTCCCAACTTGCACGGGTATGTCCTCTGGGATACTGGTGAAAATCCGATCTATGACAGAGCCTGTGTCACACGTTGGTGAAGTAATCAACTGTCGATATCCAAGACATGTCATTTGTTGAGAAAACTGTTTGGCACAAATTCCGTTTTGTATGCACTGAGCAACGGACACAAATTCCATTTTTCAGACTTATCAAGGGCAGGGACAGCCAGAGTCCAAAAACCATTTTTCAGATATTTCAAAGGGAGATAACTCAATCGCTGGGAATGCCAGAGTCATATTCCTTTGCCACAGTGTGTAACATTTAATCTACTATATATCTATGAAGTTTCAACAAGATATTGTAAATAATACACAAACTACAGTCTAATATGCATTTTTAAATATGTCAAGGGCAGATAACTCAAGAACTGGAACAGCCAGAGAAGCATTCCTTGGCCACACTATGAACCGTTTAGTCCTCTATATATCTGTGAAGTTTCATCCAGATATTCCATATAGTAAGGGAACTAGAGGCCAAAAAACCATTTTTCAGATATATCAAAGGGCAATAAATCTGCCAAAAATTAACGGATTTTGCCCATCAACAATCCCAAACCACTCATGCCGATACTAATATGTATGCAAAATTTGAACAGAATCCGTGAAAAAATACTCAAGTTATTGATCGGAAACGAAGTGCCGACGGACGGACGGACAGACACCGGAAGGTATAACATAATACCCCGCCACTATCGTGTGGCGGGGTACGGACGGACGGACAGACATGGGAAGGTATAACATAATACCCCGCCACTATCGTGTGACGGAGTATAAAAAGAAGACAACCTGCATATTAAACTGTTCATCAATATCACACAAATACCTTTGTAACCAAAGCTGACCTTAACCTTAAACAAGCAAAGGTAATCCCAGACTCATCACTTGAACAAATAATGATGTCCCTTGTGATATGTATCTGGTTCTTGAAAAGAATTTTACTAAGCATTGATTACTTTTTAGCATCTGGCTGCATGACCAAGTGGTCCTTAATCACATTACGGACTCTTGAAGATCAGTTCGAAAACTTTTGAGTTTGAATTTTCAGTTATATTTAGCCAAGATAAAGCCTTAGATAAGCTAAAATGTCAGGAACAAGAAAATATATGGTTAATGGGTGGAGAGCTTAACCATTTCTAAAGCTTCATATCAACTATCAAAGACCTGGGCCTTCTGGTTACAGACAAGAAGATTTTTAAAGGTTTTCACTGTAAAAGTCATAAAACTGGTGGACCCCAAAGCTGGGCCATTTTTGGCCCCAGGGCTATAATTTGAACAATCCTTGTAGCAACTAGATGAAGCTTCATACCGAGTATCAAAGACCTGGGCCTTCTGGCTACAGACATGAAGATTTTCAAATGTTTTCCCTATGTAAGTCCATGTAAAACCGTGGACCCCCTCGGCGGGGCCATTTTTGGTCTTTGAAAAAACATGCTAGAGGTCCACTAGATAAGGCTTCTTCTTTCCTATGAATATTTTCATTGCTCTTAAAGGAACTCATTTTTTATTTTTATTCATACCAAACATCAAAGACCTGGGCCGTCTTGTTTCAGGCAGCAAGATTTTTAAAGGTTTTCCTATGTAAATCCATGTAAAACTTGTGGGCCCCAGGACTATAATTTGAACAATCTTGGTAGAGGTCCACTAGATGAAGCTTCATACCAAATATCACAGACCCATGCCTTGTGGTTTCAGAGGAGAAGATTATTCAAGATTTTCCCTATATAAGCCTATCTAAAACCAAAGGGCTACGGAGCAGCGACATTTTTGGCCCCAGGGCTAGAATTTGAACAAACTTGGTAGAGGTCCACAAGATGAAGCTTCATACCAAATATCAAACACCTGGGCCTTGCAGTTTCAGAGAAGGAGATTTTTATAGATTTTTCCTATATAAGCCTATGTAAAACCAAAGGGCTCATCTGAGAATTAGTGTCTCCAGTACATTCTAGGCCCAAGGGCTATAATTTGAACAAACTTGGTAATGGTCCATTAGATGAAGCTTCATTCCAAATATCAAAGACCTGGGCCTTCTGGTTTGAGACAAGATTTTTAAAGGTTTTCCCTATATAAGCCTATGAAAAACCAAAGGGTCCCAGAGTGGGGGTATTTTTGCCCCCAGGGCTATAATTTGAACAATCTTGAAAAAGGTCCACTAGATGAAGCTCCACACCAAATACCAAAGATCTGGGCCTTGCGGATTCAGAGAAGAAGATTTTTAAAGATTTTCCATGTATAAGCCTACGTAAAACCAAAAGCCCCAGGGGTGGGGGCATTTTTAGCCCAAGGGCTATAATTTTAACAATCTTGGTAGAGGTCAACTAGTTGAAGCTTCATATCAAATGGCATAGAGCAGGGCCTTGTGGTATCAGAGAAGAAGAATTTAAATATTTTCCCTATAAGACTATGAAAAACCAAAGGGTCCCAGGGTGGGGGCATTTTTGGTCCTAGGGCCATAATTTGAACAATCTTGATAGAGGTCCAATAGATGAAGCTTCACACCAAATATCTAAGACCTTGGCCTTGCAGTTTCTGAGAAGAAGTTTCTTTAAAGATTTTCCCTATATAAGCCTATGTAAAACCGAAGGCCCCCGGGGCGGGGGCATTTTTGGCCCCAGGGCTATAATTTGAACAATCTTGGTAGAGGTCCATTAGATTAAGCTTCACACCAAATATCAAAGATCTCGGCCTTGCAGTGTCAGAGAAGAAAAGTTTTAAAGATTTCCCCTACATAAGCTTAGGTAAAACCAAAGGCCCCCTGGGCGAGGGCATTTTTGGCTCCAGGGCTATAATTTGAACAATCTTGGTAGAGGTCCACTAGGTGAAGCTTCATACCAAATATCAAAGACCTGGGCCTTGTGGTTTCAGAGAAGAAGATTTTTAAAGGTTTCCCTTTAAAGGGCTATGAAAAACCAAAGGGTCCAAGGGTGGGGCCATTTTCGGCCCCAGGGCTATAATTTGCACAATCTTGAAAGAGGTCCACTAGATGAAGCTTCACACCAAATATCAAAGATCTGGGCCTTGTGGTTTCAGAGAAGAAGATTTTTAAAGATTTTCCCTGTATAAGCCTATGTAAAACCAAAGCCCCCCGGGTCGGGGGCATTTTTGGCCCAAAGGCTATAATTTGAACAATCTTAGTAAAGGTCCTCCAGGTAAAGCTTCATACCAAATATTAAAGACGTGGGCCTGCTGGTTTCAGAGAAGAAGATTTTTTAATGATTTTCCCTATATAAGCCTATGTAAAACCATAGGCCCCTGGGGGGGGGGGGGGGGGGGGGCATTTTGGCCCCCAGGGCTATAATTTGAAAAATCTTGGTAGAGGTCCACTAGATGAAGCTTCACACCAAATATCAAAGATCTAGGCCTTGCGGTTTCAGAGAAGATTTTTAAAGATTTTCCCTGTATAAGTCTATGTAAAAACAAAGGCCCCCGGGGCGGGGGCATTTTTGGCCCAAAGGCTATAATTTGAACAATCTTAGTAAAGGTCCTCCAGGTAAAGCTTCAAACCAAATATTAAAGACGTGGGCCTGCTGGTTTCAGAGAAGAAGATTTTTTAATGATTTTCCCTATATAAGCCTATGTAAAACCATAGGCCCCCGGGGCGGGGGCATTTTGGCCCCCAGGGCTATAATTTGAACAATCTTGGTAGAGGTCCACTAGATGAAGCTTCACACCAAATATCAAAGATCTGGGCCGTGCGGTTTCAGAGAAGAAGATTTTTAAAGATTTTCCCTGTATAAGCCTATGTAAAACCAAAGGCCCCCTAGCGGGGGCATTTTTGGCCCTTAGGTAATAATTTGAACAATCTTAGTAGAGGTCCATCAGGTAAAGCTTCACACCAAATATTATAGACCTGGGCCTTGTGGTTTCAGAGAAGATTTTTTAATGATTTTCCAAATATAAGCCTATGTAAAACCAAAGGCCCCTGTGGCGGGGGCATTTTGGCCCCCAGGGCTATAATTTGAACAATCCTGAAAGAGGTCCACTAGATGAAGCTTCACACCAAATATCAAAGATCTGGGCCGTGCGGTTTCAGAGAAGAAGATTTTTAAAGATTTTCCCTGTATAAGCCTATGTAAAACCAAAGGCCCCCGGCGCGGGGGCATTTTTGGCCCTAAGGCTATAATTTGAACAATCTTAGTAGAGGTCCACCAGGTAAAGCTTCACACCAAATATTAAAGACCTGGGCCTTGTGGTTTCAGAGAAGAAGATTTTTTAATGATTTTCCCTATATAAGCCTATGTAAAACCATAGGCCCCGGGGCGGGGGCATTTTGGCTCCCAGGGCTATAATTTGAACAATCTTGGTAGAGGTCCACTAGATGAAGCTTCACACCAAATATCAAAGATCTGGGCCGTGCGGTTTCAGAGAGGAAGATTTTTAAAGATTTTCCCTGTATAAGCCTATGTAAAACCAAAGGCCCCCGGGGCGGGGGCATTTTTGGCCCTAAGGCTATAATTTGAACAATCTTAGTAGAGGTCCACCAGGTAAAGCTTCACAACAAATATTAAAGACCTGGGCCTTCTGGTTTCAGAGAAGAAGATTTTTTAATGATTTTCCCCATATAAGCCTATGTAAAACCAAAGGCCCCTGGGGCGGGGGCATTTTGGCCCCCAGGGCTTTAATTTGAACAATCCTGGTAGAGGTCCACTAGATGAAGCTTCACACCAAATATCAAAGATCTGGGCCGTGCGGTTTCAGAGAAGAAGATTTTTTAATGATTTTCCCTATATAAGCCTATGTAAAACCAAAGGCCCCTGTGGTGGGGGCATTTTGGCCCCCAGGGCTATAATTTGAAAAATCCTGGTAGAGGTCCACTAGATGAAGCTTCACACCAAATATCAAAGATCTGGGCCGTGCGGTTTTAGAGAAGAAGATTTTTAAAGATTTTCCCTGTATAAGCCTATGTAAAACCAAAGGCCCCCGGGGCGGGGGCATTTTTGGCCCTAAGGCTATAATTTGAACAATCTTAGTAGAGGTCCACTAGGTATTCACACCAAATATTAAAGACCTGGGCCTTGTGGTTTCAAAGAAGATTTTTTAATGATTTTCCCTATATAAGCCTATGTAAAACCATAGGCCCCGGGGCGGGGGCATTTTGGCCCCCAGGGCTATAATTTGAAAAACCCTGGTAGAGGTCCACTAGATGAAGCTTCACACCAAATATCAAAGATCTGGGCCGTGCGGTTTCAGAGAAGAAGATTTTTAAAGATTTTCCCTGTATAAGCCTATGTAAAACCAAAGGCCCCCGGGGCGGGGGCATTTTTGGCCCTAAGGCTATAATTTGAACAATCTTAGTAGAGGTCCACCAGGTAAAGCTTCACACCAAATATTAAAGACCTGGGCCTTGTGGTTTCAGAGAAGAAGATTTTTTAATGATTTTCCCCATATAAGCGTATGTAAAACCAAAGGCCCCTGGGGCGGGGGCATTTTGGCCCCCAGGGCTTTAATTTGAACAATCCTGGTAGAGGTCCACTAGATGAAGCTTCACACCAAATATTAAAGATCACGGCCATGCGGTTTCAGAGAAGAAGATTTTTAAAGATTTTCCCTGTATAAGCCTATGTAAAACCAAAGGCCCCCGGGGCGGGGGCATTTTTGGCCCTAAGGCTATAATTTGAACAATCTTAGTGGAGGTCCACCAGGTAAAGCTTCACACCAAATATTAAAGACCTGGGCCTTGTGGTTTCAGAGAAGAAGATTTTTAAATGATTTTCCCTATATAAGCCTATGTAAAACCAAAGGCCCCCGGGGCGGGGGCATTTTGGCCCCCAGGGCTTTAATTTGAACAATCTTGGTAGAGGTCCACTAGATGAAGCTTCATACCAAATATCAAAGACCTGGGACTTGCGGTTTCAGAGAAGAAGATTTTTAAAGTTTTCATTTAAAAAATCTATTTTTAGCTCCTGTGACCCAGATGTGCAATGGACCGGAACCATTTGAACAATTTTGAAAGGGGACCACCTAAGGATCATTGCTATGAAGTTTGGTCAAAATCTGATCAGTGGTTTAGGAGGAGATGTCATTTGAAGAATAAGTTTACGCACGCCCACACGCACGCACTGAAGACGGACGACGGACGAAAAGTGATCACAAAAGCCCACCTTGTCACTACGTGACAGGTGAGCTAAAAACAAAACTTTTTTTACCTCTGACCTCTTAATAATAATAATAATAATAATCGACCTTATTTATAGAGGGTAACACATTTAGTAAACTAGTACTAATCTTCCATGTGGCCCTCTTTTCCTGGGTAGAACCAGTACTAAGCAATGTGGATAAAGTTTCTTGCTCAAGGAAACAACACTTGCCGCTCGTGGGGTTCGAACCCGGTACCTCTCGATCCCGAGGCCGATACTTTACCACTGCACCACAGTGCTCCACATAGTATGACCTTGATCTTGGAGGTACCGACCTGGGTCTAGCGTGCACCACATCGTCTCATGTTGGTTAACATTCAGCCAAGTAATTTCACAATCTATCCAGGAATAAGAAAGTTATTGACTGAACACTAAACAAGAGGCTCAATGAGCCTAACCGCTCACTGAGGAACATTTTAGTTAGCTGTTTGACTCATGGTCTTTGAGCATAATAATTTTTTTATAAATTCTTCCTAATGGAACACGGAATTGTCAATTTGGACCCTAGGTGCAGGTTTGGTAGGATTAATGTAGGGGACCACTTGACATTGCTACATGCTTATTATGTAAGCTCTGGGCCTAGTGGTTTCAGAGAAGAAGATTTTTGAAGTTTGTTTTTTTCCATTATAAGTCTATGGGGGCTAAGGGGCCCAAGGGCGCAGCCAGTTTAGACCCCAGGGGCATGATTGGCACAATTTATGTAGGGGACCAGTTGACATTGCTACATGCTTAATATGTAAGCTCTGGGCCTAGTGGTTTCAGAGAAATTTTTTTTTTAATTTTGTCCCATTGTAAGTCTATGGGAGCTATATGTTGCCATGGCAACACCAGTTTCAATCTGAATTACCCCAAAACATACCGCATCTTCTCCCCCAATCAGATACTGCTTCTCATGAAATTTAATCATGATTGGCCAAGTGGCTTTAAAGATATACTTATTTGAAAATGTGAACGGACGCCGGACCATTGGCATACCAATATCTCACATGAGCCTTCGGCTCAAGTGAGCTAATAATACTAGTGGTTTCAGAGAAGAAGATTTTTTAAGCTTTTTTTCCATTATAAATCTATGGGGACTAAGGGGCCCAAGGGCGTGGCCAGTTTAGATCCAAGGGGCATGATTGGCACAATTTATGTAGGGGACCACATGACATTGTTACATGCTTCATATGTAAGCTCTGTGCCTAGCAGTTTTTCAGAGAAGACGATTTTTAAAGCTTTTTTTCCATTATAAGTCTATGGGGGCTAAGGGGCCCCTGGGCGTGGCCAGTTTAGACCCCAGGGGCAGGATTGGCACAATTTATGTAGTGGACCACTTGACATTGCTACATGCTTCATATGTAAGCCCTGTGCCTAGCGGTTTTAGAGAAGAAGATTTTTTAAGCTTTAATTTCCATTATAAGTCTATGGGGGTTAAGGGACTCCGGGGCGTGGCCAGTTTAGACCCCAGGGGCATGATTGGCACAATTTATGTAGTGGACCACTTGACATTGCTACATGCTTCATATGTAAGCTCACGGCCTATTGGTTTCAGAGAAGAAGATTTTTTTAGCTTTTTTCCATTATAAGTCTATGGGGGCTAAGGGGCCCCGGGGCGTGGCCAGTTTAGACCCCAAGGGCATGATTGACACAATTTATGTAGAAGACCACTTGACATTGCTACATGCTTAAAATGTAAGCTCTGTGCCTAGCGGTTTCAGAGAAGAAGCTTTTTTTCCATTATAAGTCTATGGGGGCTAAGGGGACCCAGGGCGTGGCCAGTTTAGATCCCAGGGGCATGATTGGCACAATTTATGTAGGGGACCACTTGACATTGCTACATGCTTAATATGTAAGCTCTGGGCCTAGTGGTTTCAGAGAAGAAGCTTTTTTTAAGCTTTTTTTCCATTACAAGTCTATGGGAGCTAAGGGACCCCGGGGCGTGGCCAGTTTAGACCCCAGGGGCATGATTGGCACAATTTATGTAGAGGACCACTTGACATTGCTACATGCTTAATATGTAAGCTCTGTGCCTAGCGGTTTTAGAGAAGAAGATTTTTTAAGCTTTTATTTCCATTATAAGTCTATGGGGGTTAAGGGACCCCGGGGCATGGCCAGTTTAGACCCCAGGGGCATGATTGGCACAATTTATGTAGGGGACCACTTGACATTGCTACATGCTTCATATGTAAGCTCTGGGCCTATTGGTTTCAGAGTAGAAGATTTTTTTAGCTTTTTTCCCATTATAAGTCTATGGCAGCTAAGGGGCCCCCGGGCTTGGCCAGTTTAGACCCCTGGGGCATAATTGGCACAATTTATGAAGAGGACCACTTGACATTGCTACATGCTTAATATGTAAGCTCTGTGCCAAGCGGTTTCAGAAAAGAAGATTTTTCAAGCTTTTATTTCTATGGGGGGTTAAGGGACCCCGGGCGTGACCAGTTTAGACCACAGGGGCATGATTGGCACAATTTATGTAGGGGACCACTTGACATTGCTACATGCTTCAAATGTAAACTCTCGGCCTATTGGTTTCAGAGAAGAAGATTTTTTAAGTTTTTCCCATTGTAAGTCTATGGGAGCTATATGTTGCCATGGCAACAAGAGTTTCCATCTGATCTATAATGCATCTTTTCCCCATACCTGATAATGCTTCTCATGAAATTTAATCATGATTGGCCAACTGGCTTTAAAGATATACTTAGTTGAAAATGTGAACGGACGCAAACGCCGGATCATTGGCATACTAATACCTCACATGAGCCTTCGGCTCAGGTGAGCTAAAAAGGCCCCTTTTTGTCCTTTTACCTGTTAGTACGACCTTGACATCTGAGGTACCAACTTGGGTCATGCATGCAACACATCGTCTCATGGTGGTTAACATTTCTGCCAAGTAATTTCAAAATCCATCTAAAAATAAGAAAGTTATTGACAGAACACAAAAAAGGCTCTTTTTTTACCTTAAACCTCTATGTATGACCTTGACCTTTCAATTACCAAACTGGGTCCTGCTTGCAACACATCACCTCATGGTGTTTAACATTTCTGCAATGCAATTTCAAAATCCATCTAAAAATAAGAAAGTTATTGACCAAACAAAAAAAGGCCCCTTTTTTGACCCTTGACCTCTATGTATGACCTTGACATTTTAGGTACCGAACTGAAACATGCATGCAACACATCGTCTCATGATAGTTAACATTTTTGCCAAGCCACTTCAAATTTTATCTAAAAATAAGCAAGTTATTGACAAAACCCGAAAAAAGGCCCCTTTTTTTACCTTTGACCTCTAAGTATCACCTTGACCTTTGAGGTACCAACCTGGATCATGCACGCAACACATCGTCTTATATTGGTTAACATTTCTGCCAAGTGATTTTAAAATCCATCTCAAAATAAGAAAGATATTGACCAAACATGAAAAAAAGACCCCTTTTTTGACCTTTGACCTCTAAGTATGACCTTGACCTTTGAGGTACCGACCTGCCTCATACAAACCACACATTGTCTTATGGTTGTTAATATTTCTGCCAAGTAATTTTAAAATCCATCTAAAAATAAGAAAGTTATTGACCGGACACGATTTGCCCATACATATATACATACCGACAAACTTTCAAGGGAGATAATTCAAAAAGTATAAATGCG
Source organism: Lucinisca nassula (assembly GCA_963580285.1). Classification (NCBI taxonomy): domain Eukaryota; kingdom Metazoa; phylum Mollusca; class Bivalvia; order Lucinida; family Lucinidae; genus Lucinisca; species Lucinisca nassula. The sequence continues at coordinate 63,294,678 of OY757018.1, read as the reverse complement.
AGAGTTATAGTTTTTGTGCTCTGCACGTTGTCTAATGCTGATCAATATTTATATGAAGTTTCGTGAAGATAGCTTGAACGGTTTTGAAGTTATAGAGCGGACACGAATGTGTGACTGATGGACAGATGGACAGCCGGACCGACAGACAGAAAGACAGATGGACATACAGACGCCCGGGGGGGAAAACAATATGTCTTTCCGAAAAAAAAATTTTCGGGGGAGACATAATTAGGTTTAACCCTGTTTTACTATATAAAAGTGGGTTTCAAGGGGGTCAAAATTATATAGGCATGTTTTCTTGATGGGGTTTCCTGTACAAAAAGGGTTAACAGAAGGTTGAAGCAGACAACTAAATTCCTGCACTAGAATCTGTAAATTAAAACATACCAACCTTACATGTAGCATCATTAAAATTTATACTGGTTAGAGCCGTGCTGCTGATGTCAGCCTTTTGCTGGGTAGAAGACTGCCAGATGAGGTCACGATTACAATCAAATTCTATGTCCATAGATAGGTTGCAGTTAAGCCCTGTGCCATTGTATTTCCCACCATTTTTAAAATGTGCTTGGAACTTTGTCTCTTTGTCACCTGGTACTGAAATAAATTGTTATAAAGAAAAATACACCACAACCTCTTTATAAAACTATATATATTGTTAAGTTCTAAAGCAGAGTGCTAAAAAGTGGCCGATGTATATTAACATACCTTAAATACAGCAAAAATTCCTATATTAAGACCACCTTTGGGACTGTTCAAAAGACCACTTTTGAAAAGGTTCAAAGGTGGCCTCACACTAGAGTGCACTGGATGTAGAAACCACAAAGAAAATGCACTGAAACCTTCTAAATATGCTTTCAAAAGCATAATTAATTTTGTCTTCATTTTAGGTGGTTCTAATAGCGGAAATTATAACTGTATTTACAATACATTTGAGCCAGCGCACAACAAAATCTACAATGAGGCCTGTGCAACCAGCCAAGACTCAGATCAGCCTGTGTATCCGTGCAGTCTGATCAGAGTCTTTGCTGTTCGCCTGAGCCTTCTATAGCCTCTGGTTATTCACAAGGCAACAAGAAAATGCTCCAACCATGCTGACCTGATGGGCCGGCTGAACTGAGTCTTCGACCATAGCACAGGTCCTTTTGTAGGTTCTGTCATGCGCCGGCTATTTTGTACTGAAAAGAATCTTCCAACTTATATATAGGAGGTGCCCATTCAAAGTTTAGGGGTTTTGTGTTCTTCAAAATTTACTTGGACAAGAAAGCAGTCTGAGGGACAGCCAAATCCCCCGCCGCACTTTGTATCAAGGCTCAACCATGTGACCTTCACCTGTGACCTTGAGTTGGCATGGTCATTTTATGGGTTCTGCACATCAGCTCACTGAGGGGGATATTTCACAAAAATTTAATGAAAATCCTTCCAGGTGTAAAGGAGATATGGAATAGACACAAAATTCCAAGTTTCAATCTCGGGTCCTTCACCTGTGACCTTGACCAAAAGCATGTGACCAAATTCGACATTGGTGCAAAATGGGTCAAAATCAATCCAGGCTCATCACTTGAACAAATTACAATAGGTTAGAGTCCCCACTGCTATAACATCTTTTTACCATCAAGGCTGCTATAGCATCTTTTTCCGATCATGGCCGCTATAACATCTTTTTACCATCAAGGCTGCTATAACATATTTTTATCATCAAAGTTGCTATAGCATTTTTTTACCATAAACGTTGCTATGAGTGAGTGAGTGTTTGAGTTTTACGTCCCACCAACACATAAGGTCATACGGAGACGGGACCTTGGTTTAAAGACTCATCCGAAAGTCTGGAGAAGCCCGGGATCGATCCTGTGATCCCTGGTTTACAAGGTGAGTAGCATAACCACAACACCACGGAGGCTTCTCCATAAATGTTGCTATAACATCTTTTTACCATCAAGGCTGCTATAACATCTTATACCATCAAGTTTGCTATAACATCTTTTTACCATCAAGGCTACTATGACATATTTTTACCATCAAGGTTTCTATAACATCTTTCTACCACCAATACTGCTTTAACATTTCTGCTATAACATCTTTTTACCATCAAGGTTGCTATAACATCTTTTTATCATCAAAGTTGCTTAGCATTTTTATAACATAAATGTTGCTATAACCTCATTTTACCATCAAGGTTGCTATAACATCTTTTTACCATCAAGGCTGCTATAACATCTTATACCATCAAGTTTGCTATAACATCTCTTTACCACCAAGGCTGCTATAACATCTTATACCATCAAGTTTGCTATAACATCTTTTTACCATCAAGGCTACGAAAACATTTTTTTACCATCAAGGTTGCTATAACATCTTTTTACCATCAAGGTTGCTTTAACATCTTTTTACCATCAAGGTTGCTATAACATCTTTTTACCAATAGATGCAATAGTTTTCAAAATAGATATGGTTTTGACTTTTCCCATAAAAAAGTCTATGCAACCAAATCAGGCCTTTGTTTAAAATAGGTCAAGGGATCATCATTTGGACAAACTGTAATTGCGTGAGTCCCTCATGCTACATAACAAGTTTCATGACAACTAGCCCACAGTTTCCAGAGGAAAAGATTTTTAAGGGTTTTACCTTATGGGCATGGCAGCCATTTTGGTCATGTGACTAGGACCCTGTGAACAAACTTTCCTACCCCAATGCCACAGATGACTTAAATTGGCCCAGTGGTTTCAGAAGAGAAAATGTACAAAAATGCTGACAGACAGACAGAAAGACAGACAGAGCCTTGCCACACTATAAGCTCACCAATGAGCCTTAGGCTCAGGTAAGATTAAATATATGCCAGCCTTGGTAGCTCAGTCTCATATGTGTCTGCCTGGCAGTGCCTTGTGGACTAGAGGAAGCAGCTTTGATCCTTGCCAGGTCAGACAATATTCTTCATGGAGCCTGTTAACCCATTTAGTACCGGAAACCCCAAAATGGGTAGTTGGCAAACAGTGCAGCCCCAGATCAGACAACGCAGAAGAATGCAGCGTCTGATCAAGGCCTACACTGTTTGCAAAACGTTCAGCCAATTTCCAAGTAGATTTTGGAGAAAACACAACCTGACAACCCTAAATTTTGAAATGGATTCATGCTATTTATAAGGAGGAAGATTTCATTCAGTACAAAAAGGGTTAAAGAAGTATTTTCGTGTCATTCTCTCTTCTGCTAGTTCAAGAAAGGCAGTTGTCAGTTTCGGTCTTTCATGTAGACCCCAGGAACAAGCTCTCCTTCCCGACCATATGGATGCTCCATATAAAATTTGACTACATTTGGCCGAGTGGTTTCAGAGAATAAGCTGTTTGAAAATGCTGACAGAAAAGATACAGATGACAACCGAACCTAACCATGCTATAAGCTCACCAACAATTTAGCCTTTGTTCTCAGCTAGGTGAGCTCAACTTTTTACAATTACAGGTGACTCTCACTATGCCAAAGTCGAAGGGACCAAAGAAATTACTTCGAATTATCAGTAGTTTGAGATAACAAACAAACACATCATCCAGGCCTAATGAGTACTGGACTTCAAAGTGCACCAGGATGAACATTGGTACATGTCATGATCTGTATACTGATTGATTTGGGTTTTTTAAGGTAACCGGGTGCTAGAAGCACATTGGGGCTGTATAAGTTTTCAACATTGCGTATATACTGGCGTATTTCAATTGCTACTGGGTATCTATTTGCATAACTGTGTATCAAATGTGATGTATATATATGATATATACATAAAATGAACAACTGATTTTTTCTTACCCCTAGGTATTTTTACACACTTGCCCCTTTAAAATTGTTTTTATTGTTTGTTTTATGTTCTCCTATTTAAAAGTGTTTTAAGAAAGCAAAACATTAAAACTGTCAGAATTGCAGGATGAATTTGTATTTCAATGGATGCCACTGGCACTCATATCAAATTATTAGATTGTCTATTAGTAAAATTGCAGCAGTCAAATGTGTAAAGACAGGAAGGCATTTCTATTGTTATTAAAACTAAATTGCGAACTTAATTATGTCCTTGCTAAATGGGAAAGTTTGTTGATAAATAAATGATAAATAACAATTCAGTTTGTATATTTTTAACACATCACCAATCACATGGCTGAACTGACAACAACATTCTCCATAGTTTCACTTTGCACAGTAATGGCGGATTATTCAATTTGCTAATTTGAACTTCGACATAAGCATAATTGTAAAAGTAGGTACTGGACATAAAAAATCACTTCAAGATATCCAATTTTTTCAAGATATCTGGTTTTGACATACATGTACACGGAGTTAAAATGTTTAAAATACAGTATTCGCCCTAATTACCGCACCGTGCGCTTAGTTATTTCAAAATTGTGTCAAAAATTGGTGGTGAAAAATCTACCTAATTAGCGCACACACGATGCGAAAATAGCTTCTGAGATTATGCATGCTGCTAGTTAATGGGACAGAAAACAGGATACTAAAGCATTGCTTTCACTGTTGAAGAAATAACGGTAAGTTTTTTTTATAGATTTCCTGTGAGCGCTTCAAGGGGAGGTTACTGTAAAGTGTGCGCTTATGCATTTTCTTTTTAAAAATAGCTTTGGTGTGCGCTTATAGGAGCATGTGCGGTAATTAGGGCGAATACTGTATATTGAAAATATTCGGGAGTGAAAAATGACTTCGAGATAAGTGATACTATCCAGATAGCCGAAGTTGAGATAGCCAGAGTAACCTGTAGTTATCTGATGATAAGCAAGGTAAGATGAGCATTTCTGACACCAGTTTATGTAAATTGCAGACCGCATGGTCTGGTGTGCAAAAGGTAACTTTATGTTACTTACTGTTTTCAAACTGTGTGTCATTTTCATTATATGACCCAAGTTTGTATGTCTTGATCCCAGTCTGTTCCTTGACAGCTATACAGGCTGTTGTGTTCATCAAAGATGTTTCTGTTTCAGAGCAATTGTAGGCATGGCAGAATGACAGAAGAAATTCACAGTTGGACACGTTGGCTGCAGAACTGGATTTCAAACAGTTAGTTGTCTGTTCAACTTTGTTTGTGCTATATGACCAGACCCTGAAAAATACTTCTAAAATTTTGACCGAGTTTAAGTTGTTTGGTTATGGCCTGATAAATACGCACCCAAAAGCATTATAGAGTTATGGCCCTTTGTCAGAATGTAGGCCGTGTGATGGTAAGTATGTGTGTGAAATTTCATGAGAGAAGGGCAAACACTTTTGAAGTTATGCGTATAATGACCGAGGTTAAGTTTTTGGTTAAGACGTGACAAACACACGGACAAAAGCAATATAGTTCTGGCCCTTTGTCAGAATGTAGGTCTTGTGATTGTTAGTATGAGTGTGAAGTTTCATGAGAGTAGGGGTAATACTTATGATGAAGTTATGACCGGTTAAATGTTTTGGTTTAAATGTGACAAACTGACTGACAAGGTGATTACTATAGGGCACCCAAAATAGTGTGGGGGCCCTAATTAAGAAGGGAAGTACCTCCGTAAATAGTGTTGGCAGTGTTATGGTTCTTGCATTCTGCAATTTCTCTCATAGCCCCTATCAGTGTATCAAATTTCAATAAATTACCTTTAAAACTTTTAGCGATATGCTTCGGACAAGCTTAATATAGCAAAAACTAAAAAGGGAGATAACTCTGTAATTAAATTGTGACAGAGTTACGGTTCTTGCACTCTGCACTTCCTCTGATGGCCATCTATCAATGTATCAAGTTTCACTTAATTCCCTTATATATCAGAGATATGCTCCAGACAAGCTTTTCATTGAAATAGTTAATAAGGGAAGTAACTCCATAAATACTGGTGACAGGGTTATGGTTCTTGCATTCTGTGATTCCCCTCATCGCTCTCTATCAGTATATCAAGTTTCACTTAATTACCTGTAATACTTTTAGAGATATAGAGTGTGTAGGACAGACGGACGGTCAGACAGACGGACAAAGGGGTGACTATATGCTCTCCCTTCGGGAAGCATAAAAATGTCACCGAAAACTGACATCTCAAGAAAAACTGAAAAACATTCAGGGGAGGAAACTCTTTTGAAATATTATGAAACTAGAAATGCGTCCATAGGACACAGATGCCCCCCCCCCCCCCCACTGAAAATATGTCTATGTTTTTATTCATCCATAGAAAGTTATTGACCGTGTTTAAGTTTTGGACCCTTTTTTTCAGATTTGACCTCTAAGTATGACCTTAACCTTGGAGGTAAGGGCCATGGTTTTGTGTGAGGCAGATTGTTTCATGATGGCAAACATTTCTGCCAAGTTATTTCAAAATCCATCCAGAGATAAGAAAGTTATTGACTGTGTTTAACTTTCGAAACATTTTTTTTACCTTTGACCTCTACGTATGACCTTGACCTTGGAGGTACGGACCTAGGTTTTGCATGTTACACGTCGTCTCATGACGGTTAACATTTCTGCTGAGTAATTTTAAAATCCATCAAGAAATAAGGAAGTTATTGGCTGTGTTTAAGTTTCAGACGCACAGACGGATGGGCGGACGAACGGACTGACAGACAGGGCAACGCTATATGCCCTTTCAACCATTCTTCGAATGGCGGGGGCATTAAAAGTGCTAGATGGAAAATTAAAAAAAAATAGTGACCAGAACAGTCTTGTTATCTTTAGAACAGATTCATAAAAGAGTTAGCGGGAAAATTTCAAGAAATAGTGACTGGAATAGACTCCCTAGAGAGTCATAAAAGAGCTAGTGGGGGTGGGGGGATGTTTTTCAGAAAGAGTGACCAGAACAGTCCCACTACAGACTCATAAAACAGCTAGAGGGAAAATTTCCAGCAAAAGTGACCAGAACAGTCTCACTACAGACTCATAAAAGTGCTGGTGGGAAAATTTCCAGAAATAGTGACCTCAACAGTCTCACAACAGACTCATAAAAGTGCTGGTGGGAAATATTCCATACAGTTTAGGAGTTATGGCCCGGACACGGTTTACTATATGGTACTAAGTCAAGGGCAGATAATCCAAAAACCAAAAATGCAAGAGTTGTCTTCCTTGATCATAATACATCATCTCAGTGTGATGAATGCGCCTGTGAAGTTTCATGAATATATTCCATACAGTTTAGGAGATATGGACGACACAACATACCATTTGACTATATATGGATGTAAGTCAAGAGCAGATAATTCAAAAACTAAACAAGCAGCAGTTGTCTTCCTTGTTCATGACACATTGCCCAAGTATGATGGATGCACCTGTAAAGTTTCATGATTATATTCCATACTGTTTAGGAGTTATGGCCCAGACACGGGTTACTATATGGTACTAAGTCAAGGGCAGATAATTCAAAAACCAAAAATGCAAGAGTTTTCTTCCTTATTCATGAAACATCGTCTCAGTGTGATGAATGCACCTGTGAAGTTTCATGATGTATTCCATACGGTTTAGGAGTTATGGCCCGGACACAGTTTACTATATGGTACTTAGTCAAGGGCAGATAATTCAAAAACCAAAAACGCAAGGTTGTCTTCCTTGTTCATGACACATCGTCTACGTGTGATGAATGCACCTGTGAAGTTTCATGAATATATTCCATACGGTTTAGGAGTTATGGCCCAGACACGACATACCTTTTGACTATATATGGATGTAAGTCAAGGGCAGATAATTCAAAAACAAAACAAGGAGAAGTTGTCTTCCTTGTTCATGACACATCGTCCAAGTATGATGGATGCACCTGTGAAGTTTCATGATTATATTCCATACGGTTTAGGAGTTATGGCCTGGACAGGGTTTACTATATGGTACTAAGCCAAGGGCAGATAATTCAAAAACCAAATATGGACAAATGTCTTCCTTGTTCATGACACATCGTCTCAGTGTGATGAATGCACCTGTGAAGTTTCATGAATATATTCCATATGGTTTAGGAAGTATGGCCCGGACACGGTTTACTATATGGTACTAATCAAGGGCAGATAATTCAAACAAGAGGGCCATGATGGCCCTGGATCGCTCACCTGATCCATAGTGTAACAAGTGGGCCCCAAAGAGGGCCATTATTGGCCCCAGGGCTTTAATTTGCATAATGTTGAGCGAGGTCTTAAAGTTGAAGCTTCATACCAAACATCAACAAAGGCTATAATTTGAACAATCTTGGCAAAGGTCCACTAGATGAAGCTACACATCAAAAATCAAAGACCTGGGCCTAGCGGTTTCAGAGAAGAAGATTTTTAAAGATTTTCCCTATATAAGACTATGTAAAACCAAAGGGCCCCGGGACGGGGGCATTTTTGGCCCCAGCACTATAATTTGAACAATCTTGGTAGGGGTCCACTAGATGAAGCTTCATACCAAATATCAAAGACCTGGGCCTTGTGGTTTCAGAGAAGAAGATTTTTAAAGATTTTCCCTATATAAGCCAATGTAAAACCAAAGGGCCCCATGACGGGGGCATTTTTTGTCCCAGCACAAAAATTTGAACAATCTTGGTAGGGGTCCACTAGATGAAGCTTCATTCCAAATATCAAAGTCCTGGGCCTTGTGGTTTCAGAGAAGAAAATTTTTAAAGATTTTCCCTATATAAGCCAATGTAAAACCAAAGGGCCCCGTGGTGGGGGCATTTTTAGTCCCCACCACGGGGGGGGGGGGGGGGGGGGGGGGGGGGGGGGGCATTTTTTTAGGCCCCAGCACTATAATTTGAACAATCTTGGTAGGGGTCCACTAGATGAAGCTTCATACCAAATATCAAAGACCTGGGCCTTGTGGTTTCAGAGAAGAAGATTTTTAAAGATTTTCTCTATATAAGCTTATGTAAAACCAAAGGGCCCGGGGGCGGGGGCATTTTTGGCCCCAGCACTATAATTTGAACAATCTTGGTAGGGGTCCATTAGATGAAGCTTCATACCAAATATCAAAGACCTGGGCCTTGTGGTTTCAGAGAAGAAGATTTTTTAAGATTTTCCCTATATAAGCCAATGTAAAACCAAAGGGCCCCGTGGTGGGGGCATTTTTTGTCCCAGCACTAAAATTTGAACTATCTTGGTAAGGGTCCACTAGATGAAGCTTCATACCAAATATCAAAGTCCTAGGCCTTGTGGTTTCAGAGAAGAAGATTTTTAAAGATTTTCCCTATATAAACCTATGTAAAACCAAAGGGCCCCGGGGCGGGGGCATTTTTGGCCCCAGCACTATAATTTGAACAATCTTGGTAGGGGTCCACTAGATGAAGCTTCATACCAAATATCAAAGACCTGGGCCTTGTGGTTTCAGAGAAGAAGATTTTTAAAGATTTTCCCTATATAAGCCTATGTAAAACCAAAGGGCCCCACGGCGGGGGCATTTTTGGCCCCAGCACTATAATTTGAACAATCTTGGTAGGGGTCCCTTAGATGAAGCTTCATACCAAATATCAAAGACCTGGGCCTTGTGGTTTCAGAGAAGAAGATTTTTTAAGTTTTTGGTTAAAAAAATCTATTTTTGGCTCCTGTGACCTAGATGTGCAACAGGCCAGAACCATTTGAACAACTTTGAAAGGGGACCACCTAAGGATCATTCCTGTGAAGTTTGGTCAAAATCCGATCAGTGGTTTAGGAGGAGATGTCCTTTAAAGAAATTGTTTACGGACGGACGGACGCACGGACGGACGGACGGACGCACGGACGGACGGACGGACGCACGACGGACGACGGACAAAAAGTGATCCCAAAAGCTCACCTCGTCACCACGTGACGGTGAGCTAAAAACCCAAAACGCAAGAGTTGTCTTTTTTGTTCATGACAAATTGTCTCAGTGTGATGAATGCACCTGTGAAGTTTCATGAACACATTCCATAGGGTTTAGGAGTTATGGCCCGGACAGTATTTACTATATGGTACTTAGTCAAGGGCAGATAATTCAAAAACCAACTAGAAAAAGTGTCCATAGGACACTGATGTCCCCGCCAAATGCCATTCATAAACAAGAGGGCCATGATGGCCCTGGATCGCTCACCTGATCCATAGTGAAACAAGTGGGCCCCAGAGAGGGCCATTATTGGCCCCAGGGCTTTAATGTACATAATGTTGAGGAAGGTCTTAAAGGTGAAGCTTCATACCAAACATCAACAAAGGCTATAATTTGAACAATCTTGGCAAAGGTCCACAAGATGAAGCTACACATCAAATATCAAAGACCTGGGCCTAGCGGTTTCAGAGAAGATTTTTGAAAGATTTTGCCTATATAAGCCTATGTAAAACCAAAGGGCCCCGGGACGGGGGCATTTTTTGCCCCAGCACTATAATTTGAACAATCTTGGTAGGAGTCCACTAGATGAAGCTTCATACCAAATATCAAAGTCCTGGGCCTTGTGGTTTCAGAGAAGAAGATTTTTAAAGGTTTTTCCTATATAAGCCTATGTAAAACCAAAGGGCCCCGGGGCAGGGGCATTTTTGGCCCCAGTACTATAATTTGAACAATCTTGGTAGGGGTCCACTAGATGAATCTTCATACCAAATATCAAAGACCTGGGCCTTGTGGTTTCAGAGAAGAAGATTTTTAAAGATTTTCCCTATATAAGCCAATGTAAAACCAAAGGGCCCCGTGGCGCGGGCATTTTTTGTCCCAGCACTATAATTTGAACAATCTTGGTAGGGGTCTACTAGATGAAGCTTCATACCAAATATCAAAGTCCTGGGCCTTGTGGTTTCAGAGAAGAAGATTTTTAAAGATTTTCCCTATATAAGCCTATGTAAAACCAAAGGGCCCCGGGGCGGGGGCATTTTTGGCCCCAGCACTATCATTTGAACAATCTTGGTAAGGGTCCACTAGATGAAGCTTCATACCAAATATCAAAGACCTGAGCCTTGTGGTTTCAGAGAAGAAGATTTTTAAAGATTTTCCCTATATAAGCCAATGTAAAACCAAAGGGCCCTGCGGCGGGGGCATTTTTTGTCCCAGCACTAAAATTTGAACAATCTTGGTAGGGGTCCACTAGATGAAGCTTCATACGAAATATCAAAGTCCTGGGCCTTGTGGTTTCAGAGAAGAAAATTTTTAAAGATTTTCCCTATATAAGCCTATGTAAAACCAAAGGGCCCCGGGGCGGGGGCATTTGTGGCCCCAGCACTATAATTTGAACAATCTTGGTAGGGGTCTACTAGATGAAGCTTCATACCAAATATCAAAGTCCTGGGCCTTGTGGTTTCAGAGAGGAAGATTTTTAAAGATTTTCCCTATATAAGCCTATGTCAAACCAAAGGGCCCCGGGGCAGGGGCATTTTTGGCCCCAACGCTATAATTTAAACAATCTTGGTAGGGGTCCACTAGATGAAGCTTCATACCAAATATCAAAGACATGAGCCTTGTGGTTTCAGAGAAGAAGATTTTTAAAGATTTTCCCTATATAAGCCAATGTAAAACCAAAGGGCCCCATGGCGGGGGCATTTTTTGTCCCAGCACTAAAATTTGAACAATCTTGGTAGGGGTCCACTAGATGAAGCTTCATACCAAATATCAAAGTCCTGGGACTTGTGGTTTCAGAGAAGAAGATTTTTAAAGATTTTCCCTATATAAGTCTATGTAAAACCAAAGGGCCCCGGGGCGGGGGCATTTTTGGCCCCAGCACTGTAATTTGAACAATCTTGGTAGGGGTCCACTAGATGAAGCTTCATACCAAATATCAAAGACCTGGGCCTTGTGGTTTCAGAGAAGAAGATTTTTAAAGATTTTCCCTATATAAGCCAATGTAAAACCAAAGGGCCCCGTGGCGGGGGCATTATTTGTTCCAGCACTAAAATTTGAACAATCTTGGTAGGGGTCCACTAGATGAAGCTTCATACCAAATATCAAAGTCCTGGGCCTTGTGGTTTCAGAGAAGAAGATTTTTAAAGATTTTCCCTATATAAGCCTATGTAAAACCAAAGGGACCCGGGGCGGGGGCATTTTTGGCCCCAGCACTATAATTTGAACAATCTTGGTAGGGGTTCACTAGATGAAGCTTCATACCAAATATCAAAGACCTGGGCCTTGTGGTTTCAGAGAAGAAGATTTTTAAAGATTTTCCCTATATAAGCCTATGTAAAACCAAAGGGCCCCAGGGCGGGGGCATTTTTGGCCCCAGCACTATAATTTGAACAATCTTGGTAGGGGTCCACTAGATGAAGCTTCATACCGAATATCAAAGACCTGGGCCTTGTGGTTTCAGAGAAGAAGATTTTTTAAGTTTTTGGTGAAAAAAATCTGTTTTTGGCTCCTGTAACCTACATGTGCAACGGACCGGAACCATTTGAACAACTTTGAAAGGGGACCACCTAGGCATCATTCCTGTGAAGTTTGATCAAAATCCGATCAGTGGTTTTGGAGGAGATGTCGTTTAAAGAAATTGTTTACGCACGCACGGACGCACTGACGCACGGACGCACGCACGCACGACGGACGACGGACAAAAAGTGATCCCAAAAGCTCACCTCGTCACTACGTGACGGTGAGCTAAAAATATTACAACTGTACTTCAAATCAATCATAAAATATATGCATCAAGGGCAGATAATCCAAAAACCAAAAATGCAAGAGTTGTCTTCTTTGTTCCTGACACATCGTCTTAGTGTGATGAATGCAGCTGTGAAGTTTCATGAATATATTCCATACGGTTTAGGAGTTATGGCCCGGACATGGTTTACTATATGGTACTAAGTCAAGGGCAGATAATTCAAAAACCAAAAATGCAAGAGTTGTCTCCCTTGTTCATGACACATCATCTATGTGTGATGAATGCACCTGTGAAGTTTCATGAATATATTCCATACGGTTTAGGAGTTAGGGCCCGGACACGACATACCATTTGACTATATATGGATGTAAGTCAAGAGCAGATAATTCAAAAACTAAACAAGCAGGATTTGTCTTCCTTGTTCATGACACATTGCCTTAGTATGATGGATGCACCTGTGAAGTTTCATGATTATATTCCATACGGTTTAGGAGTTATGGCCCGGACACGGTTTACTATATGGTACTAAGTCAAGGGCAGATAATTCAAAAACCAATAAAAGCACCGCAGACACTGCATAATACCCCGCCACTGCTAAGCAATGTAACTTATTTGAAAATATATCAAGGCTAAATAACTAGAAAGGGGATAGCAGAGATATGATCCGCAAGTGTAATGTCTTAATGTGAGTGGATGAAGTTGTTATAAGATGTATGAAGCATATGTAAAAATCCATTTTTCAGACATTTGATGGGAAGGCAACTCAATAAGTTGACATTATTAGAAAATTATGGAGGCAAGTATTTACCTTAAATGGCTGTGGAACATGTATCTTTATGTGGTACATGTAAGAATTTCATGTTTTTCAATGTACTGCCTGTCTGACTATATTCTTTCGTGAAGACAGATCATGAAGTAATTTCTTTGGTCATTGTGCTCCTTCCGCTGATTCAAGAAGGGTAGGCATGAAGTATGTGCACTAAGTACTGGTTAACCACTTAGAAGGGCCTAAGAATGAACTATAGGCCAAAATCCCTTTTTTATATATTTCAAGGGCAGATAACTCAATTGCTGGGAAAGCCAGAGTCATGTTCCTTTGCCACAGTATGTAACATTTAATCTACTACATATCTATGAAGTTTCAGCAAGATATTGTAAATAATAAAGGAACGACAGTCTAAATTGCATTTTAAATACTTCAAGGGCAGATAACTCAAGAACTGGTATAGCCAGAGTAGCTGTCCTTGGCCACGATATGAACCATTAAATCCTCTATATATCTGTGAAGTTTCATCGAGATATTCCATATAGTAAGGGAACTAAAGGCCAAAAAACATTTTTCAGATATTTCAAAGGCAGATAACTCAATCGCTGGGAAAGCCAGAGTCATGTTCCTTTGCCACAGTATAAAACAATTCATCTGCTACATATCTATGAAGTTTCAGCAAGATATTGTAAATGATAAACGAACTACAGTCTAAAATGCATTTTTTAAATATGTCAAGGGCAGATAACTCAAGAACTGGAACAGCCAGAGTAGCAGTCCTTGGCCACAATATGAACCGTTTAGTCCTCTGTATATCTGTGAAGTTTCATCCAGATATTCCATATAGTAAGGGAATTTGAGGCCAAAAACCATTTTTTCAGATACTGAAAAGGGCAATAACTCTGCTAAAAATTAACGGATTTTTCCAATTAACAATCCCAAACCACTCATCCCCGATACCAATATGTATGCAAAATTTGAACAAAATCCATGAAAAAATACTCAAGTTATCGATCAGAAAAGAAGTGCGGATGGACGGACGGACAGACATACGGACGGACAGACACCGGAGGGTATAACATAATACCCCGCCACTATCTTGTGGCGGGGTATAAAAATGCAAGAGTTGTCTTCCTTGTTCATGACACATCGTCTAAGTGTGATGAATGCACCTGTGAAGTTTCACGAATATATTCCGTACGGTTTAGGAGTTATGGCCCGGACACGACATACCATTTGACTATATATGGATGTAAGTCAAGGGCAGATAATTCAAAAACTAAACAAGCAGGAGTTGTCTTCCTTGTGCATGACACATTGCCCAAGTATGATGGATGCACCTGTGAAGTATCATGATTATATTCCATACGGTTTAGGAGTTATGGCCCAGACACGGTTTGCTATATGGTACTAAGTCAAGGGCAGATAATTCAAAAACCAAAAATGCAAGAGTTGTCTTCCTTGTTCATGACACATCGTCTCAGTGTGATGAATGCACCTGTGAAGTTTCATGAATATATTCCATACGGTTTAGGAGTTATGGCCCCGACACGGTTTACTATATGGTACAAAGTCAAGGGCAGATAATTCAGAAACCAAAAATGCAAGAGTTGTCTTCCTTGTTCATGACACATTGTCTCAGTGTGATGAATGCACCTGTGAAGTTTCATGAATATATTGCATACGGTTTAGGAGTTATGGCGCTGACACGATGTCAGGACGAATGGACGGACAGGAGTAAAACTTAATGCCCTTCCGCTATTCTTTGAAAAGGCAGGGGCATAAAAATGCAAGAGTTGTCTTCCTTGTTCATGACACATAGTCTCAGTGTGATGAATGCACCTGTGAAGTTTCATGAATATATTCCATACGGTTTAGGAGTTATGGCCTGGACACGGTTTACTATATGGTACTAAGTCAAGGGCAAATATTTCAAAAACCAAAAATGCAAGAGTTGTCTTCCTTGTTCATGACACATCATCCCAGTGTGATGAATGCACCTGTGAAGTTTCATGAATATATTCCATACGGTTTAGGAGTTATGGCCAGGACACGATGTCGGGACGGACGAACGAACGGACGGATAGGGGTAAAACTTAATGCCCTTCCGCTATTCTTCAAATAGGCGGGGGCGTAAAAATCTATTTTTAGCTCCTGTGACCTTGATGTGCAACGGACCGGAACCATTTGAACAACTTTGAAAGGGGACCACCTAAGGATCATTCCTGTGAAGTTTGGTCAAAATCTAATCAGTGGTTTATGAGGAGATGTTGTTTGAAGAAATTGTTTACGCACGCACAGACTGACGCATGACGGACAATAAAGTGATCCCAAAAGCTCACCTTAGCACTAAATGACAGGTGAGCTAAAAATATCAAAAGTTTTCATCAGAAAAAATTACCTTTCACACGCAAGTGTAATCATCAAGCCACAACATGCCTCCCCCATGACACACACCCATTGGGGGTTGGAGAAATAGATTGGGCGGCATGGCGCTTCCACCCAGAGCTGAAACTGACCGCATATGATGAGTACTGGTAATCCGCTTAGAAGGGCTAAATATATTCTATAAAAGGGATGTGAGTCAGACCGTCCAATGCATATAAGCCTTATTGGTTTCTTTGGGAAACAGGGCTTGAGATGTTATTTCATCTGGATGTTGGGTAAAAGTCCCATGAAATTGGAAGCAATGTCTCCAAAATGACTAAAATAGTGTGGTTGGGGATGTTAAACCTCAATTCAAACAAAAAACAAGTCACAACAGGCAAAAAGGTCTACAGATGTGAGCAAAGCCCGAGCTCGCTAAGACTCAAATCAGTCTTCTAATGCATGCTTTACCACACTGGTAAATTTAAAGGCACGCGCGCAGGGTAAGGAACAAACACACCGGATAAGGAAATTTTTCCGCTCAGGATAAAAAAGACAATGGCGGAATGGGTATCACATGTGCAGGTTTGTTGTTGTTCTAGATCTCGTGTTATGGTTACTTATCAATACGGCTGCTCACATTAGCTTCACGGAAGACACATATTATTTACAAATTTATCTTCGATGGTCCGAATTCGACAGTTACAGCCAGTCAAACGGAGAACAGGACACAGTGGAGCTACTCCACCGCAAAATCTCATTATTTTACATGAAACGCTCTTCTGGGAAGATGGCATGCACTTTTTTGTTGGTTGTAGACATGCACATGATAAATCGGACTGTTGCATATACGATTTAAGGAAAATTTGAAATTAGAAAGCCCACAGTGAGAAATCCTAGTTCAATTTTCAATACAACGCCCACGGGCAAGGAAATGGGTACAACGCATATGATAAGACACAAAATTTTCCGGCGAAAATGGTTCTTGTATGGTCGTAGCACTAGGAAATTTCCATCTCAGATTAGGTTTTCCGATATTAATAATTAGTCCTACATAGTTTAAAGCACCAATTTTGACCTTTAGGAAACGTTCAAAGTTATGTGCATTGTCTTGGCATGTGTATTGCTCTGGTTCATCCCCTATGAGGGGACAGATGGATTTGGTTCATCGCGATCATGAATTAGAGAAATGATATTTATGTTGATGCAGTATTTGTGGTAGAAACAGAACTTGGCGAAACCATACAATAGGTATGTCTCACGAATTTGGCGAAGTTATCTATCTTATTTTCAGCCAAAAGAACAAACATACAATTTTCTACCACAAATACTGCATTGACATAAATATCATTTCTCTAATTCATGATCGCGATATGAATATGACTGATATGTTGTCCTACATTTCGAGTTATTCCATCTAACTCAGTCTTTTGAGAACTATAACATGTAAGTATTTGATTTGTTTGTTTGTTGGTTTGTATTGGGATTTAACGACCAAGTCAACACTATTTAGGTCATTTTTGAGCCGATCAGTTTATCCACACTTTGCCTGGGCAAGCTTATACGTAAGCGGTTTACCAGTACAGTGGACATTCTTTCGCTATAGAAGCTGACAACTGCTCTTTTTGAATCAGTGGAAGGGATGATGATTTCGTGTTTAACGACGCGTCAACCCTCTTTGTGGGTCATAAGCTCAGTGGAAGGGAGAGAATGACCATAGAAAAGATTTCATGATCAATCTCCACGAAAGAATGGTTGCCGATCCCGGCAGGTATCGAACCCGCGTCCTCCTGATCACCAGTCAGACACGCATCCGACTGAGCTACCGAGGCAAAACAAGGAGCAGCTTGTGGGACGTAATAATTCGTCAGTCATTAATTACAATGACCAATCTTAATCACATGCGAGAAATGTAACTAAGATAGCCGAAGCTGCAGATAGAGCAAGAGAGGTCAGAGGAGAAAGCTATATTGCTGTTTGTGATGCCTTAGCTCTGACTTTGCGCTGTGCAGCTTCGCTGATTCTTTTTGCCTCATATTCATTTGCACCCCTTCTGATGAGACCCCGCCACTTTGCTGTTCCATCGATTCGTTTGGAATGTTGAAGTCCTCAAGGGATGCTTTGAGGGTCGGTGTCCCTGTATCGCTTATTCTGACCACCATGCCCATTTCTAGTTTTCTTTGGCAAACGTTCCTCTGAAATCATGTGGGACGTACAATGAACAAGAATGACAACACTTATTTGCTTCAGCTTCTAATTACCAAAAATGAAAACAGCGGCCAAGGTTTGAATGAGTTGGATCGAGTGGCTTGATGCAACGTGGCTCTCTTCGCCTAGCTCCGGGTTGGGTGACTTTGCATCGATTGTTAATCAGTAACTTTGGGTAAATTGACCCAATGTAACTAAACCTATGATTCAGAAGCTTACCTGCGAATGTCCGTGTGATTATCACTGACCAATAAAGAAAAGGCTGGGTAATTGGCAGAGAAGATATGGGTAATTTAAGGTTTAGAGGAGGCAAATCCTGCAAAAGTATTTTGTCTCCCATGTCAATAGGGGTCAACTCTTAAAGGAAAGAATTTGCTCCCGAGGAGCGAATTCTTTCCTTTAAGAGTTGACCCCCTTTTCAGTGGCCAGAAAAAGCGAAAAGGAGTCTTGAAAGTTGCCTGCCTTTGAAAAATGGCGGAAGCTTTTGCTAGCTGTTCCCATTTCCCTTAAAGTAAAGAACTTAATAATAAGGTATGGGCAATTTAAAGTAAATAACTTGCTTCCTACCCTTATCATCAGGAAAACATGCCTATATAATTTTGACCTCCTTGAACACCACTTTTATATAGTAAAACTGGGGTTTACAGGGGTAAACCTTATTTTACTTATTTCTGCTCTAAAATACAAATTGTGGGTACTCGATTACCCACAATCTATATTTTGAGCAGAAATAAGGAAAATATCACAATATCCAAAAATTTTCATTTTTTCGGCGATAAAGGTTACACTGTATTTGTATAGGTGTGTTTTCGCAATATTCTAATAAACTTGCGTATGTTTGTTTGACTTGAGGTTTCGTCTCCATCAACATTATTTAAGTCATTTTGGAGACGTTGCTTCCAGTTTTGTGGAACTTAATTTACTCGACATTGAGATAGCTCTGCCGCCCAATGAAAAAACAAATTCAGGGTTTATAATTTTGTTTTTGTTTTGAGGTTTAACGTCTCCGGCAACAACACTGAATATGGCATTTTGGAGACGTTGCTCCCAATTTTGTGAGACTTTTACCCGACATTGAGATGACATGACATCTCAAGCCCTGTGGCCGAATGAAAGGGTTTATAAGCATGGACGGTCGGACTAGCACCGCTTTGCCTGGGCAGGCTTAGATCCTCAAAGTGGTATACGAGTACTCGTGTGCGGTCGGTTTCAGCTCTGTGTGGATGCATCATGCAGCCATCTATGTCTCCAAGCCCCGATGGGCGGGGACCGATTAAGGTTTATACGCATAGAGGGTCCGACACGCACCACATTGCCTGATTAGAAAAGTATTTTTGTCTCCCATGTCAATAGGGGTCAAAATTAGCAAATTCTTTCCTTTAAGAGTTGACCACCATTTCAGTGGAACAGCGAAAAGGAAGTCTCGAAAGTTGTCTTCCTTTGAAAAATGGCGGAAGCTTCTGCTAGATGTTCCCATTCCCCTTAAAGTAAAAACCTTGCTAATAAGGTGTAAAGAACTTGCTTCCTCTTGAAGAGAGCAAGCCCTTATTCTAATGCACTTGCGTATGTTTGTTTGTTTGACTTGAGGTTTAACGTCTCCGTCAACACCATTTAGGTCATTTTGGGAACGTTGCTTCCAGTTTTGTGGGACTTAATTTACCCGACATTGAGATGAAATGGAATCTCAAGCCCTGCCGCCCAATGAAACCAATTTAGGGTTTATACGCATAGCGGGTCCGACACGCACCATACTTTGCCTGGGCAGGCTTAGACCTCCTAAGCGGTTTACAAGTACTCATGTGCAGTTGGTTTGGTTGGTTTTAGCTCTGCGTGGAAGCATAATGCAGCCAAATCTATTTCTTCAAGCCCAGACGGACGGGAGCCGCACTTGCGTATGTAATGCGACGTTGGACTATCTGCGACAGTTCTACGATATAATCATCCCCTAGCAATATAATCATCCCCTATGAGGGGATAGATGGATTTGGTTCATCGCGATCATGAATTAGAGAGAATTATGTCCATGCAGTATTTGTTGTAGAAACAGAACTTGGCGAAACCATGCAATAGGTATGTCTCACGGATTTGGCGAAGTTATTTATCTTATTTTCATCCAAAAGAACAAACATACAATTTTTTACCACAAATACTGCATGGACATAAATATCATTTCTCTAATTCATGATCGCGATGAACCAAATCCATCTATCCCCTCATAGGGGATGATTATATTGCTAGAACCAGAGCAATGCACATGCCAAGACAATGCACATAACTTTCTGGAAAATTTTGTGTCTTATCATATGCGTTGTACCCATTTCCTTGCCCGTGGGCGTTGTATTGAAAATTGAACTGGGATTTCTCACTGTGGGCTTTCTAATTTCAAATTTTCCTTAAATCGTATTTGCAACAGTCCGATTTATCATATGCATGTCTTCAACCAACAAAAAAGTGCATGCCATCTTCCCAGAAGAGCGTTTCATGTAAAATAATGAGATTTCGCGGTGGAGTAGTTCCACTGTGTCCGGTTCTCCGTTTGACTGGCTGTAACTGTCGAATTTGGACCATCGAAGATAAATTTGTGAATAATATGTGTCTTCCGTGAAGCTAATGTGAGCAGCCGTATTGATAAGTAACCATAACACGAGATCTAGAACAACAACAAACCTGCACATGTGATACCCATTCCGCCATTTTCTTTTTTATCCTGAGCGGAAAAATTTCCTTATCCGGTGTGTTTGTTCCTTAACCTGCGCGCTTGCCTTTACCAGTGTGTTTACTAGAGATCTATCGATATTGTGATACTCTCATTACTAAATATTATGCCCAGCGATGAGTGCGGGAGAATAAAAAGTAAAGAAGTTATAGTGATGGCTTAAAGAGTGATAGTGAAGAATGAAAAAAGATGATATGTTTGAGATTTTAATTAGTATGAATAAGATTTAAAAGCGGACTAAAAACTAGAAATGTGTCCATAGGACACGGATGCCCCCGGCCTGCCTTAAAAATCCATGCATGAACAACGAAGACATTGAGCGGACACAGACATAGTGCGGACCCAAGAAAAAAACACTTTTCTTTACCTTTGACCTGTAAGTATGACCTTGACCTTCGATGTACCAACCTGGTCTTGTGTATGACACACTGACTCATGATGGTTAACATTTCTACCAAGTAATTTCCAAATCCATTCAGAATAACCGGACACAAGAATACCTTGGATGTACCAACCTGGGTCTTGGGCATGACACATCGTCTCATGAAGGTTAACATTTCTGCCAAGTAATTTCAAAATCCATCCAGAAATAACTAAGTTATTGACTGTGTTTAAGATTTGGACCTTTTTTTTTTAATCTCTGACCTCAAGTAGGACCTTGACCTTGGAGGCAAGAACCTTGGTTTTGTGTGACGCAGATCTCCTGATGGCTAACATTTCTGCCTAGTAATTTCAAAATCCACTCAGAAATAAGAAATTTATTGACCATGTTTAAGTTTCGGACATTTATTTTTACATTTGACCTCTAAGTACAACCTTGACCTTGGAGGTATGGATATGGGTTTTATGCATGACTGTGTTGTCTTATGATGGTTAAGATTTCCGCAAAGTAATTTCAAAATTCATCCAGAAATAAGAAAGTTATTGACCATATTTAAGTTTCGGACCCTTTTTTGACATCTGACTTATGTATGACCTTGACCTTGGAGATACGGACATGGGTTTTGCACATGACATATTGTCTCATGATGGTTTACATTTCTACAAAGAAATTTCAAAATCCATCCAGAAATAAGAAAGTTATTGACTGCATTTAAATTTCCGACAGACAAAGGAATGGACGGACAGACGCTCGAAGAATGGTGGAAGCATAAAAAGAGCCATAACTCCAATTATAATTAGCAGATTTTACCCACAATCGAACATGACCTGTATTTTATCATTACATACCTGTGTACATGGTGTATGAAATTTGAATCCAACCCATTAATTTTTTAAAAAGATGTAGCAGGGAAACCATTTTTTATGTAAGAATTAAGTTGAAAAAGGGCCATATTTCCCATAATAATTGGCAGATTTTAATTCCCCCCCCCCCACCACCCCCCATCCCACCAAAAAAAAGGTTCTTTAAGTAACTCTGATGAGACTGCACAACCACAATTCTCGGGCACTTCATTACCCTTCATACACAGCAAAGGTGATTGGTCAATCTTTTGGACGTGCAGTCAGATCTGAGTCTTTGCCCGTCACATTTTCTTAACACATATACATGCCCCTTCATCTTATGACAAAACCAAATATTTGTCTTTGAGTCCAGCCAAAACTAAGATTAGCATCTGGGCCTTTGCAAGTCTTCGCTGAACACAATCATTGGTTTTATCATACAAAAAAAATTACAACTAAAAAGGCACATTTTTAAACTGTTTTGACACAATACAATGTTCATGGTAGTCATAGTCAGCTTAGGAACTTAAATTACAGGACAGATATATATATATGTGTGGTGAATCATCAGCCAGTATACAGGCAAGAGTATGCAGTTTACAAAACATCACGAAAACACGCCTATATAATTTTTACCCCCTTGAATCCCACTTTTATATAGTAAAACTGGGTGTTTCCTGGGGTATACCTTATTTTTCTTATTTCTGCTCTAAAATATAGATTGTGGGTGCTCGTTAGAACCGCCACAATCTATATTTTGAGCCGAAATAAGAAAGTTATCACAATTTTTCATCATAAAATTTTCATTTTTTCGGCGATAAAGGTGGCAATGTATTTGTATAGGCGTGTTTGTGTAATGATAAGCAGGGGAGGACAGGCGGGGTGTGTGTGTAAGGTGGGGGGTGAGTCCATCTTTAAAAATTAAGCAGAAGGGATTTTGTCCAAAGAAGGGGTTTTGTCCTAGTTGGAAAATGTTCAGAAGGGATTCTGTCCACCTTGCAAAAATGTGCAGAAGGGATTGCAAAAGACATGGGAGAGATTTTGTCCACCGATGCAAAAGACATGGGAGGGATTATATCTGGGGGGATGAGTCGTTCTTCCCCAGAACCATTAGAGATTGGAATGCCCTTTCCGATTCGATTATCTCGACAGCTGAAGGTGCTGATAATTACCAAAGAGGTAAATTTAGCTACACAATCATCAGCACCTTCAGCTGTCGAAATAATCAAATCTGGAAGGTTATTCCAATCTCTAATGGTTCTGGGGAAGAGCGACACTTTATAAATGTCAGTTCTTGTGCTAAGGGTCTGAAATGCCAACGAATGGGGATTTCTACAGTGTCTAGCTGGGGGAACAAGGTCATCTGTTGGAATGCTGGCAGCACCCTTTAGACCTTTGTATAAAAGGATTAGCCTACTGTCTTTTCTCCTTTTCTTGAGAGACTCCCATTTTAATTTTCCAAGTATTCCAGTCATGCTCCCAGTTTCAAAGCAGTAATTGCATGTTACAAATCTAGCAGCTCTATTATGAAAGATCTTTCTCAATTTCATCGTTAAGGACCACTCCACTTGGATCCCAGATACAACTACCATATTCCAAGACTGGGCGAACAAGACCTATATATGCTGCCTCTTTTACATCCTGAGGGCACTGATGAAGATTTCGCCTCAGGAAACCAAGCGTTCTATTTGCCTTAGTACACATGTTGCTAATATGAGTATTCCATCTCAAGTTGTGTGAGATTGTCACTCCAAGGTATTTAATGGAGTCCACATTCTCAAGGACCGTTCCCTCTAAGGTGTAAGAAGCCTCAACTTTATTAGATCTCTTCCTAGTTATCTGCATAATATTGCTGAAATCTCATGCCCCATTCATGTGCCCAACATCCTTATCTATCTATGTCAGCCTGAAGTTTCAATGAGTCATCTGTATCTCTAATTTCCCCGTAACAAACACAGTCATCTGCAAACAGTCTTATTTCTGAGTCAATGTCAGTGGAAATATCATTGATGTACAGCGAGAACAAAAGTGGACCAAGAACGGTCCCTTGCGGGACTCCAGACAAAACTGGAGCCCACTCCGAAGATTCACCATTAACAACAACCCGCTGTTTTCTGTAGCAAAGAAAGGAATCTATCCATTTGAGGGTCTTTCCCCCAATTCCATAACCAAATAACTTAGATTTAAGTAGTTCATGAGGAGGGGTGTCAAAAGCCTTCTCGAAGTCCAGAATAAATGTGTCCACCTGTCCCCCTTTGTCCAAGATTTTTGCCCAGTCATTAATAACTGCGCTTAGCTGAGTTTCACAACTGTGGCTTTTCCTAAATGCATGTTGTCTGTCTGACAAATGTTTATGTTCGTCCAAGTGGGCCATGATGTTTGAGCAGACTATATGTTCCAGCAATTTACACAGAATACAAGTCAGAGACACAAGGCGATAATTATGGGCAAGAGCCCTATCTCCTTTTATGAAGAGTGGACAGATGTTTGCTAAGAGCCATTCTTTGGGGATTTCACCCGTATCAAGAGACTGTTGAAACAATGTGCAAAAACTGGACCCAACTCATTTGCTAGTTCCTTCAGGACTCTAGGATGAAGCTCATCAGGTCCTAAGGCCTTACTGGGGTTTAAGCCTTGAAGCTGTATTCCTGTTAAATAAAGTGGGGAGGAGTGTAGCGGAAGTCAGTACGGTAACAAGACGTTTCGCCCCCAAGACATTTCCCCCCTGGTCGTTTCCCCCCTGGTCGTTTCCCCCCTGGTCGTTCCGCCTCCTTTTTTGGACCCTAGTCGTTTCGCCCCCTAACCCTAGTCGTTTCGCCCCCCAAACCCTAGTCGTTTCGCCCCCATTTTTTTCCCATAATTTTTATATATAAAAGATTGACATATGAGACCGAGAGAAAGAAAGAGAGAGAGATAGAGAAGAACATGTTCTTTGAATGGGAATGATAATTAGGAATTGTGATAATTATTACCTGTTTTGTTCATTGCCGTTAATCACATTGTTTATTTGGTTTGTCACATTAATCACGCAATTAATGCGATTAATGATGAGGTGTGAAAACATGCGCTTCTTTCTTTCTTTTCTTTCTACATATTCTGCCATACGCCCTCGCGGGCATTCTAGGCAGGTGTATTTTACATACACTCCAGTTTTGCAGAATGAAAGCCTACACAGTAATCATGTTATTATGGTAGGGTTCTTTAATCTGCACAGGGGATGGTTCTCCCTGCACAGGGGGCCTCTAGTTTACGTCCCGATCCGAAGGACGGTGCACTTTATGACCTTAGCGCTCTGTGCATTTTGTTAAACATATTTAGTTATCGCTTAAACACCTATACCAATGTTATTTTAAATTGGTCCGTTGGTTCATTAACAGAGTCTGCAAACAAAGATTAATGGCGAGTTGTTAAAAATTAATTGTCTTTAATTATCTTATTTTTCAATTTAAATTGGTCTGCTGTTTCTTGAAGAGTGTCGGCAAGCAACAGTTGAATAGGTAAAATTTTCATAATTGGTGTATCTTTTATTTAAAGAAAATCTTTCATACGCCGACGATAGGTATATATAAGCTTCGCCAAAAGATCCCAGCATCATTCATCTTTGAATTCGTTACATACGTTTATCAAAGTCGTTTAAAGAGGAATAATGTCCGTGTTGTGCATTGCATGTGAGAAGGAAGTAGATGGCCGCTGCCATTCTGTCTCTTGTGATGTGTGTGAGCGGTGGCAGCATCGCCTATGTGGGACAGGTAAGATTTATTTATTTATTTATTTATAGTTTGTTTTGTTCATTGCGTATGGTTTTCTAATCATTACTCATAACGCTTGACTTCACTTGTTTTCGAGGAAGAATGAAATATAAATCAAGCTACACATTCATGGTTTTTAATTTTTAATGTTGGTGTTTACTTTATCTTTTTGTGAATATTATTTATTTATTTATCTATTTTTTATTTTTTTTTCGTTTTGTTTTAATTTTTCTTATTTTCAGTCCAGATAAAGTACAATGGCCGGTAAATGGTTACACTAAAAATTTGAAGCAACAGGAACAGGCCTCAATAATTTTAATGTAACAAGTCCTAGTCACACCTCCCCGAGTGGCCACTTTTAAGGCCCGGTGACGGCCGGTAACTAAGTTATCCTTAGGCTGACGTGACAGAGCGATGATGCTACTAAAATATTTGCCTCTTAACAATGTTAATAAAAGTGAAAATTAGTCTAGACTAGAGAAGTGGGCGAAACGACTAGGGGACGAAACGACTAGGAGGGCGAAACGACTAGGGGGGAAACGTCTTGGGGACGAAACGACTATGGGAGGAAATGGTTTGGGGGCGAAACGTCCCGGATTCGTCAGTACTGGTCGGCTTCAAGATATTCACTGACGTATGCCAGTGGTGGAAAATGGCAGAGCCAGGTATCAGACGAAAAAACGCGCCGAGCACGAGCTTGTGGAGAAGACTTGCACCAGCGTGGACAGACGATTCGTGGGCTCTGGATGGAAGATTATAATCTTAGATCCGTCCACATATATCAAAAGTTACCAAGACATTTGCGTAGTTGAACTTCATAGCAGAGAACTGATAGATCAGACACATTATAAACGCATAAAACTGTTATCACTATAGGGTTCGCCGGTCATCCGGGTACTTTCGTTTGTCACGTGATAGCAACGAGCACGCGGGTGAAAACAAACGCCATTTTGAATAAGCAAATGGTGTAAATAAAACCCAAGTCACTAGCATATTTCTTACAATTTTGATAAAACATGCCAACAATCTGTAGTGCAGATGGTTGTACAAATCATCATTTACAACTGTATAAAAAGCTATCGTTCTATCAGTTCCCAAATTGAGAAAAACATCCAGAGAGACGGTCTCGGTGGATAAGGGCCTGCAGTCGCCAGAACGCTGATGGTTCAGACTGGATTCCTACATCAAAATATGTTTACATGTGCAGTGAACATTTTATAACAGGTAATTGATTCACAATACATTATTCTTTGGGCCATGCTTTGTTGATAATGAACTGAAATTGTCCTTTCTGTTGGTAAAATTGTCTGTTTATTTCTCTCTAGCAACACGAATTCGGCACGAACTAGTGCTCGTATTTCTCCCTTTCAACAACATTTCTGCACTTACCGAGGCGATCCCTTGGAACATCACCACAGGTGTTGGATGGGTGGCTAAATTTAGAAATTGATTGTAATTAACTTTAAAGTGTAGAAAAAAACCTCCTTACTGGGTGTGCTAAAGAAGATGAACAGGGGTCCTAAAATGAATGCCTCTGATCTAAAGGTCAAAACAACAACAAGGTCTTTAGAATGTGTGCCTTGTAAATGAACTAACAAACTAGCCTGTCCCCCTAGCCTTGGCATAACCTCGGATCTGGGTTCACACTATTTGCAGAAATGACATACGACATGCAAACAGTATGGACCCAGATCAGATGAGCAGTCTGATCTGGGTCCACACTGTTTGCAGAAATGACTTAAAGCTACCGGCAGTCAACGATTTTTTACAGACAAACAGTGTGGACTCAGATCAGACAGCTCCTCTTAGCAATCTGATCTGTGTTATTTTGACAATAAACAGAATAAACAGAATGTCAAACCTACCTTGACACTTGGATAGAGTATATTTCCCGAGTCCATGACACCTCCGAATACACAACACTTGACACTAGTCCGTAGACATCGGTTATCAGGCAGCTGTTATTTCACTAAATGGAAATTTCCCGCCTCGTTATTCTTTCCTTTTAATCATTTTTACTTACAGTAACATGCATTTTCAGGTTAAAAAAAAACGATTTTATTCAATGTTATTGATAGCGATCTAAAGGGTAATTGCCGGTCGCTCTGTTATTGTTTTCACCTCAAAAATGGCGGCCTATCGGTTGCTACGGGCAGTGACGTCACGCCGGCGAACCCTATTCGAAGGGCAACGGGGTCTCGCGGTCTCCGGTTTAAACTCTCTTGGTTCTGAGTCAGTTCCAGCAGCCCGCATCTGTAAAGAAATCTGAAAGTGCCCCTTGTGACGTCGACCACGACGGTTCGCCGACAAGTCAACGGCGGAAACCTACTCTAACAACAACAACATTATGGTGGAAAAGAACTAACAGGTAATTTAGGATGCAGGTAAGACGCCACCAAAGTTACTTTATTAGTCTGTATCAAATACAGACCATACAAGGGGTGGGCTAAAAAGCGACTAAAGGTCCTTACAGCTGAACTCGGAAAATGAAAGTAGAATTTGCATCTCACTTTTGTTTTGACAATGTCTCAGTGTCGAAGACTCCTTGGGGCACTCCGCATATAACTGCTTTCAGATCTTCAAAGCTTTCCGGTGCAGTAATACTACCAGCTGCCAAACAAACGCATGACAGCAACAAAAGTGCCACAAGATTCAAGTTGCATGGTAAATTTCCTTCGAAATC
The DNA here is from genome assembly GCA_963580285.1 of Lucinisca nassula. NCBI lineage: Eukaryota > Metazoa > Mollusca > Bivalvia > Lucinida > Lucinidae > Lucinisca > Lucinisca nassula. The sequence goes on along the minus strand of OY757018.1, from coordinate 63,266,498 downwards.
CATTTCTCTCTGTTTTGATCATGTGACAACAAGTCACGTGCAGAGTTTCGTTACTGGCTTTCTGCTTCGATGTTCGTTGCGCAAAAGAGAGAATAAAACCCGGGACCAGTGTCCGCCTCTATTTAACCCATATATAGACTGCTACACAGACCATCTATTGTTGGTTTGGTCGCCATGAGGCGGGCAAACCGGGTATAATGACCAGATTGTAACTGTTCCATGGAGGGGCACGTGACACGATCAACCAATCAGTTTTAACGATGATGCAATACTTAACTGCAATTACAGGAAACAGCCTGTCTGAATAGCGAAACAGACCGAAAAGCAAGCGTTTCAACTCGAACAATAAATATCTTAAGGGAAATGGATACACCTGGCAGGTGTGGCAGTTAGTCTACCATTTTTTTACCGTATTTCGAAACACACCTATACAAATACATTGTCATTTTTTTGGCCAAAGAAAAAGAAATTAAATTTTAAAAAAGAAAAAATGGAATATTTGCCTTTTTGCATAAAACATAAATTGCGGGGAGTCGACAGAAACGCCTCGACGAGGCGATTCTATCGAGTACCCACAATCTAGTGTCTCAGAGCATGAATACGGAAATTAATGTTTACCCCTGCAAACCCGAGCTTTACCATATAAAAGTGGAGATTATAATTTCTTGTCCTTTGGGATCATTGATTCCATTGTGGGAGAAACTACTTTTGCAGGAGTAGCCCCACCCCCTTAAGGCGTATGTATTTCCCTTATGGGTAACTTATAACAGCCGCAGTCATTTTCGCAAATTTTACGTCTTGCAATGCCATTATGGAGTAAGTCCATGGGGCCATGGAAACGAAAAACAACAGAACATAACTACTACTACTCACAAAGTGTGGCTGGCTGCGGTAGCTCAGTCAGATGCAGTCTGACTGGTGATAAGGTAGACTCGGGTTCGATATCTACCGGGGTCTGCAACATTCTTTCGTGGAGATTGATTATGAAATCTTTTCTATGGTCATTCTCTCCCTTCCGTTGATTCAGGAAGGGCAGGGGTCAGTTTTTGGCGACAGAATGTGCACTGAACTGGTAAACCGCTTTCGGATAAGCCTGCTCAGGAAAAGCGTGGATAGGTACACTGACAGGCCCAAACATGACCCAAATCAGTGTTGACTGGGCCGTTAAATACAAATAAACAAAACTTGCAAAGTTTACTTCAAGCAGATGGGAACATATTTGTAAATTCTGAACATCTTTCGGTACGCTGGTAGCTCTTATAATACGTACGTATATGTAAATGTTGGAAAGACAAAGAACGTTATTTTTGGTTTGATTGGATTGGTGATACCCCAGTTGATTTCTAACCGTCTTATGACGTAACTAGGAAAGCCCTACAGATAAGACACATATTTACGAAGTGAAAACTCGTTCGGAATGAACAAGAATATGCCGCGCCCGTCGATGTCTATTTATAAAGCGTTTCCAGATATCTATTTATAAAGCGTTTCCAAGAAGTCATACCAAGAAAAAAAAAGTTACCTACTTTCACTTTCGTCCGTTTGACGTAACCTCATAATTAACCCGTAGGTGCCCGGCAAAAATATTCCACCTTTTATAAGTCTGGAGTGGTCAATTTCTAAGCATAGGGGATGTCATTTTTGTTGTAAGTTTTACAAAAATGCATGTACTTTGAGCAAACAGTTTAGACCTTGATCAGATGCGGCGTCTGATCTGGGTCTGCACTATTTGCCAATATCTCAAAAGATGGAGGCATATATGGGTAAATTTCAATTCTAAAGGTCATTGTAAAAAGCAGGAATACTTGATTCCAGTTTCCCATTTTCCGGTAGGATGGTGAAATTATCTTAACTGCCGTATTTGACGTAATAAGCGTTTGTTGTGACTCGAAACTAACCCTATGATCTTCTCCATTGGAATAATTATAAAACATCTGTGCTACTATCTCATGAATTAGCATTTTCAGTTCATTACGAAAACACGCCTATTCAAATATATACAGAATTTTGCCACCCAAATGAAAATTTTGTCTGATAAATCAAAGTACTGAAAGTACTGAGGAAAGTTGATTTATGAGGAATAATTATTATATAACAATGTTAGTCGTAAATCAAGCAGTTATCTAGATATTTTGTTGAAACAAATATAGAGACTAACTTCCCATATCACAGGTCCTGGTGTATGAATGACATTTGACGTGTCACCAGTGACAATTCTGAGTCTGGTTCTGATTTGACAAGGTCTAAGTGGGTTAAAAAATTCGACAAAGAAAAAATTATTCATCGATTGTTTTGAGTTTAACGACAGGGCAACCCTAGTGGATCATTTTTGTGTTCTCCAAGAGAAAGGGGAAAATAGATAGAAGAGACAGTAGAGAAGATGATGTGTTTTTTTTTTTTTTTTTTTTTTTTTTTTTTTTTTTGATTTGAGGTTTAACGTCCCCGTCGACACTGTAAAGGTCATTTTGGAGACGTTGCTTCCAATTTGTGGGACTTTTACCCGACATTGAGATGAAATGACATATCAAGCCCTGCCGCCCAATGAAACCAATAGGGTTCATAAGCATGGACGGGCCGACTCACACCGCTTTGCCTGGGTAGGCTTAGATCCTCTAAGCAGTTTACCAGTACTCGTGTGCGGGTCGGTTTCAGCTCTGCGTGGAAGCATCATGCAGCCCATATATTTCTTCAAGCCCCGATGGGCAGGGCCGTTGTAGAGAAGATGAAAGTGAGGGACAGAGGAGAAAGAGGAAAATGAATGGAAGTGTAGGAACAGAATAAATATCAACACTCCCTCATTACAAGGGACAGCAGGTGTTGCCCAAATGTAAGTCAATATCAGCTGGACTCCCCAGTGACATAAGAAACACATCGCCATTGCCTCACTCAACTACCCCACGAAGAAAGTACGGAAGAAAGAAAGATAAACGTGCCAACCAATTTCTTCATGGTCCAACCATAAATTTCTAAATTAGCTCAGTACATATCTGCTAATAATCTTACAGAGAAGTTCTCCTAACGGGAGACCCCCGCCCATAGGGGCTTGAAGAAATATATATGGGCTGCATGATGCTTCCACGCAGAGCTGAATCCAACCCGCACACTAGTACTGATAAACCGCTTAGAGGATCTAAGCCTGTCCAGGAACCGCGGTGCGAGGCGGACCGTCCAAGCAAATAAACATTATTGGTTTCATTGGGCGACAGGGCTTGAGAAGTCATTTCATCTCAATGCCGGGTAAAAGTCCCACAAAATTGGAAGCAAGTCTCCAAAATGTTAATGGGGAAGTTAAACCTTAAATCAATCAATCAATCTTCTAGCGGGCACATGATGTCTTAGCAACGTCGCATCAACGTCGCATTGATACGACGATGCACATAGGTTGTGCAGCCGCTTGGAGCTATGTTCCTTGGGGCGTCGGGACATAAAAAGGAAACTAACTTGACAAAAAAAGATCATTTTTTAAACCATTTGATTTAGACATTATAACTCTGGTCAGACACCGCGTTTACCCAAGGCGAATTAAAATACGTTTATTCCCACCTGTACGGGGTCCTAAAAACATTAACCCATACATGTCAATTGTTTCATTTATGTGACATTTGGAAACAGTTAAGATAGATTAGAGGCCACAGAATGTTGCGTCTGATCGGTTTCTTTACTATTTGCTAAAGTACGGAACTTGATTTAAACAACACGTGTATTTGCTAAAGTACGGAACTTGATTTAAACAACACGTGTTTTGTAATATTAGAGCTCTCGAAAGCAGGCAAATTGTAGGTCAGTAAAGGGTTGTTTAGTTGGTCAATGATAAGCTAACCCTTTTAACCCTGTAGACCGGTGCAGACGCCGAGGTAGAAATACACTGTATCTATGCAAACCTTGTAGATCCTGATAAGACGGCACGTAGCTAGAACGTCTCGCCAGAATCTACATGTACACTGTTTGTCATCCTGTCGGTGAACTAATCAGAAATCCTTTTCTATAAGAATATGTTTAAAGCGAGAAGAGTCCTGTTTAGAAACTCAGGGATGAAAGAGTAAAACATAAATATCACCGAAAAGCGCGTAGGAAAATAGTTCCAGAGTACTGTTTGCTTTTCAGAATTCGTCTTTCTGTGCCAATTTATATTCAATCCGTATAAAGTCTCGAAAACTGAAATGTTTTGAAAGACGTTCCATGCGGGGCCGGCCTGCAAAATTAATTTTCAAGAGTTCATTTGGACTATTTTATGCAGCATACGAACAACGGAAGTGGAGCAACGCGGTCCAGTACCGGAAGTAGAAATGTAATGACAAAGAAACTTGATTTAAAATATCAACTTTCAAAAATCAGATTTTTTCATATATCTGCTCTCATCATAGATTGTGGGTACTGGTAAGAACTGCCTCGATGACGCGGTTCTTACGACTACCCACTGTCTATGGGTCAAAACTAGGCAGGCGTGTTTCGTGATGTGAAAAAAAAAATATTCTTTTTTTTCTAGTCTAAATATAGATTGTCGGTGCTCGGGGTTCTGAACCCCCTAAAAGGGAAAATAATGTACCCCTGTACACTCAACTTTCTCTATATAAAGTTGGGTTTATAGGGTTATTCAGTACATATGGGGTAGCCTCAATGTGCTTCTAGTGCCCGGTTACCTTAAAAACAAGATCATCGTTGTTCAGTACACGGACTTGTTGATGTAATGCTTTTCTTTTCTTAAGGATTTGTAAAAAAGAAAAAGAAAAAAGAAATGTCTATAGATTACAAAAAATAATTTTGTCACTTGACTTCTCTCGTAGTCTCAAACTTTTCATGGTCACTCAGAATTTCCAGGACGAGTTTACGAAGGGAGTTTGACGGTTGAAATCAGTAAAAATAGTTTTGCAGAGTCCAGTTACAGGCAGATAGTCTAACTTGCATTGTGTAAAACAATTTTTCCGAAGTAAATCAATCAAGTGTGCTTGTTGTAGGTTGGTCTCTATAAAAGTGATATGTCATTTTTTCTTCATTTGTTTAGGAACATTATTAACCGCTCCTTTATAAGCGGTGGGTGAAGAGAACGACAGTTTTAAACCATTGCAGAACTTGTCACGACCGTGCCTCGAACTCAGGCAGAAAGAGACCTCATATCCTACCAACATGGTCAATTTTACAAAACATGTTCATCTCTCAAATCAAATTGCGTGTCAAACGAGTAATTTAAAAGCTTAACATGGTTCAGTCTTTTCTGACAAATTTTCCACCAGCATAAAACTTGTGCGAGTGAGCAACTCGCCACATTCAGCCTTCGCTCTTCATAAATGCCGATTTTTTTAACCATTACAGTTAGACGCACATCGACGTTGAGGTTTCGCTCCTCGCCGGGTCCGTGAATATGTTTCTACGTACATTGTCCTCCCTCAATGGTTTGAGACGGACAGCTAACACTTAAACAATTTCCGTAAAAGTCTTACCAGAAAAAGCGTGCTAATTTAGAGCGACCACGTCGATGCAACGTCAAGACGTGGGTCTTTTTCACAAAGGCGATCAGCACTGACTCAGGCGAGCCTTCGAGTACGCGCAGCCTTACCAGAGCCTTTGCTGCTCTCGGATATGAAGAAAAGAAAATGCGTTTTAGTTGGCTGCGCACATGCATTTGACAAAATGAATGCTTATAAGGGAGGTAATACAGGGGAAATGATTACCTTTTAAAGTCCCAAAACCTGGGAAATCGAGTGAAAAAGAATGTGAAAAATATTATTATTATTATTATTATTATTTTTTTACCAGTTGATAACTTTACTTGCAAATAAATTTGTACAACAGCACAAATGATTGCTTGCAGGTAAACTTCAACCAATTGCGGTCGCCGATGCTTACGCCGACGACCGTGACGTTGGGGGTATGGCAATAACTCCCCATTACTTTCGCGGGCGAGCAAAAATGGCGGATTTTCAACTTTACAAACTGGGGAAGCCTTCCTTTTAAAAGAAAACTTTATTCCTCATTTATAAAGATCGCTGGGTGTAACGGGCCTCCGTGGCCTGGTGGATAAGAGTGCTGACTCTTAATCACAAGGTCTCTCAACGCTGTAGGTTTGAGCATGGCTCAGGTCACATAATGAGAAGTTCTGCAATGGAAAGTCAGGAGGTTTTTCATCGGGTACTCCAGTTTTCGCTCACCTCTGATTAACGATCGGCTTGATGTGAGTGAAATAATCTTGAAAGGATCGTAAAACCAAACATAAAAAAGATCGCTGGGTGTGTAAAACATTTTCATGTCTTTGCTACTAGAACTAACGTCAGTGCCAAGGTCGAAGATTTTAACGCTTCCAATATATAAAATATTTAGGGAGCGAAATAAAGTCATAACGTTGATGGGTCGTTGTTTATTGTTCTTGAGCCCAGCACAGATAGCAATAGTTTCTGTTCAAAAACTTCATGTCTACTAAGTGACCTGCCACCAGTTACAGACTGGGGTTAAAAGACTTTTTGGCGCATTCGATGGGAGCTATTGTATCTGATAAGCCGAGAGTGGTGTTCAATACTCAATACTTGACGTTTTACTAATCGGTTTCATTTACAATTAAATTATATTCCAGAAAGATATACAAAAAGGATTGCAAATTTCAGGTTTTTGCGGAGGTACCGCTCAAAGAAACTGCCGAGGTTTAAGATACAGTCTGATTCGCAGCACTTTGTCTGGGCAGGCTTAGATCTTCCTAGGCGGTTCAGCAATACTTCAAAGTTCGGTCGGTTTCAGCTCATGCAGTCCAATATATTGCCCCAAGGTCTGATCGGGGATTGATGAAATAGATTGGGCTGCATGATGCTTCCACGCAGAGCTGATAGCGGCCGCACATGAGTAGTGTATAATCGCCTAGAAGTTCTAAGCCTGCCCAGGAAAAGTGGCTCGAGTCTGACCGTTCATGCATTTTAACCATTTAGTTTCATTGAGCGACAGATTGGAAGCAATGTCTCAAAAAAGACGCATACAGTGTTAACAGGGACGTAAAGAACACATGAAATAGATAACCAAGGCCCTATAGAAGGCCTGATGACTTAGGAAAAATCTTTTTATATACCCGATTGAAAAACAACAACAAAAAAAAAAAAAAAAAAAAACGGTCGTATTAAGTTATGGGGTTGTTGTCCGTCTGTCCGTTCGCAAACATTTTTTTCGTTTCCGTATAACTCCTACTATACAGTTTTCATATATACAATCAAGCGTAAAATGTTTATGTTGTAAGGCTAAGATGCCAGTTACTGTCCAACAAATATTAACAGAGTTATGACCTTTGAAAAATTCGGTTTACATTTTCGTTTGGTTAAGTTTTGTGCTATACATGTGTAAACCATATGTAAGTTACATTTAGTTTATACTTGCCATGGCGTTAAACAATTTACCACAAAATACTCATCACTACCTACCCCTCCTGATACCAGGGTCACAGACTTCGAAATTTTATATACACGTTTTGTATTAAAACATAGAAGTGGAGGCAATGATCAGGAATCGTTACAATAAACCCACAGCTCCCATCAGAGACACCAAAGGGAAAGACACACAAACATGAAACAACATACCCTAATGGAAACACCAACAGCGGAAAACCAAAAGGACAGTTACTTTCCCATAAAATGGCCAATAGGCTATCCAAAATAAAATAACATAAGCGACACAAACATCCAAAGACAAACCATAACAAAAACAAACCGCGACAGAAGAACCACCTTGGAACGGTCAGCGGAAATATATTCCACTGGGCTTAAATCGATTTTACGTGGCCACAATCCTCGCCCTTACTTCCGTCGCGATTTAGACAAATAATTTGCTCAGTCCGCATGAAAGCCTCCAAACTTCAGACAAACCATAACAAAAATATACCGCGACAGAAGAACCGCCTTGGAACGTTTAAAGTTTAATGCATTAAGTGGAATAATGATATCAGCTGGCTCAAATCAGAATGTAGACTGACAAGACCAAACCGGCCCCGATAGCTCAGTTGGTAGAGTGTCCGCTCCGGGGAACGGGAGGTCTCGGGTTCGATCCCGGGCCGCGACATACCAAAGTCGTTAAAAATGGTACTAGCTGCTCCTCGCTTGGCACTCAGATTTACGGGGTAGAGCTAGGACTGGTCGATCCAGTGTCAGGATAATGTGACTGGGTGTGGTATCATGTAATGTGTCTGGGACATGATACTTCAGTGAGGCAGCACTATAAACGTGAGCATTGAGCTCCCTGTCGCAACCAGACACCGTCGTGATATGACTGAAAAATTGTTGAAAGCGACGTTAAACCCGAATTCACACACACACACACACACACACTGACAAGACCAAACCCATTGGATGCTTTTTGAAAGCAGCCAACTTGTTGAATAGAGGACTGTAGAAAACCAATTTTACCAGGGCGAAAACGGCCTGGTAACTGTATCGCTCAAATGCTTTCAAAATCCAAGCGCTTGCAGTCTCAGGCAAATCTTCAACTGCTGATGAAACTAAGTCAAATTTTGTGAAAGGTTTGAAACTTTGCAGTATAAACATAAATGGAATTAGAGGTAAAATTCTTGAACTTTTAGCTTTCCTCGATACATCTCAACCTCATATTGTTGCTATTCAGGAAACAAAGATTGACAGTTCAATTACTACATCTGAGCTTTTCCCTGAAACTTGTGAGTACAGTGTGTACAGAAAAGATAGGAACTCTCATGGCGGTGGGGTGATGTTGCTCATTCATAGAGACATCCCTCACATGCCTTTCATGGAACTTGAAAATGACACCGAATCGGTCTGGGTTAAGGTTTTTGCAAATAAAACTTCCCACTTCGTAGCAAGTTGGTATAGACCACCAAATGGTACAATCGAAAACTTCCAGTTGTTTAAAGACCAACTGGATTGCATTAAATCGCAGCATAAGGGCAAAAAACTCCCGGCTGTACATGTTCTAGGTGACCTCAACTTCAGAGACATTGCTTGGCCCGACAGGCTCAGCAAAGAAGGCACAATGCTGAGTCAGTCGGAAGGACAAATATTGATTGACATTATGAACGATCATGGCCTTGAACAAATTGTTAACTTCCCCACTCGTGATAAGAACACATTGGATCTGATCCTTACGACTTTGCCAGGACAATTCGAAGACATTCATTCCCCAGATAAACTAAGTGACCACGATGTTGTCTCCGGATATTTAAAAATTCACATCCCACCAATAAAGAAACCTCGGAGGAAGGTGTACTCATATCAGAAAGGTGACTATGAAACTATGAGGAAGGATGCACTCAGATTTGCAAAGGAGAATTACTTTAATGGTCATTCAGATGCTCGGTCTATACAGGAGAATTTTGATTTGATAACTTCTTTCATTCATACTTCGGCCGAAAATCATATCCCCTCAAAAACTAGTAGGGCTGTATCTTCTATTCCCTGGATCACTCCAGAGATAAGAAGGAAAATTCGCAGAAGGAATAAGATTCATGCAAAGGCAAAAAAGACGGGAAGTGGTAAACTCCGGACAAAATTTGAAAACTTGAGACGTGAAATCAAGACTGATATAAAAAATCAGCATGATTTGTATGTGAATAACTTGGTAGGTGATGTAAAGGCAAATCCCAGAGACTTCTACAGATATATTAATAGCCAGAAGAAAGACAGGCAAGGTATCCCGCCCCTTAATAAAAGAGGAGGGGACGGGGTTGCTGAATCAGACTCTGAAAGGGCAGAGGAACTAGTTGGTCAATTCAATGATGCATTTAATAAAACTGAGTTCACGGAGGTTCCATTGACTGGAAGATCGGCCCCATTCATGGATACTATTGTTGTGACAGCTGCAGGAGTGATCAAATTACTTCAAGGCTTAAACCCCAGCAAGGCCTTAGGACCCGATGAGCTTCATCCCAGAGTCCTGAAGGAACTAGCAAATGAGTTGGGTCCTGTTTTCGCACACTTGTTTCAACAGTCTCTTGATACGGGTGAAATCCCCAAAGAATGGCTCTTAGCAAACATTTGTCCACTCTTCAAAAAAGGAGATAGGGCTCTTGCCCGTAATTATCGCCCTGTGTCTCTGACTTGTGTTCTGTGTAAATTGCTGGAACATATAGTCTGCTCAAACATCATGGCCCACTTGGACGAGCATAAACTTTTGTCAGACAGGCAACATGCATTTAGGAAAAGGCACAGTTGTGAAACTCAGCTAAGCACAGTTATTAATGACTGGGCAAAAATCTTGGACAAAGGGGGACAGGTGGACACATTTATTCTTGACTTCGAGAAGGCCTTTGACACCCCTCCTCATGAACTACTTAAATCTAAGTTATTTGGTTATGGAATTGGGGGAAAGACCCTCAAATGGATAGATTCCTTTCTCTGCTACAGAAAACAGCGGGTTGTTGTTAATGGTGAATCTTCGGAGTGGGCTCCAGTTTTGTCTGGAGTCCCGCAAGGGACCGTTCTTGGTCCACTTTTGTTCTCCCTGTACATCAATGATATTTCCACTGACATTGACTCAGAAATAAGACTGTTCGCAGATGACTGTGTTTGTTACCGGGAAATTAGAGATACAGATGACTCATTGAAACTTCAGGCTGACATAGATAGATTAGGATGTTGGGCACGTAAATGGGGCATGAGATTTCAGCCAGTTAAATGCAATATTATGCAGATAACTAGGAAGAGATCTAATAAAGTTGAGGCTTCTTACACCTTAGAGGGAACGGTCCTCGAGAATGTGGACTCCATTAAATACCTTGGAGTGACAATCTCACACAACTTGAGATGGAATACTCATATTAGCAACATGTGTACTAAGGCAAATAGAACGCTTGGTTTCCTGAGGCGGAATCTTCATCAGTGCCCTCAGGATGTAAAAGAGGCAGCATATAAAGGTCTTGTTCGCCCAATCTTGGAATATGGTAGTTGTATCTGGGACCCCAGTGGAGTGGTCCTTAATGATGAAATTGAGAAAGTTCAGAATAGAGCTGCTAGATTTGTAACAGGCAATTACTGCTTTGAAACTGGGAGCATGACTGGAATACTTGGAAAATTAAAATGGGAGTCTCTCAAGAAAAGGAGAAAAGACAGTAGGCTAATCCTTTTATACAAAGGTCTAAAGGGTGCTGCCAGCATTCCAACAGATGACCTTGTTCCCCCAGCTAGACACTGTAGAAATCACCATTCGTTGGCGTTTCAGACCCTTAGCGCAAGAACTGACATTTATAAAGAGTCGTTCTTCCCCAGAACCATTAGAGATTGGAATGCCCTTCCCGATTCGATTTTTTCGACAGCTGAAGGTGCTGATGATTGTGTAGCTAAATTTACCTCTTTGGTTAGAGCTAGGGACTAACTTCCCACATCACAGGCCCTGGTGTATGAATGTCATTTGACGTGTCACCAGTAACAATTCTGATTCTGATTCTGAGTGTGTTTATAAATAGAACGGGTTTCCCAAGCAGTTGCGATCAGATTCCCTTACAAAAATTCTTCAGATAATCCATTTATGCCAAGCGCTTCTGCCAGTCGGTTGAGTGTATTTTGACAAAACAGCAAAGACCCCGACCAGACTGTGCATATGCACAGGCGGGTTTCTGTCTCTACTTTTCGCACTTTCTGGAACGCTAGGCAAAGGGGAGAGTCATTCCCAGAAACGTTCTGAAAATATTAGATCTTTTCATTTGGACTTTTCAAAACAAAAAGAAAAACAAACATTGTTTTGCAAGGGTTAATGCAACTTCCTTATCACTGCTAAAGCACTGAGTATATGTTCTCGTTGCGGCCCCGCCCATCGAGGCTTGAAGAAATAGAGGGGCTGCATGATGCTTCCACGCAGAACTGAAACCGACCCGCACACGAGTACTGGTAACCACTTAGAGGATCTAAGCCTGCCCAGGCAATGCGGTGAGAGTCGGCCCGTCCATGCTTATAAACCCTATCGGTTTCATTGGGCGGCAGGGTTTGAGATGTCATATCATCTCAATGTCATGTAAAAGTCCCACAAAATTGGAAGCAACGTCTCCAAAATGACCTTTACAGTGTTGACGGGGACGTTAAACCCCAACTCAAAGAAACAAAATATGTATTCGTTAAAACTGCCTCGCCGAGGCGGTTCTAACAAGTACCCATATGATCTTATTCTATGTTTGGTCTGAAAAGAAAGGATGTTTTAGCAACATTTTTTTGTAACAGAAAAAAGCATTTATGGTCCGACTGTTTGATGAGAACAATGTTTTTAAAACTGATAAACTGCTAGAGAATATCACCTAATATCTTAAGTGCTCTTTAAGGCAGTGAAATGAAATCATATAAAGATATCATTTACAATTATATCCTTGGAAATTGTTATTCCACAGTTTGCTCTCAAAAACGTGACAATTTTTTTATATTTTGATATAAATTCTTGTAATTTAATATGTTAAGAGAATATGAGTGAGGACGCCCTTGCGTAATTCCAATACACACCTGGAATTCTTAGCACGAAGGCTCAGCTATAAAGTGGCTGAAGTGTATGTTAAACCCTCAACCTGCTGAACACGACACACCCTACTTTTGCAAAAAGTGTAGATCCAGATCAAATGACTTTTGAAGAAGTAGTCTGATCTGGTCCTACATTGTCTTGCAGTTTATGAATTAAGTTTAGAAATTCGAATGCTTGATAGTCAGCAATAGGTGTGGCTAAATTAATTTATTCGGCAGGATAAGGGTTTCTGGGTTTCTTCTTCTTTTTGTTTTTCTTTCCGCCAATTTTTGTCCAGACAAGTTCTCATTAACCACTTGATGAATTGTTCTGAAATTTTTGTATATGATTGACATGTACAGGAAGGTTTCAAAATTTAAAACGGTGGATCCAAAAGGTCCCGGGGGCAGGCAAAAAATCCGCCGACGAGTTCTCAGTATCCTTCGAGTCGAGAAATTAAGTGAGAAACATTTTTAACATATATATATTTTTGTTTGTTTGTGTTGTTTGATTTGAAGTTTATCGTCCCCGTCAACACTGTAAAGGTCATTTTGGAGACGTTGCTTCCAATTTTGTGGGACTTTAACCCGACATTGAGATGAAATGACATCTCAAGCCCTGTCGCCCAATGAAACCAATAGGGTTTATAACTCGCACCGCTTTGCCTTGGCAGGCTTAGATCCTCTAAACGGTTTACCAATACACGTGTGTGGTCGGACTTCAGCTCTGCTTGGAAGCATCATGCAGCCCATCTATTTCTTCAGACCTCAATGGGCGGGGGCCGCTATATATTAAGGCGAATCCATACATCACGTTAAAAAAACGAAACCCCACTTTATATAGAGAAAATGGGTTTACATTATTTTCCTATTTCTGCTCCAAGACATAGGTTGTCGGTACTCGTTAGAACCGCCTCATTGGAACCACCAAAATTAGGTGGCTCTAACAAGAACCCACAACCGATATTCGCAGAAAATTGAGAAAAAGATGGAATTTCACTAGAAAATTACAAATTTTGGAGATGTGAAAAAATGCACTCTGTCACACAGGTGTGTTATCGTAAAATACACGTATTTTTATATCCCATGATGTCAATATAGGAGTCAACTCTTAAAGGAAAGAATTTGCTCCTTAGGATCAAATTCTTTCCTTAAAGGGTAAACCCCTCTTTTTCGTGGGACAGATCTTCTAGAAAAGCCAACAGGAAGTCCCGTTTGGAAAATGGTGGGAAAACTGCCAGGTGTTCCTTTTCCCTTCAAGTGTTTCCCCTTCTTATCTTACAGACTTTTATGTGACCAATAGTTCTCCTTTTCTGTAAGATTTTTGTTTTAGGTTTAACGTCCTCGTTAACACTATTTAGGTCATTTTGGAGACGTTGCTTTCAAGTTTGTGGGATTTTACCCGACATTGATATGAAATGACATCTCAAGCCCTGTCCCCCGAATAAAACCAATAGGGTTTATAAATATGGACGGTCCGATTCGCACCGCTTTGCTGGCACAGGCTTAGTTCCTCTAAGCGGTTTACAAGTATTCGTGTCCGGTCGGCATCATGCAGCCCATCTATTTCTTCAAGCCCCAGTGGGCAGGGGCCGTCCAGCTAGGTCTACATAATTAAGATTTGTTGGGTTGATTTGCAGGATTGTTAGCGTTACAGTGTAAAATATTAATAAATTGAGCCAGCGCATGGCAAAATCTGCAAGAAGTCTTGAGAAACCAGCCAAAACTCAGATCAGCGCAGCCTGTGCATTTGCGCATTCTGATCAGAGTCTTCGCTGATCGCAGGTTTCTACTATAGGCTAATATCTGTGCAAAGAGACATACAGCAAAATGACTTGTCATAATGGATGGGTGCGCAGGTTGTTTTGGGTCTCTGCTGGTGGCACCGGTCTTATTGTAGGTTTAGTCATGCGCCGGCTCATTATTAAAAACGTACACCTCTGATACAGGTTATTAACATACCAATGCGATCGATATGGCATGTTTTGTTTGTTTGATTTGAGGTTTAACGTCCCCGTCAACACTGTAAAGGTCATTTTAGAGACGCTGCTTCCAATTTTGTTTATAAGTATGGACGGGCCGACACGCTCCGCTTTGCCTGGGCAGGCTTAGATCCTCTAAGCTGTTTACTAGTACTCGTGTGCGCGTCGGTTTCAGCTCTTAGTGGAAGCATCATGCAGCCCATATATTTCTTCAAGCCCCGATGGGCGGGACCGATGGCAAGTTTTAGAAGTCGTCTTCTTTTCGGGCCTTATTTTCGATCCTTGGGGGTTCCTATAACCGCCTCAGTGAGCCCATTCTAATCTTTATTTGTAGCAGATTTTACCTCTGCAAACCCTACTTTTCATTATATAAAGTGGGTTAAAAAGGGGTGCTCAATGCAAGAGTGTGTTAATGTAATGTATGCATTATATCAAAATATTAAAAGGCGTTTCCACAACCGTGTTTTGAGGAATAATACCCCTTGCAAACCCCACATTTCTGAAGAAATAGATGGGCTGCATGATGCTTCCACGGAGAGCTGAAACCGACCCGCACACTTGTACTGGTTAACAGCTTAGAGGATCTTAGCGGTCCATGCTTTTAAAGCCCATTGGCTTCATTGGGCGACAGGGCTTGAGATGTCATTTCATCTCAAGGTCGGGTTAAAATCCCACAAAATTGGAAGCAACGTCTCCAAAATGACCCTTACAGTGTTGACGGGGACGTTAAACCTCAAATCAAACAAAACAAAACAAAAAAAACACACATTTTCTCTCAATAAAGTTAGACTTTCGGATGAGTCTTTAAACCGAGGTCCCGTCTCCGTATGACCTTAGCTGTTGGTGGGACGTAAAACTCAAACACACACACACACACACACACACACACTCAATAAAGTATAGTTTGAAGGGTCGTTTATTACTTTGACTCAGTAATCAAGGAATAAAGGCATTTTTCAGTTTGACATATCACGAAAATAAACTTTTTTTTTTCTTTTAAGTAAAATACAAGGGCTGCAGAAAAATCAGAAAACGGTGAAATTTCAATTACTTTATAAAACGCTACATTTATTACGATCATTTACACATTAGGTGAAAGTAAGAGTAATGTTCTATAAATAAACGAAGAGAATCCATCCGATACTGTTTACATTCTGTGAGGTATATTCATCGACCAACAGAAGCGCTCGGAAAAATCACGTGATCAGCGGTTCACTACAGTCGTCTATTTTAAAATAGAAGTCTGTGTAGCAGTCTAACTCATATATGCCTAGCGTCCCATTGGCGGGACAGTGGCAAACAGTGTAGATCTTGATCAAAGGTTTAACCCATATATGCCTAGAGTTTTTTTTTATGACTTCCGGTTCCGGTTTGGTAGATTGGTCGCCATTTGCAGCAATATTTTTAAGAAGATTATCCATATTTTGAAGAAGATCTACAGACCATCGGTCCACCAATTTTTGTTTGAGAGCTGAGTTTTGTAGTGATACATCTTATTTCAAGACAATTTTAGTCAGCTAATAATTATTTGTTGCCCACTTCGAGTGTCAATGTACCAACAACTTTTACGTCATTCAGCCACCATGTCGGTCAACCCCCGAAATAAAGGAAATGCAACAAGTCGTAAAGGTAAACCCAGTAGCTCCTCAACCCAGATAGATGAACCAGAAGATGATGTTGCTGTCCCCTGTACAAATTGTGAGAAAATGGTTATTGATAAAGGCTTGCAGTGTGGATTCTGTGAACATTGGTATTGTCCGCCATGCACAGAATTGAAAGCGGCTGTCCTGAAAAATTTAATAGATACTCCAGACTGCCTGATGTGGTTTTGTAGGTCATGTATAATTACTTTCCCAGGTGTTAAGAAATTATTAACTAGAGTTACTGCATGCGAGTCACATAACGTGGAAATTACTAAGAGAATTGAGAAACTTGAAAATAATGAAATAATGTCACTGTAGCGTGTACCGGGTCATCCACGAAGTCAAGCAACGCGGTCACCCATCCAGGTACTAACCGCAATCTCCGTTGCTGTAGAAGTGGTATTTATCCATAACCGTTACATTTCTCCCCCTCATCTCTTGACTTCGTCCCGAAGTCACACATGCCTAACAAGGCTAAACCCGAGGGCGGAGACTATGTAACAAACCAGCGACACTGTTTCCATCCCGCCGCTGCCACCAATGTAGCGTGTACCGGGTCGTCCACGAAGTCAAGCAACGCGGTCACCCATCCAGGCACTAACCGCAATCTCCGTTGCTTAACTTCGCGAATAAGCCAACCACTCTACCCGCGTTGCTAAAAGAGCCGGCTCCTACAGCAAGGCTGTAGAAGTGGTATTTATCCATAACCGTTACAGTCACAAAGAAAAACTGATGAGCTTGAGATTAAGGTGACCGAACTTTCCGAAATTAGGTCAGCAGGACCCAAAATTGCTGAAAAAGAGGAGCTTGTTGAGCTAGTAGACTCTGTATTATTAGAGCGCAATGATAGAGAGAGGAGAAAACTAAATGTTATTTGCTTCAATATGAAAGAAAGTGAAAAGTCTTCCCCTCAAGATAGGAAAATTGATGACCTTGAAAATATGAAAAACATTCTAGTCTCTGTTTTAGGAGTTGACTCTGATATTGAGATATCAGAACCCATTCGGTTGGGGAAAAGGGTAACACAAAGGGAAGGAAATAACCAGGACAGGGAAAATACAAATGGAAGACCCCGGCCAGTACGTTTTCGAGTGTCTGACCTTGAAAGTAAAAATATAATCTTGCGCGCAGGAAAATACCTTAGAAACAGCACAGACAATACATTAAAAGTGATATATTTCTCTCCAGACCTCACTAAGAAACAGAGGGACGAGGCATATAAACTTAGACAGGAAAAGAGACGGCGAGAGGATTATGGTGAATCTAATCTAAGGATATTGAGGGGCAAAATCATACCATCCACCCGAACAGAGAAACCTGTGAGCAAAAGGACATTAAAGTATAAGTGGTATACACCACCCACCAATTTGATTGGATGTGATGGAACTCTCTCAGATACTGGGGTTGGCGGGGATGGTGAGCCCTCCAGTTCCTGGGGACAGCAGTCACCAGTGAACATTGATTAAGAAACTGTAAAGACTTGCAGAACTTGTAAATACGTTCAAACTTTTTCTTTTCAATTTTTGTTATTTTTCACGTATTTGTTTTTTCTGTGCACAGAGTTTATATTTTGCACAGTGTGACTACATTATAATGACTACAGAATCAGGCATAAATAGTTTATCAGTATACTATACAAATGCAGACAACTTAATGAACAAGCGAGATGAGTTGTTGGTGGTTACACAATCTTTCAACCCTGATGTTATGGTGATTACTGAGATTTTCCCAAAAACCTTGGACTCTACACAGATTTTGCCCGTTGAATTCAACATAGAAGGTTACACATTATATTTGAACAATAAACTCCAGCCAAAGAGTAGAGGAGTGATTATATATGTTAAAGACTGCATTAACTCATATCCATGTTTGGAAATAGGTGACTTACACTTCCAAGAGTCTGTATGGTGTGAATTAAAAATTAACTTAACTGATACAATTCTAATTGGCGGAATCTACAGGAGTGGCTCAAGTACAGAAATAAATTTTGAACACCTTTTAAGTCTGATTGATACAACAGTAGCTCGCAAGAATAAGTATATCCTTATATTTGGAGACTTTAATTACCCAGAAATTAACTGGTTAACTTGGAGCACAGATAGAGGCCAAGATAGTGAGTCATTTCGGTTTCTAGAGACACTTAGAGACAACTATTTGTTTCAGTTATTCACTAGACCATCAAGGTACAGAGAGGGTCAAACCCCCAATACCCTGGATTTGGTAATTACCAACGATGAAAACTGGCTAGAAAACATTGTATATAGTAATCATTTGGGAGCTAGTGATCACATTCAGATACTTTCTTATTTCACTTGTAATATGACAAAGACACAGTCAAATTCACCTAAAAGGCAATTTTACAAGGGTGACTATGTGAAAGCTAGGGAGGAAATAAACGTGGTCAGGTGGGATTCTTTGAAAGATAAGAATGTTCAGGACTGTTTTGATTTCATCCGTAGTGAAATAACCAACAATATAAACAGAAACATTCCCTTAACTAAACGGAGAAGTAATATGGAGAATAAGCCAAAATGGATGGACTATTTTTCTGTTTGTGCCGTTAAAAAGAAATATAAAGCCTGGCAACGTTATATGCACTCGCGGAGTGAGAGACACTACAAAGAATATTGTACACTAAGAAATAAGGCAACAAAGGCCGTAAGATATGCTAGAAAAAGACATGAGAAGGGTATCGCAAACTCGGTCAAGGAGAACTGTAAATCTTTCTGGTCATATGTAAATAGCAAAACTTGTATCAGATCTGGTGTTTCTGATCTGAGGGATGAGAATGGAGTGTTGCAGTCCGGTATAAAGGAAAAAGCAAATATTCTCAACAATTTTTTCTCATCAGTGTTCACTCTTGAAGGGGATAGTGACTTTGCCAGTTTAACTCTGAAAACAGAAATGACTATTACTAGTATATCTGTGTCCAGGGAGAAAGTGGAAAAGTTGCTCACAGGGCTTAACCCAACGAAGTCCTGTGGACCAGATGAATGTCATCCTCGCTTTCTGAAAGAAACTGCTAAAGAGTTATCCGAACCCATATGTGTTCTGTTTAATATATCCCTTAGTAATGGAATATTACCTAAAGAATGGAAGGAAGCCAACGTTACTTGTATTTTTAAAAAGGGAGATAAATCTGTTCCCGGAAACTATAGACCCGTGAGTCTGACTTCTGTATTGTGCAAATCTTTGGAAAAAATTGTCAGGGAAGTTATCATGAACCATCTAAAACAGAATGACCTACTCTCAGATTGCCAATTTGGTTTTAGAGAACACCGTGGATGTATCCTCCAGTTATTGCATGTCATTGATGATTGGTCGAAAGCTATAGACAACGGTAACCAGGTTGATTGCATTTATCTAGACTTTCAGAAGGCATTTGATACTGTTCCACATAGGCGACTATTGGAGAAAGTTAGATCCTTTGGAATTATGGGAAGTACATTGCTCTGGTTGGAAAGTTTTCTCACAAATAGACGACAACGAGTGACCTTAAACAGCGAAGTCTCAGACTGGAAGCCTGTATTATCTGGAATACCCCAAGGAAGTGTACTAGGTCCGGTCCTATTTATAATCTACATTAATGATCTACCGGATACTGTTAATGGTCTATGCAGATTATTTGCAGATGACACCAAACTGTATAAGGCTATAGATACAGAGCTGGACCAAAGAAATCTTCAGCAGGACCTGTTCTCGTTATGTGACTGGTCAGACGAGTGGCTTTTGCGCTTTAACGTTTCCAAATGTAAATATATACAATATGGAAATGCACACCTGGAATATGAATACACGATGAGAGATAGTAATGGCAATGTTAGTAGTCTAACCAAAGATTCACAGGGAAAAGATCTAGGGATAAATTTCACAGAGTCACTAAAATTTGATGGGCATATCTCCCAAGCTGCTGGACGGGCAAATAAGATTCTCGGCTTGATTAAGAGATCCTTTTCATATATGGACAAGGACTTATTTCTGAAACTCTACAAGACACTGGTCAGACCTATTCTTGACTATGGAGATGCTATATGGTACCCGTTTACAAAGAAAAATAAGAAATTAATTGAGAATGTTCAGAGGAGAGCTACCCGCTTAGTGCCTGAATTACAGAACTTGAGTTACAGTGACAGGTTGAGGAATTTGAAATTATATTCTCTTGATTACCGAAGGAAAAGAGGGGACATGATACAGCTTTTTAAGATACTGAAAGGATTTGAGGATATCACAGCTGAAAGTTTATTTCAGTACTCTTCCACTTACACAAGAGGGCACAAACTCAAACTGTTTAAACCAAGGTGCAACAAGAGCTTTAGACAGCACTCATTTGCTATCAGAGTAATTGATCCCTGGAATAGCCTATCCGCGAGAGTCATTGATTCACAAACTGTCAATGAATTTAAATCAAAACTGGACCAGGAGTGGAATCACTTGCATTATAGCTTAGAGGAGGTGTATTAAGGGGTATGACTAAGCACAGAAATTTGTGGGTGGCATGACATAAGTGACAGTACGATAAGACAATATCCAAATCAACAAAATAGATACTCCAAACCGGAGTGTAATGGAAGTCGGAAAATACTACAACAACTACAGAATCCATATTGGGGGTGAAGAAAAGCCTTCGGGGCTTACAGATTCACCGCTGGATCAAGTAAGTTATCAAGTAAGTTAAGTTCCATTTGTAGGACATTGGCTAAATGTGATGGCAATGGCTAAATATGACCTACTCAGTATAAGAAGATAGATAAATAGATATTTAACCCATATATACATAGCGTCCCATTTTGTGGAACATTGGCAAACAGTGTAAACCCACATGATCAGACGCTGCAAAACGTGGCGTCTGATCTGGACCGCAAAATGCGGCATCTGATCTGGGTCACACTGTTTGCTTAAACAAGACGAAATTTAACAGCATCTATTTCTTGCTGGCTATGAATTAGGTGTACGGACTTTGAGTGATTTTACGGACCACTATGATCAGACGCTGCAAAACTTGGCGTCTGATCTGGGCCGCAAAATGCGGCATCTGATCTGGTTCTACACTGTTTGCTTAAACAACGACGCAATTGAGCCGCATCCATTTCTCGCTGGCGATGAATTAGGTGTATGGACTTTGATGAGCGATTTAACGGGCCATTAATTTTCTAACGAGATTAAACATGTGTTAAGTTAATCAATAGCTTTAACTCATAATAAGTTGACGTGTGCTGCATACCTGGATTGAAATAGTAGAAAGTGACTTCCCACAAAAGTTGTGTCAAATTGATATTTTGAATGAATGATGTTATTTTGTTTGTTTGAATTGAGTTAAACATCACCGTCAACACTTTTTTTGCCATTTTGAAGACTTTGCGTTCTAATCTATCTATCTGTCTCTATATACTGCAACACCCTCTTGCGAGTGTTATGTGCAGATGCGCTGTCAGTGCAAGAATAAAAGCAAGATTGTAGGAGATATAAAAGTGTGAAAGTGAGCCATGATAAAAGGTTGAAAGTGTTAATGCAGAGTGAGTGTAGTTAAAAGCAGGTTAAAAACAGTGTTGGGGCTTAGGGTGACTGGTGGGAGATTTCCCTAACTCTATCCTTGAAAGAGTTTGGGTCACTGGTAAGGACAATCTCTGCATCAAGTTTATTCCAAAGGACAATTGTTGCCGGGAAGAATGAAAACTGATAATACGAAGCATATGTATGAATACGTCTGAAGGCAAGAGGGTGCATGTGACGAGTTAAAACCTCTGGTCTCTCAAAATATGAGGGTACTTGGATGGCTACATAGCCATATATGATTTTGTGGAACATAATAAGCCGTGCGTCTGTCCGTCTATCTTCCAACGATCGCCAACCCAGCTCACCAAGCATTCTAGTAACACTTTCGTAGGGGGAATAGTCGTGTTTTACCCACCTTGCTGCTCTCCTCTGTACTTGCTCTAATTTGCTTACATTTTGTTTGGTAAAGGGAGACCACACTGAGGAGGCGTATTCAACCTGGGGCCGTACAAGTGTGTTATATGCCAGATCTTTGATGGATTCACTAGTGGTTTTAATGTTTCTTTTGACAAAGCCGAGTGTTCTGTTTGCCTTAGCAGTGATGTCATTTATGTGGGTATTCCAGTTAAGGTCCTTGGAAATGGTTACCCCGAGATATTTGGCATCCTCAACGGTCTCAAGGACTTGACCATGAAGGGTGTACCTGGACTGCAGTGGTTTTCTTGACCGGGTAATACGTAGTACCTGGCATTTGGCATGGTTGAACTCCATATCCCAGGTTCGTTCCCATTCTTGTAATGTATCAAGGTCTGCCTGGAGAGTGTTCATGTCCTTAGTTGAGGTAACTGTCAAATATACGGCCGTGTCATCGGCGAATAACCTTACCTGTGACTGGATATCTTGTGGTAAGTCATTGATGTAGAGCAGGAAGAGGAGAGGTCCCAGGACAGAACCCTGTGGTACTCCAGAGGTCACTGGTACCTCTGAAGACCTCTCCCCTTCCAGCACCACAGCCTGTGTTCTACCCACAAGAAACCCTTTAATCCAGTTTAGAGTTTTGCCTTTTATACCATGTTGGGAAAGTTTAAATAGAAGTTTTAAGTGGTTTACCTTGTCAAAGGCTTTGCTAAAATCGAGCAGAACCAAATCAGTTTGTTTGCCTTTGACAAGTTGCCTACCCAGGTCTTCAATAAGTTGGATCAGCTGGGTCTCACAAGACCTTTTCTCCCGGAAACCGTGCTGGAGATCGTATAGTACGTTATGTTTATTGAGGTGACGGGTGAGGTTTGAAGCAATTATGTGCTCCATCACCTTGCAGAGTATACAGGTCAAGGAAATGGGCCTATAATTGGCTGGGTCACTCTTATCACCTTTTTTATAGACAGGACTAACGTTGGCCTTGGTCCAATCTAGGGATAGTTCACCAGTAGCCAGGGATCTTTCAAATATGAGTTGAATGATAGGGGCAATCTCGTTTCGAAGTTCCTTTAGTACCAGGGGTTTAATTTCATCTGGACCAGCTGCTATATCAGATTTAAGGTAGTTTAAGATTTAAGGTAATTTTGTAGGACTTAACATTACGAGATATAGTGTATTTTTCACATTTCCAAAATGGTTATTTTTCTGATAAAAATTCGTCATATTTTTCTTATTTATACTGCAAACATAGGTTGTGGCTGCTTGTTAGAACATCTTCGTTGAAGCGATTCTAGCTAGTAACAACAACCTATGTCTTAGATCAGAAATAGGAAAAATATTGTATAACCCCATGAACCCCAGTTTTCTTAATATAAAATGTAGTTTATTATTATTTTCCTTATTTCTGCTAAAGCATCGATTGTGGGTTCTTTTCAGAATCACCTCGCCGAGGCTGTTCTGACGAGTAATCATACTGTGCGTTTTAAGCCCAGATCTAGAAAATGTTTAGCAACCCTAAAATGAAATTCCGATCAAACAAAAAATTCAATTTTTTTTCCATATTCCTGCTCTAAACAGAGTATACGAACTCCATAGAACGGCGAGATGGTTTCAATGAGTACCCACAACCTATGTTTTTGAGCAGAAATAAGGAACAAATGTATACCCCTGTTCAACAGCAACCGAATTCTACGGATTGCGGACTTTTTGCAATAGCGAACGTGGTAGAGTTTTGTTTTGCTCCGGACTATTTAACACTAGAATAATATATGACGTGTTAAAAATGAGACAGCATTTAGCTGAATGTTTGGAAAATGGGAAAATGTCAGTGTTTCCGAAAGAAAAAGATATAGGCAGGCGTAAACTTCATTCCTTCACTTGTAAAATCGTAAAAAATTCAGTCTGGTTGCCTGAGTGTATTGATAACATGATTTGCTGTGATAATCGTAAGTGCAAAATTTGGTTTCATAGAATATGCTTAAGTCTGAATTCATAATCAAATCAATGGCAGTGTCCGTCTTGTGAACAGCAACATGTGTGACATCGTTGAAACCCATGTAAATCCAAATATATAAAGAGAAAAGTAGGATTTACATGGGGTGTGCATTCTTTCTTTCGTTTTCACAAGTCAATTTATTAAGGAAAACGAACCAATACCCCAACATCCTGGACACAATCTGGGTTGAGGGTACTCATTACAACTGCCTCAATGAGGTGTATATTTTTTTTTTTTTTTAAATATTCTTTTAGAATTGAGCTTAAAATTTTAACAGATACAATTGTTATCAATTAGTGATCTCCACAAACCGAGATATTATGAAAATGCACAACTATCCCAACATCCAGAACACAATCCGATAATTTTCCGGACAAACTTACTTCAAAACTGGACCCCTAAAATGTTAAAAATGAAAAATATTTTAATAATCTTTTTAAATGGAGCTTAAAATTTAATTTGATACTAATTTTATTATTTTCTGACCACCCGAATGAAGATATTAAGTATAACGCACCACTACCACCAACATCCAGGACACAATCCGAGAATTTCCCCGACAAATTAACTTAAAAATCGGACTTTTAGAATGGTGCTTAAATGGTGAAGTTCGGATGACCAACCAAGTTCATATCAATGGTGAGACAGTTCCACGATGGTATGCTTGCACGGGGTCAAAATGATGGTGAGTTTTCAGAACCATTCCCTGTAACAAACGGAGTGAAGCAAGGCTGTGTGCTAGCCCCAATACCGTTCAGCATGCTATTTTCTGTCATGCTCACAGATGCTTCTCAGGATGGCGACAATGGCATACCTATTTGGTATCGCTTTAATGGGAAGCTTTTCAATCTCAGAAGGTTGAAAGCCAAACCCAAGGTGCAGAGAGAGGTGCTAGATGACTTCACCTTTGCTGATGACATGGTAAAAGGTGCTCCAACAGAGGAGAAGATGCAAAAAGGTATAGATCCAGTATGCGAGTCCTGTGATAGCTATGATCTCACAATCAGTATCAAAAAGACTGAAGTAGTCTATCAGCCAGCACCTGACAAGCGTAACAAAGAGCCCACCATCACAGTGATAGGTCAAAGATTGCAAGTGGTAGACAAGTTTACCTACATTGGTAGCATACTGTCAAGAGCGGTGCACATTGACGATGAAGGCAATGCCAGGATTGCAAAAGCTAGTGCAGCATTTGACCGACTACGTGGTAATGTCTGGGATCGAAGTGGAATCTGTTGTTTCATGTTTGTATTTCTTTCCCTTTGGGGTCTCTAATGGAAGCTGTGGGTTAATTGTATCGATTCCTGACCATTGCCTTCACTTCTATTTTGACACAAAACTGAAAGTTTACAGAGCTGTGGTGCTGCCAACATTATTGTATGCATGTGAAATATGGACAGTTTACCAACGGCACGCCAAAAGACTGAATCACTTCCATACAAGCTGTCTTAGAAAACTCTTAATGATTAAGTGGCAAGACATGTACAGGATTCCAGACACGTAGTCCTGAACAAGGCAGGGATGCAAAGTGTACATACTCTTCTGAAATTAGCACAGTTAAGATAAACAGGCCATGTTAGAAGAATGCATGAGGAACGTTTACCAAAGTAAGTTATTCTCTATGAAGAACTAGAAATGGGCAAGCGCTACCAGAACATCCTCAAAGCCTTTCTCATGGACTTCAACATTCCAACAGAGTCGTAGGAACAAATTGCACAGAAAATAGCAAAGTGGCAAGGTCTCATCAGAGGGAGTGCCAATGAATATGAGGCAAAAAGAATCAGTGAAGCTGAACAGAAGCGCGCACAGAGCAAAGCCAGAGCTGAGACATCACCAACAAAGCTGTCTTCCTTTAGACTCTGTTGCTCCATATACAACAGACAGTTCAGAGCTAGAATCGGTCTCACCAGCCATCTTAGAACACACAAATAGTAATATTCTCAAATATGATTATGACTGTTCATTGTCGGTTATGACAGACAAACTATTAATGTCTGAAATGTCAAGTAGAAGTTGGGGTAATGATTAGGAATCGATACAATTAACCCACAGCTCCCATCAGAGACACCAAAGGGAAAGAAACACAAACATGAAACAACAGACCCTAATGGAAACATCAATAGCAGAAAGCCAATAGGAAAGTTACTTTCCAACACAGTGGCCGATTGGCTATCCAAAACAAAATAATATAAGCGACACAGACACCCAAAGACAAACCATGACAAAAAATTAACCGCGACAGAAGAACCGCATTGGAACGGTCAGTGAAACGAATTCCACTGGGGAGCTTAAATCGATTTTACGTGGCCACAATCCTCGCAAAAGTTGCAAATGCCGTAATTTTGTCAAAAACGTACTCGCATTTTTTCATCTTTAAACAGGCACATGTGCAACTTCAATATGCTTGTAACATCTTATCAAATGGGATGCTTGACAACTGTTGTGGAGTTAGGTTGACAACTTTCCTACACTTTAAAGAAGACTAATTGAATAGTAACCCAAAAGGTTTGCTAACGGCGAGGTAAGCTTTTAGTTCACCGTTGGCGAAGGGTCCTGAGGAGCTTATATAGGATAGGCGGTGGTCCGCCGTGGTCGAGTGACAATTCTGTGTCAGAACTCTGCCAGTTGGCCATTTTTGTGTGAACGCTCTATACTTTTCCTTCTTGTCAAAGTTTATACTTGTTGTTGCATGAATATAAAGGTCAGTCTGCATTGTGGGTAACTAATGGCTGTACTTCCGTGTTAAAACCGATGTCTATAATGTCTACACCCATGGGCGGTGACACGTTCATCAGAAACTTGATTTCTACATTGGTCTCCCTTCGTCATTACCTCCCCTACGGTATGGAAATAACGTTATGCTGTAGCCACCTAGTGGAGACATTAACGACAAAGGAACCAATCTACTTGATTTCGCGAAATCAACCCAATTTAGCGAAATCAACATTTAAAATAACTATTTTCAAAAATAGACAAAAATGAATGAATAGCTTGATAGCGTGTTTAATGAATAGACGGTGTGTTTATTATTCATATCTTCACTGGTAATTTAACATGTGAAATATTTTCTAGAAAGGGTTCTGTTCTGTGCGTTGATTGTATCGATTCCTGATCATTGCCCCCACTTATATTATCCTTTGCAAGGAATACACCACAGAACTGGAAGATATGGAGTGTACATTTTCTGGGCCAGACTAGCTAGTTTCGGCTATTTAGGCCTCATCAGTGACCCTCAGTGACCCTCAGAAAGTCAGTAAACCACAAGTTTGCTCGTTTTTGGAGTCCGATAAAAAAAATGCAAATAAAGTAACGATTCAGATTCAGTCTCTGTGTAGAACTTATCATCCATTTAAAGAGATGCAATGCCATTTGAATCCTTCTTTGATTTTATAGAAGAGAGTGCAGTTTTTTGTTGTTTTATTTGAGCCAGCGCACGACAAAACCTACAATAAGGCATGTGCGCCCATCGAAGACTGAGATCAGCCTGCGCATCCATATAGTCTAACCAGAGACTTCTCTTGCTGCATGGATGCGCATTGGGCCCCTAGCTATCCTTAGCGCGCACAACGAAGACTCTGATCAGACTGCGCGGATGCGCAGGCTGATCTGAGTCTTCTTTGGGCGCACATGTCTTATTGCATGTTTTGTCATGCGCTGGCTCATTATTTTTTTTGTAGCATAGATTTAACTGCAATGATCAGGGTTGGATTGATCACTTGAGTCATCTGGATTTGTAAGACCCAAAATTTCCTCAATGTACCTGTTATGAGTTGTTACTGGCGTGTATTCATACACCAGGACCTGTGATGCGAGAAGTTAATTAGTCCGAAGCTCTCACCAAAGAGGTAAACTAAGCTACATAATCGTGGATGATCATGGTTTGGAACAAATGGTTAGCTTCCCCACTCGTTACTTTAGACTTGATCTTCACCCCTTTACCAGGTCAATTTGAAAATATTCATTCTTCAGAGGATCATGGCGATCATGACATTGTTGCAGGATCTTTAAAGATGGACATCCCAGCCCCTCAAAAAACTAGGAGAAAAGTGTTTTCATACCGGAAGGGTGATTGCGAAGCTATGAGGGGGACGCATTGAGATTTGCAAGGGAAAATATTTTAATGGCCACTCAGATGCTCGACCTCTTCAGGAGAATTTCCTTCATTTAAAATTCAGCTGATAAGCATATCCCCTCAGAAACTAGAAGGACGGTTTCCTCGATTCCTTGGATCACTCCAGAGATAAGAAGGAAGATACGCAGAAGGAATAAAATGCATGCCAAGGCAAAAAAGACAGGTAGCAGTAAACTTCGATCGAAATTTGAAACTTTGAGAAGGGAAACTAACGCAGGCATTAAACAATAACATGATTTATATGTGAATAACTTGGTAGGTGATGTAAAGGCAAATTCCAGAGATTTCTATAGGCACGCCAACAGTAAGACAAAAGGACAGACAAGATATTCCACCCTTTAAAAAGGGATGGCAGTGGTTTTGCAGAGTCAGATCCTGAACAGGCAGAAGAATTGGCTGGTCAGTTCAATGATTCATTCAATAAAACTGAGTACAAGGAGAATCCATTAACTGGGAGATTAGCTCCTGTCTTGGATAAGATTTGTAGTTTTATCTGAGGGAGTAATAAAGTTACTTAAGGTCTAAAGCTTTAAGGCCAGATGAGCTTCATCATATAGTCCTTAAATAACTGGCAAATGAATTGGGTCCAGTGTTATCACACCTGTTTCAGCAATCTCTTAATACTGGTGAAGTTCCAAAAGAATGCCTTCTTGCAAACATTTGCCACCCCCCCCCCCGCCCTACCGGCCCTGATAGCTCAGTTGGTAGAGTGTCCGGGAGGTCTCGGGTTCGATCCCGGGCCGCGACATACCAAAGTCGTTAAAATGGTACTAGCTGCTCCTCGCTTGGCACTCAGATTTACGGGGTAGAGCTACGACTGGTCGATCCAGTGTCAGGATAATGTGACTGGGTGTGGTATCATGTAATGTGTCTGGGACATGATACTTCAGTGAGGCAGCACTATAAACATGAGCATTGAGCTCCCTGTCGCAACCAGACACCGTCGTGATATGACTGAAAAATTGTTGAAAGCGACGTTAAACCCGAATTCACCCCCCCCCCCCCCGCCCTCTTTAAAAAAGGGAAATAGAGCTCTTGCTCGTAACTTTCGTCCTGTATCGCTGTCATGCGTGCCATGTAAGTTGCTTGTTTGCTCAAATATTATGGCTTACCTGCATGAACGCCCACTATTGTCTGATAGACAACATGCCTTTGGAAAACGCACAGTTGAACTACTCAGCTGACCACAGTAATAAATGATTGGGTAAAATCTTCGACGATGGATGATAGGTGGATAAATTTATCCAGGATTATGAAAAAGCTTTTGAATCGCCCCCTCATGAACTACTAGAACGCAAAATATATCGTTATGGCATTGGCGAAAATACACTAAAACGGATAGATCCCTTCCTTTGCTACAGAAAACAGCGAGTTGTTGTTAAGGAAACGTCAGGGTGGGCTCCAGTTTTGTCTGGTGTCCCACTAGGGAATGTTCTGGACTCATTGTTGTTTCGGTTGTATATAAATGACATTTCTACTGATATTGATTCCGAAATAAGACTGGTCAAAGATGATTGTGCTTGTTATCGTGAAATTAGAAACGCAGAGGACACATTGAAACTTCAGAAGGATATATACAGATTAGGGTGTTGGGCTAGAAAATGGGATATGAGATTTCAGCCAGTTAAACGCAATATCATACAGATAACTAGGAAAAGAACAAACAAAATTGAGGCTTCTTACACTTTAGAAGAAACAGTCCTTAAAAATGTGGATTCCATTAAATACCTTGGTGTGACTATGTGGATTCCATTAAATATCCGCCGGCCTCGATCGGTAGCTCAGTCGGATGCGTGTCTGACTGGTGATCAGGAGGACGCGGGTTCGATACCTGCCTGGTCGGCAACATTCTTTCGTGGAGATTGACCATGAAATCTTTTCTACGGTCATTCTCTCCCTTTCGCTGATTCAAGAAGGGCAGTTTTCAGTTTCTAGCGAAAGAATGTGCACTGTACTGGCTAACCCCTTACGTGTAAAACAGAAGTAGAGGCAATGATCAGGAATCGATTCAATTAACCCACAGCTCCCATCAGAGACACCAAAGGGAAAGAAATACAAACATGAAGCAACAGATCCCAACGGAAACACCACTAGCGGAAAGCCACCTGACCACAATCCTCGCCCTTACTTCCGTCGCGATTTAGACACATAATTTGTTCAGTCCGCATGAAGGCCTCTTAACTCATCAGTGCAACATCTCCGTGAACACAATTAAATAATCAAACAACCACAGATATCTAACAACGGTGAGGACTCGACAGCAAGAAACCACTGAGATGCTGGAGCAAAAGAAAACCAACATTATTTAAAAAGTAGAAGTAAAACAAAGATCAGGAATCACTACAATTAACTTACTCCACCCACCAAAGACACCAAAGGGAAAGAAACACAAACATGAAGCGACCAGACCATAATGGAAACCTAAACAAAGGATGGCCCTAAGGCCAGTTACTTTCCCACAAAATGGCCAAATGGCCATCCAAAATAAAAAGACACAAGTGATACACACAGTGAGTAGTAACAAACAACAACATAAATAAACCGCCAGAGAAGAACCGCCTTGGAACGGTCAGTGGAAAGAATTCCACTGGGGGGATGGTGGGGGGGGGGGGCTTAAATCGATTTTACGTGGCCACAATATTCGCTCTTACTTCCGTCGCGATTTAGACAAATAATTTGTTCAGTCCGCATGAAGGCCTCCTAACACATCAGTGCAACATCTCCGTGGACACAAATAATCAAAGAATCACAGAGGTGAGACAACGGTGAGGACTCGACAGCAAAAAAAAAAAAAAAAAAAAAAACACTGAAATGCTGGAGAAAAAGAAAACCAACAGTTAGACTCCGATGGGCCCGACCAGAGACAGAGCATCTGGCACCAACCAACATTACCTTGAATTAGATCTCTCTAATTCTCAAAAAGTAGAAGTAAAACAAAGATAAGGAATTGATACAATTAACTTACTCCACCCATAAAAGACACCAAAGGGAAAGAAATACAAACATTAAGCGACCAGACCATAATGGAAACCTAAACAAAGGAAGGCCATAAGGAAGTTACTTTCCCACAAAATGGCCATATGGCCATCCAAAATTAAAAGACACAAGTGATACACACAGTAAGTAACAAACAACAACATAAATAAATCGCCACGGAAGAGCCGCCTTGGAACGGTCAGTGGAAGATTTCCACTGGGGGGCTTAAATCGATTTTACGTGGCCACAATCCTCGCCCTTACTTCCGTCGCGATTTAGACAAATAATTTGTTCAGTCCGCATGAAGGCCTCCTTACTCATCAGTGCAACATCTCCGTGAACACAAAAATCAAAGAACCACAGAGGTGAGACAACGGTGAGGACTCAACAGCAAGAAACCACTGAAATGCTGGAGCAAAAGAAAACCAACAGTTAGACTCCGATGGGCCCGACCATCATAGAATCTGAGGCCTAACCCACCGGCCTTAATCTAAACTAACGAACGAACATATAAATGATCTGCGGTATGTAGTGTATAATACATCTAATAATTAACCCTTTTTGCACCAAATGGAATCTTCCTTCTTATATATATCAGGAGTCCATTTCAAAATTTTGGGTGTCAGATTGTGTCTTCATCCAAATTTATTTGGAAAATAGCTGAACCTTTTGCAAATAGTGTTGGCCCTGATTAGACGCCGCATTATGTGGCGCCTGCACTATTTGCCAATTACCCATTTTTGGGGGTTTCTGGTACAAAATGGGTTAAATATCTATTTATATAAATACATTTGCAGGTGTAACTGGTGAAAAAAAATCCTATCGCCTTTACCCGGTCGAGGATCGAACCCGGTCCGCCAGATCGACAGGCCAACACTCTACCGCGTCGCTTATAAAAATAAAAGCCGGTTTGTACCGCAAGGCAGTATAAGTGTGCTATATACCTATAGACACATCAAAAGTCTACGTCACACAAGGTCAAAGGTCATTAGCCTCGTTTTATCTGGTGGGCCAAAAAAAAACTTCCGGTTCCATACTCTACCGTTGATCTAGCACGAATTATTTTCTGTAATAACTATTGTTAAATCGACTTTCTATCAAAACTTTGCCACAAACCATTTTTGACATTAAACTGCTTCTTTTTTGTACAAAATTGGACAGAAAATATACATGCTTTAATCTTATTTCCATTCGTTAAATAAAGCGCATCGACTACGTTTTTGGCATGATGGTGGGTAGTTTTATAACGCTTTTTAGGCAACAAAATGTGCTATAAAATGTCAGAAGAGAATGGTTCTATATCATTTATTACTTCAATAATACAAACTGACTAGGATCCTGTAATTTTGTGGAGAAGAAATGAGTTTAATCGCACGATAAATTTTAGAAATTCTCATTGACACTGTACTGCAACTATCATGTTTTGCCAACCAGATTAAAGAGTACCTCCACAGCGTGCGCAGTGAAATGTAAACAGGGTTACGTGTCAAAACATTGGATCCGTCTATGACATTTATAAATAATAAGTCTGTAACATGATTTTAATTTGACTAATCATATTCAATTATGCTGCATAATGAAACAAGTAATTATGAGTTAACAATGTAAAAAAAAATAAATAAATAAATAAAATAGGTATATAAAATAAAATCGCACTGACTTTGCTATATATTGGGTCCGATATATTTAGAAGGAAAAACCAATAAATGCATGTATAATTCTTTTGAGTGTACTTTGTCTCTTATCTCTCCCAACCAAACGGCCGCCATATTTCGAGGTGAAACTCTTTGCCTAACAACCGGTAATATTCCATTACATGCTATCGGGATTGTTTAGCTTGAATGTATCTTTCAATTTTGTTACTGTAAAATTTACCATTATACTAATTAAATTATTTTAACTGTTGTAAGTAATTATAAAAAATAATAATAAAAAAAAAATGATGAAAAATAATAATAATGATAATTTCAGCGGCGATAGTGGATGTCATCGCGAGGTACGCTATCGGTATGTTTAGCTTGAATGTATCTTTCAAGTTTGTTACTGTAAAATTTACCGTTATACTAATTAGATTAGTTTAACTGTTGTAAGTAATTATACAAAAAAAATAAAATAAATAAATGATGAAAATAATAATTTCAACGGCGATAGTGAACGTCATCCCGAGGTACGCTATCGTTTTTTTTTTTTTTTTTTTTTTTTAAGCTTGAATGTAACTTTCAAAGAAGAAGTAAAACAAAGATCAGGAATCGATAACCGTTATACTAATTAAATCAGTATAACTGTTGTAAGTAATTAAAAACAAAATGATAATTTTTAGGGGCGAAAGTGAACAGGTGAAAGTGTCAGGTCTTGAGTATTCAGAAGTGACAGGTCATCGGACAGAATACCCCAAGTGTCAAGGAAAGGAAACTTGACATTGATCTTGACAAGTAAATCAAATGCCTGGAATATATTTCCATGTTTATAAAGGTTATAGATTTCTTCTTCGTTACTGAATGACAGTTGAATGTGAAAATTCAAAATTAATTATAAAAAAATGGCTTTTGGCTACATAAAAATAATAAATTGATATTATTGGGATTTTATTTTATATACCTAGTGTCCTGGTGTATGAATGTCATTTGACGTGTCACCAGTAACAATTCTGATTCTGATTCTGATAGACTCGGCGAATTTGATGGTAACCATATAGTTTAAGTGTTTGATCAATTACCCTGGCAAACAGTGCAGACCCAGATCAGACGTCTGATCAGTGCCTCCACTTTTTGCATAAAGTTCATCCATTTTCCAAATAAATTTTGAAAAGAACACAGTAAAACACCCCTAAAATTTGAAATCGACTCAGGCTATATATAAGGAGGTGATTGCAGGCCCGCTTCGGTCGTCTGTCAGGGTATCTCTCCCGATTCGGAAAATTTTATGAGGACAACTGTTTATCCTGTTGTAGGTGGTGATTTGTACAACCACCTGCACTGCATATTTTAGGCATTTTCTTTTCAGTCTCTCAGAATTTTAAGTGTGAATATCGTACCTATTCAATTAAAAGGTAACTCAAAATGGCGTAGCTTTTCACCTCCGGTTTTGGTTGCTATGCAGAAAGTCACGTGTCTGTCGAGAATACCCGGATGACCTTCACGGTTCCGGGTCATTTCGGCCCATAACAAAATCGGCCCATGTCAAAATCGGCCCATGACAAAATCGGCCCATAGCAATTTCGGCCCATAAATGATTAAAAGGCTGTTAAAGGGGTCAATAATCAGCCAAAATTAAACCTCCAAGGAGGACTTTCCGAAGGGGTTCCAGTATACCAAGTACTGAAGTTGAAAGAAAAGATAAGTATAGCAGGTGAAATGAGTTTGTGCAGTGCTAGGCGAGTGTTAGTATAGTTAAAAGTAAAAAACAGAGGCCAGTGACTAGGGGGACCCATGCCACACCCGGCACACAGCATCACTAAACTGTGCCAGGGTGGGGAGCAAGACTATTTGGCGGGGAAGAGCATTCCAACTTGGACCCATCAATTAATACCGGTATTGATGTGTCCGAGAGTCCAATAAAAATGCTTTTGGGAAAGAATGAAAATTTGTAGTAGTTTGTAGGGCTCGTGATGAGTCTGTATGCCAAAGTGTGGTTTTGACTAGAGTCCCTCCTGGTATGTTGATGTGTGGATTTTTTTCTTATATATCCATTACGAAAACACACCCGTGTGACATAGTGCATTCTTTCATTTTCTCAAAAAATGACTACTTTTCCCACAAAAAAAAAGTGATATTTGTTTTATTTATACTCGAGCATGCGGTGGCGGTTCTATCGAGTACTCACAGCATATGTCTTGGATCAGAAATAAGCATGATAACATATACCCCTTAAAACCCCAAATTGTCCTATATAAAGTGGGGTTAAGGGCGGTATTATTTTCCCGGACTTGTTAACACGATGTTTTCATTAGAGGAAATAATATTTATTTCTCAAACTGAACATATTTTTCTTTTTATCCCATTTTCGACTTACATGCTACAGATTTAATTGGCCGTGCAAGCAAATCAATTATATGCAAACATAATAATTATACCATCATTAAAATTGTGGATCGAAATTGCTATGGGCCGATTTTTACAGATACAGATACAAATTTTATTTAAAGTCGGAAGTTTTCAACAAATGTAACATTGGTCTGCATCTTCAAAATTCGAACCCCGCCAGAGGACTGCCCATTTTACAGGACAAACGCTTAACATTGGGTGCGTTCTGTGCCTACATGACATCTTGAGCGAGGGATGTGGGAGGTGGGATTGACCTACTTCTCACATCCTCCGCGAAAGTAGTCACCTAACTCCCAATCGGCTAGCTGATAACTGTCAAGCAGACAGGAGTCAGCATATTGGCAGCCTAGGGAAAAGAGCAGTACCTAATCCCAGATGGCGAACTAGGGGTATCCCTATGTGCCCATGGCGCCCGGTTACCTTAAAAACAACCGTCAGTCAGACAAATGTAACATTAGCTATGTATAACTATTAACCGGCTAAAAATTTGATTTTGTATGGGCCGATATTGTTATGGGCCGATTTTGTCATGGGCCGATTTTTTTATGGGCCGAAATGTCCAAGGACCACCTTCACTTATATTTCACCAGTAACGATTCCTGGTGTATGAAAGTCATTCTGATTCTGATCGAAGTCCTTCCGCTTTTTAGGGGAACTCTTCTTGGTCCTAGGTTTTATACCTTCTTTATTGTAAGCAGGATACCAGACAGTTAAGGAAGTAGGAAAAAAAAAAAAAAAAAAAAAAAAAAAAATGGGTTGGTAATCCTGTGTTATTGAATGTTCTTGTAAATTGCTTTCTGGGGCTTAATAAATTTCTTGATGAGGCTGGTATATAACGTTTATGCTAGGCGATAGAATCCGTCCGCCACTGTTTACTGATAGTTATGGTAAGGTGAGTCACAGGATAGGGCTCTCTTTTCTGAAGAAACGTCAATTGGTGAGGGAAAATATACAAGTGCTCTATCTATCTATCTATTGATATTGCGTCGGTCACATTTGACCATTACCGCAGGTGTACATTACATACACTCCAGGTTTGCAGGATGAAAACCTACACAGTAATTACTGTAGGTTTAAAATACGAAATCAACTTGATTTCGCGAAATCAGCCGGATTAAGCGAAATCAAGTTGTAAAATCAAGGTTGGTCGGTAAATACCGGTGGCGGGAATTCCCACTGGTATTTACCGGTAATTACCCCCCTGGAAAATACTCCAAATTTCAGCAAGTTGGAAATACTGGGAAATAGTGGGAAATTCAGAATCAGAATTGTTACTGGTGACACGTCAAATGACATTCATACACCAGGACCTGAGATGTGGGAAGTTAGTCCCTAGCTCTAACCAAAGAGGTAAATTTAGCTACACAATCATCAGCACGATTTTTGATTAGTTATTTCATAGAAAAACACTATTAATATTTGTGTATTCAATTGAAATAATGAACAGTTAGCTATTTTGCCATATGCCTCCCCAAACATATATGTCATAAGTCTGCTTATACTCAACCAAGCACACGGCCCCCGCCCATTGGGGCTTGAAGAAATAAATTGGCTGCATGATATTTCCGCGCAGAGCTGAATAAGACCACGCAAGCGTACTTGTAGACCACTTAGAGGATCTAAGCCTGCCAAGGCAAAGCGGTGGGAGTAGGACCATCCATGCTTCTAAACCCTGTTGGTTTCATTGGGCGACAGCACTTGAGATGTCATTTCATCTCAATGAGGCCAAAAAAAAATATATGTGTGGTTCCGGTTACCCGACCGTGCCTAGCTTTTTCCCGCCGACCCTAATTATTTTTTCTTTCATTAATATTCCAAACATTTTATGTGCAAAAACGATCTTTCATTTTTTCATGTACATATTTTAAGTACATATTCATTAAAAAGCGCTATCATTAACAGACAATCTGGTCGTATTTACGAATGAAAATGATGTGCGTCTGCCAAAAACAACATCTAAAGCATCCGTGTTTGTCTCTAATACATATAACTGTGAACCTAGAATAAAAATGCATATCGTAAACATCGGTATGTAAAAGCTGTTTTTTTATCAATTGCCGCGAGCTGTCGGTTAACGGTAAGTGGCCTGTGCTAATCAATAATAATTAGCCAATTGCAGTTCAAATTGGTCAGGGATGTGACACGTGGCTACTTCTGAAGAAGCCAATGCTTTGAAGTAACCCATAATTAAAATCCAAAATCTCCAGTACTTAGCACATGCAAGCCAGCCAATAGAACCACCACCGGAAAGAAAAAAAAAATGATAATAAAAAGCTACTACCAGAGGGTAAAACGTCTGTTGTCTCCTGTGATTAACAGGTTTTTTGCATGGACCGGTAAGAGAAGCAAAATTTGGAAGCGGTTGGAAACCACAAATTTTGAGTGCAATTTGTTTTCGGAAGCGCAAGATGCATAAAACCTATGTATCGGACGCATTAAAAAAGACAATGCCGCACAATATTTCTTGCGGTATAATGACGGTATGACCCCTCTCAATAATCAGATTACTTTTGTGACGATAAAAATTATCCAAAACATGTTTTACCACCTGTAGCGATAATCAGACACGTCTATACGCTTCAACAAACATAAATAATGCCGTCAATCAATAATTTTCACTTTCTCCATGAATAGAAAGCTAAGCCTTCACAGATGCGCAGGATGATCGTAGTCTTCGCTGGTCACACATGTATAGTTTTTGTCGTTTCATGCTTAATTTCCCGCCGTCATTTCTGAACGTGCATTTGTTGCAATCTGAAATTTTCCCACGTTTTTCAACAACACGTCATCGATAGTTTGCACACACGGTCTTCACATAAAACCTTTGGAAAACATAACAGTTAAACTGTGCGACAGGTGAAGACACAGATCAGCCTGCGCAGTATTATCTGTCTTTGCTCTTTCTACAAACCTTTTATAGTATGGCTTCTGGTATATTCAGAGAGCAGCAAACGAAGAACTCGGTGTACAAGCTGATCTTTCGTTAAAAGAAAAGTTTTTTTCCTGGGTGCTGGATGCAGTTTTACGTGTTGTAAAATATAAGGCCCTTTCTGGGTCTGACAAACACGGTAGTTAATGAGAGCTAGTATGTCATATGGTAGTGGCATCAGAAATGCTTACCGAGAAAAATGCACTGAATGCGTATGCGCACACAGAAAAGACTCAGATCAGCTGGAAGTTCTGCACAGTCTGATCTGAGTTTATTGTTCATAAGGTTTCATTTCTCGGAAAACTTAGACACTTTCGCTGATCAGACTGCCCGCACATGGCATTGTCTTCGCTACACGAACATGATAACACTGGTCAGGTAGCTTTTCACACCTAATCGTTTAATTGGTATCACTTACATGCACTCGTTATCAAAACACTTTTATGGTTTCTTAAAGTGTGATAATTTGGAACAATAAACAGCGGGATTAGCGGTAAACCATCAAACAGGCAACAGTGTATTGCTAAAAAATGTCTAAAATATCCATTCTTTAAACAGACATGACGTTGTTATTTTTTTTTTTGTCAATTTCAGAGATTTTTTTTTCAAAATGTAAGGCCACATTTGCTCTTATCTGCAAAAAGGGTATGGTGCCAGAAAAAAAGATCTAGGCGCTAGAGAAAATGGGTCTGGAGCCACGCCATCATAAAAAGGCTGGGAAAACAAATTCAAATAATAATTTGTGCAGTATGTCTGCATTTTCTGGTTCTTGAAACGAAATCAGCTGCCAGTTTTTAGATTCATGTCAGCGTATCTAAAAGATTGGCTTACGGGTTGACAATAAAGATACCATGTATCTGTGGCGGGAAAAGAAGCTAAGAGTACCAAGAGTAAACACAAAATGGAAAGGAAATTTGTCCCACCGCGTCTTGGAAGTGTGTGTAAGGGGGGGGGGGGGGGGGGGGGTAGAAAGAAAATCAACCATACTGTAGCTCAACTTATCTATTTTAATCGCGTATGATCAAAATAAAAGTCCAACCTACCGACGCTAATTTGGTTTGAAAAAAAAAAAACATACCTAGGTTTAGATTTGTAGGTCTTATCTAAGAGCCAAAATATTTGAAAAATGCTCAAAGTTCTGGTGACAGACAGATAAAGCTCTAATGTTTTGGCGCCCAGCCAATTTTTCAGTCACTATGGGTGACTGTCAGTCTTTATCCCTGCTCGCCCTTGTACGCACCTAGTTAAATGGGAAAGCAGGCTTAACTGGGGATATATCTTTTCCCAATCTCTGCGCCAGAACATACATGTACATTGTGGTTTCTTATTACAACCGCCTCAATGGCATGGTTCTATTGAGTTTCCACACTGTACAAGTTTGGATTGAAGTCCTGAAATGCACTTTTCAGAAAAAGAGGCAGTTAGGGAAACATGCAACTATGCAGTAGTGCACACATGTGTGTAGACATTTTGTCTATGTTTTGTTTGCAATCAAGACCAGGGACTTAACTTTTCAAAATGAAGGATTTTGGACTCCTGTTTTCAGTATCTATCTATCTATCTATCTATCTATCTATCTATCTATCTATCTATCTATCTATCTATATCTATCTATCTATCTATCTATCTATCTATCTATCTATCTATCTATCTATCTATCTATCTATCATGTTAAGACCTAAGAACTACAATTTGAAAAGACTATATAAAAGTTTCTGCTGGTGCTAATTACTGGATGTTTAATTTGCAACATTAAATATGTTCTATAAAAGGGTTATCCTTTGGAAGCAAGCAAAAGAAACTTTCTGATCTCGGTTTACTCTGTCAGATCATCTTGATCTTTTGAACTTTTACATTTATCTTCAATGTATATATGGTACAATAACAGTTACAACACTATTCAAGATAAAGCAACCTACACCAGAACAGCAAGTCCCAAAGGCTGACCTTTTGTAAAAGGCAAACACATACACAGGATGTCCAATCAAATACTTTGTTCAGACTGAAGAACACCCTTAAGGGCTGGAGCCGAGCGATGGTCTCCCTGTTCACCGGCAACGGGGAATAGGGGTACCACCGAACGGCTACGGTGTAGTGCCAGCATGGATTCGTTCCCTGGGACCCCACCAGCTGACGACCCGCGACACGGGGAAACTGGAAAACAACAACAACAACAATTAGGACAATATGGATGAAAACTAAGCATTATTTATTATACTTTTATTTGCATTTCATCAATTGTTTACAATGTTTTGAAGTACAATTATACAACAAATTAGCACGGCCCCCGCCCATCGGGGCTTGAAGAAATATATGGGCTGCATGATGCTTGCATGCAGAGCTGAATCTGATCCTCATACGAGTACTGGTAAACCGCCTAGAGGATCTAAGCCTGCCCAGGCAAAGCGTTATATGTGTCGGACCGTCCATGCTTATAACCCCTATTGGTTTCATTGGCGACAGGGCTTGAGATGTCAATTCATCTTAATGTCGGGTAAAAGTCCCACAAAATAGGAAGCAGCATCTTCAAATTACCTTTTCAGTGTTGACGGGGACGTTTAACCTCAAATCAAACAACAACAAAAGCAAAACAATATAACAAAAATAATTGCAATGTGTAACATAGTATAAATGGTGAAAAAAAAAATAAAAATAAAAAATAAAATAATTTTCCAACCTACCTACCCTATTTTTGAAAACCATGTAATAGGAACCACACATATAATTTGTTTTGGCCTGACTGGTAAAATTACTAAAAGTCCCACAAAATTGGAAGCAACATCTCCAAAATGACCTATGTAGTGTTGATGGGGACGATAAACCTCAAAACAAACAAACCGATCAAACAAGCGTAAATATAAAGTGATCTGTTGTTTTGTAGGGTGCAGAGAGTTATTTAAAATCACTCATATGCTTAAGAAGATAAAATAGCGTAATGATTCCAATATTTGGGACAGATATGTCTGGGCAAACAGTGTAGACCCAGATCAGAATCACTTAGCTTCTTTAAGAGAGTTTGCCATTGGAACTACTTGTTTTGTATGCTTTAGTGTAACACTTTACCACACGGTTCAATTTTTTTTTAGATTTATAACAACTCTTTGGGTGTTTGAATTGGAAAGGTTTCATTGCAAGTTTGTCACCTTATGTTAAAAGGTGTGAGAATTTAATTGTTTGCTTTAGTCAGGTACATGTATTAGAAAAACACATTTAATCTAAGCATAAAAGGTTTATTAAATTGTCTACAGATACTCACCTAAGGATTAAAATTACATGTATTAACCCTTTTTGTACCAAATGGAATCTTCCTCCTTATATATAGCAGGAGTCCATTTCAACATTTAGGGGTTTCAGATTGTGTTTTCTACAAAATTTGTTCTGAAAATGGCTGAACTTGTTGCAAACAGTGTAGGCCTTGATTAGATGCCGCGTTTTGCGGCGTCTGATCTGGGCCTAAACTGTTTGCCAAGGTACCTGTTTTGGGGTTTCTGGTACTAAATGGGTTAACAAGTCAAGGAAAATAGCTGAAAGTTAAAAACTAATATTTAGAATCACATTTGAAAAGAAATTGTATTCATTCTATATGAAGACAAGGGACTACATATCGTTCCAGTTATTCAATATAAAAAGTGCTGGGCTTCAAAATTTCACTTGTACCACATGACTAAGTGCATGTAAACTTTGGTAAACGCTGTGAGGACAATTTTTTTTGTCATTGCAGGCAGACAAGTGGAATTTTCAAGCCCTGCATGAACTTGAAATAATTTTGCTTTCAAATAGCTAGGTAGTTGGGGTATTTTAAGCAGTCTCAATTGGTACCACCTACGTAA
The DNA here is from genome assembly GCA_963580285.1 of Lucinisca nassula. NCBI lineage: Eukaryota > Metazoa > Mollusca > Bivalvia > Lucinida > Lucinidae > Lucinisca > Lucinisca nassula. The sequence continues at coordinate 63,224,644 of OY757018.1, read as the reverse complement.
ATATATATTTCCCAGTATTTCCCGGGAATTCCCTGTATTTCCCGGGAATTCCCTGTATTTCCCGCCGTCCAGGGAAATATGAGTATTTCCCACTTTTTTGCCAACCTTGTGTAAAATACACATTTTTAAAAACAGGCAAAAATGTGTTCTTGCATATTATCTACAATGTTATTATGCATTTATGAGCCAAGTTTCATGACAAAATTTGAATATTTAGTATGTTTTTGATAGGAAAATCTATTCTGCCACTTGATTTCGCTGACAATCGCATGTGCGAAATCAACTCATTTTAGCAAAATCAATGTATAAAATAACTTTTCCCCAAAACTGACTTAAACGTATTTGTGCATATTAATAAAAATGTTGTTATACATTTATGAGCCAAGTTTCATGCCAAAATTTGAATATTTAGTATGTATTTGAGAGGAGAATCTATTCTTCCTCATGATTTCTCTTGCAGTCACATGTGCGAAATCAACTCCCTTTAGCGAAATCAATGAATAAAAAAAACTTTTTTTTCCGAAAACCGACTAAATAGTTTTTAAACATGTGTATTAAGAATGTTGTTGTACATTTAAGAGCCACGTTTTATGAGAAAATATTGAAGTCTAACTTGTGTTTCTGAGGAAACTCTATTCCGCGACTTATCGATCCAGTGTCAGGATAATGTGACTGGGTGTGGTATCATGTAATGTGTCTGGGACATGATACTTCAGTGAGGCAGCACTATAAACGTGAGCATTGAGCTCCCTGTCGCAACCAGACACCGTCGTGATATGACTGAAAAATTGTTGAAAGCGACGTTAAACCCGAATTCACACACACACACACACACACACACATTCCGCGACTTGATTTTGCAGAAGCAGAAATTCACACCCATTTTAGCAAAATCAACGTTATAAAATAACTTGATATGATCCAAAACTAATATAAAACATAATCTAACCTATTATTAAGAATGCTGTTATATATTTATGAGCAAAGTTTCATGAGAAAATATTGACTTTAATTTTGTTTATGAAGGATTCAACTTTTGACTGGAAAATATGCTACTCTACCCGCGAAATCGATTATTGACCCCAAGGTTTTAATGTGCATAATGTTGAGAGAGGTCTAAAAAGGTGAAGCTTCATACCAAATATCAACAAAGGCTATAATTGTCCACTAGATGAAGCTCCATACCAAATATCAAAGACATGGTGACTTTGACCTATATTTTGCGCTGCAGTGACTTTGACCATTATGTTGAAGTTTGTATTGTATTCAACTATAAGACTAAACAACATTAAACCTTTCATGAAACATCTCCCTGACCTTGTGACTAGGCAGACACCTTTACCCGGTGACCTTTATCTATATTTTACGCTCCAGTTACTTTGACACAAATTACTTCAATGTTCCAGATCTTCTCAAATAAAAGGTCTACAGCCAAAAAATCTTGCATAGTGCTTCTCCTAGATGTACCGACTCGGCAGGTACCTTGATCTGGTGACCTTGACCTATATTTTATGCTCCGGTGACTTTGACACATTTTACGTCAAAGTTCCAAATCTCATCAAATAAATAAAAGGCCCACAACCATCAAATCTTGCATAGTGCTGTTCCTAGATGCACAGCAGGTACCTTGATCCGGTGACCTGGACCTATATTTTACGCTCCAGTGACTTTGACAGAATTTACATTGATGTTCCAGATCTCCTCAAATTAAAGGCCTACGACCATCAGATCTTGCGTAGTGCTTCTCCTAGATGTACTTACTCTGCAGATACCTTGGCCCCAGTGACCTTGACCTATATTTTATGCTCCAGTGACATTGACACACTTTACGTCCAGATCTCCTCAAATGAAAGGCATACAACCATCAAATCTTACATAATGCTTCTCCTAGATGTACTGACTCTACAGGTACCTTGACCAGCTGACCTTGACCTGGTGACATTGACCTATATTTTATGCTCCGGTGACTCTGACACAATTTATGTCAATGTTCCAGATCTTCTCAAGTATAAGGCCTGCAACCAGCAAATCTTGCATAGTGCTTCTCCTAGATGTACTGACTGTGCAGGTACCTTGACTTGATGATCTTGACCTATTTTTCGCACTCCATTGACTTTTACACATTTTAGGCTGACATTCCATATCTTAACTATAAGGCCTACAACCACCAAACATTGCATAGTGCTTCTCCTACTGATTTTGCAGGTACCTTGACCTAGTGACCTTGACCTATACTTTTTGCATCTAGTGACTTTAACACATTTTACGTCAATGTTCGATATGTCCTAAAGTAAATGGCCTACAGCCACCAAACCTTTTCGTTTCCGGATAACTCCTCCCACAGTTTACATCCAATCAAGCTGAAACTTCATATACAAGGTTGGCAAAAAGTGGGAAATACTCATATTTCCCAGGACGGCGGGAGATACAGGGAATTCCTGGGAAATACAGGGAATTCCTGGGAAATCAAGGGAATGCCTGGGAAATATATATTTACATAGCTGGTACCAACTGAACTGCTTAATATACCCCAACTACCTAGCTATTTGAAAGCAAAATTATTTCAAGTTCATGCAGGGCTTGAAAATTCAACTTGTCTGCTGGCAATTACAGAAAAAAATTGAAGGAAAAATAAAAAGTTTGTCTAGTCTTTATGACAAAAAGTTTACATGCACTTAACCCTTTACCACTCAGATACGTATATTCCCGACTCGATCCATTACCACTCAGACCCGTATATTTACGACTTTATCGATTAACGTACAGATACGTATATCCCCGTGTGTCGCCATTTGAACAAATACGTGTTTGCCCGTGTCTCAAAATCAATCGCGTTATTTTTACCTTTTTCCTAAATATAAAACGCCGGATGTTTATTAATGTTAAGTTTGGTCTTTTGCCAACAATATTTGCGAAAAAAACAAATATGTTTCTATACAAAGTTTTTGTGTAATTTACAACCAAACACACCAGGGGTTTCTTCTACTGAATCACGATGACCTTGCCTGACCGGAATGGAAAATTACTGGGTTGAGTTACTGAATGACGCAATATTTGTGTGTTGGTCGCGCATGATTTGCATGATTTAGGTAAAGACAATTAGCGCTGTATAATCAGTTAGATTCAAGGGATTTATGGTTCAAGATAATTAGTTAATTGGGGATTATGATACCCTAGGAATGTTTATACAGCGGATGCCACCCGCAGCGTGCCGAGCTTTGAGCCGCAATAAATTACGTAACAGTACCCAAAAGTGTACCCAGGTGTTCATCGGAAGGGCAATAAAACCCACAGATGGGTAGAAGGCCTTTCATTGGTCAATAGTTTCAGCCCCTTTAATGAATATTAATTTCTAAAAAAAAAATATGCGACGTCTGATCAGGGTCTCACCGCCGACACGTTAACAGACAAACAGATGCAATTATTAAGCGGCACCTGATCAGGGTCTTCAGGTTTTTGGACCTTATAATGCTACGGCACCCGGATCAGACCCTCCACAATTATTGCCGCGACGTCTGATTCAGCTCCAACCGCCGACGGTTCATTTTATTTTATTTTCCGCGACCGAATAGGTTTGGAGGATATAGCGACCGTCCAAATGTCCGTCCGTCCGTAGACACAACAGACAGATGCAAACAATGCAGACTCGGATCAGACGCCGTACTATTATTGAACGGCGTCTGATGAGGGTCAGCATGTTTGTAGAAGGCATCTGAGACGGCGCAGACCCAGACAAGACGCTGCGCAACGGTTATGCGGCGTCTGATCAGGGTCTTATCGGCGACGGTGGTGTTTTTTATCCCTAGTCTAAACAGGTTCGGAACCTGGCGTCCGTATATTCGCCCGTTCGTAGACACAAAATTATGAGTGACAAGACGCTGCGCAACGGTTATGCGGCGTCTGATCAGGGTCTTATCGGCGACGGTGGTGTTTTTTATCCCTAGTCTGAACAGGTTCGGAGCCTGGCGTCCGTTCAAACGTCCGTCCGTAGACGCAATAGACATATGAAAACAATGCAGATCCGGATCAGATGTACAATTATTAAACGGCGTCTGATGATGGTCTACATGTATGTAGACGGTATCTGAGACGGCGCGGACCCGGACAAGACGTTGCGCAACGACGCGGCGTCTGATCAGGGTCTTATCGCCAACGGTGGTGTTTTTTTTAACCCTAGTATGAACAGGTTCGGGGGATATAGCGATCAGCGTGGCGTCATTCACCCAACCGTCTGTATAACAAAAGACAGAACACAAAGGTGCAAACAGTGCAGATTTGAATCGGACGCCATACAATTATTATACGGCGTCTGGATAGGGTCTACACGTTTGTAGACGGAATATACGACGGCACAGACCCAGACCAGACGCTGTACAATGATCATGCGGCGTCTGATCAAGGTCTGACCCCCGCCGGTGCGTTTTATTTTTATCCCCTGACCAAATAGGTTCGGGGATATAACTATCAGCCTGGCGTTCGTCCGTCCGTCCGCAAACAAAATTATGAGTCTGGCGTCCGTTCACATGTCCGTCCGTTCGTCCGTAGACACAACAGACAGATGCAAGCAATGCAGATAAGAATCAGACCTGTACAATTATTAAACGGCGTCTGATGGGGGTCTACAGGTTTGTAGACGGAATATGGATCGGCGCAGACCCGGACAAGACGCTACACAACGATAATGCGGCGTCTGATCAGGGACTAATTGCCGACGGTGGTGTTTTTATCCCTAGTCTGAACATGTTCGGGGGATATAGCGATCAGCCTGGCGTCATCCACTCAACCGTCTGTATAACAATAGACAGAACACAAAGGTGCAAACAGTGCAGATTTGAATCAGACGCCATACAATGATTATAAGGCGTCTGGATAGGGTCTACAGGTTTGAAGATGGCATATGCGACGACACAGACCATGCGACGTCTGATCATGGTCTGACCGCCGCCGGTGCGTTTTATTTTTTATCCCCTGACCAAATAGGTTCGGGGATATAACTATCAGCCTGGCGTCCGTCCGTCCGCGAACAAAATTGAGTCTGGCGTCCGTTCACATGTCCGTCCGTCCGTAGACACAACAGACAGATGCAAGCAATGCAGATTCGAATCAGACTTTAAAAATTATTAAACGGCGTCTGATGAGGGTCTACAGGTTTGTAGACGGCATATGGGTCGGCGCAGACCCGGACAAAACGCTGCACAAAGGTAATGCGGCGTCTGATCAGGGACTCATTGCCGACGGTGGTGTTTTTATCCCTAGTCTGAATATGTTCGGGGGATATAGCGATCAGCCTGGCATCATCCACCCGTCTGTGTGTATAACTATAGACAGAACACAAAGGTGCAAACAGCGCAGTTCGGGATCAGAGCCCAGAAAATTATTATAAGGCGTCCGATCAGGGTCTACAGGATTGTAGACGGCACAGACCCAGACCAGTAGCTATCAACCTGACGTCATCCACCCGTTAGTCTGTATGACAATAGACAGAACACAAAGGTGCAAACAGTGCAGATCGGGATCAGAGCCCAGACAAATATTATAAGGCGTCTGATCAGGGTCTACAGGGTTGTAGACAGCACATGCGATAGCACAGACCCAGACCAGACGCTGTACAATGACCATGCGCATCAGATGTCATTGCACCTCAGTGTTGGGTAAAAGTCCCACCAAATTGGAAGCAATATCTCCAAAATGTCCTAAATAGTGTTGATGGGGATGTTATACCTCTAATCAAACAAATCTTATTTATAAAAAAAAAAAAAAAAAAAATACAGAGACGGCTCTTTGGGGTGAGCTGGCTATGGGGTGGTTGATACATTTATTCAAAAAAAAAAAAGGTAAAGTTGGGGATGGGGGTTCAAAAAAGGATAGATAGGCTGTAGTAGTTATTTTAATCTTATGCAAAAGCACTGATTTTTTCATAAACAAAACACACCCTTGTGTCATAGCACATTCTTTAATTTCTCCAAAATGGCTACTTTTCCATTGAAAACTTTTATATTTTTCTTATTTATACTCAGAACATAGGTCGTGGGTGCCGATTGAGGCAGTTCTAACGAGTACCCACAACCTTGGTCTTGGTGCAGAAATAAGTAAAATAATGTATACCGGGTTCAGATAGATGTTCATTTCACAGACTTATGAACATGATCTTATTTCTGCATAAAAAGTATGTTATGGAAACTTGTTGGAAGACCCTCAGTGACATGCCCTAATGATTACCCACAAATGCGTTTTTGTGCGGAAATAAGAAAAATAATACGTGGATACCCCCTCTTTTCTGGGGCTATGGTGGTTAAAAATACTTTCTCTGACCAACCCAAAACAGAAATTTTTGCTAAAGAAAATATTTTGCTTACTTTGACACTTCATATTTTCAAAACGCAAAGAGAAACTATAATAAATTTAGTACCATTGGAAAGAAAATTTAATTTCCTAGAAACTTTACATTTACATAAATATTGTCAAATGTACAGAAAATACTAAAATAATCATTTTTGTAACATAAGGGTGAAAATCACACAAAAATGTCAATATCTCTGTTCAGATAAGACTGTCAGGCCTATCAGCCATATATGGACTATTGGTTATTGATTTACCTATATCAGTGTTCTGTTAAGATGCTGTATTGGATAATTTTCTGAGTGGTAAAGGGTTAATCATGTAAGACAAGTGAAATTTTGAAGAATTTTCTTGAATCACTTGAAAGAGCTACATGTATTATATAGGATTCCAGGACATTTGCCCCCCAGGACATTTGCCCCCCAATGACTTAATCTAAAAATGGACAATTGCCCCCCAGTTGAAAATGCGACCCAGACATTTGCCCCCCAGAGCTTATTTTTGGTATGGACATCTGCCCCCCAGTGCTTATTTTACTTTTCAACTGGGGGGCAAATGTCCATTTTTAGATTAAGTCATTGGGGGGCAAATGTCCTGGGGGGCTAACGTCCGGAGACCAGGGGCAATGTCCACATAACTGGGCCCCCTTCCAGGTAGCTGGCTTGCTGCACGCATGGCAGATCTTACACCAGATCTCCAGGCCTGTCTATCATGAGGATCGATAGCAGAGAGCTTCCATTCTCTGCATTCTCTTTCTGTCAGCTGCTTCCAGGTCATCTTGGGCCTTCCAGGCCCCCGCTTTCCACCTACCTGTATGACACAGGCAGTCTTGACTGCACCGTTGGAGCGTTCCAAATGTCCATACCAGCGAAGCCTTCTCTCTTTCAGGATGAGGTCCAGGTCCTCAATGCCAAGACGCTAAAGTAACTCACTGGACCTGATGGTGACAGTGTCCTGTGGCTTGGCATTACAAATCTGTCTGATCATTGCCCTGTCATTCTGCTGAAGACGTTGGAGGTTTGACTTTGTCAATGGCCATGTCTCACTGGCATGGAGCATTGCGCTCCGCACACAAGAGTTGTACACACAGCCACGTGTCTTGAACGAGAGGTGGCGGGAAGAGAGAACTGGTAGCAAATCTTTGAATTTCTTCCAGGCTGTTTTCACACGTGATGTGGTTGATAGGTTGCAACCACCCACTGCTAAGAGAATATCACCTAGGTAGCAAAAGGAAGCTACAACCTCCAGCTTGTCAGATCCAACTTGGACTTCCCTCTGTGGTCTGCCATCTAAGGGTCGTGCAGTTCCTTGGCACCATGTACACCTGTAATCAGGGTCCTCTATCAAGCACTTGAGCCCACTGCATTTCTTGTGCACCCAGAGCTTGCAGCCATTACAAAGATACTGTTGCTGCCCACTCCAGTGCGACATACAGCACATATATACAGTGCATGGGAACTGGCCTGTACTCTGCAGGAGGTCCCGACCTGAGCCACAGATCATGATCTTTGTCTTTCCTGCATTCACTCTCAGCCCTTTCGCCTCCATTGCGTCTTTCCAAGTTAAGAGCCTCCTGACACATTCCTCAAGGGATTCATCTATGATGACAAGGTCATCAGCATACTGGTCCTCCCAGGGGACTCCAGAGAGGAACTCACATGACAAGGCTTCAAGCACAATGATGAAAAGCAGTGGGCTGAGAACAGAGCCTTGATAAACACCCACCTTCACTTTGAATTCTTCATTGTAACCATCACCAACACGGACATGGCTCCGAGCATTAGCATACATCACTTGGACCAGTCGCACAATCCACTCATCCTCTCCAAGTTTTCTTAGTGCCCACCAGATGACTTTCCGAGGCACTCTACAAATGCCTTCTCCAGGTCAACAAAAGCCATGTAGAGTCACCTGTTGGCCGCCAGATACTTCTCTTGCAGCTGCCCTACAACAAAACTTGCATCTGTTGTGCCTCTTCCTGGGACGAATCCAAACTGGGAATCGTCGATGGACACAAACTGCCTAATGAGGCCATCCACAATCTTCTCCAGGACTTTCATGACCTGTTCTGTCAGCTTGAGACCACGGTAGTTGCCCCGTTCCAATGCATCACCCTTGCCCTTGGAGAGACAGACAATGAAACTCTGTTCCCAGTCAGAGGGTACCTTTCCATCGTGGATGATTGCAACTGCAAGGCCACAGATCATTGAGGCACCCGCATCACCTGCAGCTCTGATCATCTCCACCACTGTGCCAGAAGGGCCTGGTGCTTTGCCAGTCTTCATCTGAGAGATAGCCTTCTTAACCATATCAAAAGTGATTGGGATTACACCTTCCACTGGTGGTTCATCAGACAAGTGGTCTGGGTCCCAGTCAAACTCAACATTGAGTAGCCTTTGGTAGTGTTCCAACCAGGCCCTCTGCTTTGAGTCTTCACTCATTGACATCTCCCCTGCATCATTCTTTACTGGTTTGTCACCTACAACATCGGCATTCTCTCTTCTCATCTGGTTAGCAAGGCGGTTAACTTCTCCTACATTTTACATCCGATTAAGCTGAAACTTCATATTTAGTTACACCATGATGTGGGGCAGTGTTTATAGTTTCGAGGTTACCGTTTGCCAAATAGAAAAATTCTGTAAACATTTTGTTTCTGGATAACTCCTACATGTTACATCCGATGATGCTGAAACTTTACATACAGAAAGAACATGATAAGGAGCAGTGCATATTATTTTGAGGTTACGATCCGCAAAATATTTCCAGAGTTATACCCCTTGCACAGATTTTACTAAGCATTATAACTTCTCCTACTTTTTTTTCTTATAATGAAGCTGAAACTTTATATATAGTAAGACCATGATGTGGAACAGTGCATATTATTTTGAGGTAACCGTTACAGTCTGCCAAATATTACCAGAGTTATTCCCCTTTCACAGATTTTTCTAATCCTATTTTGTTTCTGGATAACGTCTCCTACATTTTACATCTGATGAAGTTGAAATTTTACATATAGTTAGACTATGATGTGGAGCAGCACATATTATTTCAAGGTTACAGTCCAACACTTATTGCCAGAGTTATGCCCATATTATTTTGAGGTTTTGGTCCACCAAATATTACCAACCATGAAAATGTGTTGGAGACAGGTTGTTTGAGTCATTTAGGTTTTATTAATAGTGCCAGGTAAGGATATATGGAGCACATATTGTTCCTTGGTTACATTCAACAAACCCAAACTTGTACAACAGTCAATATATATAATATGCTCCATCTTACTTATTGCCACGGGCGTATAATGCCCTGCAAGCGGGGCATTACCAGTATACGCCCGTGGCAATAAGTAAGATGGAGCTTGAAGAGCTCTTATTGAGAAAGGGCATTGTGTCATGGAAAAGGGGCATTGCGCACCAGCATGCGTAAATGGGATTGCTAGGCAGATATACTTAAGGGAGAATGGGAACACTTTCAGAGGAGGCAACTCCTGCAAAAGTATTTTTGTCTCCCCTGTCAATAGGGGTCAACTCTTAAAGGAAAGAATTTTCTCCTAAGAAGCAAATTATTTCCCCTTTTTCAGTGGGACAGGGCTTATAGAAAAGCAGACAGGAAGTCATGAAAAATGGCTGAAAAATCTGCCAGGTGTTCCCATTCCCCTTAAACAAGTTCTTTTTCTTTTCAGAATAATACATTACCATCACGATGATGATTAAGATCAGTTTGAAGCTTGTTCGCTCAACCAGGGACTGCCTGGCTTATGCTAGACGACTTCTTCTTACGTACAGCATCTATGCTTTTTACTCATTCCGGGACAGAAAAGGGAGACAACTAGTAGATGATAAATCAGTCCATCTCAATGGACCTCGGCATAGTTTACAGTACTATCATGTAGAAGATTTTCTCTTGTCACAGGTAAACATTTTCAAGTTCTAAGCTCAGTTGTTCAAACCATTATTAGATTAACAAACTGATTAAGAGGAATGCATACACCTTCAAGTTCAAGGGATGCAACGCCTGCCAAAGTATTTTTGTTTCCCATGTCAATAGGGGTCAACTCTTAAAGGAAAGTATTTGCTCCTGAGGAGCAAATTCCTTCCTTTAACCCTTTGTGTACCAATTGGAACCTTCCTCCTTATATATAGCAGGAGTCCATTTCGAAATTTAGAGGCGTCAGGTTGTTATTTCTGCAAAATTTATTAGGAAAATGGCTTACCTTTTTGCAAACAGTGTAGGCCCTGATCAGACGCCACTGTTTTCCAGGGTACCCGTTTAGGGGTTTCTGGTACAAAATAAGTTAAGAGTAGACCCTTTTTTTCCATGGGATACAGTTTCTATCAAAGCAAAACTGGAAGTCCTGAAAGTTGTGTCTCTTTGAAAAATGGCTTAATTGCCAATAGTAGCCATTTGGTCAAAAATCTAATATTTGATATACATGGAATAGGGGTTTATTAATTAGATATCTCTAACAAATATATATATACATGTATCCTTAAAGGTGCATTATTGAACTATCCGGAAAAAATGCTTCCAAAAATAAAATGAGAACAATTATGATGACAGGTAAACGAGATTGAGAGGGATTCCCTAACTAGGTTTCGAACACCAGTTAGATCTATTTTTAGTTCTTGACAAAAATAGAATCTCCATATATGACATTATGTGACGTTCATTTTTGGCCTTGTTTGGTTAGGACATGCCTGAATCAGGGAAAAAATATGACGCTGAATACCATGCCATAAGTAACGACACTCAGAGACAATACTGTCGCCATGAATGTGTAAAGTGACAGATTTATTTTTAGAACAGAAATTCCGAACACATGTTCTAGATCGAAGGGTAAACACAAATGAAAACGACCATTTTCACAAAGTTCTGAAGCTGTATTTGGCTCCAAAAGAGTACACATGACAAAGGAGTATGCATTGAAGATAAAAACCAGAAAAAAAAAATTGAGACCCGGTAGCTCAATAATGCACCTTTAAAACATTGATCATTTAACATGGTAAATATGCCGCTTTTTGGCTGAAAAAAATGTGAGTAGCTTTTGCGTTGTCAAAAAATCCACACGTAAGTAGAGGCAGCAGTAACACGGGAAGAAATCAGGGGAACTAAAACCATTAAATAGTGTATACCTTGAATAGGACAACCTTTGAAAAGTTGACCATGGATCTCAATGAGTTGACAGCAAACACAGATTTTGTAGCATATTTTCAGTTTTTGCCAAGCATAAAATTGGCAACTAAGGCTGACACGATTTATCGTATAATCGATTAATCAATTGATTAATTCCACAAAAATGATTATCATTTCTGATTTGCTTTTAATCGATTACTTCATAGGTACAATGTACTACCCAAAGTTATGCCTAAAATAGAGGGATGAGTGGCAAACAGTGCAGACCCTGATGAGACGCCACATTCTGCGGTGTCTCATCTGGGTCTACACTGTTTGCTCAGGCATGTCTGTTCAGATATACACATGGTGATGGGCAACATATGGTAAGAGTGTTGCTCAGACAGAAAGCCAGACAGGTAAAATTATGACAAAAACCTTAGCGATTGCTAATCGATTATCGATCGCAATGGCATAACTGATAATCGATTATCTTTTCAGCTCCGATTAGCCAGCCCTATTGGCAACATATATCGTTATGTTATTAAAATGTCATTAACCCTGTTCTGACACTATAAACAATTGTTCTTGAAAATTTCATTTACATTGCTCCCAGACTATCAGGATAGCTCTAACACTAGCATTGTAGTCCCCATAAGTTTATTATGGCGAAACAAAATAAGGTGTCTGGCTTAAGTTGCTCAGAGTTGTTGTAGGCATTACCGTAGTTATCAAATCATTAAAAACAAAATCATAATTTAATATGGCAAATGCACTATAATTTTTGCTAAGATGTAAATAGCATTTAAGTTATGTCCCCCCACCCGAAATGGAGGGGAACATATTGGTTTTGGTGCGGATCCCGTCGGCGTCAGCGTCGGCGTTGCCTCTTGTCTGCACTCTATCTCCTGAATGGATGGATTTTGATTAAACTTACACAGATACACCATTGGGAGGGGGAAAAGTACTGATTAGATTTTGGTGACCTTGACCTAATTTTCAAGGTCACAGGGCTGAAACCATTGTCAAATTTTAGACCAAAAAAGCTTGTCTGCACTCTAACTCCTGAACCAAAGGAAGGATTTGGTTCATACTTGATACAGATCAGATACATTATATCAGTGGGATGGTCTTAAGAACTGATTAGCTTTTGGTGACCTTGACCTAATTTTCAAGGTCACAACGGGAGTTAGACTTTTAAAAATTGGCTTGTCTGCACTCTTTCTCCTGAACCAGTGGATGAATTTTGATCAAACTTGTTACATTATATCAGTGGGCTGGTCTTAAGAACTGATTAGATGTTGATGACCTTGACCTTATTTTCAAGGTCACCACGGGACTAAGACTGTTGAAAATTGCCTTGTCTGGACTCTATCTCCTGAACCAGTGGATGGATTTGGTTCAAACTACGTACATTATATCAGTGGGCTGATCTTAAGAACTGATTAGATTTTGGTGACCTTGACCTAATTTTCAAGGTCACAGGGCTGAAATAATGAGTGTGGTGGGGGGACATCTGTTTTCTTAGAAAACAATTCTAGTTTTCAATGCAAAAGCTAGTCACATTTTTTTCAGCAGAAATTCCAAATTTCCAATGTACATGTATTAAACAGACTTGCAAAAACATTACATGTTTCACTATCAAATTTCTTAAACATTGTCCTGCTGATCATAACAAACAGTACCTTTGCAACCAGTATAGATTCAGACTAGATGCCATATGATCAGGATCTACAATATCATTCATTTTGTGAATTGAACAAGTATACAAGTATTTAGAACCACCTTTTTGACTGTTCAAAAGTGATCTTTAAGATACCTTTGAACAGTCCCTAAGGTGGTATCTGACCAGAGTATGCAGAAAACACAAGGAAAGAATAACTGCAGAATTAGTCTTAATTTTAGGTGGTCTTAATAGTGGAATTTCACTCTCTATATGAAGAAATGTGTTTGGTTGATAGTCAAAAGAGTGGCAAAATTAATTTATTCAGCAGGACAAGGGTTAAGCTAACAATTCTTTTGTCAGCTGGACCCTGTTTGGTATTCCATGAATATAGTCTTAGTGTCCTCTTGATGCATCAGTCTGTGGGTCTCTGTGGAAGTCAAACCAGTTTGTGAATCATGTCTATTTTAGTTTTATGCCCTGAGCTAATAAAATTGTAAATCATAGTAATCTCAGCATTAAAACAGCACATGAAATTGCCATGAGCATAGCAACAGATAAGATTTGGGTATTTTGTGATAATTGAAGGATAGTTTTTGTCAATTCTCGATAAAAAGCTATGTTGTGGGTATTCATTAGAACTGCCTCGATGAGGCGTTCAAATGAATACCCACAACAAAGGTTTATATGCAGGTATAATCTACAATTTTTATAGTGTATATGCAGAAACAAGGAAAACTATCCTTCAATTATCACAAAATACACACCTTATCTGTTGCTATGCATAATTTTAACTATTTGAACAGAATGTTGTGGTATGCATTACGATAACAGGCCTATACAAATACATTGTATATTTTACCGCTGAAAAAAAAATTCAAGATGAAAAATTTCAATATTTTTCTTATTTCTGCTGAAAATATAGATTGTGAGTACTTATTAGAACTGCCTCATTGGGTCGGTTCTAACGAGTACCTACAATCTATGTTGTTGTTTCTTTAGTAGAAATAAGAAAATTAATGTATACCCCTGCAAACCCCAGTTTTACTACATAAAAGTGTCCCCCGCCCATCGGGGCTGTAGAAATAGATAGGCTGCTCGATGCTTCCACGCAGAGCTAAATCCGACCCGTGACACGATTACTGGTAAACTGCTTAGAGGATCTAAGCTTGCCCAGGCAAAGCGGTGTGAGTCAGACTGTCCATGCTTATAAACCCTATTGGTTTCATTGGGTGACAGGGCTTGAGATGTCTTTTCATCTCAATGTCGGGTAAACATCCCACAAAATTGGAAGCAACATCTCCAAAATGACTTATACAGTGTTGACAGGGACGTTAAACCTCAAATCAAACAAAAACAAAATAATACATAAAAGTGGGGTTAAAGGGGTTCAAATTTATGTAGGCATGTTTTCGTGATGATAGTATTTCTCTTTGACTGGCACTGTATAATATAATACTCCTCTTTTTTGCAGTGGAGTGACAATGCAGTGCCTTATGCTATATACCGAACTGTTGTTGCTACTTATTTCGTTCTCATGGTGTTTTACACTGCCATCTGTGGAAACCTGAAGATCTATATGCTGATCATGTTGACGTACTGGTCATATTACATTCTCGTAGCTGCTCAGATACTCCGAGCCATTAATAGCTGGTATTATATATCACTGCAAAAACAGGGTAAAGGTTGGTACACCACTTTGATGGACCATAAAAATCCTAAAAAATCAGGGGCCAGTTGTTCAAAACTAATGACGTCGTTAGTTAACGTATCATTAAAACTTTGATCATTAAATATGGCAAATATGCTAATATTTTTGCTGAAAAAATGTGAGCAGCTTTTGCATCTACATTTTTTTTAGCAAAAATGCCAGAATTTTCAATATTGTGCTTGCTAGAACAGTTAACAATATGACCGCTAACGAGCTCGTTAAGCTAACGATGCTTTGAACAACTGGCCCCGGATCCTTCAGGGCTTTCTGTATTTCTCCTAAAAATTTAACAAATTTGTTTAGTCCAAAAGATGCAGCTTGAATGGCAAACAGTGTTGACCCTGATCAGACTGCTCCTTCTGATCTGGGTGTGCACTGTTTGTTGACAACTGTCTGTCCCAATACTTGGGATCATTACAGTGCATATGGGTTGTTCCAAGCAGAAATGCATACAGTGGAAAATGTAAGGCTCGGCTCAGCATACTTCGCTTGTTTTCAGGATCAGACTGCACGGATGTGGAGGTTGATCTTAGTCTTTGCTGTGTATTTTATGGATACATCTTGAATCAAATCTTCCTCCAGGGCTCAAGCTAGAGGGCGACTCGGGCGAAGAAGTCGCCTTGTTGGGGCTCACTTCGCCGACTTTGGCGATGAAAGCGAAAAAAACTTCGCCCTGAAATTTCGCCCGTTTTTTGTGTCTTCCAGGTGAACAGTAACGGTAAACTGGCAAGGTGACGATAATCCTTCGATCCACTAGTGTCAGAAATCTCAGTAATTACACTGAACAAAGCTAACTGTTTATTCTGCACTTCGTCCCAGTTGCAGTTTGGTACTGTTATGTAATTTAATTCTAACCGTTAGCTCATGCAGCTCGAGCCACTTGCAACACGCTTAGTAGTCTTGTACTGTCATCAATCCATCTCGGTTGATTACACAAAGTTTTTATTGCATTAAGAGCCAATTAAGATTACACAAGATTATGTAACTTAAACAGGTATATTTGTACCGTTAGCTCGTGCCAAAGTCCGGGTGCGGACGTACTTTGTTAGGTACTGTTGTATACAGTAATATGAATAATCTGTCCGGTAACTTTGACACTGCATTAGGATTTAATAAATTTTAAATATAGATGGTTTATTTGCCATTGATTTGTTTGTACATTACTTTTGCATCCATCAATCGTTTTCATTTTTTTATGGTCAACAGCAAAAGTAGGAAGCAATTTTTTATTTTGTAAGTGAAAATAATTATTACTTGCCGGTAAATATTCAGTTACTCAGTAATTATCCAAATTCATAAAAAATAACAACTGATTTTCATCTAGCGAGGTTGTTCCCCCTTGTTTCAAATACACAATTGTGACAGGTACTTAGTGAACTGATCTATTTCATAGAAACCTCTTTACTTTATAACACCTTTCATTAAAACATGGTTGGATATAACAAAAGTTACAGCTTGCCCAAATACAGTAAAATTACTATATTAAGACCACCTTTGGGACAGTTCAAAAGTGGTCTTTAAGACCACTTTTGAACAGTCCCGAAAGTGGTCTCTGATCAGGGGTCACTGTATGCAGAAAACAGAAAGAATAACTGCAGCCAACCAAATAAGCTTTTTAAAGCAGAATTAGTCTTCATTTCAGGTGATCTCAATAGTGGAATTGATTGATAACCCTATAAAATACACTCTCCAAATAGGGATTCATTGGGCGACAGGGCTTGAGATGTCATTTCATCTCAATGTTGGGTAAAAGTCCCACAAAATTGGAAGCAGTGTCTCCAAAATGACCTTTACAGTGTTGACGGGGATGTTAAACCTCAAATCAAACAAATAAATCTCCAAATAGGGGTTTACAGGAGAACTCATTACATTGTTGTTGTTCGGCGTTAAGCGGCACCCACTTCTCCCTAGACCCAGCAAACTTCTCCCTATTTTCCCAGGAGGGAGAAGTCACTTCTCCCAAATTTTTTGGGCTAGCTTGGGCCCTGTTCCTCATGCAGTGAAATTTGCCCCCGCCCATCGGGGGGTGGAGAAATAGATCGGCCTGCATGGTGCTTAAGTGCAGAGCTGAATCTGACCACACACGAGTACTGGTAAGCCGATTAGAAGGACAGCATGCCCAGGCAAAGGGGTGTGAGTTGGATCGTCCAATGCATGTAAGCCTTCTGGTTTCATTTGGTGGCAGGTCTTGAGATGTCATTTCATCTCAATGTCAGGTAAAAGTCCCACAAAATTGGAAGCAACGTCCCCAAAATGACCTGAATAGTGTTGAAGGGGACGTTAAACCCCAATTTAAGCAAACAAGCATGCAGTGAAATAGTGTTGTGCCAGTTATAATCCATGTTCAGTCACGAAATTAGTTTCAATTTTTCTATAGCTCATTCACTTTGAAATAAGAGTGACCTTTATGCAAAGAATAAATTGGTCAATGTTATCCTCGTACAAGTTGGTTTTCGTAAACTTCTCATGAATATTTGGCATCTCATGAATAGCGACCCATTTACCGACCTCTTTGTATTGAATAACAATATCAACCACTTCGGAAAACAGCCAAGAAAAATGCAGTCAAACATTGATAATTCGAAATGCTAGGGACTGCAGAAATTCCTTCAAATTATTGGTAGTTCAAATTTTTGAAATCGCATTTTTCGGATATGTTTGGATATTTTTATTCAATGTCCATACTATGAACATTGCCTTCACTTCTATTTTTCATTTCGACAATTTGGTGAAGGAATGGGAACATCTGTCGAAGCATTAAAGAAAAAGAGCTGCCTGAAGGCTGATCATATTGGCCCCGTCTAGTGATTTTGGTACTTATCACCTATGCGAGCAGCAAAGGTTCAGGCGAGCCTGCGCATCCGCGCAGTCTGGCCAGAACCTTCGCTGCTCGCTCAAACATGCAGTGAATCAAGAGGAACCTTCAGACAGAAAGCCATATCCCTAACCCCTCTGAATGGCTGGGCATGCGCAGTTAAAATTTGTCATGATAGAATGCTCGAAGACACAAATTCGCTTGGCGGGGCTCATATTATCTTTATGCTTGACAGGCATAAGAAAGCAGGAAATGAAAGAAAACATGAACTTACATTTTATTTACAGCCATCAACAATAACGAAAATAAAGGTTAAATCTAAACTACCGAACCATTGTACTAATGAAATATTTTACCCTGCAAAAAGGAGAGCAGAATTGGCAAACATTGACAGCTAGCGAAGATTTGTATCAGTCTGCAATAAACTGGCTGATACAGATCGGAAAGGGCTAACTACAGGTTTCTAGCCAATTTTGTTCCGCTTTTTGCCACTACGTTTTCTTTCTAAAACGTTCATGAATGTTCAGGAAATTCATCTACACTTTCAGTCTTATCAGAATTGTTATTTTTCCTGTAACCGCCGGTCCGTTGATCATGAAATCTTTTCTTCGGTCATTCCGTAAAGATCGTTGCAGCCGAACTGCAATTAAAGCCACCAATTACTCAATTAATGATCATCACCCCTAGTGTGACCGTTAATCTGGTGTTAATTACGGCTGTATATGATAACCCATGAAGTCAATCGAGTGTGTAACAATCGCACTGGCCGCACAACAAAACCATGATCATCATGGGTGACCTTGATTAGCCAAGCGGTATTTCGAATTTGACAGGGGATTTTAATAGGAATGTCTTTGATCGGGACCTACAAATCTGTTCGAAAGATTGATTTTTTCGAAAAATTGAAATATTGGTAATATTTTTGCAATAAACAATAGTGAAAAAGTCGGGACCGTCAGTTGTCTTTAAAAAGCGGTACTTTCGGAAAATTGGCGTACGAATTACCGAGTTTCCACTGTTTATGCATTCAGTAGGGTGTAAAATTATGGCAATAGAGGTCATGAGTATCATGGCAAATTGCATTGGCTATGGTACTGATAGTCTTTGTGCAGAAATAGAACCATCATCAGTGAGAATCAGACATATGCAAACATTAGACTTCTTTAAAGTTACAATTCACATTAACCAATAAGATGCCAATCCTGACAATTGTCAACTGTTTAGTCGTCTGCCGGTTACTTAAAAGTCATTTTTGCAAACAGTGTGGATCCATATCAGACTGCTCCTCTAGGAGCAGTCTGATTTGGGTCTGCAAACAGTGTGGAGCAGTCTGATATGGGTCCACACTGTTTGCCTGTTGGAAAAAATATTTTTAAAAAGTTTGCAAGAAGATTCAGCAGCAACATTATCAGAGTTATTTTTATCGGCGTCTTAAGGTTTAAAATTACAATTCACATTTTGCAATTTTGAGGCAAGAAATAAAAATTATGCTATGTCACTATGTTTTCAACCTAGCAGTAGGGGTGTTAGAAATGCAAAACAGTACCAGTATTTTTTCTGCAAAGACTTGACACCATACAGCACAACATAGAAATTTCACTGACTGCAAAAATGAATGTAATGTATGAGCCGGAAATTCTGCAGGGCCGGACTTGATTTTGGATTTTCAGGGTACTCTGAGTATGCCTGAACAGACGTCTAAATCAAGTGAAACGGAACATTTCCACATACTCCGGTGTAAATAAAGTGAGTAAGGAACAGTTAAAGATGGCCAAAAATAGTGTAGTATCAGCGCTGCTAATGAATGATAGCAGTTCCTCGGAAGATGACTCGGAAGAAGAGGACTTGACTAACATCACTGCTATTGCACTATCGCTAATTGACTTTTTAAATATTGAACCTTGAATGAAATAAAACCCCAGAGTCTATTTTCCAGTCATTTTTAACACAATGCGTTTTCACTCGTTGAACCCGTTAATGTGCTTGGAAAAATCAATTTGTGATCAGACCAACGAATAAAATTCTACCTTTTCTCAGGATAGTGGGTATCTTCTGTAAAAATCCTTGAAAAGTACAAAAATGGGTGAGAAAAAGTATCCATCCTGATGTATTGGTATTGGGGCATATAGAATATAAAATTATGTTTTTGTTTTGATATCGGCCCTGGTCTCAGCCTGAGTTGCCTGTATAAGCCCGAGCTGGAAAGGCGAGGGCTGATATAGGCCAAAGCCTGAGACCCAGGCCTATATCAAAACAACCATATCATATTTTTTTGTGTGTATAAAAATGAATGCTCAATTCTAACACCAAGAGAAACTCTCCGGGGTACTGCACTGGATGTGGGAGTTGCAGTTGCAGTTAAAGGGTGTAACTCAGCTACAGTCCTCTTTAATTTCCAAACATCTTTATTTCACAACATTCACAAGAAAGTAATAGAAATTAGAGAAAAGAGGCTGTTTTCATGGCAAATGTTTACAGAAAACTGTTTTGACGTGAGTGACTGTGACAAGGATCCCAATCTCATCACCTGGAACAGTGGGCTGTTCTAAAGCTGAAATCAAACAGAAACCTAGCTTCACCGTTAGTTCATCTCTGTAGTTGTTTGATTTTTTTGTGTTCACAGAGATGTTGCACTGATGAGTTAGGAGGCCATCATGGGGACTGAACAAATAATGTGTCTAAATCGTGACGGAAGTAAGGGGGAGGATTGTGGCCACCTAAAATCGATTTAAGTCACCCAGTGGAATTGGTTTCACTGACCCTTCCAAGGTGGTTCTTCTGTCGCGGTTTATTTTTGTTATGGTTTGTCTTTGAGTGTTTGTATCGCTTATATTATTTTGCTTTGTATAGCCAATTGGCCATTTTGAGGGAAAGTGACTGTCCTTTTGGCTGTCCGCTATTGATGTTTCCATTAGGGTCTGTGGTTTCATGTTTGTGTTTCTTTCCTTTTGGTGTCTCTGATGGGAGCTTTGGGTTAATTGTATCGATTCCTGATCCTTGCCTTCACTTCTATTTTATTCAATATATGTACCTATGATGTCCAAAGTCCAAGGTGAAACATACTCAGGGATTTTTAAAGCATTTTTGGGAATGGGCCCTGGGGCTTTTAGGTTTGGGAATAAATTAATGTTTTATCACATGTTTGGAAAGTCTTGTCTAAGAATGTTTTAATTTTTTCTGAATTATGGATAGCCAATATTCAGCCTGATTTATGGATATCCAAAAATCAAATTACAGATATAAAAAACTAATCCATTTTTGATGTCCAAGCCAAAACCAGTTTGCTATAAGATGTCTTTTCTATCTATCTATTTATACTGCAGCAACCCTGTTAAGAGGACTATCGTGCAGGTTAACATGTATAAAAAAATGAATTACCCGTATTCGGGCGTGTATTACCCGCAGTTTTTTTCCCTCAAATTACAGGCCCAAGTTCAGGGTGCGGGTAATCCGCCCGAATTATTTTTGGAACATTTTATTTTTACTTTTGTCAGCTGAAAATACGATGCACCTCGTGTTATGCTCTATCCTTTTACGATTCCCGACATAAAAAAACGTTTATTTGTCCACTCAATTTTACTTACACATGAGTAATATAACAATCTCCATTACTAGCAAGCCCGATTTTGTGAGTATTATTCCTAAAACTCTGATTTTAAACGAAATAAACAAGCAAGTTCAATGCGAACATCAAAGTTTTCCAGCATCAAAACCGCCGCCCACAAACCACCGCTACAGTTTTTTTCTGCACGCGATCGGTAAATGACGTCATCGGACCCCAGCAACCCCGCACGTGTCTATTGTTTTATCTTAAAGGGGCGTATCTCTCTCATAAAAAATTGTTTGGAAACGGTAAAAATATTCTCGATAGTAAAACGGTTGTGGAAAACAGCGTTTACCGTAAGCTCAGTGTCAATACCAACAACAGCATACAGATGTTAACACAAATTAAAGCATTCAACTTTTCTCGCCAAGCGTCTGCTATTTGGCGCCAAAACATAACCATTTACGAAATAGTAGAATAGTCGTAGCAACTCGTCTTAGGAGCAATTAAATAATTTTCACATTGATTGCGGATTAAATTTTATGATTGGGGAATAAACGCAAATTAGAGACATAACTTGACCATATTTTCACACCTTATCGAGACGCACCGCAGGGTGGCAATTATATGACAGGGATTAACAATAGTGTCATAATTGAACCGTAATAAATCATCAAACAGTGTAAATCCAAATCAGACGTCTGCGGCGTCTTTCTGATGTGTCTGATCTGGGACTGCACTGTTTGCCGATGTCCCAAAAAAGAGACGTCTGCGGCGCCTTTCTGAGGTGTCTGATCTGGGACTGCACTGTTTGCCGATGTCCAAAAAAGGGCTGCGGGTATATGTGGGTTAATAAATAAATTACAATGGACAACAGGTAAAGTTTTTCAACATTTTAATGCAAAATACATGCTTTCTGTTGATACTCGCACGCACGTGCATTTTCCCGCCTTTTGAAGACGATCGCGCGTTCCGTTGTGTGTTACAAAAACTGGCCAAATTCTTACTTTTTCTCACTTACGCATCCACCAAAATTTCAGCAAATGTTCCATGCGGGTAATACAACAGAATAACAGTTTTCCCCCAGATTTTGGCAAAAAAAGGGGGTGCGGGTAGTACGCAAATGCGGGTAAAACACACCCGAATACGGTACAGATATATCCAAAAATCATTTTTATTTTTTAAATTGATTTGTGGATGTCCGTAATTCGACTTTTAACATCCATAAATTGATTTTGGATATACAAAAATAACTACGATTTCTGGATATTCATAGACTGATTAATGGATACCCAAAAATTGATATATGGAACAAAGTATTTTTTTCACACATTTCCATGATCACCTGAAGCATTTTGTAAGATGCTAGGAAGATATTTAGGAAAGTGGGACTAAGCAAAAATCTGTTTGCTAGAAATGTAGTATTTTCATATGAAAACAATGTTTTATTAGTAGGCCTTCATGCGGACTCAACAAATTATTTGTCAAAATCGTGACGGAAGTAAGGGCGAGGATTGTGGCCACGTAAAATCGATTTAAGCCCCCCAGTGGAAATTTTTCCACTGACCGTTCAAAGGCGGTTCTTCTGTGGCGATTTATTTATGTTGTTGTTTGTTACTTACTGTGTGTTTCACTTGTGTCTTTATAGCCCCAATTTGAAAAAGTGGGGCTATATTGGATTTGCCATGTCCTTCTGTCATTCCGTGATTCCGTTAATTTGTGTTGGCTCCATAACTTTGTATCTGCTTAACATATTTTCATGAAACTTCACACAAATGTTAAACACCATAAGACAATGTGCAGAGCGAAGGAATTATAACTGTGGATTGCCTACTTTTGGAGTTATTGCCCTTTGAACATTTTCCGTAATTCCGTAATTCCGTAATTCCGTGATTCCGTTAATTTGTGTTGGCTCCATAACTTTGTATCTGCTTAACATATTTTCATGAAACTTCACACAAATGTTAAACACCATAAGACAATGTGCAGAGCGAAGGAATTATAACTGTGGATTGCCTACTTTTGGAGTTATTGCCCTTTGAACATTGAAAAATGGCAATTTTAATTGTGTCCGCTTCATAACTCGAAAACCGTTTGAGATATTTTTAGGAAACTTCACACAAATGTTAAGCACTATGAGACGATGTGCAGAGCGAAGGAATTATAACTGTGGATTGCCTACTTTTGGAGTTATTGCCCTTTGAACATTGAAAAATGGCAATTTTAATTGTGTCCGCTTCATAACTCGAAAACCGTTTGAGATATTTTTAGGAAACTTCACACAAATGTTAAGCACTATGAGACGATGTGCAGAGCGCAGGAACCATAACTCTGCATTGCTTATTTTTGGAGTTATTGCCCTTTGAACATTGAAAAATGGCAATTTTAACAGTGTCCGCTTCATAACTCGAAAACCTTTTGAGATAATTTCATGAAACTTCACACAAATGTTAAGCACTATGAGACAATGTGCAGAGCGCAAGAACCATAACTCTGGTTTTCGTATTTTCTGTGTGTCTGTCTGTGTGTCTGTGTCTGTTAACAATTTTCGTGTCCGCTCCATAACTTTAAAACCCATTCACATATTTTCATGAAACTTCACACAAACATTAAACACCATGAGATGGTGTGCAGAGTGCAGGAACCATAACTCTGGATTGCCTAATTTTTTAGTTATTTCCCGTTGAATATTGAAAAATATCAATTTTAGCCGTCTTTGCTCGATAACTCAAAAACCGTTTGAGATAATTTTATGAAACTTCACACAAATGTAAAGCACCATATTACGTGTGCAGAGCGCAGGAACCCAAACTCTGGATTGTCTACTTTTTCAGTTATAGGCTTTTGAATATTAAAAAATGGCAATTTTAACTATGTCCGCTCCATAACCGTTTCTGATATTTTCATGAAACTTCAATGAAAAGCACCTTGAGATGATGTGCAGAGTGCAGGAACCATAACTCTGGTTTGCCTACTTTAGGAGTTATTGCCCTTTGAACATTTAAAAAGGCAATTTTGACTGTGTCGGCTCCATAACTCACAAACCATTTGAGATATTTTCATGACACTTCACACAAGTGTAAAGCACCATGAGACAATGTGCAGAGCGCAGGAACCCTGACTCTGATTTGCCTACTTTAGGAGTTATTACCCTTTGAACATTGAAAAATGGAAGATGAAATTTAGTATAAACATGGACATTCTGGTAATGTATCATGCTCATTGAAATGAGGGACAAGGGCTCACAACTCTTAGAGTTTTTCCAGATAATGTAAAATTTTCAACAGTTATTTCTTGTTCATAACTGTTTTCTCTGCAGCTTAAATAACTTTCTTCTCTGACAGCGCTGAAGCGGGGCTATAGTCAGATCCTCTGACAGCTCTAGTTTTATTTTGGATGGCCATATGGCCATTTTGTGGGAAAGTAACTGTCCTTATGGCCTTTCTTTGTTTAGGTTTCCGTTATGGTCTGGTCGCTTAATGTTTGTGTTTCTTTGCCTTTGGTGTCTTTGATCGGTGGAGTAAGTTAATTGTATTGATTCCTGATCTTTGTTTTACTTCTACTTTATAAGTAAAATAAAGGATATTTAGGTTTTTAACTAAATTAAAACAAAATTATAGGTGATTGTAGATCTTAAAGGTTCTGCTAAGAGGCCTGGAATATAATAAATTGATTTATGGATTTCAAAAATCGAAGTTATGGATACCAGAAAACAATTATCTACATCCAAAACTCACTTATTTTTGGATATTCATAATTCCATTTTGGGACATCCAAATTCCAAGACATTAATTTATGGATATCAAACAAATAATATTGGATATCAGTAGCTTTGTGATATCACAATATCTATTTATGAATATATCCAAAAATGATTTATGGATATCCAAAAATGAAATGTGCTGACTCTGAATGATTCAGAGTTGATACCCACTAGCAAATGTAGTGCTATTACACTCCAGAAGAATATAGAAAGGCAAACAACGAGCTCAGACATACATGTGACATCACGCTTTGGTTATCTCGTACTACGGATAACTCGAACTTTTTAATATAGTCCAGAGATGTTCGAGATAATGAGCATTGACTGTACCAGTTTTCTTATTTCTGCATAAAAACATGTTGAGGGTACTTGATAGAATAGCCTTGTATATGTGGAGACTATTCTAACAAATACCTGCAACATTATAAGTATAAGGAAGATTGTCCTTTAATACTTTTAAAAGATGCAATATAAAAAAAAATCTACAGCTGAAAATGTTGTCTGTTTATATCGTCTACTGTATCTTCTTGCAAACTTTTTGATAATTGTTTGCATACAGGCAAACAGTATGGACCCTGATACTCCTCTAGGAGCAGTCTGATCTGGGTCCACAGTTATCAACACTGACTTTTAAAGTAACCAACAGACAACAAGGCAGAAAACTTTCGTTGAGAATGGCAGCTTAAGGATTAATTATCTTTGTTATTGCAAATAGGAAACTTATCCCTTAATTATCTTCATTATTCTTCCTTTATCTGGGACCGGTTGCTCAAAGTATCGTTAGTTTAACAAGTTCTTTAGTGGTTAAATAGTTAACTATTCTTGTAAGTATATATAGTTTGTCTGTCATTGCTGACATTGACCAATCTTAATCATATTTGAGAAATGAAATGTTCTAAGATGGCTGATGAGACCGATTCTAGCTCAATATCTAATACAGTGGCATTTTTTTCTGGAAAAATGTGAGCAGCTTTTCACATTTTTCCAGAAAAAATATCAATATATTTGCCATATTTAATAATCAAAGTTTTAACGATACGTCAACTAGCAAAGTCTTAAGTTTTGATCAACTAGCCCCAGATGTGAAGCAATTTGTTTTGTTTGTTTCAGATGCTAAAACTGTACTCAGGAATTCCAGGCGTATGAAGTTACAGTGGGTACTGCATAATGTAGGCAGTAATGCTGCACCGATAGTGTCTGTACTATTCTGGACAATAGCTTATGATGGTAAGATAATTCATCTGCTCTTCAATGTCACAACCTGTTGAATTATTTGAATAGTTTTTGCTAATTTCATATTCACTGTTTACATTGTGTCAGATAGGGCTATGCATCAGTTGTGTATGGTAAGTTTGAAAGTTTCTGTGAGTTCTGCATATACACATAATTGTTCTGGTTATTACTCTTATCCTGCTGTTCAAGACAACCCTTTTCTTTGCAAACAGTGTAGATCCCGACCAGTTGGCTTCTGAAGAAGCCATCTGATCTGGATTTACACTGTTTGACATTCAGATTATGGATTTGTAAGAATAAATTACACCAAGTAATCTGATTGGTTCAAAGTCAGAAATGGGTGTGGCTAAACTGAATATTCAGCAAGAGAAGGGTTAAGAGTTCTAATTTCTTGGAGCTTATATCAGTTTTAGCCAATATAACATCCAGTGCAGGTATTATGAAAGCTTCTTATTTGTGAGAAGACAGCATTTAAAACTACACTTTTTTATGGCCCCCACCATTTTCAATGAGTTGTGGGAACATATAGTAGTATCGCCTGGGTCATTACAAACATACTTTTCACACATATGTATATATACTTTTCACACATACATATATATATGTATATATACATGTATGTACAAAAGTTGGTTCCCATTCAATACATCTTCTCGCCGCTGCCCATCCGGGCTTGGAGAAATAGATTGGGCTGCATGATGCTTCCATGCAGAGCTGAATCTGACCACACACGAGTACTGGTACACAGCTTAGAAAGACTAAAGACTAAGGCTGTCCAGGCAAAACGGTGTGAGTCAGATTGTCCAATGCATATAAGCCTTTTGGTTTCATTGGGCAGCAGGGCTTGAGGTGTCATTTCATCTCAATGTCGGGTAAAAGTCCCACAAAATTGGAAGCAACGTCTCCAAAATGACCTAAATAGTGTTGACGGGGACATTAAAACCCATTTCAGACAGTCAATATATCTTCGTTATCTTTTGAAAAGATTCATGTTTTTATTCATGTTTTATACATAGGTTTAATAATACAACATTAAAATATAGGTCAAATTTAGCTTTGGGCAAAATCCATTAATTTTAATAGCAGTTATGGCTCTTTTTGAACTTTGTGTTTGCAAAATGCTTTTTTTCTGGGTGAAGCTGGCCCCTGAGCTAGGTAATCTCTGTAATTGACATATTTCAAGGTTGTTTCTTTTTAGTTGTTTTTGTTTTTTAACAGTATG
The DNA here is from genome assembly GCA_963580285.1 of Lucinisca nassula. Taxonomy (NCBI): domain Eukaryota; kingdom Metazoa; phylum Mollusca; class Bivalvia; order Lucinida; family Lucinidae; genus Lucinisca; species Lucinisca nassula. The sequence continues at coordinate 63,197,245 of OY757018.1, read as the reverse complement.
AACAGTAACTATTGATGTCTGTTAAACTTTACAAACTTCAGGATCTTGTTCAGTAGTACAATTTGTAATATTGGAGGCTGTTCTTAACCCATTGAGTACCAGAAACCCTAAAACGGGTAGTTGGCAAACAGTGCAGGCCCAGATCCGGCGTCTAATCAGGGCCTACACTGTTTGCAAAGCATTCAGCAAGTTTCCAAATAAATTTTGAAGAAAACACAACCTACACCCCTAAATTTTTAAATGGACTCCTGCTTTATATAAGGAGGAAGATTCCATTTGGTACAAAATGGGTTAACTTCTTTCTAGTACTGTAGGAGTTGTAATACAATTCAGAAAACCAGACAGATTAGTAGAGATTACATTGAAAGCTTTAATCAGACTACATGTACATTGTTTTTCCGAGGTCCTTCTTTCTGAGAATTCATTTTTATCAAGTTACTTTTCTCAATCAAGTCCTTATTTAACCCATTTCAGGCAGGAAGCCCTGAACAGGTACCCTGGCAAACAAGGCAGGCCCAGATCAGATGCCGCAGAATGCGGCATCTGATCAGGGCCTCCACTGTTTGCAAAATGGTCAACCATTTTCTTATTGAATTTCTGAAACTAACTCAGCCTGACACACATCAATTTTAACCCATTGTATAGGTCAAGTCCGTTTGCCATAGAAGGGGTTGTAGCCCTGTTTTTGCATTTTTACTCTATTCTGACGGAAAATTCTGTTAGCAAATAGTGCAGGCCCTCATCAGACACATGTTTCGCGGCGTCTGATCTGGGCCTGCACTGTTTGCCAAGGTACCCCTTTAGGGGTTTCCCGCATACAATGGGTTAAATTAGACTTCTGCTGTACATAGTAAGGACATTTCCATTCTGCCTATAATGGGTTAATTCATATAATTTTACATCATGTTTACAGGTAGTGGCAGAACCCTGATCAATTGTACCACACATGGTCTCAACGCCTTGTTTGTCATTGTTGACACCCTCGTCACCAGAACCCCAGTGAGGATGCTCCACTTTTATCAGTGTACCTGCCTAGGCCTTGTCTATGGACTGTTCAGCAGCCTGTACTGGCTTCTGGGTGGAACCAACCATCTAGGACAACCTTATATTTACAAACCCCTGGACTATTCTAACTTTAACATGGCTCTGTCCACCATTTTATTAGCTGCATTTATAGCTTCTCCCATAATCCATTGCTGGATCTTCTTCCTGTACCGGTTCCGGCTTTTTATTCACAGGTATTTGAGAGTAGTAGAGAAGAGGAACGGGGAAGCAGTCACTGAGAAATCTCATTAATGTTGTAAACACAACAGATATTGTCACACAGGACATGTTAAGTATGTGTATACTGGTTGATTAGTACCGGTGATTAGTGGGTCAATCTTTGATTGATCAGTTAAGGCATATTAGTACATAGTTGATCATGGTTTTCCAGGATTGATCAAAGAAACAGATCAGGTTGGTATTTGGTGATAATTAAATGATAATTTTTGTCCAGTCACCATAAAAACCTATGATGTGGGTTTTCATTAGAACTGCCTCGGCAAGGCAGTTCTAACAAATACCCACGACATAGGTTTTTGTGCATTAATATGGGAAATTATCCTTCAATTATCACCAGATACCTGCCTTGGCGGTTGCTATGATTGATGAAAATGTCTTGTGTGACAGCATTTGCTGTGTATTATGTTGATTTAGTCTATGCTTGCATGCTCTAAGCATAGTTATGAAAATATATTTACAAAGATTATATATGCTTCTACTAACTTGATCTGTCTTGTGTGTTTTATAGCCCCGCTTTGAAAAAGTGGGGCTATATTGGATTTGCCATGTCCTTCTGTCATTCCGTAATTCCGTGATTCCGTTAATTTGTGTTGGCTCCATAACTTTGTATCTGCTTAACATATTTTCATGAAACTTCACACAAATGTTAAACACCATAAGACAATGTGCAGAGCGAAGGAATTATAACTGTGGATTGCCTACTTTTGGAGTTATTGCCCTTTGAACATTTTCCGTAATTCCGTGATTCCGTTAATTTGTGTTGGCTCCATAACTTTGTATCTGCTTAACATATTTTCATGAAACTTCACACAAATGTTAAACACCATAAGACAATGTGCAGAGCGAAGGAATTATAACTGTGGATTGCCTACTTTTGGAGTTATTGCCCTTTGAACATTGAAAAATGGCAATTTTAATTGTGTCCGCTTCATAACTCGAAAACCGTTTGAGATATTTTTAGGAAACTTCACACAAATGTTAAGCACTATGAGACGATGTGCAGAGCGCAGGAACCATAACTCTGCATTGCTTATTTTTGGAGTTATTGCCCTTTGAACATTGAAAAATGGCAATTTTAACAGTGTCCGCTTCATAACTCGAAAACCGTTTGAGATAATTTCATGAAACTTCACACAAATGTTAAGCACTATGAGACAATGTGCAGAGCGCAAGAACCATAACTCTGGTTTTCGTATTTTCTTAGTGTCTGTCTGTGTGTCTGTCTGTGTCTGTTAACAATTTTCGTGTCCGCTCCATAACTTTAAAACCCATTCACATATTTTCATGAAACTTCACACAAACATTAAACACCATGAGATGGTGTGCAGAGTGCAGGAACCATAACTCTGGATTGCCTAATTTTTGAGTTATTTCCCTTTGAATATTGAAAAATATCAATTTTAGCCGTCTTTGCTCGATAACTCAAAAACCGTTTGAGATAATTTTATGAAACTTCACACAAATGTAAAGCACCATATTACGTGTGCAGAGCGCAGGAACCCAAACTCTGGATTGTCTACTTTTTCAGTTATAGGCTTTTGAATATTAAAAAATGGCAATTTTAACTATGTCCGCTCCATAACCGTTTCTGATATTTTCATGAAACTTCAAATAAATGAAAAGCACCTTGAGATGATGTGCAGAGTGCAGGAACCATAACTCTGGTTTGCCTACTTTAGGAGTTATTGCCCTTTGAACATTTAAAAAGGCAATTTTGACTGTGTCGGCTCCATAACTCACAAACCATTTGAGATATTTTCATGACACTTCACACAAGTGTAAAGCACCATGAGACAATGTGCAGAGCGCAGGAACCCTGACTCTGATTTGCCTACTTTAGGAGTTATTACCCTTTGAACATTGAAAAATGGAAGATGAAATTTAGTATAAACATGGACATTCTGGTAATGTATCATGCTCATTGAAATGAGGGACAAGGGCTCACAACTCTTAGAGTTTTTCCAGATAATGTAAAATTTTCAACAGTTATTTCTTGTTCATAACTGTTTTCTCTGCAGCTTAAATAACTTTCTTCTCTGACAGCGCTGAAGCGGGGCTATAGTCAGATCCTCTGACAGCTCTAGTTTTACATGTTTTGCATGGTAGTTTTTGTTTAATTTATGATTTTGAAGGATAAACTTATGTACAGAATTGTAACAAAGTAACTCTCATATTCTGATCTGTCTTGTATGTTTATAAAGTATTCTGTAGTAGGTTTTGTTTTATGATTTTGATGGACCAACTTAAGTACAGAATTGTAACAAATGTACAAGTAATTCTCTGTTTCTGATCTGTCTTGTGTATTTCCAGCCGGCACAAAACAGCGAGCCAATGTCTGCCTGATGTTGGCTTGGCATTCCTTGCCAGCTGGGTTTATATTGTGTAGTCCCAGTTGGCACATGACGTAATTGTGACATCACACCAACGTCGATGCGACTTCATGATGTTCATGCAATGTCACATCAACGTTGGTGCAACGTGGTGACGTTGCACTGACGTTGATTTCACGTTGCCCTAGCGACATGTGCCTGCTGGCATAGTTCTTGTTTTTTGGTTTTGATGGACCAGCTTATGTACAGAATTGTGACAAAAATAATTCTCTATTTCTGATTTTTTTTTCACATGTCTGAAAATAAGAGAGAGAAGAAAATGACTGCTAGTCAGGTATTGATACACTTTCTGATTATGATCTGTTACATGGGTGTGTGTTTTGATATGATGTTTCTAGTGTAGTGTGAATAAACTGTCAGAAATGATTTAAATGGAGAAGGCAAGGCAATCGATTCGAATGAGTACACACAACATTCCTTTATTTTATAGAAACTCAGAAAGATATTAAGTCATCCCCATTATGCCCCACATTACGAAAACACGCCTATTCAAATACATGTAATTTGGTGAAATTTTACCATGAAAAATGAAGGTTTTTGTTTAAAAATCCTGATATTTCTCATGTTTCTGCTAAATAATAGATTGTGGGTACTCATTAGAACCGCCTCTGATGAATACCAACAATCTGTTTTTGAGCAGAAAGAAGAAAATGTATACCCTTGTAAATGCCAATTTTACTATATAAAAGTGGGGTTTAAGGGGGTGAAAATTATATAGGCGTATCTGCGTGTTGATGACCATGCAATATGATTAACCTTCAGAAGTTAAAACAATCACCATCTCGAACAACTTTTCCTGGTTCCAGGGGTATTTGAGCTATCTAAGTTTGTATTATCTGTGTATGGAACACTTAACCCTTGTCCTGCTGAATATTTTAATCTGCCACACCCACTGCTGATTATCAACCAATCAGATTACTTGATGCAAATTTTTGCAACAAAATCACAATCTGAATGACAAACAATGTAGATCCTGATCAGATGGCTTCTTCAGAAGCCATCTGATCTGGATCTTCATTGTTTGAAAAATAAGGCATATCCGGGCTCAGCAGGACAAGGGTTGATGAAGTGTGGGGAAATTGGAATTATTTTTGTCACTATGCTGTATCTGTGTCAGTGTCAGAATACAGTACTAAACCTCAGGAAGTTTTATTGTGTTTAGTTTGTGTCTGTGGTATAAGTTAGTCAAGCAGTGGTTTAATCCCTTTCACTATGTGATACTATAGTGGACTTGTCCATTTCTTGCCATGAAAAACTGCATCTGAAAATGCCTATCTTGTCTACTGCTTTTCTTTGCAAACTTTTCAAACATATTTTTGCAAGTAGGCAAACATAGTGGTCCCTGATCAGACTGCTCCTAGAGGGCAAGTCTGATCTGGGTCCACACTCTTCCTTCCCCACTGCTTTCAAACCTGTGTTTACATGTAAGCAAACTGTTGACCCTATCAGACTTGTCCTAGTGAAGCCCTCTGATCTGGGTCCATACTGTTTGCAACAAAGACTCAACATCAAGGCATGTAAATAGCCCAAAAACTATGAAAGGGTCATAATTTTTCCATTTTGTACCAGAAACTCCATAAAAGGTTACCCTGGCAAACAGTGCATGCCAAGATCAGAAGGTGCAAAAAGTGGCTGATCAGGGCCTACACTATTTTCAAATGTTCAGCTATCTTCAGAATAAAGATAACACAACCTGTCACTCCTAAATTTCTAAATTGAATCCGGCCATATACCAGGAGGAAGATTCCATTTGGTACCAAAAGGGTTAATATAGCAGTAGTAGTGTTACCTGATTGAACAGTTGTATATAAACATTAAAACTTCAGGACTCAGAACTGCTGGCTCATTTACCATGGCTGTTTTTAACTCGTTTATCATATGACGTCGCGTCTGAAAGTGTAATAATGCCATGTAATATTTTCGATAATCCACTAGTGGATTAAATATGCAAAGTAGCTAGATACGTCCCATAACGTTACATGTACGACGTCCTTAACGACATAGCATTTACTAATAGCGGAATATTGATATTTTAGTAAACAATCGTGAATAAAATGCGTTTTAAATGTCATATGATAAATAGAATCTTGCATTCGTGCTCATGTATTATTGAATTTATTAAACTCGTCGAGGAAAAGCGATAAAATGCTCGGCAAAGCCTCGGATTTTATGCCTTTTCCTCAACTCGTTTAATAAATTCAATAATACATGAACACTCATGTAAGATCCTCTATATACACATACGTTTATTGTATAGAAAATCAAAATAATATCCAAATTATGGCTCCTGAGCTTGCAGTCTGATTAACCCTCAGTGGCTCAAATTACCTCCATCTCGAACAAATTTTCATGGTCCCAAAGGTGTTTGACAGGGGTGAGAAAGTTCAGGATTGATCCTGATTTCAGGATTGAGAGCTTCGGCATGATGCAGATAAATTTTCATTTATTTTTGCCCATTTGAAGTTTTAACATGTCTTAATTAAATGGTTAGCTACAACTAAGTATGAAGCGACTAATCTCCATTGATATTGGAAGGGTAAATCCATTTATTTTTTATTTCAAGATAACATTAGGTTCACTTCAGGATTCAATTAGCAGATTTTCAGGATTGAGATTTTTGGACTGTTCTCACCCCTGGTTTGAGCCATTGAAGTTCAGCTATTACCCCTTATCCTGCTGAATAAATTAATTTAGCCATGCCACACCCATTGCTAACTATTAACTAATCAAATTACTTGATTTAATGTATTTGTTCAATTCACAAACTGCATGACAAACAGTATAGATCCTGATCAGAAGCCATCTTATCTGGATCTACATGATGTGCCTCCATAGCCTAGTGGTTAAGAGCGCTAACTCTTGATCATTAGGTCTCTCACCGCTGTGGTTCGAGCCTCCCTCAGGTCACATGTGAGACGCCAAGTTCTGCAACGGAAGGTCAGGTGGTTTTTCGTCGGGTACTCCGGTTTTCGTCCACCTGATTAATGATCGGCTCGATATGAGTGAAATAATCTTGAAAGGGCCGTTAACCATTATTAGGCTAGAGATCATTTTGTAAAACTATACTAACATGTCTTCAGAATTTTCAAAATGAATGTGTTTTGAAGGTGCCTTTGTTTTAATAGGCAATTTACTCAGATATTTTTATCCAGGTTTCATTTGATTTGTATACACTGCATATTGCTTAGAACATTCATAATATATGTACAAAAAAATTGTCTCAGAAATGCTTTCCATGTGCTATGCAAAATATAAGTTTGTTGCATAATTTATTGTCTTAATGAATACATGTATTTATTTACCCATTCTTGGCCAACATGTACATACAAAGATGTTAATAAAGAGGAGAAAGGCCAGAAGATAATAGAAATAGCCCTAGCAATGGCAAATGTATCATTTTCTATGGTAGTATGTAGAAGTTGATCCAGAAACAGAGGAGTAATGAAGATAATTTTGAGATACATGTAATTTTTATTATTACTCCATAAAAACATACATTTAAATTTATTTGTGTTGTTCTATTGATATAAATGTAAAAATTCAAATTTGCAAATTAGATGACAGTGTATATTGTGATCAGATGACCTCTAGAAGCCATCTGATCTGGATTTATGCTGATTGCAAAGTTAGTGGTTATCATGTTCAGAAGGACAAGGTTTAATGTCATGTTATAGGCTAGTCATTTACTATAACAGGTAAATTTAAAATTTAAAAATCAAAATATAATATGGCTGTCAGCATTTTCAGATTTCTGTTTTCCAATTGTGCACATGCAGCCAACTAATAGTGCTAGACACTTGACTTCTTGCACACCAGATAAGGAAATCATGGACTCTTCTTTTAGTTTGGGTTTAAACGCCCTTTCAAAATTATTTCGAGCTGGTCTTTAATCAAAGGTGGGTGAAAACCTGAGCACCCGGAGAAAAAAACCTGACCTTCCATTGCAGAATTTGGCATCTCACACAGATTTGATTTGACCCAAGCCAGGCTCAAACCACAGTGGTTAGAGACCTAATGATTAAGAGTCAGGGCTCATCCACTAGGCCATAGAGGCCCAAATTGGGATAGAATTTTTATTCTACTTTGGTTATCCTACCAAAGGGATAGGATAAAAATCATGAATTTTTAAGTTTTTAATGTGCATTGGATTAACAGGATGTCACATATGCTATTGTTAAATTTAACATCACTGCACGTACAGTGACGTCAAAAATGTCACATTATTGTCATCAAAATATGGCACAAGTCAACAATTGAAGTGACTGCATTATAAAAAGTCCACTCTCAGAAATAGCTAAAATAAAAGGTATGCGATTAAAAGAATCTTACATGGGTATGAGTGTTAGATAGAAAAATTTGTCACTTGGGATCACTGTCTGGCATCACGAGGCTTGCCTTGTGATGCCAGACAATGATCCCGAGGGAGATTTTTCTATCTACCCTCACACTAAATCATAATGTAAGTTGCTTATTCTATTGCTTAAGATTCCTCTAGGCCTCGTCTACATTTAAGTGAACAGGAAAGACTGGAGAGACTGTGCTTAGACACATGCTTGTCTAAACCTATGCGATAAGTACCCTGTTCTGAGGAGCAGGCTCATCATATTGTGGATAATTATAAGAACTACATTGCTGCAGCTGTGTTAACAAATATCCACAGCATATGATTTTATGGTATGGATGACTTGAGACAATTATCCCAACATAAGCTTATATAAAATACTCCACATTTTTAGCTCACCTGTCATGTAATGACGAGGTGAGCTTTTGGGATCACTTTTCGTCCGTCGTGCGTGCGTCCGTCCGTCCGTAAACAATTTCTTCAAACGACATCTCCTTCTTAACCACTGATCGGATTTTGACCAAACTTCACAGGAATGATCCTTAGGTGGTCCCCTTTCAAAGTTGTTCAAATGGTTCCGGTCCGTTGCACATCTGGGTCACAGGAGCCCAAAATAGATTTTTTTCACCGAAAACTTAAAAAATCTTCTTCTCTGAAACGACAAGGCCCAGGTCTTTGATATTTGGTATGAAGCTTCATCTAGTGGACCCCTACCAAGATTGTTCAAATTATGGTGCTGGGGCCAAAAATGGCCTAACCTGGGGCCCTTTGGTTTTCGATGGGCTTATATAGGGAAAATCTTTAAAAATCTTCTTCTCTGAAACCACAAGGCCCAGGTCTTTGATATTTGGTATGTAGCTTCATCTAGTGGACCCCTACCAAAGTAGAAGTAAAACAAAGATCAGGAATTGATACAATTAACTTACTCCACCTGTAAAAGACACCAAAGGGAAAGAAATACAAACATTAAGCGACCAGACCATAATGGAAACCTAAACAAAGGAAGGCCATAAGGACAGTTACTTTCCCACAAAATGGCCATATGGCCATCCAAAACCAAAAGAAACAAGTGATACACACAGAAAGTAACAAACAACAACATAAATAAATCGCCACAGAAGAGCCGCCTTGGAACGGTCAGTGGAAGATTTCCAGATTGTTCAAATTATAATGCTGGGGCCAAAAATGCCCCAGCCCAGGGGCCCTTTGGTTTTACATGGGCTTATATAGGGAAAATCTTAAAAAATCTTCTTCTCTGAAACCGCAAGGCCCAGGTCTTTGATATTTGGTATGAAGCTTCATCTAGTGGACCCCTACCAAGATTGTTCAAATTATAATGCTGGGGCCAAAAATGCCACCACCCTGGGGCCCTTTGGTTTTACATGGGCTTATTTAGGGAAAATCTTTAAAAATCTTCTTCTCTGAAACCGCAAGGCCCAGGTCTTTGATATTTGGTATGAAGCTTCATCTAGTGGACCCCTATCAAGATTGTTCAAATTATAGTGCTGGGGCCAAAAATGCCCCCACCCGGGGGCCCTTTGGTTTTACATGGGCTTATTTAGGGAAAATCTTTAAAAATCTTCTTTTCTGAAACCGCAAGGCCCAGGTCTTTGTTATTTGGTATGAAGCTTCATCTTGTAAATTTCTACCAAGATTGGGCAAATTATACCCCTGGGGCTAAAAATGCCCCCGTCTCGGGGGCCCTTTGGTTTTACATAGTCTTATATAGAGATAATCTTTGAAAATCTTCTTTTCTAAAACCGCTAGGCCCAGGTCTTTGATATTTGACATGAAGCTTCATCTAGTGGACCCCTATCAAGATTGTTCAAATTATAGTGCTGGGGCCAAAAATGCCTCCGCCCGGGGGCCCTTTGGTTTTACATGGGCTTATTTAGGGAAAATCTTTAAAAATCTTCTTCTCTGAAACCCCAAGGCCCAGGAGTTTGATATTTGGTATGAAGCTTCATCTTGTGGACCGCTACCAAGATTGTTCAAATTATAGTGCTGGGGCCAAAAATGCCCCCACCCCAGGGGCCCTTTGGTTTTACATGGGCTTAATCTTTAAAAATTTTCTTCTCTGAAACCGCAAGGCCCAGGTCTTTGTTATTTGGTATGAAGCTTCATCTTGTAAATTTCTACCAAGGTTGGGCAAATTATACCCCTGGGGCCAAAAATGCCCCCGTCTCGGGGGCCATTTGGTTTTGCATAGTCTTATATAGAGATAATCTTTGAAAATCTTCTGTTCTAAAACCGCTAGGCCCAGGTCTTTGATATTTGGTGTGAAGCTTCATCTAGTGGACCTCTATCAAGATTGTTTAAATTATAGCCCTGAGGCCAAAAATGCCCCCGCCGGGGGGCCATTTGGTTTTACATAGGCATTTGTAGGGAATATCTTTAAAAAAATCTTCTTCTCTGAAACTGCAAGGCCCAGGTCTTTGATATTTGGTGTGTTGCTCCATCTAGTGGACCTTTGCCATGATTGCTCAAATTATAGCCTTTGTTGATATTTGGTATGAAGCTCCACCTTTTTAGACCTCCCTCAACATTATGCACATTATAGCCCTGGGGTCAATAATGGCCCTCCCTGGGGCCCACTTGTTACTCTATGGATCAGGTGAGCGATCCAGGGCCATCATGGCCCTCTTGTTGTAATTTTGAGACTAGGTTGAATAACTTTTATTCAAATTGATGCACATGTGCTTTAAATGTACTACCGTAAAAAATCCTAAAATTCTGACACCTTGAGGACTTGCTGTAATTCTACTAAAAATTTTAACAAATTTGTTTCAAAATCCAGCAAGGAGTCCAAAAGGTGCAGACAGAATGGCAAACAGTGTCGACTTTGATAAGACTGCTTCTTCTGATATGGGTCTGCACTGTTTGCTTAGGCTTATCTGTCCCAATACTTAGGATCATTACGGTAGTTCTATGTTGTATATGAATCCATATTTCTTTTTGTCTCTTATATTGTCTTTTTCTGATTTTTCTCCATCTCGTTTGATGTGTTTTACATGTATATGTCTGACTGACTGAACTAGTTTTTAAGGTAACCGGGCGCTATAAGCACATAGGGGCTACCCCTAGACAGTGTCCCGGATTAGTTTTCCCACTTTCTGAAAGGCTTTCGCATTGAGTTGTACACTAATTCCGGTGTACTCCTCTCGCCTCAGTCACGGTGCAATAAAGGTGAAAGTGGTCTGTAAGTTACCATGGTTTTTGATGGAGTCGCCAAATAGTTATGGGCTGTCAATCGCTGCTATGGAACATGGTCAATTCGGACCTGCAAATCGTGTTCCATAGCCAGTGCCCGTCTGGCCGTGGTAGAGAAAACATGTATATGTATATATGTGATAGATATAAAAGTCTGTGATTCATTATTTCAGAGAGATTTTTATGTGTTGCTTTATGGGGATGGATATTCTTGCAGGAGAGGGAACACTTTCGAAAATAGTTACGTTTATCTTGTCAATAAGGCTGCTTATCTTGCCAATAAGGCTCTCGGTTTTACAGGCAAGTAAACAGAAGCTCACATATGTTGTCCCCCTTATATAAACTACCAGGTGTGGGGATGACAGCTGTCCCCAGTCTCCTTAACCTTTGTCCTGCTGAATAAATTAATTTTGTCACACCCATTTCTGACTAACAACCATTCAAGTTATATGTTCTTGATGGAAAACATTCATTCAATTTATTACAATACTAAATTACAAACTAGATCCTGATCAGATGGCTTCTTCAGAAGCCATCTGATCTGGACCTACACTGTTTGCAAAAGACAGGATTTTTGTGGTTCAGCAGGACAAGGGTTAAGGTGGAACAAGTAAGGATTTCAAAATGATCTGTTGTGCAGAGATAAGTGCTAAAACTGTAACTGACTTTTTGTTAGAAGAGGGTTGTCAGAAAAATGTTCTCTTTACTAACAGCATAGCACATTACAATCAGCATTATGATGATTTTGTTAACCCATGTACATATATACTAGTATGACACAAAATGTTACAAATGCATGCATTAGGCAGCTTGCACTGCATTGTTATAATTAATGTGGTTTTGTTGTCATGCCTGTTTTAAACAAGGCAGGATATACAGACCTCATATTTTTCAGGCACATGCAGGATTTCAGGCTTTTAGGGCTTGATTTTTTCTTGATTTCAGGCTTTTTAGATTTTGACTTTTCTTCCTTTATTCTGTTCAAAATGACTATTGGACACTTATCCTGTGAATAAAATTATTTTGCTACACCCATTTCTGCCTATTCACCAATCAAATTATTCGAGTCACAAACTGTATTACAAACAGTGTAGATCCTGATCAGATGGCTTCTTCAGAAGCCATCTGATCTGGATCTACACTGTTTGCAAAGGTAATGGTTGTCATGTACAGCAGGATGAGGGTTAAGGCTACAAAATCAGGTCTTTCAGGCTTTGAAAAGCTTGGTCAGTATGAGGCCTGGATATAGGAGCCCGAGTTTCTATCCTTTTGTTAGTTTGGCAATCCATCAACATTTGCATCAACCTTGGGGTCAACGCAAATGTTCTAGTCCATTCCTCAAGATTTACAATCACCGTGACATAGCTTTCAGTGGAATTCTTATTTAACCTTTAACCTGCTGAATATTCAATTAAGCCACACCCATTTCTGACTTTAAACCAATCAGATTACTTGATGTAATTTATTCCTATAAATTCATAAACTGAATGTCAAACAGGGTAGATCCTGATCAGATGGCTTCTTCAGAAGCCATCTGATCTGGATCTACACTGTTTGCAAAGATAGGGCTTGTCGCCTACAGCAGGGTAAAGGTTAACTTGCATGTACTGAACATTGCTGAATAGATGTAAAAGTGAAGGTGTGTTCCCACACACATACTGCTTCATATTTTCACATTAATATCTTAACAAAGAAAGAAAACAGTCTCTACTTATTCAAAGTGATGTAGGCTCCAGCCCATCGGGAATTTGATACTGTAAAAATTAATTTGACAGATTGACACCAGTGGACGCCTGAATTTACTAAAACTCATCCAAGTGAAATAACTGAATTGCTTTAAAACTAACATTTCTCAGAGGAAAATTTGGAATATTTTCCTTGCTTTTTTCTCCAAACATAGATTGTAGATGCTTGTTAGAACCACCTCTTTGAGGCAATTCTATCAGGTACCCACAATCTGCCAGTATGTTTTTTCAACAAAGATAAGGTATACTCTTGGAAACCACAGTTTTTCCTACAGAAAGTTGAGTCTTCGAGGGTATTATCTCACAGACATGTTATCATGATGATGTTGAATTAGAGAGTGCTATATGTAATATTGACAGATATTGATGGTGTGGACTTGACCTTTGACCCAATGGTTTTCTTTTAACCCTTATCCTGCTGAATAAATTAATTCAGGCACATCGATTGCTAACTATCAACCAATCAAATTACTTGACATAATGTATTTATTAAGTTCAAAAACTGCATGACAGTGTACATCCTGATCAAATTTCTTCAGCCGTCTGAACAGGATCTACACTATTTGGTCTGATCAGGATCTACACTATCTGCAAATGTAGGGGTTGCCGTGTTCAGGTAATAAGTGTTAAGCCTTGTTCATCTTAACCCTTATCTTGCTGTTCACGACAACACCTATCTTTGCAAACAGTGTAGATCCAGATCAGATGGCTTCTGAAGAAGCCATCTGATCAGGATCTACACTGTTTGGCATTCAGTTTATGAATTTGTAGCAATAAATTACATCAAGAAATTTGATTGGTTTATAGACAGAAATGGGTGTGGCTTAAATGAATATTCAGCAAGAGAAGGGTTAAAACATGAAATGGCCTAGTTTAATGCTGTAGTGATATTGTTTGATGTTACATCTTCAGTATTGGACATACATGTTCTTGTATACATTGTGGTGTTGTAGTCTTGATCTTCAAGTTTTATAGTCAGAACCATTTGCCTCCTACCATTTACATCATATTATCACATCCCTGAAATGAAACCCCCAATTTATGAAACCCCCTGAAATGAAGTCCCCACTTTATATAGAGAAAACTGGGATATACGGTACAGGGGTATACTTTATTTTCTAATTTCTGCTCCAAGACATAGGTTGTGGGTATGTATTAGAACCTCCTCAATGAGGGTTTAATGGGCACCTACAACCTTTGTTTCAGTATAAATAAGGGTAGTATCACAAATTTTCATCCAAAAATTAACCAGTTTGGAGATATGAAAGAATGCACGGATGTGTTATTATAATGAACTGTTCTAGAGGGTCAATGTAAAATCTGTCCCATTTTCATTCTGTGTAGAGCTTATTTAAAGGATCTGCGACAACTCACCGACAGACAACTCACCGACACGACGTTTCACCGACAACTTTTTCTCAACGACAGACAACTCACCGACACGACAACTGGCCGACACGACAAGTCGACGACAAAAATATAGAAAACTCAACGAAACTCACCGACACTTACATCGACACTCACCGACACTTGGTTTTCCAAGTCAAAATAAGTTTAAATCCGAACGGTCGCCATCTTTGTTACAAACAGGAACGACAACTTTTGGGAAACAATGTGAGTAGAATAGAATATGCCTAATAAAAAGGAATTTTATTTGTTTTTTTTTCTAGTAATTGAAAAATAAATAGACAGACTGGAGCAACATATTTCTAACCATTTCTAACCATAATTTACTGATATTTCACCGTATTTATAGTTCTTCAAATATGATAGGTGAAGTTATGTGCCAAGCCCTCAAGATAGTCAAGGAAGTGTTTCCCTTCAGTACGTTCTGCAAATGTGGAGACAATTGAAAAAATACGTTTGTTTTTTGTGATACTGCTTTTTCTCGGCACAGAAATATCTTCGCCAATAAGTGCTGCCCGACGGATCATTTCGCATATTGCCTGTTCGCTTTTCAAGGACACTATGAATTTATATATGTCGGGGTGAGAAACACCGACTATGCTGGCAAACCTGTTATGCCAACCTTCCAAAAAGTTATTTGTACGGGGGTCATCAAAAAGGACACGTTCATAGACGGACCACGTGGATGGAGGACATTTACCATCTTTCCATCCTAAACGCATAGTTTCTCCAGGTCTACTGATCACCTTGTACCTACCAACATACGTTTTGGCAAAGTACTCCAAAAACTCACCGAATTCTTCGGGCATTATTGCGCTCACCTGCTGAAAACCATCGCGTATGCTGCATTCTGGCATGAAAGCTAATGCGGTGACCATGCGGACTTTCAGTGCAAAGTCAACGTCTTCAATATACCGTTGTCTGAAGCCAAGACCTGCAACATGACGCCAGTTGGCCTGACCGAAGTGAAAGAAACAACATTCAACCTTTGATTCAGGGAACACTTCCTTAGCTGCCTTGTGGGATGCAGTTTCAAAGTCAAAGCGAAATGTTTCAACTTCAATTGTCAAGTCATTTTCAAGCAATTTAGATTTGATAGCATTGAATGCCATTAAATACACCTCTTTTGACTTCTTTGGCAATAAACAATATACAAGTGGCACCGTTCGACCAAGGTAAGTACCATGTATGCTGTAGAGTTGTGTGAACAAAGGCGGTGCAACATTGAAAGTCCCATCACCATACCAAGTTTTACACGACGCAAGATTAGACAAGTTTTCATATGTTGCAAATATCACAATTTTCCCATCGTTCGTATTATTGTTATATATTATCCAGTTTTCACCGCTACCCGTCTGCGACCATTCACCGGACAGATCAATCTCACTGATGGTGGAAGGAGCTTTTGGCATCAGTTTCCTTCTCTCACGTTGTACCACCCTACGCAGTGAAGGCTCTTTGGGGATGGCGCCTTGCGCAGCAGAGGGAAGTTTAACGGCTACATCTTCATTCACAATTCGGGATGTTTTGGTTTGGCCTGATCGGGCAGCATTCTTAAGCCGTCCACGTGCTTTTTCAGCCTATAAGAAAAGAATAATAAACAGATTTGTATCAGTTTATTAGTCTCTATTTATAGACTGAACGAAAATAATAATTATCACATAAGCACATCGTCCCATTGTCGACCCGACGTTGGTCCAAGTAAGGGAAACAACCCAAACATAAATGTACAAATTTTGTAACTTCATAGTAAGGGAAATAACCCAAACACGCTTAACCCGATTCGAATAGATATGTACGTGCAAAGGATTACGAACAAACGTACCTCAATACTCGCAGAATCAGGGCTGTGGTTGTGTGGTTTTGTAGTTTTTATGTCATCAGAGTCCTTTATTTTTCGCCCAGTGCAGTACGTCCGACAGATGGCAAAGCCAGTATGATTTTGCCCCTCTTTCTCGATCCAACTTGTAAATGTACCCCTCGAAGACGATTTTGTCTTTTCCTCTCTGAGATTTCATGAACGTAAATGTCGCCATTTTTCTCAATAATGAAAGTGTATATAAAACCAAGACCCGTTATATACATCAGGCAAACCGAATTATATAATCAATGTGACTAGAAATTAATCCCTTTTGTCCGTGAGTTGTCGTGTCGGTGAGTTGTCGCTGTCGGCGAGTTGGTTTGTCGGTGAGTTTTTTGGTGTCGGTGAGTTTGTTTTTTTTTTGGCCGTGTCGGTGAGTTGTCTGTCGGTGAGTTGTCGTGCAGCGTATTTAAATGCTTTGTGGAAATGTTGATGGAGTGTGTTGGGTATGAAAACTGATTCTGTTGGCAAATATGGATCTTTGGATTGTTTTCGGTTCAAAATCTGTCAACCACTTCTTCTTGTTAGTAAACTAATATATCTTGTTCTAAAGAAGGGGCTGGATAACCTTCAGGGGAGGCAGCTCTTTGCAAAACCTTATTACTAGGAGTCTATTCTTGTTTAGGGTTGGTGGTTGCAGAAGGAAGTTCTTCCTTGTAACAAAGGTGTAAAATAAATCCTCCGGTAAAAATGCTAAAAATTCGGACACCTTGAGGACTTACTGTAACCCTCTTAAAATTTTAACAAATTTGTTTCCCGAGCCAACTAGGAGTCCAAAAAGTGGAGACTGAATGTTAAATGTTAAACAGTGTAGACTCTGATAAAACTGCTCCTTCAGGAGCAGTATGATCAGGGTCTACACTGTTTGCTTTGGTCTATCAGTCCTGGTACCTGGGATCATTATAGTATGTTTGTATTCCCAAGAAACTGACTGAGTCATACAATTCGTGTAGATGTGTCATATATTGTATCAAAGTAACATATAACTTGTAATCATCTGTGCTGCTCTTCTGTGAATGTGTCATGCTTTACTAGTCTTTCTGTAACTTAACACTAATTTGTGTGCAGTTTTGGTGTGTTCTACAATGTTAACTTGTGTATATATATGTGTACTGAAGCATGCATTAAGGGTCATAGAGGACATGTGTACTTGAGGTCTGTTGAGCATTCTGGAGCAAACTATTCTTTTGCATACATTTAAAAAAAAATGCATATCCACAACTGGAACACTTCCAATATTCTTCGAACATGTTTAGAAAATTCTTGACATAGTTTTAAAATATACACATTTTTTTTTCAATGTCGAAGCTGAAATAAGTTAAGATAATTCTCCGGAGCAACAGAAACAAAAAAAAAAATGTTTGGGTCTCGGCACTCACTTAACCACAGGTATCTGTGATAGAGATTTGTAAGACCTCTCAGATTTTAGATCTATTGCTTTCACAAAGTGTTTAATAAATTATTGGATTTTATATGAAACATAAGAAAAATGACTTCTCTATTGGGGCGATAGGTTTTTAGCTCACCTGTCACATAGTGACAAGGTGAGCTTTTGTGATCACTTTTCGTCCGTCGTCCGTCGTCAGTGCGTGCGTGCGTGTGTGTGTGTGTGTGTGCGTAAACTTTTTCTTCAAATGACATCTCCTCCTAAACCACTGATCAGATTTTGACCAAACTTCACAGCAATGATCCTTAGGTGGTCCCCTTTCAAAATTGTTCAAATGGTTCCGGTCCATTGCACATCTGGGTCACAGGAGCTAAAAATAGATTTTTTAAATGAAAACTTTAAAAATCTTCTTCTCTGAAACCGCAAGTCCCAGGTCTTTGATATTTGGTATGAAGCTTCATCTAGTGGACCTCTACCAAGATTGTTCAAATTAAAGCCCTGGGGGCCAAAATGCCCCCGCCCCTGGGGCCTTTGGTTTTACATAGGCTTATATAGGGAAAATCATTAAAAAATCTTCTTCTCTGAAACCACAAGGCCCAGGTCTTTAATATTTGGTGTGAAGCTTTACCTGGTGGACCTCCACTAAGATTGTTCAAATTATAGCCTTAGGGCCAAAAATGCCCCCGCCCCGGGGACCTTTGGTTTTACATAGGCTTATACAGGGAAAATCTTTAAAAATCTTCTTCTCTGAAACCGCACGGCCCAGATCTTTGATATTTGGTGTGAAGCTTCATCTAGTGGACCTCTACCAAGATTGTTCAAATTATAGCCCTGGGGGCCAAAAATGCCCCCGCCCCGGGGCCTATGGTTTTACATAGGCTTATATAGGGAAAATCATTAAAAAATCTTCTTCTCTGAAACCACAAGGCCCAGGTCTTTAATATTTAGTGTGAAGCTTTACCTGGTGGACCTCTACTAAGATTGTTCAAATTATAGCCTTAGGGCCAAAAATGCCCCCGCCCCGGGGGCCTTTGGTTTTACATAGGCTTATACAGGGAAAATCTTTAAAAATCTTCTTCTCTGAAACCGCATGGCCCAGATCTTTGATATTTGGTGTGAAGCTTCATCTAGTGGACCTCTACCAGGATTTTTCAAATTATAGCCCTTGGGGCCAAAATGCCCCCGCCACAGGGGCCTTTGGTTTTACATAGGCTTATATAGGGAAAATCATTAAAAAATCTTCTCTGAAACCACAAGGCCCAGGTCTTTAATATTTGGTGTGAAGCTTTACCTGGTGGACCTCTACTAAGATTGTTCAAATTATTACCTAAGGACCAAAAATGCCCCTGCTAGGGGGCCTTTGGTTTTACATAGACTTATACATGGAAAATCTTTAAAAATCTTCTTCTCTGAAACTGCACGTCCCAGATCATTGATATTTGGTGTGAAGCTTTATCTAGTGGACCTCTACCAAGATTGTTCAAATTATAGCCCTGGAGCCAAAAATGCCCCCGCCCAGGGGGCCTTTGGTTTTACCTAAGCTTATGTAGGGGAAATCTTTAAAACTTTTCTTCTCTGACACCGCAAGGCCCAGATCTTTGATATTTGGTGTGAAGCTTAATCTAATGGACCTCTACCAAGATTGTTCAAATTATAGCCCTGGGGCCAAATATGCCCCCGCCCCGGGGGCCTTTGGTTTTACATAGGCTTATATAGGGAAAATCTTTAAAGAAACTTCTTCTCAGAAACTGCAAGGCCAAAGTCTTAGATATTTGGTGTGAAGATTCATCTATTGGACCTCTTTCAAGATTGTTCAAAATATAGCCCTAAGACCAAAAATGCCCCCACCCTGGGACCCTTTGGTTTTTCATAGTCTTATAGGGAAAATATTTAAATTCTTCTTCTCTGATACCACAAGGCCCTGCTCTATGCCATTTGATATGAAGCTTCAACTAGTAGACCTCTACCAAGATTGTTAAAATTATAGCCCTTGGGCCAAAAATGCCCCCACCCCTGGGGCCTTTGGTTTTACGTAGGCTTATACATGGAAAATCTTTAAAAATCTTCTTCTCTGAATCCACAAGGCCCAGATCTTTGGTATTTGGTGTGGAGCTTCATCTAGTGGACCTCTTTCAAGATTGTTCAAATTATAGCCCTTGGGAGCAAAAATACCCCCACTCTGGGACCCTTTGGTTTTTCAGAGGCTTATATAGGGAAAACCTTTAAAAATATTGTCTCAAACCAGAAGGCCCAGGTCTTTGATATTTGGAATGAAGCTTCATCTAGTGGACCATTACCAAGTTTGTTCAAATTATAGCCCTTGGGCCTAGAATGTACTGGAGACACTAATTCTCAGGTGAGCGATTCAGGGCCCTCAGGGCCCTCTTGTTTTCAGATTTTCATCTAGTTTGTTATGAACGTACAGGCTGAAAGTTCATAGTCTTCACCATTCAAATACAATAAACACAAAGTACAGGCCTCCTAGCAAAACCTATAATAACCTATAATTTTGTGCCAAACCTATAAAACCTTTATTTTGTTCATAAAACCTATAAAAAAGCCTGTATTTTCATGAAAAAAACCTATATTTTTCACTTTTTGAACCTGCTTGCAACTCAACCCTAACTTTTCTTCAAAATGCACTACTATTTTTACTTTTTAGTCCCATAAAAAGTGATGAAAACTGTCAAGAAATTGTAATTAATTTTCCTCGCTCGCTTGGACTTTGTAAAATTCAGATCAACTTTATCTGAGTAATTGTGGCACAAAAAATCATCAAATATTTTTTCTCCAGTTTTAAATTTTTATGTAAGTTTGGAAGACTTTTTTTATCCTGTATTTTTATTGAAAAACCTGTAAATAACCTATATTTTGAGTAAGAAGAGCCTATATAAAAACCTATATTTTCAAAGTGGACCACTAGAAGGCCTGAAAGTAGGTAATAGAGCCTCTTTCATAAATAGATTGCAGGAAATACGATAAACACAATGTAGGTAATAGAACCTCTTCCATAAATAGATTGCAGGAAGCTAAATTGTTTTCTTCTCTTCAAGCATAGCCTTCAACATTTGAGCCTTCAACATTTGGGTCTGTGGACCAGTCCTGTACAATCTTAAAAGGGATGGACAATCCAGGAAATGCATTCAGGAAAGCGATCGCTTTTTATGGTATAATATATTTATATTATCAATAGGGGTATATCAAATAATATATATTTATTATTATTATCAACAGGGGTCAAGTTTTAACATTTAAGATGCCAATCTCGACAAGTGCTGCCTGCTGGTTACAGGGGTATATATTATTTTCCCATATTTCTGCTCAAAGATTTATGTTGTGGGTGTACATAAGAACTGCTCAAAGGGATGGTTCTTACAATTATTTAAGCACACACAACCTACATTTCGAATATAAGTAACAAAAATGTTGCACATTTTGATACGCAAGTTGTCAGATTTGGAGACTTGAAAGATTGCTCCAAATCTCATGAATGTATTATCCTAATGCACCAGTTCATATAAAAAGTGCCTATATGCTAACATTAATTGTCATGAACGAAATCTCAATAAACATTTCTGTTGAATTGTTTGTTTTGTTATATGATGCCTACCTGGGCTCAGTTGTTCAAAACTAACGACATTGTTAGTTAACATATCGTTAAAACTTTGATCATTTGATATGGCAAATATGCTAATATTCACGCTGAAAAATGTGAGCAGTTTTGCGATTCACATTTTTTCAGCAAAAATACCAGAGTATTAATTAATGTAGCTGATACAATAGTTAATAGTTTGACCACTAACGAGCTCGTTAAGCTAATAATGCGTTGAACAACTGGGCCCTGAAGCTCTTATTATGGTCGTTGTCAAAATGTTAACTCTTCTAGTACATGTAGGTACAATATCTAATACTCTGGAATTTTTGCTGGAAAAATATGAGTAGATTTTCATTTTTATGCAAAAATAACATATTTGCTTTATTAAATTATCAAAGCTCTACTTCACATAATGATTAATTAACAACAACATTCAGAAGCCTCAGTGGTAAACTGGTTAAGATACTCTCCTCATAAACTAGGATTGTGGGTTCCGTTATGGGCTTCTCCACACTTTCGAATGAGTTTTTAAACCACGGTCCCATCTCTGTATGACCTTAGCTGTTGATGGTATGTAAAAGAAAAGACACACACGCTAGTTTTCAACAAGACTTTGGGAGAGCACTGCTTGGTCTGTTGTTGTTTGTGATATCAGCATTTTAAAATAGCATCTGAAAGCAAAGAAGGTAAACAACATTTTTCTTACCTCTGCTTTCGGGTTCTTGTTAGAACAGCATGGCAGCTTCAAGAGAAATGCCAGGAATAGAACTTGGACCTATACATGACCTTTATCGGCCTTACCAAAGCTTTTGACACAGTCATGAGTGAGGGTCTTTGGAAAATCATGGGGAAGTTTGGCTGTCCATCCCAATGGTGAGGCAGTTCCACGATGGTATGCTTGCACGGGTCCAAAACTATGATGAGTTTTCAGATCCATTCCCTGTGACAAACGGAGTCAAGCAAGGCTGTGTACTAGTCCAGACACTGTTCAGCATGATGTTCTCTGCTATGCTCACAGATGCTTTCCAGGTTGGTGACAATGGTTTCACTTTGATGGGAAGCTTTTCAGACTTAGAAGGTTTCAAACCAAATCCAAGATGCAGACGGAGGTGCTAAATGAGTTCCTCTTTGCTGATGACAAGGCAAAAGGTGCTCTCAACGAAGAAAACAGAAGTGAAGACAATGATTAGGAATCAATACAATTAACCTACAGCTCCCATCAGAGACACCAAAGGGAAAGAAACACAAACATGGAACAACTAGACCCTAATGGAAACATCAATAGCGGAAAGCCAAAATGACAGTTACTTTCCCACAAAATGGCCAATTGGCAATCCAAAACAAAATAATATAAGTGATACACACACTTAAAGCCAAGTCATAACAAAAATAAACTATGACAGCAGAACAGCCTTGGGTCAGTGATGAGGCTTTATTAGCCGAAACTACGTAGTATGACCCATCTTCTTTCTTATGAATGTTTTCATTGCTCTTAAAGGAACTCATTTTTGATTTTTATTGGAACGGTTAGTGAAACGAATTCCACTGGGAGTCTTAAATCGATTTTGACGTGGCCACAATCCTCGCCCTTCCGTCGTGGTTTAGACAAATATTTAATTTGTTCAGTCTGCGTGAAGGCCTCCTAACTCATGAGTGCAACATCTCAATGAACACAAAAATCAAACAACCAGAGAGGACTCGACAGCAAGAAACCACTGAAATGCTGGAGCAAAAGAAAACCAACAGTTAGACTCTGATGACCAGAGACAGAGCATCAGGCACCAACCAACATTATATAAAATTAGATTCTCTCTAATTCCAAGTAAGCCTTTATGCTGGAACTGTCATAGAATCTGAGGCCTGACCCACAGGCATGCAATTAAAGAGGAAAGCAAAGTTGTCAACCGTGGTTGGAATAACAACCATGCATGCAGTCTGTCGTATAACATTTATGTTGTACCCAGTCTTTTTATATCGAAGAATGATTTACGAAATTGAGTGCTGAAGTCATTTCAATTATATATATTTCTGAATTTATAAACTAAGTCACCATAAAATTCGGGTTCTGATAGAACTTGTTGCAGAAGAGATTAAAGTCCAACATTGAATTTTGAAATCAAATCGGAATGGCGACTATAAAATTTTGAAAAGGCTTTGCGTAGTTTATGATACCGATAACACTGATTAAGAAGTTTAGCAGTTACTAATTTATTACGAGTGTTGAAGTCAGTTACATTACTAGACATTCTGGCAAATTAAATTAATTGCAAAATATAAACGCCATAGGATGCCGCACGAGGAACATCACCATCCAAGAAAGAAAAAATTACAATCTCAAAAGATGCAAAAACTATTAATCAAGTGCCTGACTTCTGTGATAGCTATGACCTCATAATCAGCATCAAAAAGGCAATCCTTATAAAGAGCCCACCATCACAGTGAAAGGTCAAAGATTGCAAGTGGTTACCAGGTAGACAAGTTCAACTACCTTGGGAGCACATTGTCAAGAGTCATTCTTATTGATGACGAAGTCAATGCCATGATTACCAAAGGTAGTGCAGCATTTGGCAGACTACGAGGTTGTGTTGGAATCACTGAAAGTCTACAGAGCACTGGTGCTGCCAACACTATTATATGAATGTGAAACATGAAGAGTTTACCACGCCAAAAGACTGAAGCATTTCCATTCAACCTGTCTTAGAAAACTCGATTAAGTTGCAAGACAGGATTCCAGACACTGAAGTCCTGAAAAGGGCAGGGATGCAAAGTGCACACACTTTTCTGAAATTAACACAGGACAGGCTAAAAATGGAAATACTATGTTACCCTGGGGAGCGTTTACCAAAGAAAAGTTATTCTCTATGGAGAACAAGAAATGGGCAAACGCTCCCATGGTGGTCAGAAGACGCGCTACAAGGACACCAAAGTCTCCCTCAAGGACTTCAACATACCAACAGAGTCGTGGGAACAAATTGCACATGACAGCAGTGGCGAGGCCTCATCAAAAGGGGTGCTCAAAATGAATCAGTGAAGCTGAGCAGAAACGGGCACAGCGTAAAGCCAGAGTTTAGGTGTCACCAACAGAGCTGTCTAGCCTCTGTTGCTCTATCTGCTACAGACAGTTCAGACCTAGAATTGGACTCATCTGTTACGTTAAAACAAACAAATAGTAACATTTCAAGGGACATGCATACTAGAAATCATTAACAAATATACTATCAAGAGACATTTATACTAAAAACAAAATTGTGATTAAGAATGGTCACTGGCAGTAATGACAGACGAACTATTATTATTTATTAGAACTGTTTCGTCGAGATAAGCACCTACAATCTTTTTATGAAGCAGAAATGAGAGCTATATCACAAATTCATTTCATCAGAAAAAATATTTTATACAGAGAATCTGATGCTTGGGTCAGGTGAGCATTCAGGCCCAAACTGGTCTCTTGCATAGATTTTCTTAACATCTCTTAAAACGGCAATATCCTGTTATCGTCCCCCCGGGGATGTTTCTTTCTGTACAATAAACAAATGCAATTTTACGACATATCATATGGTTTTACGTTAATCTGGGTTACTAGACGCTTGGTTCTAAAAATAGTAACATAAAAAATTTGCCGCCAAAGTTTGATTGTCCCTATCAACACTATTTTGGTGATTTTATTTTGGAAGAGTCATCGCTATATATATACGCCCGTTATCGTCCCCGGTGTTAAAATTGCCATTGAAACTCTGTGTAAGAATCGTCCCCGGGGATGATAATTACATTGCGCTTTCCGTTAAAGAATCGTCCCCGGGGATGATAACGGGAGTATATATAGCGACGAAATGAATTATTCCTGATTGGATGTTTTTTGTTATAGAGACAATTAATAAACGAGTTAGTTCAAGACACTTGTCTTACCCCCAAAACATTTCCAAGCCCCATTTTGCTGGATGAAAGTCCCCCGAAGAAAACCCTCTTCCCGGGGAAACTTCCCCTTGCAATGCATTAAGATAAAGTTTATTTTGGAAGAGTCGTCGCTATATATATACTCCCGTTATCGTCCCCGGTGTTAAAATTGCCATTGAAACTCTGTGTAAGAATCGTCCCCGGGGATGATAATTACATTGCGCTTTCCGTTAAAGAATCATCCCCGGGGATGATAACGGGAGTATATATAGCGACGAAATAAATTATTCCTGATTGGATGTTCTTTGTAATAGAGACAATCAATAAACGAGTTACTTTAAGACACTTGTCTTACCCCCAAAACATTTCCAAGCCCCATTTTGGTGACTTTGGAACTATCATCAAAACTGATTAACGGATTAAACTGAATTTCAATTTTCAATGCGCTTTATTCCGTTAGTGTAACCGATATTTGGGTGGCCATCTTTGGAACTAAATCCTTTAGTATGACAGCATAGAAACGGAATAAATTGCATCTCAATTTTCAATGCCATTTATTCCGTCAGTGTTATCGATGTTTATGTGGCAAATCCTTTTGTATGACAGTGAGGTAGTTCGATCACGAACCTTGGTTAACCAGTGGTTAACCAAAGTGTGATCGAACTCAGTCTGGTAGCATAGCGGAAGTGTCGTGTCGTCATTCTGGTCGAACCAGACTAAAGCATGGGTTACTCTGGTAGATACGTCACACCATACGTAACAAAGATGGCGGCGAAAGGTGCGAACACTAATGTCCGGGAATTGACTGCTTCTGTTCAAGAAATAGAGGGTCTGTGTACCAGTCAACCAAACATCTACCACACGTCGTTCGATCACACCGGTGAAAAAAAATGGGAATCATGGGAAGAACGTGCACAATTTGACTTCTGCTACCATGGTCTGGTAGATGGTCGAACTCCCTCAGTACAATAACGGAATAAATCCGTTAGTTTGTCGATGTTTCGGAGGCTATGTTTTGACTCAAAATCCTTTAGTATGACAATACAATTACGGAATAAACTGCATTTCAATTTTAAATGCGGTTTATTCCGGTTGTGTTACCGATGTTTATGTGGCCAATTCTTTAGTATGACAGTACAATAACGGAATAAACTGCATTTGAGCTTTCCGTTAGTTTGTCGATGTTTCGTAGGCTATGTTTTGGATCAAAATCCTTTAGTATGACAATACAATTACGGAATAAACTGCATTTCAATTTTAAATGCGATTTATTCCGTAAGTGTTACCGATGTTTCTGTGGTCATCTTTAAACATCGTTTTTCTATAAATTTAGTTTTATTCCGTAAATTATATATGGGTTGAAAATATCTGCGTCATGTGAAAACTAGCCGTTTGCCACTCTAAAACGTTCCATTGAAGTTCTATTTTTTCTTACTTACCAAAGTTAGGTTCTCCTAGACGCATGTACATATCTACGGACTGTTCCGTCAAGATACTCGTATCTATTATTAGTTATATTGTATGCATACAAAGTATAGTTTCTTTCAGGTAGCAATCTAAACAGAGCTTCAAAATGTCTATGAGCAGTGCCATCAGCACATAAATGCATTAAGTCTGCCCATTCCATAAAAACCTCTGGGTTTAGACCATTTACTAACACAAACGTGGCTAGCAAAATCCGGTCAAAATGCTTCACACCCTGGGTCCAAAACAGTCTACGAATTCGATGGGGCCACAATCTAGCCTCGCCTATAATATCCTGAATATCCCTCCACAATTCATAGATTTGACAATTCCGACTTCTGTTAACACCCATATTATGACACACAGATGAAAAACATACATTCACATTTGAACTTGTATATAAATGCAATAAATATGGTAACGTTATCGTTTGCCTTTAATGGTAATGTTCTTAATCTGGTAGCAAGGTTAAAGTTCATAATTGAACTTTTACCAACCTAAAAAACATTCCATTGATAATTTTGTACATAATAGGCATATTAATATGAGCCAGCACACGACAAAACCTACAATTAGACCGTGGGACCATCAGGGACTCAAATCCACTTGCACATCCATCCACTATATGTCTCTTTCGAAAGCCCGCGGATGCGCAGGCTGATCTGAGTCTTCGCTGGTCGCTCAAGCTTCATTGTAGGTTTTGTCTTGCGCTAGCTCATATATAGACTATCATACCATTTGAACCAAAATTGAGATTGTGGGTATTCAATGGAAGTGCCTCGATAGTTCTGATGAGGACACACAATGTGTGTTTCATACCGAAATAACAAAAATATATCTTTTTTTCAAAAATGTTCCATTTCTAGTGGTAATAAAATCTTCAATATATGTGTATAGGCGTGTTTTCCTAATGATAATAATGAAAAAAA
This sequence comes from Lucinisca nassula, assembly GCA_963580285.1. NCBI lineage: Eukaryota > Metazoa > Mollusca > Bivalvia > Lucinida > Lucinidae > Lucinisca > Lucinisca nassula. Next base: position 63,169,737 of record OY757018.1, on the reverse strand, counting down.
TAGAAGATTGTCAGGACATTCTTTATTGAATTACATAGTATAAACGGTAATATATGTAGCGACACGTGTATGGTATTCATGTCAAGATATAAATATACATCCAAAGTTGCACCCGATGATTGAGGTGCTTTTGGGGAAAATGAAATCAAATAATAACACAGTACGTGGGCTTGAAATGACGCAGAATTTCAATTTTAAGACATATAATCTTCCCTTTGAAAAATATAGGTTCTCATATTTTTCATTATTTTGGGGTAAGACAAGTGTCTTAAAGTAACTCGTCTATTGACTGGCACTATTAAAAAAAACATCCAAGTAGGAATAATTCATTTCGTCGCTATATATACTCCCGTTATCATCCCCGGGGACGATTCTTTAACGGAAAGCTCAATGTAATTATCATCCCCGGGGACGATTCTTACACAGAGTTTCAATAGTTATTTCTAACACCGGGGACGATAACGGGAGTATATATATACTGACGACTCTTCCAAAATAAACTTTATTTTTAATGCATTACAAGGGGAAGTTTCCCCGGGAAGAGGGTTTTCTTCGGGGGACTTTCATTCAGCAAAATGGGGCTCGGAAATGTTTTGGGGGTAGACAAGTGTCTTAAAGTAACTCGTTTATTGATTGGCACTATTACAAAGAACATCCAAGTAGGAATAATTCATTTCGTCGCTTTATATACTCCCGTTATCATCCCCGGGGATGATTCTTTAACGAGAAGCTCAATGTAATTATCATCCCCGGGGACGATTCTTACACAGAGTTTGAATGACAATTTTTAACACCGGGGACGATAACGGGAGTATATATATAGCGACGACTCTTCCAAAAGAAACTTTATTTTAATGCATTGCAAGGGGAAGTTTCCCCGGGAAGAGGGTTTTCTTCGGGGGACCTTCATCCAGCAAAATGGGGCTCGGAAATATTTTGGGGGTAGACAAGTATCTTAAAGTAACTCGTTTATTGATTGGCACTATTACATAGAACATCCAAGTAGGAATAATTCATTTCGTCGCTATATATACTCCCGTTATCATCCCCGGGAACGATTTTTTAACGGAAAACTCAATGTAATTATCATCCCCGGGGATGATTCTTACACGTAATTTTCCATATAAATATCATCCCCGGGGACGATTCTTAGACGTAAAATTCTATGTAATTATCATCCCCGGGGAACATTCTTACACAAAATTTGAATTTCAATTATAATACTCGGGGACAATAACAGGAGTATATATAGCGATGGCAATGAATATTCTCCCACTTGTAGCCCCATTTTCAATTGTTACCAAACCAGTTTACAAGAAAACATCAAGCCATAGTGATATGATAACCATTGCCTTACATGAGGGTATTCAGTTTAATAGAAGAGGAAGAAGGCACAACATAAAGCTTAAATTGGTTAAAAGGCGTTGGAAAATGTCGGATAAGGTGGATTCGAGAAGGGGTGGGGGAAGCTACAGGGAGAGGCTTGCGAATTGTGAGGATATTGAAATAAAGGATTTAAAAAATCCTTGGAATTTCTTTTCTCTTTTTTGTCTGATGAAGCAAAGGTAATTTCGTGGTGCCAGAACAATGGCCTTCTGGCTCATTCTATCAAATGCACATCTAAAGTAAGAACTGAGAAAGGGTTAGATACTGTTGAGGCATGTGGTGGACAAATGTTTCTCAAACGGCGTGCTGGTAAGTCTGGGGGTGCTTCTTTCCGGTGCAATAAAAACAGGAATCATGAAAAAAGTCTTAGGACGTATTCATTCTTTGACAAAGCAAATATTACTATTCAGGATGTAATGATTTTCACAAAGTCCTATCTGGATAAAATGTCTTTGTTGCAATGTTCGGTATTCGCCGGAATGAGCTATAAGAGCACTGCGGTAAACTGGGCCAGTTACATTCGCGAACTATTTAAAGAACATTTTCACAGGTACACTAGGAATAGAATCCTTTCTGGTGAGATAGAACTAGACGAATCATTATTTGGTAGAAAGGTAAAGTACCACCGTGGTAACCCTCGTCCTGGTCTCCGGGTATGGATATTTGGAATGGTTGAAAGGCAATCAAACACCATTATACTCTACCCAGTTTCTGACCGCACAAAAGAGACCCTTATTCCTTTGATAACGCGCCATGTAGCACCCGGTTCAACCATTTATTCAGATGGTTGGAGCGCGTATTGCGATTTGAACAGTCAAGGATATAAACATTTTACTGTTATTCATAAATACAGTTTCAAGAAGGTTTATATAAACGAATCTACTGGTGAAAGGGTTGTTTGCCACACAAATGAAATTGAAGGTGCGTGGAAACACGCCAAGGACCATTTCCGTCGGATGTCCGGGACACAGTTATCTCAGTTTGAGGGTCATATGTGTGAAATAATGTGGCGTTCTGAATGTAAAAGCCACCTTTATGAGGCTTTGTTTGATTTATTGAAAGTTGTTTACAGTCTTGAAGGGCCACCCCAATATACATACACAGTCCCACTTTTTGACTCGTGGAATTTAGAAGTAACTGAAACGCCCTTAGGTGAATGTACCATTATGCCTGTATCGAATTCTAATGCAGAATCCGAAGTAAGTTCTTCGCAAAGCGACAGTGAGCAGGTGCCTATTGTTGTAAGCAGCGACGACACCAACATTCCTATAAACCAACGTGCCACTTGTGCAACTTTTGCAGCTCTTTCCCCGATCACAGAAACCGAGCTGATGACTATGTTTTCGGGGTCTACAAGTTTGTCAGGTGAAGATGAGCAGGACAGTACTATCGTAGAACCACCAACACTACCTGTAGTCACGCCCCCTGGGGTCACCACGCGCAGGTCGAGGAGGCAACCCAAGGAGAAAAATGCCATTTCTGAACAGGTAGAGGCAACCACATCACGATCAGTTTCAGCAGCAGCACCAGCAACATCGGCATGTAAAGCCAAAAGTAGAATGAGAACTGACAAAATTTGTCACCCAAAGGGCTACGTAGAAGAAAAAAAAGAAAGGCCCAAAAGAACCAAGAAGAAAGCCCCCAAAAGGTACAGCAGGAGTGAATTCCTTTGGGAGTTCTCGTCTGATGACGAGGACTTTGTTTAAAGTAATGAACAATCCAATTGCTCATCCTGTAAATAGACATGTATATATGGGACACAACAAACGGGAAAAATATTTGTTAATAATTATCTTAGTAAATGTGAAATTGTTGAACCCTTAAACAAACATGTGTTACGGAAAGTTCTGCAACGAAAGGCCATTTTTCCTTGACATTTTCGGCCACATTAAAAGCAACTTACCAAATTCAAGTTCCAGTACCCCACCCCATTTCATCACGCTCTTCCTCCAGTGTTGCTGAATGACATTTGGCATTTGACAATTGTACGTCAGGGTGAGTATATATTTATTTACAAATATGTATGCCGGCGCTTGATAAAACCTACAATAAAACTGTTGTGACCAGCATTTACATTTTGTCTTACGCTGGCTCAAATATGTTATCGATAATACTATTGGTTGTTATTTGGTTGTTATTTTTATTTACATGCAAGCGTCTAGTTGACATAGATGAAACGGAAATTAGGAGAATTTAGTCATTTTTTAAATAAATAAGTTTTGTAGAAAGAATCATCCCCGGGGGGACGATAACAGGATATTGCCCTTAAAACACTGGGTCAGTTGAAGCCAAATTACATGTGGAGCCTCCATAGGACTGGGGATTAAAGGACTGAGTCACATGATGAAATTGGTCTCCATGCTAATTTAGTAACATTGTTTGAAAACCTGCTAAGAAACCCGAATGGCTGATCACCTTAAAACTTAGTATGCAAGGGGTATTTGGGAAAACCGAAAACAAAATTTTACTGGAAATAACCGAAAACAAATTCTCATAACCGAAAACAAACTATATCACCAATTATACCATGATTATTGTACATTTAGACATATACTTGTTTAAATGCTATGTAAACAGATAATATGGCCAAGTTTGGGAGAATAATTTGAAATAATAACGATTTTATTGCATTTTTTATATAATTTTCATACATGGACCGGGATCTACATTGCTTGTACTAACTGTTTGCCTTGTTGTTTGTCATCTACTTAAATACATTATACTAAGTAAGTCGATTGTTTGAAAGTCAGAAATGTTTGTGACTAAAACAATTTATTCAGCAGGATTCTGCTTAAGAAATTTAGTCAAAAATGGTTTAATGTTTGTATTTCTTTCCCTTTGGTGTCTTTTATGGGTGGAGTTAGTTAATTGTATCAATTCCTGATCTTTGTTTTACTTCTACTTAACTGGCTGGTCATCAGGAGGTCCCAGGTTAGGTAAATGCCAAGCAAGTAACATCAGGATCTACACTGATTGCACTTACTGCTTGTCATGTTGTTTTTGATTTAAATGAATACATTATAGCTTGTACTTTGATAGTCAGGAATGGGTGTGACTAAATTAATTTATTCAGCAGGATACGGCTTTAGAAATTTTGTATATAAAAAAATACGTCGAGTATATCCTTCGGATGCGCGTCTCACTGGTCATCAGGAGGTCAATGATTTGATAACGGCCCTGCTAGGAACATCTTTTCATGAAGATTGATCATTAAATCCTTTAAAGTGTGACACTCCAAGAAGGGCAGTTATCAGTTTTATATCCAAAGAATCGGCACTGTTCTAGTTAACAGTATATGTGGCTAAGCCTATCCAGGAAAATGTGGTTCAGTAATTGACTCGCTTGATATGACCTAAATAGTGTTGACAGTCATCTTAAACTTTAAGTAATACATCAGTGGACTAGAGTGCATACTTTCACATCTCCAAACAATCATTTTATTGGTTATTATCCCCTCGCACAACATAGTTGTGAGCGGGGATATAGCATTTGTCCCGTACGTACGTACGTACGTAAGTACGTACGTACATACTTTGTCAGCGCTATAGGGCCTACAGTTCTTGACCGATTTTAATATAACTTCACACAAATGTTCCTTATGACAATATCTCGAGCGAGTTCGACTTTCAAGGTCATGACCTCAAGGTCAAGGTCACTGTGGCTATTTTTAGAAAAAACTTTGTCATCGCTCTAGCACCTACATTTCTTCATCAATTTCAATAAAACGTCTCACAAATGTTCCTTATAAAAAATATCTCGAGCGAGTTTGACTTCCAAGGTCATGACCTCAAGGTCAAGGTCACTGGCTATTTTTAGAAAAACTTTGTCATCGCTCTAGCGCCTACATTTCTTCACCAATTTGAATATAACTTTACACAAATGTTCCTTATAAAAATATCTCGAGCGAGTTCGACTTTTAAGGTCATGACCTCAAGGTCAAGGTCACTGTGGCTATTTTTAGAAAAAACTTTGTTAGCGCTCTAGCGCTTACATTTCTTCACCAATTTCAATATAACTTCACACAAACGTTCCTTATAAAAATATCTCGAGCGAGTTCGACTTTCAAGGTCATGACCTCAAGGTCAAGGTCACTGTGGCTATTTTTAGAAAAACTTTGTCATCGCTCTAGAGCCTACATTTCTTCACCAATTTCAATATAACTTTACACAAATGTTCTTAGAAAAATATCTCGAGCGAGTTCGCCTTTCAAGGTCATGACCTCAAGGTCAAGGTCACTGTGGCTATTTTTAGAAAAAACTCATCGCTCTAGCGCCTACATTTCTTCACCAATTTCAATAAAACTTCACACAAATGTTCCTTATAAAAACATCTCGAGTGAGTTCGGCTTTCAAGGTCATGGCCTCAAGGTCAAGGTCACTGTGGCTATTCTTAGAAAAACTTTGTCATCGCTCTAATGCCTACATTTCTTCACCAATTTCAATAAAACTTCACACAAATGTTCCTTATGAGAATATCTCGAGCGGGTTCTACCTTCAAGATCATGACCTCAAGGTCAAGGTCACTGTAGCTATTTTTAGAAAAACTATCATCGCTCTAGCGCCTACATTTCTTCACCAATTTCAATATAACTTCACACAAATGTTTCTTATAACAATATCTCGAGCGTGTTTGACTTTCAAGGTCATGGCCTCAAGGTCAAGGTCACTGTGGCTAATTTTGGAAAAACATTGTCATCGCTCTAGCGCTTACATTTCTTCACCGATTTCAATATAACTTCACACAAATGTTGCTTATGACAATATCTCTAGCGAGTTCCACTTTCAAGGTCAAGGTCACTACGGCTTTTTTTAGAAAAACTTTGTCATCGCTCAAGTGCCTACATTTCTTCACTAATTTCAATATAACTTCACACAAATGTTTCTTATGACAATACCTCGAACGAGTTCAACTTTCAAGGTCAAGGTCACTGTGGCTATTTTTAGAAAAACTTAGTCATAGCTCTAGCGCTTACATTTTTTCACCGATTTCAATATTACTTCACACAAATGTTCCTTATGACAATATTATTAGCGAGTTCCACTTTCAAGGTCAAGGTCACTGTGGCTATTTTTAGAAAAACTTTGTCATGGCTCTATTTCTTACATTTCTTCACCGATTTCAATATAACTTCACACAAATGTTCCTTATGACAATATCTCAAGCGATTTGGACTTTCAAGGTCAAGGTCACTGTGGTTTTGTTAAGCAAATCTTTGTCATCGCCCTAGCGACTACATTTCTTCACTGATTTCAATATAACTTCACACAAATGTTCCTTATGACTATTCCTTGAGCGAGTTTGACTTTCAAGGTCAAGGTCACTGTGGCTATTTTTAGAAAACTTTGTCATTGCTCTAGCGCTTACATATTTTCACCAATTTCAATATAACTTCACACAAATGTTCCTTATGACAATATCTCGAGCTATCTCGACTTTCAAGGTCAAGGTCACTGTGGCTAGTTTCGCTCTAGCGCCTACATTTATTGATGGATTTTTATAGAACTTCACACAAATGTTTCTTATGATAATATCTCGAATTGCTCTGACTTTCAAGGTCATGACCTCAAGGTCAAGGTCACTGTGGCTATTTTTAGAAAAACTTTGTCATCCCTCTACCGCCTACATTTATTAACAGATTTTAATATAACTTCACACAAAAGATGCATATGATAATATCTTGAGCAAGATCTTCTTTCGCGGTCATGGCCTCAAGTCAAGGTCACTATGGCTATTTTTAGAGAAACATTGTCATCACTCTAGAACCTACATTTATTGATGGGTTTTTAAACAAATTTTACACAAATGTTGCATATGATAATATCTCAAGCAAGTTGGACTCTTGCCATGTCAATGTTTTCCACACACAAAGTTGTCTTGTGCGAGGGGATTTGTATCGCATGCGATGCCTTGTTGTTTGTTTGTTTGATTTGAGGTTTAACGTCCCCGTCAACACGGTAAAGGTCATTTTGGAGACGTTGCTTCCAATTCTGTGGGACTGTTACCCGACATTGAGATGAAATGACATCTCAAGCCCAGGCGCCCAATGAAACCAATAGGGTTTATAAGCATGGACGGAGTGACTCACGCGGTATTGCCTGCGAAGGCGTAGATCGGCTAAGCGGTCTACCAGTACTCGTGTGCGGGTCGGTTTCAGCTCTGCTTGGAAGCATCATGTGGCCCATCTAAGTCTTCAAGCCCCGATTGGCGGGGCTACTTTTTATTGGTTATAATATATGATTTTTTTTCTTATTATACAAAATTTCTAAAGCCGTACCCTTCTGATCCTGAGGTTACTGGTTGGGCAGTTAGCTAACCTGGGACCACTTAATGGCCAGCCAGATGAACCATTTTGACTAAATTTCTTAAGCAGAATCCTGCTAAATAAAATGTTTTAGTCACAAACATTTCTGACTATCAAACGATCAAGTTACTTAGTATAATATATTCATTTAAATCACAAACTACAAGGCAAACAGTTAGTACAAGCAGTGTAGATCCCTCCATCTATGAAAATTGTATTTAAAAAAGGCAATAAAATCGTTAGTATTTCAAATTATTCTCCATAACTTGGCCATATTACCTATTTACATATCATTTAAACATGCATATGTCTAAATGTACAATAATCATGGTATAATTGGTGATATAGTTTGTTTTCGGTTATGAGAATTTGTTTTCGGTTATTTCCGGTAAAAGTTTGTTTTCGGTTTTCCCAAATACCGGTATGCAAGCAGTATTGGGGACTGGTCTACTTAGTTTTTTTTTGTTTAACCTTGGCCTATCTCGTAGGCTTTTGTATGTTGGTGATAGACCAAACTGGATGTTTATACCCCTTGTTCAAAAAAAGGGGGATGGTATTCTGGTTTACATCTGTCCATACTTCTGTAATTCTGTTATTCTGTAACGAAATATGATTTTAGTATACATGTCTCTTGAAAAATTTATGGGCCTGAATCTTTCAGTTGGTATACAAGTAAAGCATTTGGGCACTGTAATTGTTTAACAGAAAATCCAGCTTCTGTCTATCCCTTCTCCTTGTAGTTGTCCCCCTTTTAGCTCGCCAGAGCACAAGATTGCTCAAGGTGAGCTATTTTGATCGGTCTCTGTCCATCTACCCTGGTTTGTGCCTGCGTCCGTCCGACCATCCTCGTCAACTTTTGCTTTAAACAACTTCTTCTCCAAAACTGCTGGACAATAATTTCACAGGAATGTTCCTTAGGTGACCCTCTACCAAAATGCTCAAGCTGTTCCACTCGAATGAACAAGATGGCCACCAGAGCTAAAAATAGAAAAAAACTTAAACGAACACTATCGTAGAATGAGTAAGCCTAAGAAAACTGACACTTTCTTGTACCGTCATTTCAAACGTACATGTCATTCTATCAAAGATTTCTATACAGCCAGTGGAAAAATATTATGATGTAAATTCTACAGCTAGGGTTAAAATTATTAAACGGCATGAAACTGATTTAAAATGGGTTACATGAGTACAGACACCGTTTCCATTGGGCTTTAATGACAACATTTGTGAGGTGGGTAATATATCTAAAATGCCCGATTTTGATATTTTCTCGCTTCCGGACTGTCAAAACCGTAAAACTAGATCGCACGGCACCAGAAAAAATGGCAGTTATAAACGTAACCAGGCTGAAGTGACTGTCCATAATATTGAATCATGGACGCCACTCAATGCTTGCTTTTCTTAGTTCATTACCCATTTCTGATTACTGATTCTGGACACCGAGCCGAATAAATTCTATGAAAGTTCTCATCAGTTATAAGATGCTGCTCTTTTAACTAGAGGTTATGCTCAGCATGCTCTTCGTCCTTTCATCGATTCTGAAAATATTCACAAACGTCATTACATCAAAATATCCTTCATTAATAAGGGTTCTTCTGTCGCAGTTTATTTTTGTTATGGTTTGTCTTTTTGTGTTTGTGTCGCTTATTTTATTTTGGATAGCCTATTGGCCATTTTGTGGGAGAGTAACCGTCCTTTTGGCTTTCCGCTATTGATGTTTCCATTAGTTGTATGTTGTTTCTTGTTTGTGTTTCTTTCCCATTGGTGTCTCTGATGGGAGCTTTGGGTTGATTGTATCGATTCCTGATCATTGCCTCCACTTCTGTTTTGGATTTTATAGATTTACCTAGTATCTTCCGGGACAGTTCGGTGATTTCATCCATTCCTGCTTAGTTTCAAAATACTGAAACAACAATACTTTGCTCTAAATACAATAAACCTGTTAGATCTATCATTTTTAATTTCAATAAACTTGTTTCTGATCTTGATATTGGCACTAACGCTCCTGATACCTGTGATTGTAAAATTTCAGTGTATTGCTATCCTGCTGCTGGTCATATTATTACTGGCAATATAAAGTTATTCCTGATTCTAGGATACGTAATATAATTTCTAAAGGACTGAAATATCGATTTCCTTCTAAAATTGATTTCAATAAATGTAGAGATGAAATCGCTGCTGCCTTGAATGAATTTAGTAATCGATGGTGTAAACGGGAGTATATTGAGCATAAAGCTCTTAAAGAATGGAAACTTAGCATTCTGAAATTAGTGAACAAACGCATTTCTTTTTATTCGCAAAATATGAACTTATTACCTCCTAAACCTAAGACGTCTTTACGTCACCTTAAACTGGGTATTCAAGAATTTCATAGGAAGTTTGTTTTGGGTCCAGCTGATAAGGCCGCTGACCGGCCCCGACAGCTCAGTTGGTAGAGTGTCCGCTCCGGGGAACGGGAGGTCTCGGGTTCGATCCCGAGCCGCGACATACCAAAGTCGTTAAAAATGGTACTAGCTGCTCCTCGTTTGGCACTCAGATTTACGGGGTAGAGCTAGGACTGGTCGATCCAGTGTCAGGATAATGTGACTGGGTGTGGTATCATGTAATGTGTCTGGGACATGATACTTCAGTGAGGCAGCACTATAAACGTGAGCATTGAGCTCCCTGTCGCAACCAGACACCGTCGTGATATGACTGAAAAATTGCGACGTTAAACCCGAATTCACACACACACACACACACACACACACACACACACACACACACACACACACACACACACACTGATAAGGCCGCTAACAACGTGGTCGTTGTTTGACGGCTTCACTATGTTAACACTCTTCAGCAAGAATTTGGTGGTACTAAGGCCTATGAACCGCAGCCTTTAGCTGTAGAGAGGGCTTTAGTTGATGACCACATTTGTCATTCAGCCACCAAGTTTGCTGTCTGTGTTACAGCTTCCTACATTATATTGGTTACCTAAATTTCATAAAGACCATACAAAGCACGTTTTATTGCAAATCCAAGCTCTTGTTCCACCACTGAACTCTCCAAATTATTAACTTCACGTTTTACTGCCATCAAAAAACATGTGATAAAATATTGCGACAAAGTATTCGAAAGATCAGGTAGAAATCTGTTTTGGTCTATAAAAAATTCTAGTTTCAAATAGAATTGAAATCCAGACGTTTCGTGCTTCAAGTCTGTCTACTTAAGATTTTCCCACCCTTTTCACTACACTTCCTCATATCTTATAAAAGAAAAACTTAATGATTTAATTGAATGGACATTTCTGAGGGAAGACTCCCACGATCTTGCATGCAATGTAAGAACTGCCTTTTCACTTCTGAAGAGCATAAAAATTATACTTTATGGTCATGTCAGAAAGTGTGTGAAGCTCTCACCTTTCTAATTGGCACTTTTTACATATGTTTTTGTACTAAGTTAATTAGACAAGTTGTGGGTATTCCGATGGGTACTAACTGCGCACCCCTTGTGGCTGATCTGATTTTTATTTGTTATGAGAGAGACCACATGATGTCCCTTTCTGCTGAAAACCAATTTGAAATCATTGAAGCTTTCAGCTCGACTTCTAGATATTTGGAGGATTTATTTAATATTGACTACCTTTTTCGATGGTTTGATCAGTCAGATTTACCCCCCCCCCCCCCCCCACACACACACAGAACTTCAGTTAAATAAAGCAAATTCTTCTGAGACTGAGGCCCCTTTTTTGGATTTACATCTATTTATTGTAGATGGGTCTGTTTCTTGCGAATTTTAGGATAAACGCGATGATTTTATTTTGAGATTGTAAATTTTCCTTTTTTGGATGGTGATGTTCCTCGTGCGCCATCCTATAGCGTTTAATTTAGCAAATAATTCGATTTGCTAGAGTGTGTAGTCATGTTACTGATTTCAACAATCGTAATAAATTGTTAACTGCTAAACTTCTTTATCAGGGTTATCGGAACCATAAACTACGCGAAGCCTTTGCAAAATTTTATAGACGTTATTCTGATTTAATTTCAAAATTCAATATTGGACTTAAATCTCTTCTGCAACAAGGTCTATCGGGCCCCGATTTTATGGTGACTTAGTATATAAGTTAAGAAAAATATATAATTGCAATGACTTCAGTACCCAATTTCGTAAAATCATTCTTCGATATAAAAAGATTGGATACAACATAAATGTTATTCGACATACTCCATGCATGGTAGTTAACCCAATCACGGTTGACAACTTTGCTTCCCTCTTTAATTACACGCCGGTGGGTCAGGACTCAGATTCTATGACGGTTCCAACGTAAAGGTTTACCGAGAATTAGAGAGAATCTAATTCTATGTAATGTTGGTTGGTGCCTAATGCTCTGTCTCTGGTTGGGCCCATCGGAGTCTACCTTTTTTTTCTTTTGCTCCAGCATTTAAGTTGTTTCTTACTCTCGAGTCCTCACCGTTGTTTCATCTCTGTGGTTGTTTGATTTTTTGTGTTCATGGAGATGTTGCACTGATGTGTTTGGAGGCCATCATGCGGTCTGAACCAATTATTTGTCTAAATCGCGACGGAAGTAAGGGAGACAATTGTGGCCACGAAAAATCGATTTTAGCCCCCCCCCCCCCACACACACACACACACCCAGTGGCATTCGTTTCACTGACCGTTCCAAGGCGGTTCTTCTGTCGCGGTTTATTTTTGTTACGGTTTGTCTTTGAGTGTTTGTATCGCTTATATAATTTTGTGTTGGATAGCCTATTGGCCATTTTGTGGGAAAGTAACTGTCCTTTTGGCTTTCCGCTATTGATGTTTCCACTGGGGTTTGTTGTTTCATGTTTGTGTTTCTTTCCCTTTGGTGTCTCTGATGGGAGCTGTGGGTTAATTGTATCGCCTTCACTTCTATGTTTATTTTTAACCAGTGGAATTTCAAAGGATTGTTTCTAGGGTGATGCTAAAACATTCCGCTGGGATGAACAAGACAGCTGCCAAGGCTAGATTATGAAATAATTTCACAAGAATGTTCCTTGGGTGACCCACTACCAAAATTGCTCAAACTGTTCCGCTCAGATAAATAAGATGGCCACAAGATCTAAAATAAAAAAAAAACTTTAAACAATTTCTCCTTAACCAGTGGATAGATTTTAAAATACGAGGGTAGGCTGAAAAGTTCTGAGCTTGACCAAGAAGCAGGTATCGAACAGCCATGAAATTTTGTATTCATTAAATCCAAACCTTTATTACTTGATTTGACTCAAATGAGTTCAGGTTTACCCGTAATAACGTAGAAATTCTAGACTTTGAAAATTGATACTAGCACGTTTTTGTGAAAAAAGACAAACTTTGGCATCGTTGTGCCATCAAGTACCCCCATAAAAGGGGTTAGCTCCTAAGGACATTCATGCCGATGTGGTTGCTACATTAGAGGATGATGCTCCTTAGTATGCAACTGTGAAAAGGTGGAAAAAAAATTTTAAGATGGGCAAGGACAGCCTTGAAGATGACCGGTGTGGACGTCCCACAACGGCAACAACTGTGGAAACCATCAGCCGAGTGCACAGGGCTGTGATGGATGACAGGCGTTTAACTGTGATTCAGTTAGCTAACACTGTTGGCATCTCCCATGAACGAGTAGAGAACATTCTACACAGTGAATTAGGAATGTCGAAGGTTTCCACCAGATAGTTGCCACGGGTTTTAAAGCCTGGCCAAAAGCTGACAAGACTGAACCTGTCACAAGCAAACTTGGCTATTTTTGAAGCAGACCAAGATGGTTTTCTTGACCGTTTTGTCACTCAGGATGAGTGTTGGGTTCAACACTTTCATCCAGAGACCAAAAGACAATCCATGCAATGGAAGCGCCCAGGCTCATCCCCTCCATAGAAGGCGAAGGTCATCTCCTCTGCAGCGAAGGTGATGGCATCAGTGTTCTGGGATGCCAAGGGTATAATATTCATAAATTATCTTCAAAAGGGCGGAACAATTAATGGGGAGTATCATGCAGATTTGCTAAAATAGTTGCGAAAAGCAATTAAGGCTAAACGACCCGGAAAATTAAAAAAAGGGGTCTTGTTCCATCAGGACAATGCGCCTGCCCACAAATCGGTTGTCGCAATGGCTGCTGTGCATGACTGTGGCTTCATTCTTGTTGATCACCCTCAGTATTCATCTGATCTAGCTCCATCAGACTATTTCCTGTTTCCAAACATGAAAAAGCACTTGGCTGGGCGGCATAATCGGTCGGATGAGGAGGTGATAGCTGCTGTGGAGGAATTTTTCAGGGACCAAGATGAGACCTTCTATGCCAGTGGGATCCAAGGACTCCAGCATCGCTGGAGGAAGTGTGTGGACAGGAAGGGAGATTATGTTGAAAAATAAGTCACTTTCAGCAAGGACAAACCATTGGATATTGGTCAGGCTCAGAACTTTTCAGCCTACCCTCGTAATTTCACAGGAATGTTCCTTTGGTGAACCACTACCGAAACTGTTTTACTCGGCTAAAAAGATGGATGCCAGAGCTAAAAAAATGGAAAACTCTTTAAACGATCCTCTTAATAAGTGGATGGATTTTGAAATAATTTCACAGGAATGTTCCTTGGGCGACCCTCTTCCATAACTGCTTAAACCATTCCGCTCTGATAAATGATTTCAAAGGATTGTTTTTTGGGTGGCCATCTGTCAAAACTGATAAAATTGTTACACTCTGATGAACACGATGGTCCCAAGAAATAGATTAAATAATAATCAAACAAAAATGTTCAAACTATTTTGCTTCACTGAACATGATGGCCTACAGAGCTGAAAATCTCAAACCTCAAATTGCAAAGTAGAAGTGTAGGCAATGATCAGGAATAGATACAATTAATCCACAGCTCCCATCAGAGACACCAAAGGGGAAGCAACACAAACACGAAACAACAGACCCTAATGGAAACATCAACAGCGGAAAGCCGAAAGGACAGTTACTTTCCCACAAAGTAGCCAATAGGCTATCCAAAATAAAACAATATAAGCGACACAGACACCCAAAGACAAACCATAACAAAAATAAATCGCGACAGAAGAACAGCATTGGAACGGTAAGCTGAAACAAATTCCACTGGGGGTGGTGGGGGTGGGTGGGGGGACTTTAATCGATTTTACGTGGCCGCAATCCTAGCCCTTACTTCAGTCGCAGAGCCTCAAAATCACTTCTTTAACTAAACAGTCAGATTGATTCTTGAAATAATTTCTGGGTTACTGTTAACCAAAATTGCTCAAGCCCTCTACTCCACCATATATTACCTTCACTTTCATATGTACAATATAGGCCAGGTGGGCCATCCAGGTCCATCATGGCCCCCTTGTTTCTTTCTGTTATAGAGCTCAAGATAAACGTGGGCTGAATCAGTAAATTTTATTCTTTGTTTGTTTGTATTGGAGTTTAACGGCCCAGTCAACACCATTAAAGTAATGTTTGAGCCGGTCAGTTTACCTATCCACACTTTTCCTGGGCAGTCTTATGCCAGTACAGTGCCCATTCTTTTACCAGAAACTGACAACTGCCCTTCTTGAATCAGCGGAAGGGCGAGAATGACCGTAGAAAAGATTTCATGATCAATCTTCATGAAAGAATGTTGCCGACTCCTCTTGATCACCAGTCAGACGCGCACCCGACTGTGCTTCCGAGGTCGGATTTTATTCTAAACTCTTGAAAATCTGTATACAGACAGTAAATGGATGGCATTAATTGTTGTGGTACAGAATCTGTGTCATGGACTCATGGCTATAATATTTGCTTGTTTATTCTTTTATTCCATTTTGTTTATTATGTTATGCCTCAAGGCGTCCATCCATCCGTCTGTCCATCCATCCATCTGCCTTTAAACGTTTCTTTTCTGGCTAACTCCTACATTTTACATCCGATAAAGCTGATACTTGATATATAGTTAGACCAGGGTGAGGAGAGCGCATATTGTTTCCAGGTTACGGTCAACCGAATAATAATAATAGAGTTGTGGCCCTTGGACAATTTCTGTAAACATTTCATTTCCGGATAGCTCTTCCAACATTTTATATCCGATGAACCTGAAACTTGATATATGGTTAGACCATGATGTGGAGCAGTACATATTATTTATAGGTTACAGTCCACCAAATATTAGTAGAGTTCAGTTACAGTCCACCAAATATTAGTAGAGTTCAGTCTACCAAATATAAGCAGAGCCATGGCGATTTAAAAAATTGTATCGAGGGCACGGTCCACCAAATGATAAGAGAGTTATGCCCCTTTGAAAATTTCTGTAAACATTTTGTTTCCGGATAACTCCTCCTACATTTTACTTTACACCAAGTTGATATAAAGTTAGAACATGATGCGGAGCAGCACATAATGTTTCGAGGTATATCAAATCTAAACAGAGTTATACCCTTTTGAATTTTTTGGTAGACATTTATTTTCTGGCTATGACAATTTAGATTCGATCAAGCGGAAACTTTTGTGTAGTTAGATAATGATGTCATGCAGTGTATATTAATTCTAAGTTACAGTCCACCAACTATAAGCAGTGTTCTGTCCATTTGAAAATTGATGTAAACGTGTCGATTCAGACTCACCTCTCCTACAGGTTACACCCCATCCAGCTGAAACTTGATTTATAGTTAGACCATGGTTCGAAGCCGTGCATATTGTTTCAAGTACACAGTTCACCAAATTCTAACAGCGTTATGCTACATTATGAGCTTCAGTGAACGTTTCGTTTCCTGCTGACCTATCCTACAATTTGCATCTTATCAAGCTGAAACGTGTTGATTTATAGTTACGCATATTGTCTTGAGTTTATGTAGTCCACCAAATGGCTCTATGCAATTTCTTAAGCTAACTCTTCCTATAGTTTACATTAGACCAAGCTGAAACATAGTAAAATGTTCCAGAATGGTGTGCAGCAGCACATAATATTTTGAGGTTACAATCCGCTAAATATTACCTGTCCCCCTGTCACTTTTCATTTCCAGCTAAACCCTTCTATACTTTACATCCCATCAACCTGAAAACTGTTTTATAATTAGACCGGGGTGTGAAGCATTACAGTCGACCAATTATTAGCAGAATTATGTCCATCTGTCCGCCCAGAAACGTTTCTTTGAGGGCTAAGTGTAAGTATATGTGTTACAGCCGATTACTTGCCAAGGGCGTATAATGCCCTGCTTGCGGAGCTCTTGTTCTTTTTTCTCCACACAAGTCGCATTTTCACGAAATGTTTATCAAAGAAACTACAAAAGCTAGAACCATCAAACCCTGTACACTACGTATGATAGGGACTTATATTGGGTAAGATACAATGGGCTTTCATGGCTTATTTGTTCATATGTTGTTTCAGTCTTCATTGATATAGCCCAATTTTAATTTTTTGTTTGCGATTTCTCTGGAATCATAAAAGTAGTTTAGGTCGTAGTACCAAAGCGTTAATCCGAAATCGTTAATCCATATACAAAAGGGCATATATCAATGTTCGGATCAACAGACATTGACTCCAGAAGAGTGTAATCAGGGGTCCGCGGATATTAAGCATTACTTGCTAAGCAAGCTTCGCCCACCATGCCCATCGACCCGAACGAAGAAAAGGTGTAAATGCCGGGAAGGGTATGTCCGAGATTTTGGAAGTCTTCCTATGGCTTTCCATTGGCAAACATATCAGAAATAATTCTGGAAATGGCCACATTGTACGGATTTAAAAGTTAGACGCATCAAACTTTGTATCCTCTGCAATGATGATGACTTACATTGTGTACGAGACAATGGACTTTCTAGGCTTTTCCATTCGTGCATTCTTTTTTTGTCTACACATAGACCAATGTAAAATTTTTCATCAAATATTTATCAGGAACCATAAAAGCCAGAGGGCTCAAACTTGGTATACTATGCAATGAATGCAATGTAAGAGTCAATGGATTTTATATGCTTTTTTTTTGGTTCATGTCTTCTTGGTTTTTTTTTTTTTTTTTTTTTTGTTGTTTTTTGTCAAATCTTTTCAGGAACTTTACAAGCTAGAAGCAACAAACATGGTATACTATGCTATGATGATGACGATTTATACCATGTATGAGACAATGGGCTTTCTGACTGGTGATCAAGGGTCAAGCATTTGATACAAGTTTCAGTAAATGCCCAAAAGTAGGGGATGGTCAGATCCTTTGATGTTCTACTTCTGATTCTGTTCACGGACCCATCAATACGTACCGAGCCTCTAGGGACTAGTTCTACATACATTGTTACGAAACTTTACCAGAATGTTTATTCTAGTTGTTTTTTAGGCCATCAGTCTTCTGCATTTTCCAACTTTCTTCTGATCAGCTGCACAATGTGATTAAAATAATAATAAATGAAAGATCTGAAAGAGAATGCTGTAGTCTAGTTTCCAGATGTCAACAATGCTGGTGGTCTCCGATCGTGTGTTGGCTGCTGTCTGGGAGGTAGCAAAATAGAAGTGGAGGCAATAATCAGGAATTGATACAACCACAGCTCCTATCAGAGACACCAAGGGAAAGAAACACAAACCTGAAATAACAGACCCTAATGGAAACATCAACAGCGGAAAACCAAAAGGACTGACAGTTAGTTTCCTACAAAATGGCCAACGGGCTATCCGAAATAAAATAACATAAGCTACAAAAACACTCAAGATACTCAAAGACAAACCATAACAAAAATAAACCGCGTAAGATAACACCATTTGAACGGTCAGTGAAACGAATTCCGGGGGGGGGGCAATCCTCGCCCTTACTCCCGTCGCGATTTCGACAAATACTCGCCCTTGCTTCCGTCGCATTTAGCAAACCGGTTTCATCAGGTTTACGTTCGCTTCATAGGAATCCTGTGGCGTAGAATTTGGGTTTCAGCCGGCTCTTCGTATTCATCTATTAAGGCCCAACTCTACCAAATTTAGTGACGCAGAGGCCTTTCTGATATTTAATCTTCATCTATGTGTCTCAACTGCAAAGTTATGAAACCGAAACGGATGAGGGACAGGACCCGGCAAACACAGCATCCCCCCCCCCCCCTCCGAGCAGACCGACCGACGTAACTCATGGGACATGTCAACTGGAGGCATCAGGCAAGAGACGCCTTTCCTAGGACTTACAGCCCCCACCCCCGCCCTTTATCCCCGCCACCGAGCCAACATCAGTAAACATGGCCAACACTCCACAGAAGTCTCGGGCATCAGGAAGGAGATGTCCAAAGTAGCGAGATTTAGATACCTCTTGATCCGAAGCGCCTGCTGAGGTTTCTGCGTCTGCTGGTCCGACAACTTCCGTCGCGGTTTATTTTTGTTATGGTTTTTCTTTGAGTGTGTGTATCGCTTATATTATTTTGTTTTGGATAGCCAGTTAAGCATTTTGTGGGAAAGTAACTGTCCTTTTGGGTTTCCGCTATTGATGTTTCCATTAGAGTCTAGTTGTTTATGTATGTGCTTCTTTCCCTTTAGTGTCGATGATGGGAGCTATGGTTAATTGTATCGATTCCTGATCATTGCCTTCTGTTCTATTTTCATCATTTGAATCCTCAACCGCAAGCGGTGAATCGCCGGCTTTATCCGGAACCATATCATTGCTTGTCATAGGAGGCAGATTCACAAAAAGTTGGTTCCTATGACACTGGCAATTCTTTCATCTTACGTCACAAACAGGGATATCTGTGACTGGCTGAGCGACCACAAAATACAGTTCATCTTCCCATATGTTTCCCTTTGCAAGCGAGCTGCCGCCCACTTCAAGTTTGTTCTCGTGAACATTCCTGTCATAATAGAAAATAGAAGAGAAGGCAATGATCAGGCATCGATATTATTAACCCAGAGCTCCCAGCAGTGACCCCAAAGGGAAAGAAACAGAAACTTTAAATAACTAGACCCTAATGGAAACATCAATAACGGAAAACCAAAAGGGCAGTAACTTTCCCACAAAATGGTAAACTGACTATCCAAAACAAAATAATGTAAGCGAAACACACACTCAAAGACAAGCCATAACAAAAATAAACCACGACAGAAGAACTGCCTTGGAACGGTCCGTAAAACGAATTCCACTGTGGGGCTTAAATCGATTTTACGCAGCTGCAATACTTGCCCGGGGTTACTTACGTCGCGATTTAGACAAATAATTTGTCCTGTCCACAAGAAGGCCTCCTAACTCATGAGGGCAACATTTCCGAGAACACGAACATCAAACAACCGCAGAGATGAAACAATGGTGAGGACTCGACAACAAGAAACCACTTAAATGCTGGAGCAAAAGAAAACCAACGGTTAGACTCCGATTGGTCCGACCATCTTGTATCTCCTTGCCTGTCGTTCAGATTGCTCTTTTGATGTCCGGTAAGCAAAATCTACAATCCTCGCCCTTACTCCCGTCGCGATTTCGACAAATACTTGCCCTTGCTTCCGTTGCATTTAGCAAACCGGTTTCATCAGATTTACTTACGCTTCATAGGAATCCTGTGGCGTAGAATTTGGGTTTCAGCCGGCTCTTCGTATTCATCTATTAAGGCCTAACTATACCAAATTTAGTGACGCAGAGGCCTTTCTGACATTTAATCTTCATCAATGTGTCTCAACCCCAAAGTTATGAAACCGAAACGGATGATGGACAGGACCCGGCAAACACAGACCCCCCCCCCGCTACCCATTCTTAGCATACCGACCGACGTAGCTCATGGGACATGTCAACTGGAGGCATCAGGCAAGAGACGTCTTCCCTAGGACTTATAGCCCCACCCCACCCCCTCCCCGCCTTTATCCCCGCCACCGAGCCAACATCAGCAAACATGGCCCACACTCCACAGAAGTCCCGGGCATCAGGAAGGAGATGTCCAAAGTAGCGAGACTTAGATTCCTCTTGATCCGAAGCGCCTGCTGAGGTTTCTGCGTCTGCTGGTCCGACAACTTCTGTCGCGGTTTATTTTTGATATGGTTTTTCTTTGAGTGTGCGTATTGCTTATATTATTTTGTTTTGGATAGCCAGTTAAGCATTTTGTGGGAACGTAACTGTCCTTTTGGCTTTCCGCTATTGATGTTTCCATTAGGGTCTAGTTGTTCATGTATGTGCTTCTTTCCCTTTGGTGTCTCTGATGGGAGCTATGGCTAATTGTATCGATTCCTGATCATTGCCTTCTCTTCTATTTTCATCATTTGATTCCTCAACCTCAAGCGGTGAATCGCCGGCTTTATCCGGAACCATTCCACTGCTTGTCATAAGAGGCAGATTTACAAAAAGTTGGTTCCTACGACACTTGCACTTCTTTCATCTTACGTCACAAACAGGGATATCTGTGATTGGCTGAGCGACCACAAAATACGGTTTCCCTTTGCAAGCGAGCTGCCGCCCACTTCAAGTTTGTTCTCGTAAACATTCCTGGCATAATAGAAAATAGAAGTGAAGGCAATGATCAGACATCGATACAATTAACCCACAGCTCCCAGCAGTGACCCCAAAGGGAAAGAAACAGAAACTTGAAATAACTAGACCCTAATGGAAACACATCAATAACGGAAAGCCAAAAGGACAGTAACTTTCCCACGAAATGGTAAACTGGCTATCCAAAACAAAATATTGCAAGCGAAACACACACTCAAAGACGAGCCATAACAAAAATAAACCACGACAGAAGAACTGCCTCGGAACGGTCCGTGAAACGAATTCCACTGTGGGGCTTAAATCGATTTACGCAGCTGCAATACTCGCCCAAATTTACTTCCGTCGTGATTTAGACAAATAATTTGTTCTGTCCGCAAGAAGGCCTCCTAACTCATGAGGGCAACATTTCCGAGAACACGAACATCAAACAACCGCAGAGATGAAACAATGGTGAGGACTCGACAACAAGAAACCACTTAAATGCTGGAGCAAAAAAAAAGCCAACGGTTAGACTCCGATGAGTCCGACCATCTTGTACCGCTTTGCCTGTCGCTCAGATTGCTCTTTTGCTGTCCGGTAAGCAAAATCTACATGGCTTTTGAGCTTTGAGTTGTTTGAGCGTACTCTAAGCAGTTAGTGCTTGGGCCCTTATAAGGGTCGATTCCAAGAAAGGTGGCTATCGCTAACCTTGGGTATCGACCAAACGTAAAATAAAATGGCGAGTATCCGCTACTTTCATCGGTATCATAAACTACGCAAAGCCTTTTCAAAACTTTATAGAAGTGACGTCATTCCGATGTAATTTCAAAATTTATTGTTGGACTTAAATCTCTTTTGAGCAAGATATATCGGAACCCGAATTTTATGGTGACTTAGTATATAAGTTCAGAAAAATATATAATTGCAATGACTTCAGTACCCAATTTCGTAAAATCATTCTTCGATATAAAAAGATCGGATACAACATAAATGTTATACCACAAACTGCATGCATTGTAGTTAACCTTATCAAGGTTGACAACTTTGCTTCCCTCGTTAACTGCACGCCGGTGGGTCAGGCCTCATATTCTTTGACGGTTCCAGCGTAAAGGCTTACTGAGAATGAGAGAGAATCTAATTTTATGTAACGTTGGTTGGTGCCTAATGCTCTGTCCCTGGTCGGCTCCAACGGAGTCCAACTGTTGGTCTTCTTTTGCTCCAGCATTTCAGTTGTTTCTTGCTGTCGAGTCCGCACCGTTGTTTCATCTCTGTGGTTGATGGATTTTTGTCGTCACGGAGATGTTGCACTTAAAAGTGAGGAGGCCTTCATGCGGACTGAACAAATTATTTGTCTAAATCGCGACGGAAGTAATGGCGAGGATTGTGGCCACGTAAAATCGATTTAGGCCCGCTCCCCCCCCCCCAGTGCAATTCGTTTCAATGACCGTTCCAAGGTGGTTCTTCTGTCGTGGTTTATTTTTGTTATGGCTTGTCTTTGAGTGTATGAATCGCTTATGTTATTTGGCTTTGGTGGGAAAGTAACTATCCTTTTGGCTTTCCGTTATTGATGTTTCCATTGGGTCTAGATGTTTCATGTTTGTGTTTCTTTCTCTTGGTGTCTCTGATGGGAGCTGTGGGTTGATTTTATCGATTCCTGATCATTGCCTTCATTTCTATTTTTTTTTTTTTTTTCATGTCTGGTTGCATTGTAGACATGCACTAGCGACGGCACGTAAGACTTCTAGCCACTTTTCTTTGAATTTTTCAGTCCCAAGCATCTGTAGCAAAGCTTGATTGAATCGTTTGACCTGCCCATTTTCCACACGGGTGGTATAGGGTTGTTCGAGTCTTCTTGATTCCACCAACCTCACACAGATGTTGATTAGTTTTTGATTCAAAGTACTGTGCCTTATCGCTGTGCAGCTTGCGGGAAACCCCTTAATGATCAACAAAATTGTCAAACAAAACGCGCGCGGTAGTTTGAGTCGTCTGATTTCTGGCTGGGTAGGCTTGCGGCCGCTTGAGGATTGCGGCTTGATAAAATCGATTTAAGCCCCCACCCCCAGTGAAATAGTTTTCACTGACCAGTCCAAGGCGGTTCTTCTGTCGCGGTTTATTTTTGTTATAGTTCGTCTTTGAATGTGTGTATCACTTATATCTTTTTGATTTGGATAGCCAGTTGGTCATTTTTGGGGAAAGTAACTGTCGTTTTGCTTTTCCGCTATTGATGTTTCCATTATGGGGTGTTGTTATTTCGTGTTTGTGTTTCTTTCCCTTTAGTGTCATTGATGGGAGCTGTGGGATAATTGTATCGATTCCTAATCATTACCTTCACTTGTATTTTGCGCATAACGCGTAAAGTGGTCAGTTGTGACCAATGCATTCTCGTAATCGCCTTTTGACATTTCCAGCGACAAGTAGTTAATACACACAATATGCAAGGGTGCGTTTGAGGTAATATTGACAAGTTCTGCCGCTGGCACGGGCCGAGTTTTCCATCGTGTGCACCGACCACACCGACGCAGTATGATCTCTTTTACTGCCGTAGGAGCAACCAGCTGACTGTAAGCCTAACCCTTTATGGCGGTGTTTCTATATAACAGGCCATCGTTAGTATTCAGTTTTGCCCCGTTTTTAAGGAATGTCCTAACCTCGACAGCAGCTTCTCTTGCTGTGGCTTTTTTCTGATTTCCGGGTAAAACTTTCACTCTGGGATAATCTGACTGGCCTTTAGCTTAGTCTGTACTGGCATTAAGTGCATCCTGTGGGGGATCACTATCAGGCAAAATATTGTGTGAGCTTAGACAGGCAGCAAGTGTCTTATTATCGTCTGCTACTTGGCAGGTGTTTAGCACCGCCTTTAACGCCTCTGGATATCACACGCTCCTATCCACTATTTTCGGACTGACGGGATAACCAGTCGGCTTCCGTATTTAGCTTTCCACTCCTATAAGATAGTGGGAAAATTTATAGTTTGCAAATGCGGCTACCCAGCGATGCCCTACAGCATCAAGTTTAGCAGAAGTAAGTGCATATGTCGGTGGGTTATTGTCAGTAACCACGTCGAAGTTTGCACCAAACAGATAGTCATGGAACTTATCTGTGACTACGCACATCATTGCTAGAAATTATAGCTTGTGGGCTGGATAACTCCTTTCTGCTGGTTTCTAACTCCGACTGGCATATGCAATTACCCTGTCACTGCCATCTTGTCTTTGATATAAAACCGCACCGAGGCCACTTGTATATGCGCCAGTATGGAGGGCATGAATGGTTTCCTGTTTGTAAGCCTAGGTCTGCATTGGAGGTTTTGTAAGCTTATCTATAATTTCGTGTAATACCTGTTGCAGCTCTCTTCCCATCTCAAAGGATTACTCTTCTTAGATGGCTTTTTGGTAGAGTTTCCGATCAGAAGGCCATTCAAAGCGCCGTCGATAGCCGCGAAACCTGTGAAAACAGTAACAATTCAGATTCTGATGAACCGCCTATAATATCCTGTGAAGCCTAGGAATTTTCGGACATCCTTTACATACATGGGTTTTGGCCACTCTACAAGTGCTCGAAACTACATCGGATCGGTCATCACGTCTTCTTCAGAGACGACCTGTCCAAAGTAAGTGACTTTGTTCCTAAAGAATTCACACTTGGCCAACTTTAATTTAAGGTTGCATAGTATTCTCGCCGCAATTTTTTTCAAACCCGCGCAACATCGCGGTCTAGTTGTTATGGTCCCACATTCTCTCCGCGCATGAACCCGCGCTACGTCCCGCTGCAAACCATCGCAATGACGCGGCATTTATCCCGCGGATCCGCCGCGTTTCACTTATTTACATGTGAGATAGTTTCAGACAGGCATTATTTACATGTGGGATAGTTTCAGACAGGCAACAGGGAAAATCAATTTTATACCTACATAACGTCACGCAAACAGCGCGATTACTTCGCGACCCCCTCTATCGGCGCGTATTCTCGAAGGTCGTTACATATTTATTTATTTTTTTCATGCCCCCACCACCCTTCTTAACGCGAGGTTGCGCGGATTTAAAAAGATTTGTAGGTTTAAAGTCTCTGAAAAACAGACTAGCCGCCCAAGATGAGATTAAAAAACGTCAAAAAAGATTATTATGTCAAGATAAATTAGGCAGTCCCTCAAATTTAGATCTCCCACAGCCCACTCCAGGAGATGCTGAAATGTAGCCGGTACATTTCACGAGTCAAACGGCATACGGTTACATTCGAAGAACCCAAAATTACCGATCTGGAAAGCTGTCTTCATCTTATCCCCCTCTTCTCACTCCACCTGCCAGTAGCCAGCCTTACGGTCCAATTTCGTGAAAACTTTAGTCCCTACCAGCAGTTCCAGAGAGTCATCGGTATTTGGAATGTCATAAATGGCCTTAATTGTGCGCTGATGTAACTTGTGGAAGCCTATACACAAACGGATAGATCCGCCCTTTCTTGCGCACATTAACGTTAGACGAAAAGGGACTAGCGGACGGACGAATGGACTTGGCTGCCAATATTTCAGCAATGTGCTCTCGAACTTCTTCGATCGCTGATGAGGAGATCCTTTGAAGGGGGTATCATCAGTAAGCTGGATTATGTTTAACTAGGTCTGTATGTCCTGAGTCAAGCAGGCCCCGAGAGAAGACATGTTGCCATTTTTGACAAATCAAGCTTGGGTACAGGTATTTCAATATACAATATCACAGTTGTAAATACGGGCCAAAGCTGTCAAGCAAGGCAATACAAGTAAACACTGTAGTAAATTCACTATGACATCTGTGTGCGTTTATGCACAGAATATGTACAGTGCTAGTGATCTCTAGAATTTGGGATCTTACTGCACTCACACTGGAAACACCACAGTATATGAAGAGTCATTACCCAGGTACATGTTTTAGTTGAAATCAAAGGACACTAGTCATTGGCCGACAGGGCTTGAGATGTCATTTCATCTCAGTGTCGGGTAAAAGTCCCACAAAATTGGAAGCAACGTCTCCAACATGACCTTTATAGTGTTGACGGGGACGTTAAACATCAAATAAAACAAACAAACAAACGTGCAAGTGAATGGGCGGCCACCTCTGAAAAGCCCGACTAAAAATGACCTAAAATAGTGTTGACAGGGCCGTTAAACTCGAATACAAACAAACAAACCATCGAAAAGCGTATTTCATGTAATACTGTCTTCTTACACGTAGTTCATACAACAAAAACATGTAAACGGAATGCGCGCGCATTTGAATTTGCATACATCCGCTTTCAAGTGGAGGACATACACAGGGAACGAACAGTCTGTATATCTTTGTCAGCCAAAGCATCTTTTATAATGAATGGGATGTGCAATGTGCATATGTGAGTCAGTAAGCTATGACGTATTAACACTGATGATGCAAAACTATCCAGCGGTGGCGCTATCGTTTAGACCACATTTATTTTCCTCTATTAAAGCAAAACCAACATAATGACGCAGACACCCTATCAGCTACACAGAAAATATAATGTGGAGATGTGTAGTGGGAGTGAAACTGCACGCTGGCAGTATGCATGAACTGCGTCAAACATGATATACCAACAGAACTTAATGACTGAATAACTGTTTTCTTAAATATAAAATCTCTATTTTATCTAATAACCTACCAAAAGCGTAGTCTTTTCCACATACACTATATATACACTATATATATTTATACAAATGAATAGTCAGAAATGTTCACAATACACAATTCAACACCAGAAATCATTGAGGAAGTAGTCCCAAGACGAAGTTTCTAGATGATTTCCGCGGTTGGATCCTCTAATATTGATCAACGAAGCATGACCGAATAGTCCGGGCCCGGAATTGAAACAGTAGAAATCGCAATGAGAGGACTGATGGATAGATACATATGTACATGCGTGCGTACATACATGTGTGCATGCATTCGAACATGCGTAAATGCGACGAATAATGAATGGTTAAATGTTTGCTCTATAAAGTGATTTCATTTATCTAACCTCTATGCTCATAGAGCTTAGAACATTAGATAATATTTGACTAACCTGCAAATAAAATATGATATTCGCATACATATATGATACATGCTAAACATATAACACTGTTTTCACTTCAAAATCTAGCCTTCAATTGAGGTTGCAGAATTTTTAACAGGTGAACAGTGCAAGGATCACTGTGAGTAGTTAAATGTAAAAGAGGTTAGTATGAGGGGAATATGATGGGAATTGGTGTATAGCGGGCACAGGAGTTTGTTGACCATTAACTGTCAATAATAAACGATCAAAACCATAATTTCGAGATATTCTTTCATACATCTTATGACATTTTAAGCCTTAATATAGCAAACAGCATTTGCAAATATTTTCATTTCAGGAAAAAAGGGATTGCAATAGACTTTTCCATAGCTTAGTGCTTTATTTCTACAGTCACATAGTCATTGTAACTTTCTTGCGAATGATTCATGCCCATTTACTTGTGACTTAGTTGTTAACACTGCAATCGTAATTGGATTCGAGACACGCCCAAAGGGAATGGTCAACGATCAGACGGCATCAATCACGGGACAGTCGGCGATAGTTTTGCAAATTGTTGGCAACTTATTGATGGTCTGAACTGGCGACTGATTTGCGAATATTCGGCATATGTTGTTGATTAGTTGCAATAGAACGGAAAGAGGTCCGTGACCATAATGAGCTGAAATGGCCGTGTGTTTTTGTTTTACGTTCCACCAACAACTAAAGTCATATGGAGACGGGACCCTCATTTAAATAAATGAAAAAGGTTGACTTTGGAAGCAAAGAATACGTATTAGAATGGAAACCGAAAACTCAGTTTTATTGAGTTTCTTCATTAACAGCAGTATTGTCTGCAAGGCTGTATACACCCCTAGCATCGATTTCAGCGGTACTCGGTTTTCGAATTACTCGCAATGGACTCGATGCATCCAGAGAAAATAAAAATATAATCAGCACTATGGTGAAGGATGGGGAGACGCTTTACGGCCTACGTTTTAAAGACTCCTACGTTTTACCGCCTTCGCTTTGAAGACGTTTTACGGTCTACGTTTTAAAGACTATCCGAAAGTCTGGAGAAGTCCGGGATCGAACCCAAGACCCTAAATGGCTATGTAGTCTAAATACAAGCTTATGTTTAATAACATGCTTATATGGCTATGTAATCCAATTACGAGCTCATATGGCAACCTGTGTAATGTTGTTAAATACACATTTTTGATTACATAACACCCTAATGACCGTTTATTAAAGAACCCAGCATTGAGATAAAATCCACTTGGGGTATTCAGGCTGCCATACAGTTAGGGGACCAAGAGAGGGTAATAAATAACCTAGGGATAAACACCTATTCATTTACACCTAAGTCCTTATTTTGATTTTCATGGAAGAAATAACAGCACTTTTTTCCGATTTTATAGTGGCCATTATTTATAATCATTACAGAAAATGCCAATTCAAATTTATTGGTAAATTTTTCCACCAAAAATGATTTTTTTTACTGATAAAATCCTGATAACTTTATTAATGAGGCGATTCTAACGAGCACCCACAACCTATGTTTGCATTATAAATAATAAAAAATAAATTTAATTGTGTTTGTTACTTTAGTTTTAAACTTGAAAATGTGAAAAAATAAAATCTTAAAATATTTCTCTCTCTCTCTCTCTCTCTCTCTCTCTCTCTCTCTCTCTCTCTCTCTCTCTCTCTCTCTCTCTCTCTCTCTTTCTCTCTCTCTCTCTCTCTCTCTCTCTCTCTCTCTCTCTCTCTCTCTTTTCTAATACGATTGTGTCTAAAACAAAGAACATTTTATAGTTCCATTTTGACTGAAACTAAAAAAATGCTAATGTTTTAGACATTATATGATTTGTGTATCACATACTTTCAACCAAAATAAATAAATAAATAAAGATAAAAGTAAATAATTGATTTATTAAATTCTGAGGTTAATCAATTCATTTACCTTGTTTATTTACTTCTTGGCACTTTTGAGTAAAGGGAAACAATGGATATTAGTGTTTTTCTTTACTTGATTTTAAAATAAAAAAAGAAGTAATTTTAAACAATATTTTGTTTATCTCAGTAAATTATACTATCACTCAAGTACCCTTATTGAGCCCCTATTAAACATATCAATCTGCTCATAATCACCTCATAATCACTTAGATAAGACTAGCCTTTGATGTGCACTATGGTCCGAAGGAAATGTTTATTGGAGATCATTAGACAGGTCACCCCTTTTATATAAGGAAAAAATGTGTCTTTAAGAAGTGTAATTATGAGTTTATATGGTTATGATGTCTTATTCTGAGCCTATATTGTTATGTATTCTGTTAACAAGCTCATAGGCTGCATAGTCTAATTAAGCCTCATATGACCGTGTAGTATAGTTTCGAGCTTATATGACTGCATAGTCTGAATACGAGCTCATTTGGTTGTTCATTTTAATTACGAGCTTATATGGCTGCGCACTCTAATCATGAGCTTATATAGCTACATAATCTTATTACGAGCTTAGTCTAGTTATGAGCTATTACACGTGCTTAGGTAAAATACAAGCAATATGGCATCTTAGTCCTAGTATCAGCTAATAAGGCTACACAGTTTTAATAAAGGGCTTATTTGACTTCGTACTATAAATACAAGCTTGCATGGCTGCAAAGCCTACATGTACTTACGAGTTTTTAAAGTTTCGTAGTTTGATTCCAAGCTTTTGTGATAACGAAGTATACTTATGAGCTTATATTGTCATGTAGTCTATTTACGTAGTCTAATCAAGCTTATATTTCTTTGTGGTATAATAACGAGTTTACATCACCGCGATAAGCGTATATGGCTATGTATTCTAAATATGGCCGCGATGTTTAAATACGAACTTACATGGCGACCTATTCCCATAGATTTTTCATACTACTGCATAGTCTAAATACGACCGTTTATGCCTACACAGTCTAGATACGAGCGTATATTGCTGGATAGTCTAATTACGGGCTTATATGGCTGTATAGTCTTATCACGAAGACTTTATATCCCTTCGCAATCTAATTGCCAGCTAATATCGATATGCAGTCTAATTATGAGATTAAATGGCTACGCAGTCTTTTTAGGAGGTTATATAAATGGCTTAGTAGGCTGATAAGGAGCTGATTAGGCTGCGCAGTCAAAATGCAAGCTTATATTGCTGAGCAGCTTAATGCAAGTCATATTGCTACAGTCTATTTATACGCTTATATGACTGTACAGTTTAATTAAGGGCCTATATTACAGCATTCAAATGATTGCGCAATCTTCTAACGAGCTTATATGGTGCGCAGTCTGATCAAGGGCTTATATTGCTGCACAGTCTAAATGCGGGCTTATATGGCTGTGCAGTCGAAATACAAGCCTATAGGGATGTGCAGTCTAAATACGAAATATTAGGCTACGCAGTCTTACTACAAGCTCATATTGCGGCACAGTCTAACTACGACCTTAATGACAGACAAAACATATGGCAGTAATCATCTTTATATGCCAATTTCTCCACTATTACTTGGCGGATTTTCATAATCGTTACATCTTTGCACAGTCTAGATACGAACTTGTGTGGCTGCGAAATAGAAGTGAAGGCAATAATCTGGAATCGATACAATTAACCCACACCTCCCAGCAGTGACACCAAAGGGAAAGAAACACAAACATGAAATAACTAGACCCTTATGTAAACGAAAGCCAAAAGGACAGTTACTTACAAAATAATATAAGCGAAACATACATTCATAGACAAACCATAACAAAAATAAACCGCGACAGAAGAACTGCCTTGGAATGGTCAGTGAATACGAATTCCACTTGGGGGGGTGGGGTGGGGGGCTTAAATCGATTTTACGCATCTACAATCCTCGCCCTTACTTCCGTCGCGACTTAGACAAATAAATAATTTGTTCAGTCCGCATGCAGGCCTACTAACTCATGAGTGCAACATCTCCGAGAACACAAAAATTAAACAACCACAGAGATGAAACAACGGAGATGACTCGACAGCAAGAAACCACTGAAATGCTGGAGCAAAAGAAAAGCAGCAGTTAAGACTCCGATGGGCCCGACCAGAGACAGAGCATCAGACAGCAACCACCATTACTAAATACGAGCTTATATGGCTATGCAGTCTACACACGACTTTATATTGCTCTGCATGTTAAATACGAGTTTATATGGCTGCTGTGTCTGATGAGAAGCTTGTCTGGTCAATCATTTTTCGTGTTGCCAGACCCATTAATGGATGAACGTGGTGGCACTAATACCAGTCAAATCACACTCGGCCTAGGTCGGCATTGACAACGTAAGATGAAAATATTTCTAGTTCCTTATAGATAACAATAACGTTGCAACACAGCGGAATCAATAAATTTCTCCTGTTAATATCGTTACCGAGTGATTGATGTTTGCTAAGCGTCAAAGATAATAGTTCTTACCTGTCTAAATGCAAAATGCATGCTCTGCAAAAATTCCCATTCATCGCATAAAAAGGCAAGCTTTGCTATGTTTAGAATATATTTGTATGAGCCGTTTTGCCAGAAATGTATCATGTCAATGAAATGTAAACCCCACTTCATATTGGAAAATGTGTGTGTTCAATGCTATTTGTTAGCTGAAGAAAGAAGATAAATGAGCCAGCGCATGACAAAACCTACAATAAGACCTATGCGCCCAACGAAGACTCAGATCAGCCTGTGCATCCGCGCAGACTGATCAGAATCTTCGTTGTGCGCTCTAAGGATATCTATGGACCCAATGCTCCTTCATGCAGCAAGAGAAGTCTCTGGTTAGACTATATGGATGCGCAAGCTGATCTGAGTCTTCGATGAGCGCACATGTCTTATTGTAGGTTTTGTCGTGCGCTGGCTCAAATATTATTTTGCTACCAGATAAGCTATGAGAGCTGTACTATATCACATGACTGTGCTATCCCTTACGATGGCAAGACCAGCCTGTGAGGCCAGATAGTCTAGGGACATCACGGTAATACACTCATGTGGCATAATGGTGTTTTTCATGATTATAGGGCTGGTATTTGTTTGCTTTTTCATATTATGTTTTAGATAAACTGTTGATATGCAGTAAAATCACGCTCTTAAGACCAGCTCAGATATGGGTTACTTCTGATTTTAAAAGCTCAGTTGTTCTTTCTCAAAATTTTCTACACTCAGTGTCCTCTAGTAAAAGACCGCCTTTGGGACTGTTCAAATTGGTCTTAAAGGTGCATTATTGAGCTATCGGGCTTCAAAAATGAAAAGCGTGTTTTTCGGTTTTATTTCTTCTATTCATGTAGCTTTGTCATTTGTAATCTTCTGAAACCAAATACCACTTCAGAACTTTGTGAAAATCGTCGTTTTCATTTTTGTTTATTTGTTGTTTTTGGGAATTTCAATCTAAAAATATTCCTGTCACGTGACAAAAAGCCGGGCAACATCACTGCGAAGATGGCGACCTCCGGTTCATCTGAGGAAAGTAGAATTTTTAGTCCAAATTACAAGTATTTGACTTTCAACGGCACTGACACAATACTATCATGCATGTTAATCTGTTATCAAATGCTAACGCATCAATTTACATGCAAGAAGGTCTTTTTGCCGTCAATATCTAAGGATGAATTTCTGAATCGATGAGAATTGACATGGGGTCGTTTCAAAGATACACAAAAACCGCATACATGTGAGAGTACATGTATGATGTGGGTATTTGTTAGAATTAGACGATACTAGCAATAACCTTTTGATTTGAGGGTTAACGTCCCAATTAACACTGTTTAACGCCCCCATCAACACTGTATAAGTAATTTTGGAGACCTAGCTTACAATTTTGTGGGACTTTTATATACCCGACATTGAGATGAAATGAGATCTCATTCCCTGTAGCTTACGGGCCTCCGTGGCCTAGTGGTTAAGAGCGCTGACTCTTGATCATTAGGTCTCTCACCGCTGTGGTTCGAGCCTCGCTCGGGTCATATGTGAGACGCCAAGTTCTGCAACGGAAGGTCAGATGGTTTTTCTCCGGGTACTCCGGTTTTCGCCCACCTCTGATTAACGATCGGCTCGATATGAGTGAAATAATCTTGAAAGGGCCGTAAAACCAAAACCAAAAAAAAAAAAAAAAATCCCTGTCGCCCAATGAAACCAATAGGGTTTATATGAATGGGCGGCCCGACTCGCACCGCTTTGCCTGGGCAGGCTTGGATCCTTTAGGCGGTTTGCCAATACTCCTAAGCGGTCGGTTTAAGCTCTGCCTGGCACCATCATGCAGCCCACCTATTTCTTCAAGCCCCGCCATGGGAGCCGAGCAAGAACTTTTTAATACCGAAACAAAAGAGAAACACTATCCATATTCGCACCGCCCATCGGGGCTTGAAGAAATATATGGGCTGCATAATGCTTCCACGCAGAGCTGTAACTGACCCGCAAACGAGTACTGGTAAACAGCTTAGAAGATCTAAGCCTGGGCAAGCAAAGCGATGCGAGTCCGTCCATTTGTTTCACTGGGCGACAGGGCTTGAGAAGTCATTTCATCTCAATGTCTGGTAAAAGTCCCACAAAATTGTTATCAACGTCTCCAAAATGACCTTTACAGTGTTGAAGGGGACGTTAAACCTCAAACCAAACAAACAAACGTGCACCAGGACCTTTCTACTCACTGATACTGGGATCGGCCACATTTTACCATTACTTGCAGATTTACAGCACACATCAATCTTGCAATTACGGTAGAGGTCTTAACCTGCACAGCGCTGGCCTCGGTAGCTCAGTCGGATGCGCGTCTGACTGCTGATCATGGGGAAGCAAGTTCGATACCTGCCGGGGTCGGCAATATTCTTTCGCGGGGATTGATCATGAAATCTTTCCTACGGTCATTCTCTCCAATCCGCTGGCTCAAGAAGGGCAGTTGTCAGTTTCTGGCGAAAGAATGTGCACTCTCCTGGTTACCTCTTACGTATAAGCCTGCCCAGGAAAAGTAAACTGACAGGCTCAAAAACGGCCTTACTAGTGTTGACTTGGCCGTAAACCCCAAAACAAACAAACAGTTAACCTGCATAGGGGATGACTCTCCCTGAACAGGGCGCCTCCAGTTTGTTTGTTTGATTTGAGGTTTAACGTCCCCGTCAGCACTTTAAAGGTCATTTTGGAGACGTTGCTTCCAATTTTGTGGGACTTTTACCCGACATTGAGATGAAATGACATCTCAAGCCCTGTCGCCCAATGAAACCCATAGGGTTTATTAGCATGGGCGGTCCGCCTCGCACCGCGGTTCCTGGACAGGCTTAGATCCTCTAAGCGGTTTACCAGTACTAGTGTGCGGGCCGGATTCAGCTCTGCGTGGAAGCATCATGCAGCCCATATATTTCTTCAAGCCCCTATGGGCGGGGGCCGGTGCCTCCAGTTAAACGTTCCGATCCAAAGGGCGGTGCGCAGTTTGACATTCATCGCTGTAAATGGTGTTCAGACACCGAAATAATCATCGCCGGGTCGAACCGAGGGCCTCTGGCATCTGAGTCAAGTGCACTAACCACTCTGGGCTTAACCACTGAGCTGTCACGCTCAGTTTATTACATAAACTCCAGGTTTGCAGGATGAGACTCTGCGCAGTAATCGGCTCTTTCGCTGTACATTGGGTCGTTCTCCCTGCTCGGGGGGTGGGGGGGGGGGGGTCATGTGAGTACCAGCTGATAGCAAGCCGGCGGAATGAACAACTGACAGCGCATAAATGTCATCCTACTAGATTTCAGTAAGGCCTTTCACGAGGTTCCGCACAATTTCATTGCTGATGGATACCAGAAAGTCGTAATTGATGATTTCTTCGTCTGCGCCCGTTACTTCTGGTGTTCCACAGAGTACAGTGCTCGGCACTCTCCTCTTCCTCATATACATCAACGACTTGCCACCACGCGTCTCCCCTGTTCGCTGATCACTGTCTGTTGTACCGAGTTGCTGTCGCTCAAGAGGACTTTAATCATTTACAAGCATGGGAGAGAGACTGATAGATGCGTTTTCACCCAGACAAGACTTAGTCTGAGTACATCAGAATCGGCAACAAAAGCAAGATAATGGAGTCATCATACAACATCCATTGCCAGAAGTAAAGCAAAAAACCTGGCTATAGACAGTACACTGGTGTGAAATAGTCACACTGACATGCTTAGACTAGCTTCTAGTCGGATATCATATTTTAAAGTTAATAAGTAATATTCTTCTACCCCTTATTTGATCTTGGGAAGATATACTCTATCTAAAATGCCAGTTTGCCTTATCAGTTGGTGTTCGGTAAGGGGTACAGAAAGGCAATAAACATTTCATGACTGTAGCTGTAATCAATCATTTACCAAGGATCTTGCGAGGTAAAATTCGCATTGTACTAGACCTTGGTGTCTGAGACAAGATTAAAGTCTAACAAGGTTTCATATTTGATAAAAACACACATGAAGGTTGGTAATTGGTTAATATGACATCAAGGTCTAGTAGCTAGACTATGACATGCTATCTACGACAGACAGCCAGACAGTTGCTTTCCTATCCTACGCAGGAATCTCTCTGCATGCCCAAAGGACATCAAGGCAACAGCATACAAGTCACTAGTTAGACCTAAACTAGAATATGCTGCCACCCCCTGGGACCCCTACAAACAAACTAGTCCAGTTCAATCGCAATCTTCCGCTCACATCGTCTATCTTACTGATCATATGCATATTGGAAATGAAAAAAGGGAGGTTGGTAAAACCTAGTATTCCTTGAATTTCTCGAATCAAGGTCTGCTTTAATTAAGGAAGTTTCGTAATCCCTGATCGTTTTGTTATTGACGAAGAGCTCTGTGTGAATGACTCATGTGGACAACTTTCAGATGGTTAGAAAAGTAGTTGTGTATAAGTATGAAACGTCCGCTTTATAATGCAGTTTTCTTTCAAAAAACAAAATACAGAGGAGTACGGCAACTTGGATTTTTCAAGTACGGCAACTTGGATTTTTTTAAGTACGGCAACTTGGAAAAAAAATGCTGAATTAACTGTACGGTTACTTGCGTCACAAAATTACAAATTTGGAAACTACTGACACCATTTTGACATCGTTTGGAAGGAAAGGCCGTGGTTATTATCATGTTTGGTTTCATCACATAGGGATCGATTATAATGATAGTGCTGATCGTAAATCAATCTATTTTTGCATGAAACAGATGGAGATGTGAAATCTACACCAGGGCCATATTTCCTTTTGAGAATTCTTTGTCGTTGCTTTCGCTTTGTTTCATTATTGAAAATACTTTGGAAGAAAGTCTGTCCCCTATTGGTCTATTCAACGGAAGGAACTTTTCTTTCGTGATGGGAAGTTTTTCTCTTTTTTTTTTTTTCTTTTTTTTTTTCTTTTTGTTGTTTTTGTTTACGAAATAAAGTTTGTTTTTCAGTGAGATGAAATAGTTTCTACTTCGTTCTTGTGAAACTTACAACTAGAGTAGACGTTAGTTTATGCGTTGAGAAGTGTTTATTCCTTTGACGAGAGTTTATTCAAACGAAGGTCCTGTAATATGCATACTATGCTCCAGTTATTTAAGATTATGAGTGAGGCCATTATTATTATTATTTTTTTTTATTTATTTATTTATTTATTTTATTTTTTTGTTTGCATTACGAAAACATGCCTATTCAAATAAATTGAACATATTTCCACCAAAAAAATGAAAATGTTCAGATAAAAGATTCTGCTATTTTTCATAATTCAGCTCAAAACATAGATTTTGGGTACTCGTCTCGACCAGGCGGTTTCTGACGAGTACCAAAAATCTATGTTTTGGGCAGAAATGCGAAAAATAATGTACACCCCTACAAACCCCATTCTACTGGATTAAAGTGGAGTTTAAGAGGGTCAAAATTGCATAGGCATGTTTTCATGATGGTCTTCTGTTTTTGTTTTGTTTTTTTTTCGAAATCGGCCACGTGCACACATGTTGCAATTTTTATCTTGTATATTCTAACCATTTCACATTTGTACGGTTTAGTAACGCCACAGACAACAAAAAGCTACTTTAAAGAAGGTGATTTAAGGTTCCTCAATACAGTTATTTCACTACATTTGAGGTACTGAAAAAATCATATTTGCAAATAGTTACCCAAACAGATTTTTCATCAGATGGTAGTCCATGTAAATGTAAGAATATGAAAGCAAAATATTTTTATTGGAAAGTCACCATGTTAGTAATTTATTGCATTTTTCCATGGTTTTGCAAAAATGATATCTTAATCCACAGAGCAAAAATGTGTAAAACACTATCATAGAATTGTGGCTAAAGGTTGCCTTTAGGCACTGCAAGAGTGGAATTTCAAGTAAAATACCTAAATAGTACTGAAAATTAATGATTCCTCCCCACCCCCAAAAAATGTTATTATTTCACCTGGTACTATTTTTAAATTCAGTGTATGGTAGCCAAAAATGACCAGTTCTACCAAGTTGGCAGTAAGATCACTGATTGGGTTGAGGTGTTGCAATCTCTTGCAAATTTAGCTTGTAAAATGATTGACCTTCTTTGGTGCTTTTAGTATTTCATTTTATATATTTCATTCATGCAATTTATAACAATTTATGAATCACTGCACCAAAGTTTCACTGTATTATTGATTGTTTTTACTGGGTGGGTGATTTGATACTGGAATAAAATCCAAAACCAAAAAAAAAAAAAAAAAAAAAATAAGATAAAAACAGTTTATCCCCATATTTGAACTGAAAGAATGAAAGCAGCCTGTTCAGCACCAGGATTTTTGTGCAAAAGGCTTCTGATCACTTCCAATAACTGCTATGTTATAGCAGTGATTTTTACCAATTGATTTGTTACATCAGAATCAGAATCTGAATTGTTACTGGTGACACGTCAAATGACATTCATACACCAGGACCTGTGATATGGGAAGTTTGTCCCTAGCTCTAACCAAAGATGTAAACTTAGCTACACAATCATCAGCACCTTCCGCCGTCGAAATAATAGAATCCGGAAGGGCATTCCAATCTCTAATGGTTCGGGGGAAGAACGATTCTTTATAAATATCCGTTCTTGCAGTAAGAGTCTGAAACGTCATTGAATGGTGCTGTCTACAGTGCCTAGCCGGGGGAACAAGGTCATCTGTTGGAATGCTGGCAGCACCCTTTAGACCTTTGTATAAGAGTATGAGCCTACTGTCTCTTCTCCTTTTCTTGAGAGACTCCCATCTTAATTTTCCTAGAATTCCAGTCATGCTCCCAGTTTCAAAGCAGTACTTTCCAGTTACAAATCTAGCCGCTCTATTCTGAACTTTTTCAATTTCTTCATTTAGGACCACTCCGCTTGGGTCCCAGATGCAACTACCATATTCCAAGATTTGGCGAACAAGTCCCCTGTATGCTGTCTCTTTCACATCCTGGGGACACCGGTGAAGATTTCGCCTCAGGAATCCAAGAGTTCTATTCGCCTTTGTACACATATTGCTAATGTGTGTATTCCATCTCAAATCGTGAGTGATTGTCTCACCAAGGTATTTAATGGAATTCACATTTTCGAGGACCGTTCCCTCTATAGTGTAAGAAGCCTCAACTTTATTAGATCTCTTCCTTGTTATCTGCATAATATTGCATTTAACTGGCTGAAATCGCATGCCCCATTTTCGGGCCCAACATCCTAATCCATCTATGTCAGCCTGAAGTTTCAGTGAGTCATCTGTATCACTAATTTCCCGGTAACAAACACAGTCATCTGCGAAAAGTCTTATTTCTGAGTCAATGTCAGAGGAAATATCATTGATGTACAGGGAGAACAATAGAGGACCAAGAACAGTCCCTTGTGGGACTCCAGACAAAACTGGCGCCCATACTGAAGATTCACCATTAACAACAACACGCTGTTTTCTGTTCACATGAGTCACCATAAACAAATAATTGATGTTTGGACATACTTATCTAATCCAATTAATGATCTGTTGTGTCACCTACTTACCAATGTGCGGGTTGGTAAAATTTCATAGAAGCCCAATGCTTTTAATATGTTTTGCTGAAAGAAGTTAAAAAAGAAATCAACCTTTTTCAACTTGTTTACTTGGGAACAGGGGTGAACAACACAAACAGGACAATGTTACACGTAGAAACTAGTTCAGAAATGAAGGCATACTATTCATGAATTAACGAACAAATTATGTTAGAAAGTACGTGAAAATAGGCGCAAGACAGTTTCAAATATGAATATTATGTTTTAAATTTAAAGCAATGGTGTACTATTGTTTTTTTTGGGGGAAATTAGTTCCAAGGCGTATAAATACGTTTTTGCATTTGGCAAGATGGAAATCTCTTCAATTTGACAGCTACACTAATTTATCAGTGATGACAGGCTTCCAAGATAGGCGATTTCATTATGGTATACGCAGGAAGAAGGCTACATAGCTGACTTTTCAAGGTATTTTCATTGATGATGGAGAAAATAAAATGTGGAAGGCATAATTGATGAAATCTCAGCATTTCAGATTTACCGCAAGAAAAGGAGATGATGGCGCCCATCGAGAATAAACATGTCAAAAAAATCT
This sequence comes from Lucinisca nassula, assembly GCA_963580285.1. Classification (NCBI taxonomy): domain Eukaryota; kingdom Metazoa; phylum Mollusca; class Bivalvia; order Lucinida; family Lucinidae; genus Lucinisca; species Lucinisca nassula. The sequence goes on along the minus strand of OY757018.1, from coordinate 63,130,117 downwards.
TGTTTTCAATTCAGGTAGCCTTTTTGATAGAAAGCTTTGTCCGAGTCGTTAGTATTTGATATGAACTATTGATCTGCAGCTGTTTTAGTAACTTTTTAAAAGTCTATAAAGCGGTTTCCTTTTTTCCTGGTAAAAGTGAAAAATACAGAATTTCATTTATTTTCAAAGGCACAGGGATGTTGCTAATGCAAGAAAGTACTTGCTGTAGTAACCGTTTTTACCTCCAAACCTTTTTCTTGTGGGACATGGATTTTTAAACGGAAATCAGGATTATATTTTGTGGAAAATCAACTTGCAAATCTTTCATCTATATTTTTCTTGTGCAAATGTATTGAGGAAACTTAAGATGTCCTGAGATAAAAGTACTTTCATAAATTTCTTTTCCGTTCACAAAAGGTTACTTTCGCTGTAATATAAAGGGCAGCTAAAATAATTTTCATCCTAGTTGTAATCTAAAACTGTTAGTTTAACACTTAAATACCAGCATTTTAAACAAGAAGTGCAGATCTGGTAAAACGCAGCATTATGCCGCCTTTCTATGTTTGGATTCCATGTCCCAGTGAGATTCTATGATGGGGCGGTATAAGTCCCTCTGGAGGGTGACCGAATAATTAGGGAGAATTATGGTCAGGTACACTCCAGTGTCACCAGCAAATAGGCGAACCCGGGACCACACATTGTCGGGTAGGTCGTTAAGGTATAATAACAATAATATTGTGCCTAGAACTGATCCTTGTGGTACACCTGAAGTAACTGGAACCTCATCTGAGTACTCACATTCAAGTGCAACTGTCTGACTTCTCTCAATCAGAAAAGACTTAATTCACTGGATAGTTAATCCATGTACCAGTAGCTTGCGAAGAAGCTTCATGTGATTCACCTAGCCAAAGGTCATGCTAAACCCAAGATAAGATCTATTTGTTGACCATTTAATCATGATCTGGTAAGGTCATAAACAAGCAGAATCACATGAGTGTCACAAGATCTGCGCTCCCAGGCTGTTGAGTATTTTGTGATCATAAGGTTTGTCCAAACCAAATCTTATGCGGCGAAATTTAGTTTCAACCTACAAAAATCCATTTTTTGAAGGATTTTCTGCTTGTCGGAATTTTGTAAACCTGTCCCCGTAGAAAACCTAAAGTAAATTCTTATATGCCCATTATGACATAAAGACCACATTGGTAATGGGAAATTGTTTTTAAGAAATAGGTGCGATATGGGCATAAGAGCAATTTACGATCTTACTAGTGAGGAAGTGGTATTTTATAGTTTTGAACAGTTAAAGGCGAAATATGATATAAGGGCCACATTTTTAGACTACCACCATGTAGTAAATAGTATTTCTCAAGTATGAAAAGATCAAATTCACATAAATCGTGTATTTGCTGTTAAATTTAAACAAAATGTAGTTTGTAACATATACTTTCAAGACTTGATTAGTTCAAAGAAAGGGAGTAGACTATTTATGATATTGTGGTTAGAGTAATCGAATACATTACACAAACAAAATGGCAAACGGAGATAGGAGATAAAGTGGAAAAAGAGCATTAAAGACATTTCACGAGACAAAACTACGCGACTTTCAATACAAAATCAATAATAAAAATTTAGTAACGCATTCATTTCTATTTAAAATTAATAAAATCAGGGTTGTAGTTACTGTAATGAACAACCAGAAAAAATCCATTATTTATTTCTTAGATCCCCAAAAGTAAGAACGTTTTAGACTGAACTTTAATCATGGTTGACCACATGTAAATCCAGAAATATCGCTAGAGGGTCGTAAAATACTATTTTCACACGGTGGTAAAGCAGAAGTGGTCAATTACATCTCTCTCTCTCTCTCTCTCTCTCTCTCTCTCTCTCTCTCTCTCTCTCTCTCTTTTAGCAAAATATTGTATATACGAAAACAAATTTGTTTCTATGAATAAAGTGCTTAGCGAGAGATACATTTCACTCATAAACAACAGGTTAGATAAATTCTTTAAGATTAAAGCCCCTCTCTCGCCCAGCCCAGTGGAATTCCAAGGCGGTTCTTCTGTCGCTGTTTATTTTTGTTATGGTTTGTCTTTGAGTGTTTGTATCACTTATTTTATTTTGTTTTGGATATCGAATTGGCCATTTTGTGGAAAAGTAACTGTCCTTTTGGCTTTCCGCTATTGATGTTTCCATTAGGGTCTGTTGTTTCATGTTTGTGTTTCTTTCCCCTTTGGTAACTCTGGTGGGAGCTGTGGGTAAATTGTGTCGATTCCTGATCATTGCCTACACTTCTATGTTCTACATATAACTACTTTTACCCAAACACTGATGATTCATGAGGCCTATTCCGACTTTATGTTTATGTTTGGTGTCAGGGATCTGTTTTCCGTCGACTATCTGCCACACATATAGTGCAGTAGACTTGTACCATTAGCTATAAAAGGCACATCTTGTAGAAAATACATGTACATTGTTACTACAGTTTGTTTTCTGCTCTCCCATGAAAGAATTTTATTATTATTATTTATTTTTATTTTTTTTTTCAAATTGATTATCATCGTCTATTAGCCATTACGATGTTACACCCGTATGACTTTGTGCATTCTTTCATATCTTAACAATATTTACTTTTCTGGTGAAAAATTGTGATAGTTTTCTCATTTATGCTTCAAACATGGCTGTTGGTGCTCGTTGGAACTGCCGCAGTGAAGTGGTTCTATCGAGTACCCACGGCGTATGTCTTGGAGCAGGAATGAGAAAAATATTGTATACCCAGTCAGACGCGCATCCGACTGAGGTACCGAGGCCGACGATTATCATACGAGATATTTTGGCCAGCAATAATCGAGTGTATGTAAACGTAAAGTGCAGATAACTCCATGTCAACAGACATACAACGTTTAAACAACGTCGTGTCAACGTCAATGCAACATCACTGCGATGCATTGACGCTGACGCAGCAAATTGTATACCCAGTTACAAAATATTGTAACCCCCAGTTCTCTCTCTATAAAGTAGAAGTAAAACAAAGATCAGGAATTGATACAATTAACTTACTCCACCCATAAAAGACACCAAAGGGAAAGAAATACAAACATTAAGCGACCAGACCATAATGGAAACCCAAACAAAGGAAGGCCATAAGGACAGTTACTTTCCCACAAAATGGCCATATGGCCATCCAAAACCAAAAGTCACAAGTGATACACACAGTAAGTAACAAACAACAACAAAAATAAATCACCACAGAAGAGCCGCCTTGGAACGGTCAGTGGAAGATTTCCACTGGGGGGGGCTTAAATCGATTTTACGTGGCCACAATCCTCGCCCTTACTTCCGTCGCGATTTAGACAAATAATTTGTTCAGCCCGCATGAAGGCCTCCTAACTCATCAGTGCAACATCTCCGTGAACACAAAAATCAAAGAACCACAGAGGTGAGACAACGGTGAGGACTCGACAGCAAGAAACCACTGAAATGCTGGAGCAAAAGAAAACCAACAGTTAGACTCCGATGAGCCCGACCAGAGACAGAGCATCAGGCACCAACCAACATTATCTCTCTAATTTTCAATAAGCCTTTACGTTGGAGCCGTCATAGAATCTGAGGCCTGACCCACCGGCGTGCAATTAAAGAGGGAAGCAAAGTTGCCAACCGTGATTGGGTTAACTACCATGCATGCAGTCTGTCGTATAATATCCATGTTGTACCCAATCTTTTTATATCGAAGAATGAGTTTACGAAATTGGGTGCTGAAGTCATTGCGGTTATATATTTTTCTGAATTTATATACTAAGTAGGGTTTAAAGGGGCGTTCATTGCACGGACCTGTTATCGTAATGAATCGTCTTATTATTAACATTGCTAGAGATACTCGCCTACCAGTCGAGGAAGACAGAAGACCAACTTCTATCGTACATGTTGTCTAAACTGAAAAGCACTCACACAACCTTCAATAATTCCCTGTCCCCTTTTTGTACTTTCTCTCATCTACTTACTTCTAAAATATGTTCTAGAAAGGGTTGTCCTGTGGAAACAAGGAATACACCACAAAACTGTAAACTAGATCGCGCAGTCGATGGCGCGCCATCGCAAATCCCCACGTTTTGACCGCTTCCAGGGACCCCTGGGGGCTGGTCCAAAAATTAATGTGCTCTTGCAGAAGCCATTCATGTATGTAACTCACACACCAAATTTGGTTGAATTCCAATGAACGGTGTAGGAGGAGATAGACGGACGGACGGACGGACGAACGGACAGACGGAGGCGATAACAATATCCCCACTTTTCTTCGAAAAACGTGGGGATAAATATGGAGTGTACATGTTTTCTGGACCAGACTAGCTAGTTTTGCCAAATTAAGCCTCATCAGTGACCCTCAAAAATTTCAAAATTCACCACTGGAAGGGCAAGAAAATATAAACTACACTATGATGTTGGGCAGGGAGACTTTTACGACCTCCACACATTCCCAGACACCAGCTATAGTGACGTTAAATATGTTCTAGAAATGGTTATCCTTTGGAGTGAGTGAGTGAGTGTTTGAGTTTTACGTCCCACCAACAGCTAAGGCCATACGGAGACGGGACCTAGGTTTAAAGACTCATCCGAAAGTGTATATCCTTTGGAAGCAAGGAATGCACCACAAAACTGGAACATATGGAGTGTACATGTTTTCTGGGCCAGAATAGCTAGTTTCGGCCAATAAGGCCTCATCAGTGAGCCTCAAACCTTTTCAAAGCTTTCCAAAATGTCTGCACAAGAATTTCAGAGAAAATAAGTTCAGTTAATATGGCATTAGGATAACACATCTGTGGGATATGGTAAATTTCTCAAACCTTAAAAAAGGCATCTTTTTCTGCTCAAGATTTGTGATATTTTTCCTATTTATACTCCAAACATAGGTTTTGGATGCTCGTTAGAACCGCCTCATTGAGGCGGTTCTAACGAGTACCCACAGCCTATGTCTTGGAGCAGAACTAAGGAAATTAATGTTATTCCCCGTAAACCCCAGTTTTCTTTATATAAAATGGGGTTTAGTGGGGTCTTAATTTCACGGACTTGTTCACGTGATGGGAAGTGGTTTTAGGTTCTAGCTTTACGTAATAACGCCAAATTAGGTCATTACCTGCCGTCCGTATTTTTTTTTATTTTATTTTATTTTTTTGGGGTTTTGGTTTTACGGCCCTTTCAAGATTATTTCACCCGTATCGAGCGATCGTTAATCAGAGATGGGCGAAAACCAGAGTACCCGGAGAAAAACCACCTTACCTTCCGTTGCAGAACTTGGCGTCTCACATATGACCCGAGCGAGACTCGAACCACAGCGGTGAGAGACCTAATGATCAAGAGTCAGCACTCTTAACCACTAGGCCACGGAGGCCCGTTACCGTCGGTATGATCATTTTCCACATTAATCTGGTACTTTTGAGTAACAAGTTCCGGAGCCGATGCTACACGCTATGTCAATTTCGTTGTTGCATCGACTTTGCTGCGTCAGCGTCAATGCATCGTTGTTTAGACGTTGTATGTCTGTTGACTTGGACGTTGTTTAGACGTTGTATGTCTGTTGACATGGAGTTATCTGCACTTTACATTTATATACACTTGATTATTGCTGGCCAAAATATCTCGTATGATAATCATCGGCCTCAGTACCTCGGTCGGATGAACGTCTGACTGGTGATCAGAAAGGCGCGTGTTCGGTACCTGCCGGGTCGGCAACATTCTTTCGTGGAGATAGATCATGAAATATTTTCCACGGCCATTCTCTACCACTGGGCATCCGCTGATTCAAGAAGGGCAGTTGTCAGTGGCGAAAGAGTGTGCACTGTACTGGTTAACTGCTGATGCCTCGGTCACAAATTCGGCGTACCCCGGCCGAGCTGTTCTATACGTTGTGGTCGGCCGAGCAGTCCAAGCCGAGAAATGGGTGTCTGGCTCGGTTTTGGCAAAAAGTATGCCGTGTGGGGCCTAGAGAGACATCCGCCGGGAATCGGGCGGTGTCAGCCTAAGTTTTGCGGGGAAGCATCGGCGTATACGCCGGGCGGAAATAGGCCGGTGCACTGCAGGTTACCGACCGTATACCCGGCGATTGTTACTAGTCCCCGAGCATCGGTCGATGTTCCGCAGATGTCCGCCCAGTTCCCCGCCGCCGGACAAGGGACGGGTTTACCCCAGCCGGGAATTGTCCAGTTGTTCAGGGGTATATAAACTGCATCCTCTCCTGCCTATACGAGCACATCCGCCCTTATATATACTCAATAAGCTGGGGGCACAGACCAAATAATGTGAAAATGTACATACGTTACAAAAATATGCAAAAATCAAACAAAAAAATAAAAAACAAAAATACCAATATCAAAATTGTTACAAAAAGCGTAGACGACATCCATAGACATGGTGCTGGCGTGAGGGTGTAGATGCGGCTGAAGCTACAAGCTAGAAGAAAGAAATGGATGGACTCTACAATTTTGTGGTGCAAATAAGCACCACAAACTGGCTAAAAACTTTTTCTCGAATCCCCTGATTGGATATAAGGTGCATAACACGTAGCATGGAAACGTGTATAGCAATCTTTAGAAATGTCTTCCAAATCGCAATGAAACTTTCAAACAAAATTAACTGCTCAACGATCCCCTTTATGATAAGGTCAAACTCGGAGCCTACCCTGTTACACAAAACAACCCACACCCCTTTGCGGCAAACCGCAAAAACCCAAGGCACAGCACTGCTATAACTTAAACGCAGGCAATCACGTAGCCAAACCTTTAGAATGGAGTTCCAAATTACTACAACTAAACTATGTTGCACCAAAACAAAGGCTCACATTGGAATTGTGCAACACATCCACAGCCATTGAAAAATGAAGCACGCCTAGCCCAGAAACTCCAACAAATAAAGATGCCCTTTAGCGACAGGACACATGCACTCCTGAAGCAAACGGGAAGACAAAATATAAGCCCCACCGAGACCTGGAAAGGTCACGGCACCGTTTCACAAACCTCTCAGGACGGAGCTCGGCGATTGGCTACAGGGTAAGGGGATGCCCGTGGGCTCGGAGACACCTGAGACGTGAGACGACAAACATGAGACGGACGGGGCTGGAGCCGAGCGATGGTCTCCCTGTTCACCGGCAACGGGGAATGGGAGTACCACCGAACGGCTACGGTGTAGTGCCAGCATGGATTCGTTCCCTGGGACCCCACCAGCTGACGACCCGCGACACGGGGAAACTGGAAAACAACAACAAGCCTATACAACAAATGGGTCAGCTCTGTTGGTGGGTGAACATCCTTTTTTTTTGACGTCGAGGAAAATTTTCGAAGAAAAGCGGAACAAGATGCCTCTTATCCCACCACTGCACCTACCGTCACCCCAGGAAAGGATCCGGAGGTTACAGGAGTGGCTGCTTAGGGCTCGGCACCGTGCCAATGTGGTCTTTGCAACCTTGTGTGCGGGAGAAGAACTGCTACCGCTGATGGTGGATGAAGCAATGGATCGTGTACCGTCCTTTGCATTGGCAGTTATCAAACGTTTATGTACAATGCTCCCTACTGGTCTGCTAGAAACTGGCACCCATCGGAGATCGGGCCCTTATATAGTCGAGCGTCAATCAGCGATCGAGCGGCGCCAGTCGAAACCGGGATTCGTCCAGCTGATTCCGCTTGATCATCTGTCGGGTCTCGGCCGATTACTGCCCGATTATCTGATTGGTCGGGGTCCGCTTTACGACTACCGGATGCCAGCCGATGCCATCGACATCGACGTCGGTACGAGCTCTGCTCGACTTTTATCGATGTGCCACCGACCTAGAAGTCGGTGAGTTTTCGGGGAGAATTTTAAATACGAGTTAAAATTTAACCGGGCCCCTCCCGACCACCACCGACGCCCCAACATCCGGCGGGACGCCGACCGGACTCCAGCCCAATCTCACCCCATCGCAGTCCCCGAGTAGTCGGGCGGGGATCGAATAGTGATTTGTGACCGTTGCTTTACGTATAAGCCTGCCCAGGAAAAGTGTGGACAGGTAAACTGACCGGCTCAAAAATGACATAAAATAGTGTTGACTGGGCCGTTAGTCCAATACAAAACTTAACTGAGGTAGGGGTCTTTAACTTTAATGGAAGACACCCAGTCAGCGTAGAATATCGGTCAAGCGTCGGCCCGACGATATATACATAGAATATTTATTTTCTGTCTTATACCGTTAACAAATAACATTAGCCCTGTATGGCTTTTACTTCTACAAAAACAGTGTAGAAGAAAAACAATCTTTTTGGTGCTGTTTGGGCAGGATCAAGATTTTCACCTTACATCCTCATTCGAAGGATGGAGCAGGTCAAGGCATTCATCTCTGCAACTAAGTTTGACAACGCTGCCAGAGAGAGAGAGAGAGAGAGAGAGAGAGAGAGAGAGAGAGAGAGAGAGAGAGCCGACAGCGATACGACATGGCGACGTCGTATCGCTGTCGGCCCGATGTTGGCCCAATGTGGTGCGCTAGCCCATAATGAGAGAGAGAGAGAGAGAGAGAGAGAGAGAGAGAGAGAGAGAGAGAGAGAGAGAGAGGGAGAAAAAAACACTGAGCAACATGTTGGATATGGCACTTTCAGAGCCCATATGGGCTTGAAGAAATATATGGGCTGCAAAATGCTTCCACGCAGAGCTGAATCCGGCCCACACACTAGTACCGCTTAGACGATCTAAGCCTGTCCAGGAACCGCGGTGCGAGGCGGACCGTACACGCTAATAAACCCTATTGGTTTTATTGGGCGACAGGGCTTGAGATGTCATTTCATCCAAATGTCGGGTAAAAGTCCCACAAAATTGAAAACAACGTCTCCAAAATGATCTTATGACCTTTACCGTCTTGACGGGGACGTTAAACCTCAAATCAAACAAAAACACTTTCAGAGAGAGAGGAGAGAGGGGAGAGAATGACGTCATTCACGGAGTTCTATATTTTTGTCGCGAATTAAAAAAAGACCTAACTGGGATCCTCTGGCACCGTCAAAACCTAGATACCATGCACTAAGCTCCATGCGCGTCACACTCAGAGAGAGAGGGAGAGAGAGAGAGAGAGAGAGAGAGAGAGAGAGAGAGAGAGAGAGAGAGAGAGAGAGAGAGAGAGAGAGAGAGAGAGAGAGAGAGAGAGAGAGAATGGACAATATGTAGGCCACGATAAGAAAGCAATGAGCAACATGTAGGCCACGGAGAGAGAGAGAGAGAGAGAGAGAGAGAGAGAGACTAATGAGCAACATGAAGGCCAGAGAGAGAGAGAGAGAGAGGAGAGAGAGAGAGAGACGAATGAGCAACATGAAGGCCACAGAGAGAGAGAGAGAGAGAGAGAGAGAGAGAGAGAGAGAGAGAGAGAGAGAGAGAGAGAGAGAGAGAGAGAGAGAGAGTAAATCGCCTGAACGGTGCGTCTGACCGAGAGCGATACGACATGGCGACGTCGTATCGCTGTCCTGCCGATGTTGACCCACTGTTTCAACATGTAGTCCATAATGAGTGAGAGAAAAAAAACTTAGCAACATGTTGGCCATAGCACTTTCAGAGAGAGAGAGAGAGAGAGGGAGAGAGAGAGAGAGAGAGAGAGAGAGAGAGAGAGAGCACTGGGGAACGTGTACGCCATGGCATGCTGAGAGAGAGAGAGAGAGAGAGAGAGAGAGAGAGAGAGAGAGAGAGAGAGAGAGAGAGAGAGAGAGAATGACGGAATTTCACTCCATTTTACACATTGGAATTCGCATAAAAAGTTTAAAAGAATTTCACTATACTACGATCTACGATTTCTGTCACAACAATGTGTGTAACGATGTTGAGATGACCCCTGCATACCTTTCTAGGTATTTACCGCATGACGTCATTATTCACGCGCGTTGTAGTTTTGTCGCGAAATTAAAAATAGACTAACTGTGTCGTAGCATAGTTAGGAAAACCGTCTCATAAAACTTAACCTGTGATCATAATTGTTCGCAATATTACATAAAACTCATTCATTTGTATTATTTAAACAAAAAAATACCCGATATATGTAAAAAAAAAAATTAAGCACTTTTTTTCCGACAGCTCAATAATGCACCTTTAAAAGGTGCATTATTGAGCTATCGGGCTTCAAAAATGAAAAGCGTGTTTTCGGTTTTATTTCTTCTATTCATGTAGCTTTGTCATTTGTAATCTTCTGAAACCAAATACCACTTCAGACTTTGTGAAAATCGTCGTTTTCATTTTTGTTTATTTGTTGTTTTTGGAATTTCAATCTAAAAATATTCCTGTCACGTGACAAAAAGCCGGGCAACATCACTGCGAAGATGGCGACCTCCGGTTCATCTGAGGAAAGTAGAATTTTTAGTCCAAATTACAAGTATTTGACTTTCAACGGCACTGACACAATACTATCATGCATGTTAATCTGTTATCAAATGCTAACGCATCAATTTACATGCAAGAAGGTCTTTTTGCCGTCAATATCTAAGGATGAATTTCTGAATCGATGAGAATTGACATGGGGTCGTTTCAAAGATACACAAAAACCGCATACATGTGAGAGTACATGTATGATGTGGGGGTATTTGTTAGAATTAGACGATACTAGCAATAACCTTTTGATTTGAGGGTTAACGTCCCAATTAACACTGTTTAACGCCCCCCATCAACACTGTATAAGTAATTTTGGAGACCTAGCTTACAATTTTGTGGGGACTTTTATATACCCGACATTGAGATGAAATGAGATCTCATTCCCTGTAGCTTACGGGCCTCCGTGGCCTAGTGGTTAAGAGCGCTGACTCTTGATCATTAGGTCTCTCACCGCTGTGGTTCGAGCCTCGCTCGGGTCATATGTGAGACGCCAAGTTCTGCAACGGAAGGTCAGATGGTTTTTCTCCGGGTACTCCGGTTTTCGCCCCACCTCTGATTAACGATCGGCTCGATATGAGTGAAATAATCTTGAAAGGGCACGTAAAACCAAAACCAAAAAAAAAAAAAAAAAATCCCTGTCGCCCAATGAAACCAATAGGGTTTATATGAATGGGCGGCCCGACTCGCACCGCTTTGCCTGGGCAGGCTTGGATCCTTTAGGCGGTTTGCCAATACTCCTAAGCGGTCGGTTTAAGCTCTGCCTGGCACCATCATGCAGCCCACCTATTTCTTCAAGCCCCGCCATGGGAGCCGAGCAAGAACTTTTTAATACCGAAACAAAAGAGAAACACTATCCATATTCGCACCGCCCATCGGGGCTTGAAGAAATATATGGGCTGCATAATGCTTCCACGCAGAGCTGTAACTGACCCGCAAACGAGTACTGGTAAACAGCTTAGAAGATCTAAGCCTGGGCAAGCAAAGCGATGCGAGTCCGTCCATTTGTTTCACTGGGCGACAGGGCTTGAGAAGTCATTTCATCTCAATGTCTGGTAAAAGTCCCACAAAATTGTTATCAACGTCTCCAAAATGACCTTTACAGTGTTGAAGGGGACGTTAAACCTCAAACCAAACAAACAAACGTGCACCAGGACCTTTCTACTCACTGATACTGGGATCGGCACATTTTACCATTACTTGCAGATTTACAGCACACATCAATCTTGCAATTACGGTAGAGGTCTTAACCTGCACAGCGCTGGCCTCGGTAGCTCAGTCGGATGCGCGTCTGACTGCTGATCATGGGGAAGCAAGTTCGATACCTGCCGGGGTCGGCAATATTCTTTCGCGGGGATTGATCATGAAATCTTTCCTACGGTCATTCTCTCCAATCCGCTGGCTCAAGAAGGGCAGTTGTCAGTTTCTGGCGAAAGAATGTGCACTCTCCTGGTTACCTCTTACGTATAAGCCTGCCCAGGAAAAGTAAACTGACAGGCTCAAAAACGGCCTTACTAGTGTTGACTTGGCCGTAAACCCCAAAACAAACAAACAGTTAACCTGCATAGGGGATGACTCTCCCTGAACAGGGCGCCTCCAGTTTGTTTGTTTGATTTGAGGTTTAACGTCCCCGTCAGCACTTTAAAGGTCATTTTGGAGACGTTGCTTCCAATTTTGTGGGACTTTTACCCGACATTGAGATGAAATGACATCTCAAGCCCTGTCGCCCAATGAAACCCATAGGGTTTATTAGCATGGGCGGTCCGCCTCGCACCGCGGTTCCTGGACAGGCTTAGATCCTCTAAGCGGTTTACCAGTACTAGTGTGCGGGCCGGATTCAGCTCTGCGTGGAAGCATCATGCAGCCCATATATTTCTTCAAGCCCCTATGGGCGGGGGCCGGTGCCTCCAGTTAAACGTTCCGATCCAAAGGGCGGTGCGCAGTTTGACATTCATCGCTGTAAATGGTGTTCAGACACCGAAATAATCATCGCCGGGTCGAACCGAGGGCCTCTGGCATCTGAGTCAAGTGCACTAACCACTCTGGGCTTAACCACTGAGCTGTCACGCTCAGTTTATTACATAAACTCCAGGTTTGCAGGATGAGACTCTGCGCAGTAATCGGCTCTTTCGCTGTACATTGGGTCGTTCTCCCTGCTCGGGGGGTGGGGGGGGGGGGGTCATGTGAGTACCAGCTGATAGCAAGCCGGCGGAATGAACAACTGACAGCGCATAAATGTCATCCTACTAGATTTCAGTAAGGCCTTTCACGAGGTTCCGCACAATTTCATTGCTGATGGATACCAGAAAGTCGTAATTGATGATTTCTTCGTCTGCGCCCGTTACTTCTGGTGTTCCACAGAGTACAGTGCTCGGCACTCTCCTCTTCCTCATATACATCAACGACTTGCCACCACGCGTCTCCCCTGTTCGCTGATCACTGTCTGTTGTACCGAGTTGCTGTCGCTCAAGAGGACTTTAATCATTTACAAGCATGGGAGAGAGACTGATAGATGCGTTTTCACCCAGACAAGACTTAGTCTGAGTACATCAGAATCGGCAACAAAAGCAAGATAATGGAGTCATCATACAACATCCATTGCCAGAAGTAAAGCAAAAAACCTGGCTATAGACAGTACACTGGTGTGAAATAGTCACACTGACATGCTTAGACTAGCTTCTAGTCGGATATCATATTTTAAAGTTAATAAGTAATATTCTTCTACCCCTTATTTGATCTTGGGAAGATATACTCTATCTAAAATGCCAGTTTGCCTTATCAGTTGGTGTTCGGTAAGGGGTACAGAAAGGCAATAAACATTTCATGACTGTAGCTGTAATCAATCATTTACCAAGGATCTTGCGAGGTAAAATTCGCATTGTACTAGACCTTGGTGTCTGAGACAAGATTAAAGTCTAACAAGGTTTCATATTTGATAAAAACACACATGAAGGTTGGTAATTGGTTAATATGACATCAAGGTCTAGTAGCTAGACTATGACATGCTATCTACGACAGACAGCCAGACAGTTGCTTTCCTATCCTACGCAGGAATCTCTCTGCATGCCCAAAGGACATCAAGGCAACAGCATACAAGTCACTAGTTAGACCTAAACTAGAATATGCTGCCACCCCCTGGGACCCCTACAAACAAACTAGTCCAGTTCAATCGCAATCTTCCGCTCACATCGTCTATCTTACTGATCATATGCATATTGGAAATGAAAAAAGGGAGGTTGGTAAAACCTAGTATTCCTTGAATTTCTCGAATCAAGGTCTGCTTTAATTAAGGAAGTTTCGTAATCCCTGATCGTTTTGTTATTGACGAAGAGCTCTGTGTGAATGACTCATGTGGACAACTTTCAGATGGTTAGAAAAGTAGTTGTGTATAAGTATGAAACGTCCGCTTTATAATGCAGTTTTCTTTCAAAAAACAAAATACAGAGGAGTACGGCAACTTGGATTTTTCAAGTACGGCAACTTGGATTTTTTTAAGTACGGCAACTTGGAAAAAAAATGCTGAATTAACTGTACGGTTACTTGCGTCACAAAATTACAAATTTGGAAACTACTGACACCATTTTGACATCGTTTGGAAGGAAAGGCCGTGGTTATTATCATGTTTGGTTTCATCACATAGGGATCGATTATAATGATAGTGCTGATCGTAAATCAATCTATTTTTGCATGAAACAGATGGAGATGTGAAATCTACACCAGGGCCATATTTCCTTTTGAGAATTCTTTGTCGTTGCTTTCGCTTTGTTTCATTATTGAAAATACTTTGGAAGAAAGTCTGTCCCCTATTGGTCTATTCAACGGAAGGAACTTTTCTTTCGTGATGGGAAGTTTTTCTCTTTTTTTTTTTTCTTTTTTTTTTTTTCTTTTTGTTGTTTTTGTTTACGAAATAAAGTTTGTTTTTCAGTGAGATGAAATAGTTTCTACTTCGTTCTTGTGAAACTTACAACTAGAGTAGACGTTAGTTTATGCGTTGAGAAGTGTTTATTCCTTTGACGAGAGTTTATTCAAACGAAGGTCCTGTAATATGCATACTATGCTCCAGTTATTTAAGATTATGAGTGAGGCCATTATTATTATTATTTTTTTTATTTATTTATTTATTTTATTTTTTTGTTTGCATTACGAAAACATGCCTATTCAAATAAATTGAACATATTTCCACCAAAAAAATGAAAATGTTCAGATAAAAGATTCTGCTATTTTTCATAATTCAGCTCAAAACATAGATTTTGGGTACTCGTCTCGACCAGGCGGTTTCTGACGAGTACCAAAAATCTATGTTTTGGGCAGAAATGCGAAAAATAATGTACACCCCTACAAACCCCATTCTACTGGATTAAAGTGGAGTTTAAGAGGGTCAAAATTGCATAGGCATGTTTTCATGATGGTCTTCTGTTTTTGTTTTGTTTTTTTTTCGAAATCGGCCACGTGCACACATGTTGCAATTTTTATCTTGTATATTCTAACCATTTCACATTTGTACGGTTTAGTAACGCCACAGACAACAAAAAGCTACTTTAAAGAAGGTGATTTAAGGTTCCTCAATACAGTTATTTCACTACATTTGAGGTACTGAAAAAATCATATTTGCAAATAGTTACCCAAACAGATTTTTCATCAGATGGTAGTCCATGTAAATGTAAGAATATGAAAGCAAAATATTTTTATTGGAAAGTCACCATGTTAGTAATTTATTGCATTTTTCCATGGTTTTGCAAAAATGATATCTTAATCCACAGAGCAAAAATGTGTAAAACACTATCATAGAATTGTGGCTAAAGGTTGCCTTTAGGCACTGCAAGAGTGGAATTTCAAGTAAAATACCTAAATAGTACTGAAAATTAATGATTCCTCCCCACCCCCAAAAAATGTTATTATTTCACCTGGTACTATTTTTAAATTCAGTGTATGGTAGCCAAAAATGACCAGTTCTACCAAGTTGGCAGTAAGATCACTGATTGGGTTGAGGTGTTGCAATCTCTTGCAAATTTAGCTTGTAAAATGATTGACCTTCTTTGGTGCTTTTAGTATTTCATTTTATATATTTCATTCATGCAATTTATAACAATTTATGAATCACTGCACCAAAGTTTCACTGTATTATTGATTGTTTTTACTGGGTGGGTGATTTGATACTGGAATAAAATCCAAAACCAAAAAAAAAAAAAAAAAAAAAATAAGATAAAAACAGTTTATCCCCATATTTGAACTGAAAGAATGAAAGCAGCCTGTTCAGCACCAGGATTTTTGTGCAAAAGGCTTCTGATCACTTCCAATAACTGCTATGTTATAGCAGTGATTTTTACCAATTGATTTGTTACATCAGAATCAGAATCAGAATTGTTACTGGTGACACGTCAAATGACATTCATACACCAGGACCTGTGATATGGGAAGTTTGTCCCTAGCTCTAACCAAAGATGTAAACTTAGCTACACAATCATCAGCACCTTCCGCCGTCGAAATAATAGAATCCGGAAGGGCATTCCAATCTCTAATGGTTCGGGGGAAGAACGATTCTTTATAAATATCCGTTCTTGCAGTAAGAGTCTGAAACGTCATTGAATGGTGCTGTCTACAGTGCCTAGCCGGGGGAACAAGGTCATCTGTTGGAATGCTGGCAGCACCCTTTAGACCTTTGTATAAGAGTATGAGCCTACTGTCTCTTCTCCTTTTCTTGAGAGACTCCCATCTTAATTTTCCTAGAATTCCAGTCATGCTCCCAGTTTCAAAGCAGTACTTTCCAGTTACAAATCTAGCCGCTCTATTCTGAACTTTTTCAATTTCTTCATTTAGGACCACTCCGCTTGGGTCCCAGATGCAACTACCATATTCCAAGATTTGGCGAACAAGTCCCCTGTATGCTGTCTCTTTCACATCCTGGGGACACCGGTGAAGATTTCGCCTCAGGAATCCAAGAGTTCTATTCGCCTTTGTACACATATTGCTAATGTGTGTATTCCATCTCAAATCGTGAGTGATTGTCTCACCAAGGTATTTAATGGAATTCACATTTTCGAGGACCGTTCCCTCTATAGTGTAAGAAGCCTCAACTTTATTAGATCTCTTCCTTGTTATCTGCATAATATTGCATTTAACTGGCTGAAATCGCATGCCCCATTTTCGGGCCCAACATCCTAATCCATCTATGTCAGCCTGAAGTTTCAGTGAGTCATCTGTATCACTAATTTCCCGGTAACAAACACAGTCATCTGCGAAAAGTCTTATTTCTGAGTCAATGTCAGAGGAAATATCATTGATGTACAGGGAGAACAATAGAGGACCAAGAACAGTCCCTTGTGGGACTCCAGACAAAACTGGCGCCCATACTGAAGATTCACCATTAACAACAACACGCTGTTTTCTGTTCACATGAGTCACCATAAACAAATAATTGATGTTTGGACATACTTATCTAATCCAATTAATGATCTGTTGTGTCACCTACTTACCAATGTGCGGGTTGGTAAAATTTCATAGAAGCCCAATGCTTTTAATATGTTTTGCTGAAAGAAGTTAAAAAAGAAATCAACCTTTTTCAACTTGTTTACTTGGGAACAGGGGTGAACAACACAAACAGGACAATGTTACACGTAGAAACTAGTTCAGAAATGAAGGCATACTATTCATGAATTAACGAACAAATTATGTTAGAAAGTACGTGAAAATAGGCGCAAGACAGTTTCAAATATGAATATTATGTTTTAAATTTAAAGCAATGGTGTACTATTGTTTTTTGGGGGGGAAATTAGTTCCAAGGCGTATAAATACGTTTTTGCATTTGGCAAGATGGAAATCTCTTCAATTTGACAGCTACACTAATTTATCAGTGATGACAGGCTTCCAAGATAGGCGATTTCATTATGGTATACGCAGGAAGAAGGCTACATAGCTGACTTTTCAAGGTATTTTCATTGATGATGGAGAAAATAAAATGTGGAAGGCATAATTGATGAAATCTCAGCATTTCAGATTTACCGCAAGAAAAGGAGATGATGGCGCCCATCGAGAATAAACATGTCAAAAAAATCTTGTTTTCAATTCAGGTAGCCTTTTTGATAGAAAGCTTTGTCCGAGTCGTTAGTATTTGATATGAACTATTGATCTGCAGCTGTTTTAGTAACTTTTTAAAAGTCTATAAAGCGGTTTCCTTTTTTCCTGGTAAAAGTGAAAAATACAGAATTTCATTTATTTTCAAAGGCACAGGGATGTTGCTAATGCAAGAAAGTACTTGCTGTAGTAACCGTTTTTACCTCCAAACCTTTTTCTTGTGGGACATGGATTTTTAAACGGAAATCAGGATTATATTTTGTGGAAAATCAACTTGCAAATCTTTCATCTATATTTTTCTTGTGCAAATGTATTGAGGAAACTTAAGATGTCCTGAGATAAAAGTACTTTCATAAATTTCTTTTCCGTTCACAAAAGGTTACTTTCGCTGTAATATAAAGGGCAGCTAAAATAATTTTCATCCTAGTTGTAATCTAAAACTGTTAGTTTAACACTTAAATACCAGCATTTTAAACAAGAAGTGCAGATCTGGTAAAACGCAGCATTATGCCGCCTTTCTATGTTTGGATTCCATGTCCCAGTGAGATTCTATGATGGGGCGGTATAAGTCCCTCTGGAGGGTGACCGAATAATTAGGGAGAATTATGGTCAGGTACACTCCAGTGTCACCAGCAAATAGGCGAACCCGGGACCACACATTGTCGGGTAGGTCGTTAAGGTATAATAACAATAATATTGTGCCTAGAACTGATCCTTGTGGTACACCTGAAGTAACTGGAACCTCATCTGAGTACTCACATTCAAGTGCAACTGTCTGACTTCTCTCAATCAGAAAAGACTTAATTCACTGGATAGTTAATCCATGTACCAGTAGCTTGCGAAGAAGCTTCATGTGATTCACCTAGCCAAAGGTCATGCTAAACCCAAGATAAGATCTATTTGTTGACCATTTAATCATGATCTGGTAAGGTCATAAACAAGCAGAATCACATGAGTGTCACAAGATCTGCGCTCCCAGGCTGTTGAGTATTTTGTGATCATAAGGTTTGTCCAAACCAAATCTTATGCGGCGAAATTTAGTTTCAACCTACAAAAATCCATTTTTTGAAGGATTTTCTGCTTGTCGGAATTTTGTAAACCTGTCCCCGTAGAAAACCTAAAGTAAATTCTTATATGCCCATTATGACATAAAGACCACATTGGTAATGGGAAATTGTTTTTAAGAAATAGGTGCGATATGGGCATAAGAGCAATTTACGATCTTACTAGTGAGGAAGTGGTATTTTATAGTTTTGAACAGTTAAAGGCGAAATATGATATAAGGGCCACATTTTTAGACTACCACCATGTAGTAAATAGTATTTCTCAAGTATGAAAAGATCAAATTCACATAAATCGTGTATTTGCTGTTAAATTTAAACAAAATGTAGTTTGTAACATATACTTTCAAGACTTGATTAGTTCAAAGAAAGGGAGTAGACTATTTATGATATTGTGGTTAGAGTAATCGAATACATTACACAAACAAAATGGCAAACGGAGATAGGAGATAAAGTGGAAAAAGAGCATTAAAGACATTTCACGAGACAAAACTACGCGACTTTCAATACAAAATCAATAATAAAAATTTAGTAACGCATTCATTTCTATTTAAAATTAATAAAATCAGGGTTGTAGTTACTGTAATGAACAACCAGAAAAAATCCATTATTTATTTCTTAGATCCCCAAAAGTAAGAACGTTTTAGACTGAACTTTAATCATGGTTGACCACATGTAAATCCAGAAATATCGCTAGAGGATCGTAAAATACTATTTTCACACGGTGGTAAAGCAGAAGTGGTCAATTACATCTCTCTCTCTCTCTCTCTCTCTCTCTCTCTCTCTCTCTCTCTCTCTCTCTCTCTCTCTTTTAGCAAAATATTGTATATACGAAAACAAATTTGTTTCTACGAATAAAGTGCTTAGCGAGAGATACATTTCACTCATAAACAACAGGTTAGATAAATTCTTTAAGATTAAAGCCCCTCTCTCGCCCAGCCCAGTGGAATTCCAAGGCGGTTCTTCTGTCGCTGTTTATTTTTGTTATGGTTTGTCTTTGAGTGTTTGTATCACTTATTTTATTTTGTTTTGGATATCGAATTGGCCATTTTGTGGAAAAGTAACTGTCCTTTTGGCTTTCCGCTATTGATGTTTCCATTAGGGTCTGTTGTTTCATGTTTGTGTTTCTTTCCCCTTTGGTAACTCTGGTGGGAGCTGTGGGTAAATTGTGTCGATTCCTGATCATTGCCTACACTTCTATGTTCTACATATAACTACTTTTACCCAAACACTGATGATTCATGAGGCCTATTCCGACTTTATGTTTATGTTTGGTGTCAGGGATCTGTTTTCCGTCGACTATCTGCCACACATATAGTGCAGTAGACTTGTACCATTAGCTATAAAAGGCACATCTTGTAGAAAATACATGTACATTGTTACTACAGTTTGTTTTCTGCTCTCCCATGAAAGAATTTTATTATTATTATTTATTTTTATTTTTTTTTCAAATTGATTATCATCGTCTATTAGCCATTACGATGTTACACCCGTATGACTTTGTGCATTCTTTCATATCTTAACAATATTTACTTTTCTGGTGAAAAATTGTGATAGTTTTCTCATTTATGCTTCAAACATGGCTGTTGGTGCTCGTTGGAACTGCCGCAGTGAAGTGGTTCTATCGAGTACCCACGGCGTATGTCTTGGAGCAGGAATGAGAAAAATATTGTATACCCAGTCAGACGCGCATCCGACTGAGGTACCGAGGCCGACGATTATCATACGAGATATTTTGGCCAGCAATAATCGAGTGTATGTAAACGTAAAGTGCAGATAACTCCATGTCAACAGACATACAACGTTTAAACAACGTCGTGTCAACGTCAATGCAACATCACTGCGATGCATTGACGCTGACGCAGCAAATTGTATACCCAGTTACAAAATATTGTAACCCCCAGTTCTCTCTCTATAAAGTAGAAGTAAAACAAAGATCAGGAATTGATACAATTAACTTACTCCACCCATAAAAGACACCAAAGGGAAAGAAATACAAACATTAAGCGACCAGACCATAATGGAAACCCAAACAAAGGAAGGCCATAAGGACAGTTACTTTCCCACAAAATGGCCATATGGCCATCCAAAACCAAAAGTCACAAGTGATACACACAGTAAGTAACAAACAACAACAAAAATAAATCACCACAGAAGAGCCGCCTTGGAACGGTCAGTGGAAGATTTCCACTGGGGGGCTTAAATCGATTTTACGTGGCCACAATCCTCGCCCTTACTTCCGTCGCGATTTAGACAAATAATTTGTTCAGCCCGCATGAAGGCCTCCTAACTCATCAGTGCAACATCTCCGTGAACACAAAAATCAAAGAACCACAGAGGTGAGACAACGGTGAGGACTCGACAGCAAGAAACCACTGAAATGCTGGAGCAAAAGAAAACCAACAGTTAGACTCCGATGAGCCCGACCAGAGACAGAGCATCAGGCACCAACCAACATTATCTCTCTAATTTTCAATAAGCCTTTACGTTGGAGCCGTCATAGAATCTGAGGCCTGACCCACCGGCGTGCAATTAAAGAGGGAAGCAAAGTTGCCAACCGTGATTGGGTTAACTACCATGCATGCAGTCTGTCGTATAATATCCATGTTGTACCCAATCTTTTTATATCGAAGAATGAGTTTACGAAATTGGGTGCTGAAGTCATTGCGGTTATATATTTTTCTGAATTTATATACTAAGTAGGGTTTAAAGGGGCGTTCATTGCACGGACCTGTTATCGTAATGAATCGTCTTATTATTAACATTGCTAGAGATACTCGCCTACCAGTCGAGGAAGACAGAAGACCAACTTCTATCGTACATGTTGTCTAAACTGAAAAGCACTCACACAACCTTCAATAATTCCCTGTCCCCTTTTTGTACTTTCTCTCATCTACTTACTTCTAAAATATGTTCTAGAAAGGGTTGTCCTGTGGAAACAAGGAATACACCACAAAACTGTAAACTAGATCGCGCAGTCGATGGCGCGCCATCGCAAATCCCCACGTTTTGACCGCTTCCAGGGACCCCTGGGGGCTGGTCCAAAAATTAATGTGCTCTTGCAGAAGCCATTCATGTATGTAACTCACACACCAAATTTGGTTGAATTCCAATGAACGGTGTAGGAGGAGATAGACGGACGGACGGACGGACGGACGGACGAACGGACAGACGGAGGCGATAACAATATCCCCACTTTTCTTCGAAAAACGTGGGGATAAATATGGAGTGTACATGTTTTCTGGACCAGACTAGCTAGTTTTGCCAAATTAAGCCTCATCAGTGACCCTCAAAAATTTCAAAATTCACCACTGGAAGGGCAAGAAAATATAAACTACACTATGATGTTGGGCAGGGAGACTTTTACGACCTCCACACATTCCCAGACACCAGCTATAGTGACGTTAAATATGTTCTAGAAATGGTTATCCTTTGGAGTGAGTGAGTGAGTGTTTGAGTTTTACGTCCCACCAACAGCTAAGGCCATACGGAGACGGGACCTAGGTTTAAAGACTCATCCGAAAGTGTATATCCTTTGGAAGCAAGGAATGCACCACAAAACTGGAACATATGGAGTGTACATGTTTTCTGGGCCAGAATAGCTAGTTTCGGCCAATAAGGCCTCATCAGTGAGCCTCAAACCTTTTCAAAGCTTTCCAAAATGTCTGCACAAGAATTTCAGAGAAAATAAGTTCAGTTAATATGGCATTAGGATAACACATCTGTGGGATATGGTAAATTTCTCAAACCTTAAAAAAGGCATCTTTTTCTGCTCAAGATTTGTGATATTTTTCCTATTTATACTCCAAACATAGGTTTTGGATGCTCGTTAGAACCGCCTCATTGAGGCGGTTCTAACGAGTACCCACAGCCTATGTCTTGGAGCAGAACTAAGGAAATTAATGTTATTCCCCGTAAACCCCAGTTTTCTTTATATAAAATGGGGTTTAGTGGGGTCTTAATTTCACGGACTTGTTCACGTGATGGGAAGTGGTTTTAGGTTCTAGCTTTACGTAATAACGCCAAATTAGGTCATTACCTGCCGTCCGTATTTTTTTTTATTTTATTTTATTTTTTTGGGGTTTTGGTTTTACGGCCCTTTCAAGATTATTTCACCCGTATCGAGCGATCGTTAATCAGAGATGGGCGAAAACCAGAGTACCCGGAGAAAAACCACCTTACCTTCCGTTGCAGAACTTGGCGTCTCACATATGACCCGAGCGAGACTCGAACCACAGCGGTGAGAGACCTAATGATCAAGAGTCAGCACTCTTAACCACTAGGCCACGGAGGCCCGTTACCGTCGGTATGATCATTTTCCACATTAATCTGGTACTTTTGAGTAACAAGTTCCGGAGCCGATGATACACGCTATGTCAATTTCGTTGTTGCATCGACTTTGCTGCGTCAGCGTCAATGCATCGTTGTTTAGACGTTGTATGTCTGTTGACTTGGACGTTGTTTAGACGTTGTATGTCTGTTGACATGGAGTTATCTGCACTTTACATTTATATACACTTGATTATTGCTGGCCAAAATATCTCGTATGATAATCATCGGCCTCAGTACCTCGGTCGGATGAACGTCTGACTGGTGATCAGAAAGGCGCGTGTTCGGTACCTGCCGGGTCGGCAACATTCTTTCGTGGAGATAGATCATGAAATATTTTCCACGGCCATTCTCTACCACTGGGCATCCGCTGATTCAAGAAGGGCAGTTGTCAGTGGCGAAAGAGTGTGCACTGTACTGGTTAACTGCTGATGCCTCGGTCACAAATTCGGCGTACCCCGGCCGAGCTGTTCTATACGTTGTGGTCGGCCGAGCAGTCCAAGCCGAGAAATGGGTGTCTGGCTCGGTTTTGGCAAAAAGTATGCCGTGTGGGGCCTAGAGAGACATCCGCCGGGAATCGGGCGGTGTCAGCCTAAGTTTTGCGGGGAAGCATCGGCGTATACGCCGGGCGGAAATAGGCCGGTGCACTGCAGGTTACCGACCGTATACCCGGCGATTGTTACTAGTCCCCGAGCATCGGTCGATGTTCCGCAGATGTCCGCCCAGTTCCCCGCCGCCGGACAAGGGACGGGTTTACCCCAGCCGGGAATTGTCCAGTTGTTCAGGGGTATATAAACTGCATCCTCTCCTGCCTATACGAGCACATCCGCCCTTATATATACTCAATAAGCTGGGGGCACAGACCAAATAATGTGAAAATGTACATACGTTACAAAAATATGCAAAAATCAAACAAAAAAATAAAAAACAAAAATACCAATATCAAAATTGTTACAAAAAGCGTAGACGACATCCATAGACATGGTGCTGGCGTGAGGGTGTAGATGCGGCTGAAGCTACAAGCTAGAAGAAAGAAATGGATGGACTCTTCAATTTTGTGGTGCAAATAAGCACCACAAACTGGCTAAAAACTTTTTCTCGAATCCCCTGATTGGATATAAGGTGCATAACACGTAGCATGGAAACGTGTATAGCAATCTTTAGAAATGTCTTCCAAATCGCAATGAAACTTTCAAACAAAATTAACTGCTAAACGATCCCCTTTATGATAAGGTCAAACTCGGAGCCTACCCTGTTACACAAAACAACCCACACCCCTTTGCGGCAAACCGCAAAAACCCAAGGCACAGCACTGCTATAACTTAAACGCAGGCAATCACGTAGCCAAACCTTTAGAATGGAGTTCCAAATTACTACAACTAAACTATGTTGCACCAAAACAAAGGCTCACATTGGAATTGTGCAACACATCCACAGCCATTGAAAAATGAAGCACGCCTAGCCCAGAAACTCCAACAAATAAAGATGCCCTTTAGCGACAGGACACATGCACTCCTGAAGCAAACGGGAAGACAAAATATAAGCCCCACCGAGACCTGGAAAGGTCACGGCACCGTTTCACAAACCTCTCAGGACGGAGCTCGGCGATTGGCTACAGGGTAAGGGGATGCCCGTGGGCTCGGAGACACCTGAGACGTGAGACGACAAACATGAGACGGACGGGGCTGGAGCCGAGCGATGGTCTCCCTGTTCACCGGCAACGGGGAATGGGAGTACCACCGAACGGCTACGGTGTAGTGCCAGCATGGATTCGTTCCCTGGGACCCCACCAGCTGACGACCCGCGACACGGGGAAACTGGAAAACAACAACAAGCCTATACAACAAATGGGTCAGCTCTGTTGGTGGGTGAACATCCTTTTTTTTTGACGTCGAGGAAAACTTTCGAAGAAAAGCGGAACAAGATGCCTCTTATCCCACCACTGCACCTACCGTCACCCCAGGAAAGGATCCGGAGGTTACAGGAGTGGCTGCTTAGGGCTCGGCACCGTGCCAATGTGGTCTTTGCAACCTTGTGTGCGGGAGAAGAACTGCTACCGCTGATGGTGGATGAAGCAATGGATCGTGTACCGTCCTTTGCATTGGCAGTTATCAAACGTTTATGTACAATGCTCCCTACTGGTCTGCTAGAAACTGGCACCCATCGGAGATCGGGCCCTTATATAGTCGAGCGTCAATCAGCGATCGAGCGGCGCCAGTCGAAACCGGGATTCGTCCAGCTGATTCCGCTTGATCATCTGTCGGGTCTCGGCCGATTACTGCCCGATTATCTGATTGGTCGGGGTCCGCTTTACGACTACCGGATGCCAGCCGATGCCATCGACATCGACGTCGGTACGAGCTCTGCTCGACTTTTATCGATGTGCCACCGACCTAGAAGTCGGTGAGTTTTCGGGGAGAATTTTAAATACGAGTTAAAATTTAACCGGGCCCCTCCCGACCACCACCGACGCCCCAACATCCGGCGGGACGCCGACCGGACTCCAGCCCAATCTCACCCCATCGCAGTCCCCGAGTAGTCGGGCGGGGATCGAATAGTGATTTGTGACCGTTGCTTTACGTATAAGCCTGCCCAGGAAAAGTGTGGACAGGTAAACTGACCGGCTCAAAAATGACATAAAATAGTGTTGACTGGGCCGTTAGTCCAATACAAAACTTAACTGAGGTAGGGGTCTTTAACTTTAATGGAAGACACCCAGTCAGCGTAGAATATCGGTCAAGCGTCGGCCCGACGATATATACATAGAATATTTATTTTCTGTCTTATACCGTTAACAAATAACATTAGCCCTGTATGGCTTTTACTTCTACAAAAACAGTGTAGAAGAAAAACAATCTTTTTGGTGCTGTTTGGGCAGGATCAAGATTTTCACCTTACATCCTCATTCGAAGGATGGAGCAGGTCAAGGCATTCATCTCTGCAACTAAGTTTGACAACGCTGCCAGAGAGAGAGAGAGAGAGAGAGAGAGAGAGAGAGAGAGAGAGAGAGAGAGAGAGAGAGAGCCGACAGCGATACGACATGGCGACGTCGTATCGCTGTCGGCCCGATGTTGGCCCAATGTGGTGCGCTAGCCCATAATGAGAGAGAGAGAGAGAGAGAGAGAGAGAGAGAGAGAGAGAGAGAGAGAGAGAGAGAGAAAGAGAGAGGGAGAAAAAAACACTGAGCAACATGTTGGATATGGCACTTTCAGAGCCCATATGGGCTTGAAGAAATATATGGGCTGCAAAATGCTTCCACGCAGAGCTGAATCCGGCCCACACACTAGTACCGCTTAGACGATCTAAGCCTGTCCAGGAACCGCGGTGCGAGGCGGACCGTACACGCTAATAAACCCTATTGGTTTTATTGGGCGACAGGGCTTGAGATGTCATTTCATCCAAATGTCGGGTAAAAGTCCCACAAAATTGAAAACAACGTCTCCAAAATGATCTTATGACCTTTACAGTCTTGACGGGGACGTTAAACCTCAAATCAAACAAAAACACTTTCAGAGAGAGAGGAGAGAGGGGAGAGAATGACGTCATTCACGGAGTTCTATATTTTTGTCGCGAAATTAAAAAAGACCTAACTGGGATCCTCTGGCACCGTCAAAACCTAGATACCATGCACTAAGCTCCATGCGCGTCACACTCAGAGAGAGAGAGAGAGAGAGAGAGAGAGAGAGAGAGAGAGAGAGAGAGAGAGAGAGAGAGAGAGAGAGAGAGAGAGAGAGAGAGAGAGAGAGAGAGAGAGAGAGAATGGACAATATGTAGGCCACGATAAGAAAGCAATGAGCAACATGTAGGCCACGGAGAGAGAGAGAGAGAGAGAGAGAGAGAGAGAGACTAATGAGCAACATGAAGGCCAGAGAGAGAGAGAGAGAGAGAGAGAGACGAATGAGCAACATGAAGGCCACAGAGAGAGAGAGAGAGAGAGAGAGAGAGAGAGAGAGAGAGAGAGAGAGAGAGAGTAAATCGCCTGAACGGTGCGTCTGACCGAGAGCGATACGACATGGCGACGTCGTATCGCTGTCTGCCCGATGTTGACCCACTGTTTCAACATGTAGTCCATAATGAGTGAGAGAAAAAAAACTTAGCAACATGTTGGCCATAGCACTTTCAGAGAGAGAGAGAGAGAGAGAGAGAGAGAGAGAGAGAGAGAGAGAGAGAGAGAGCACTGGGGAACGTGTACGCCATGGCATGCTGAGAGAGAGAGAGAGAGAGAGAGAGAGAGAGAGAGAGAGAGAGAGAGAGAGAGAGAGAGAGAGAGAGAGAGAGAGAGAGAATGACGGAATTTCACTCCATTTTACACATTGGAATTCGCATAAAAAGTTTAAAAGAATTTCACTATACTACGATCTACGATTTCTGTCACAACAATTGTGTGTAACGATGTTGAGATGACCCCTGCATACCTTTCTAGGTATTTACCGCATGACGTCATTATTCACGCGCGTTGTAGTTTTGTCGCGAAATTAAAAATAGACTAACTGTGTTCGTAGCATAGTTAGGAAAACCGTCTCATAAAACTTAACCTGTGATCATAATTGTTCGCAATATTACATAAAACTCATTCATTTGTATTATTTAAACAAAAAATACCCGATATATGTAAAAAAAAATTAAGCACTTTTTTTCCGACAGCTCAATAATGCACCTTTAATATAGGAAATTTACGAGAAAATTCTTTACAACGACAATTTCAAGGGAATGAGTCATCCTCTCAAGATGGAATTGGTTATATTACTCAAAGAAACAATTTTTGTGAATATTTGTTAGAATAGCCTTGGTGAGGCGGTTCTAACAAACGTCCACATAACAGCTGTATCTTGGAGTATCTGAGGGGAAAGGCCCTTTATTGCCTACTATACTATTCCTTATTGGGATACTTTAAAGCGGCAAATTCTTTTTAACGTCAATGTGTAAGGGTACAAACATTGTCTTTATCATAACGAAATCACGCCTATACAAATACATTGTAAACTTTACCGCCGAAAAATGAAAATTTAAAGATGAAAATTGTGATATATTTTTCTTATTTCTGCTCAAAATATAGATTGTGGGTACTCGTAAGGAACGTCGAGGTGGTTCTAACGAGTATCCACAATCTATATTTCAGAACAGAAATAAGAAAAATAAGGTTTACATCTGTAAACCAGGGGTAAACCCCAGTTTTACTATATAAAAGTTCGGTTCAAGGGGGTCAGAATTATATAGGCGTGTTTTCGTGATGACGAGGGTTTTCTGTATTATAATTTTTTTTGTGCTCCAAACATAGACTGGGAGTGCTCGTTTCTTCTACGAGGCGATTCTAACATTTATCCACAATCTATGTTTAGAGGATAATTATGAAAATAATAACCTTTATAAACCGCATTTACTGAAGACTCTTCTGACACCCACAAATAAGGCTGCTAAAGAGCACCAACGCTTCCTTTTATGCCTCTGTGAGCAAGATTCCTGTAACAAACATTCGCCAGGAACCGTCTTTGTTATAATACTTAGCCGGCTGGTTTTCATTGTGGGAAATCTCTTACATGTGTTGCGCACCTAGATATGCATGCATCTTGACGCTTATTGTTATATTTACATCCGTTTGCTGGTTAAAATGTAAATAACAGTAAAAGCCTTTCCTCTATTCATACAGTCAACCTTCTTTACACCGGCAGTCGATATATAATGATAAAAAAGTCTTTATAACGACAGTTTGGGTCCCGCCCATCGGGGTCAGTACAAATAGATTGGGTTCCATGGTGCTTCCACACAGAGCTAAAACTGACCGCACATGAGAGCTGGTAAACCTTCCAGAAAGACTAAGCCTGTCCAGGCAAAGTTGTGTGCGTCAGATCGTCCTGTGCAAATAAGCCCTATTGGTTTTATTGGGCGGCAGGCTTGAGTTGTCATTTCATCTCAATGTCGGGCCAAAGTCCATGACCTGAATAGTGTTGACGGGGACGTTACATGTAAACCTCGATTCAAACAAACAATAACGACACCTTAGAATGAGACTATTCAAGAATATTTCATTTAATAATCCAGGAAACAAATGTTGTTGATATTATTTAGAATCGCCTCTTGGATTAATCAAGGGAAGTTGTCCTTTATTAACTCTTCTACACTCCTTGTTGCGATTCTTTTATGGGCCCCGTCAAGCGATTTTGGTACTTATCGCCTATGCGAGCAGCGAAGGTTCAGGCGAGCCTGCGCATCTGCGCAGTCTCGCCAGAACCTTCGCTGATCGCTCATACAAGCAGTGAATCAAGCGGAACCTTCAGACAGAAAGCCATATCCCTGGCCCCTCTGAATGGCTGGGCATGCGCAGTTAAAATTTGTCATGGCGGAATGCTCGAAGACACAAATTCGCTTGGCGGGGCTCTTATAATAGCTCAATTCTTTAAAACGTTTGGGAACACATTTTGTTGTAATAAGGAGGGTCCTCTATTTCTTGCTTTTTGCAAACTATGGGTTCTCGATCAAAACGAGGGCGCGATTGAGTTATATCAATGGGAACGTGAAAATCGAAATAGGTATGTTTAAATCCTTACTCTGCCAGTGTCCTTAGTTCGTTCCTTTGGCGTGGGCAAACATATCCCAGTAAGCATTCTACATAAATCTACAGCGGGCCGTTAGCGGCCCGTCAGGGTAGCTGACGGGCCGCTAACGGCCCGCTGTAGATTTATGTAGAATGCTAGCAGGGGTGTAGGCTATGCAATATATGAAGGTTCTTACTTGAGTACCTGTTAAAGCATCCGTGGTGTAGTGGTTAAGCTACTCGCTTTGTAAACCAGAGGTCGCAGGATCTATCCCGGGCTTCTCCAGACTTTCGGATGAATTTTTAAACCGAGGCCCCGTTTCCGTATGACCTTAGCTGTTGGTGGGACGTAAAACCTCAAACACTCACTCTCTCACTTGAGTACATGTTTCATATGAGTTGAATGAAGTGTGCAGGGATATAAAATGAGACTGTCTTGATCTAACAAGTAACAAGTATAAAGCAGATACAAATGAAAGGGCTTATGTTGCCCATAAAACTTTTCCTTCGCACGGAAACTGTCACGAAGACTGTATTAACCCTTTACCTGCTGAATATTTATATGTGACACACTCACTAATGATTATCAACCAATCAGATTACTTGATTCAAATTATTACAACAAATTCATGAGCTGAATGACAAGCAATGAAGATCCTGATCAGATGGCTTCTTCGTTGTTTGAAAGATAAGACATATCCGGGCTCAGCAGGACTACTGTCCTAGGCTAAATGAGATTTTCATATTTGTTTGTTTGTATTGGATAACGGTCCAATCAACACTATTTAGATCAGTTTTGAGTCGGTCAGTTTACCTATCTACACTTTTCCTGGGAAGGCTTATACGTAAGCGGTTAACCAGTACAGTGTACATTCTTTCGCCATAAACTGACAACTGCCTTTCTTGAATCAGCGGAAGGGAGGGAATGGCCGTAGAAAAGATTTCATGATCAATCTCCACGAAAGTATGTTGCAGATCCCGGCAGGTATCGAACCCGCGTCCTCCTGTTCAGTCAGACGCGCATCCGACTGAGCTAGCGAGGCCGATAAGACATTTCCATGCATGTAGGCAACACAATATTTCAAAAGAATAAATATCTATTCTATATTCAACTTTTGGAGACAGCACACTCGCATGTATACGTCGCGCGTATAGTACCCCTGTGACAGTGGAGTTGATCGTCCATTACACGGACTTGATACATGTACTGAACTTAACCCTTAGAGTCCCAATCAGAATTATTGTTGTCTATTTTGTTGTCTGCTGTCATTATTGCAAACAATGCGAACCCAGATCAGACTGTTCCTTCAGTCTGATCAGTGTCCACATAGTTTGCTTGAATGTAAACATATTTCTAAAATGTTTGCAAGAAGATAGGAACAGTTTGAATTGGCATCATAAGGGTTGAAACTTGATCAAATAACGCTAAAGTGCACACAAATGTGTTTTCTAAGACAAAAATAGTTCTACAAACCTTTTACAGCAATGGACTTACGTAAATAAGACCATTTTATTGGGAAATTAATTTAATTGTAGAATTTAAGAAGGCGGTCTCTTTGATGTTTCCAACATTTCTTAACCTTAAGATGCCTATCACAACAATTGTCGTCTGCTTTGTCGTCTCCTGGTTACTTTAAAAGGCATTGTTGCAAACAGTATGGACCCAGATCAGACTGCTCCTCTAGGAGCAGTCTGATCTCGATCCACACTGTTTGCCTGTATGCAAAAATATTTTAGAAACTTTGCGAGAAGATTCAGCAGATGACATAAACACTTTCAGATGCCGTTTTTCTTGGCATCTTAAGTGTTAACTGTCGCCTCAGTGATAGTAGTAATAGATGAAGCAGGACATGTTAAAACCAACACAATAACAGTTGCGAACACGGACAACTAGGACCAGCTTGCGTACCACTCTTAAATGTGACATGTCTTATAAACCTGTAAAACTATAGATAATGAGAGGGTGCGAGGCTCGAATTATTAGGTTCATCGTGGACTCGTGTACGTGTCATTTAAATTTCTTGTCCTGGCCTAGTTCATCCACGTTATTGTTACTTGTCAGGAAACAGTAGCGGAAAACAAGCGCATCAAAGCGCGTCACATCTCGTGTATATCTCCCATAGATCTCTGTATACTCTGAAACAGAATAGCCACAGGATTAGAAACTGTATCTTACATACATCACAGGAAGATTCACTCAAGCCTGTAAGTCTCGTCGTGGTCCCAAGAGATTTCTCACAATTTATATACTATTACGCGAGATAGGAACTAGATTGTAAAAACAAAGGACATGCTGATCTGATTTGGCATCCTGTTTCTTGTGCAGAGGTATATTTCCAGGTAGGCAAATCAGTCGAACCATGAGAAAAAGAGTTTTTGAAAGCATAATATCGAAGCTTCAGTTCAGCGTGTGCATTCCCGCAGTCTCGCTGCCCCGTTTACTGTCCGAACATATGTATGTAAATTGGACATTGACGAAATCAAGAAACGTGGCAGCATTACGAGATTGCGTTTGTACCCTTGAAACGACATAAATCACAAGATACGTTTAAAGCCCTTTTCCCGTAAGCTGGTCGAGAATGATTTTAACGTATGTTTGGGTTTCACTGTTTGTTTCAAACGGTATTATTGGAATACTACAGGAAAAAGTTGCGGTAAGATTTTTTCCAGTGTTTGCTTATTGGTGTTGTGTTATACTGCCCGATTAACACTATCAAGATCATGCCGAGCCCGTGAGCTACAAGTCATTACCACTACATCACGTTAACAAGTCCGTGAAACGAACACCCCTTTAAACCCCACTTTATATGTAGAGAAAACTTTGGTTTACATGGGGCATAAGTTTTGTTTTATTTCCGCTGCAAGACATAGGTTGAGGGTATTCGTTAGAACCGTCTCAATGAGGCGGTTCTAACGAGCACACGCAACCTATATTTGGAGTAAAAATATGAAACAAGTCGCCCAGCGGGCAACGATCGCTCACCTGAGAAACAGCACAGGTTGTCAGAATCAAAGCAAATTCGAATTCGTCTGAGATATTATGCTTGTCTTTGTTTACTAAAACTTTCAAAAAGATCCGATCGAAACAGCTGAGAAAAAGTGGACATCATTTTTCGCTCATATTTATACTCAAGGGCAGGTAACTCCAAAGCTGTTAGACCTGCGAGGCCCAAATTTGAACCTGACGTAGACTGTATGCCTCTCCTGGTTATCTACAAGTTTGATAAAGATCAGCTCAGGAATGGCTGAGAAAAGTTGGAGATGTTGTTTTTTCACTGTAAGCCTATGGTAAACATTTTCACGCTCAAGGGAACGCAAATGCGAAATCGGTTGTCAGATTCGAGCCAAATTCAAACTCGTCTGAGATATTATGCTTGACCTTGTTTTCTAAAAGTTTCAAAAAGATCCTATCGAAAATAGATGAGAAAAAGTGGAGACAGCTTTATTCGCTTACAGGCAAACTCCAAAGCCCTTGGTCCTGCGAGGCCCAAATTCGAACTCGACGTAGACTGTATGCCTCCCCTGGTTATCTGCAAGTTTGATAAAGATCAAATCAGAAATGGCTGAGTAAAGTTGGAGACGTCGTTTTTCCATTGTAAGCCTATGGTAAAAGTTTTCACGCTCAAGGGAGGGTTACTGCGAAACCGATTGTCGGATTCGAGCTTAATTCGAACTCGTCAGAGATATTATGATTGTCCTTGTTTACTTAAAGTTCCAAAAAGATCAGAACAAAAGCAGCTGAGAAAAAGTGGCGACACCATTTTTCGCTCATAGTTATACTCAAGGGCAGGTAACTCCAAAGCCGTTGGTCCTGTGAGGCCCAAATTCGAACCCAACGTAGACTGTATGCATCTCCTGGTTATCTGCAAGTTTGATAAAGATCAGATCAGAAATGGCTGAGACAAGTTGGAGACGTTGTTCTTCCATTGTAAGCCGATGGCAATTTTTTTCACGCTCAAGGGAACGTAAATGCGAAACTTGTTGTCGAAGGTTACTGCGAAACCGATTGCCAGATTCGAGCTGAATTCGAACTCATCTGAGATATCATGCTTGTCCTTGTCTACTAAAGGTTTAAAAATGATCAGATCAAAACCAGAGAAAAAGTGAAGACACCATTTTTGCTTATATTTACGCTCAAAGGTAGGCAACTCCAAAGCCATTGGTCCTGTGGGGCCCAAATTCGAACTCAACGTAGACTTTATGACTCTCCTGGTTTTCTGCAAGTTTGATATGTATCAGATCAGAAACGACTTAGAAAAGTTGGAGACACGGTTATTCCATTGTAAGCCTATGGGAAAAATATTTCACGCTCAAGGGGACGCAACCCCGTAACCGGTGGTCGGATTCGAGCCAAATTCGAACTCGTCTGAGATATTATACTTGTCCTTGTTCCCTAAAAGTGTCAAAAAGATCAAATTTAAAACAGCTGAGAAAATGTAGAAACATCATTTTTCGCTTATATTTACGCTCAAGGGCAGGTGAAGTAGAAGTAAAACAAAGGTCAGGAATCGATACAATTAACTTACTCCACCCATCAAAGACAACAAAGGGAAAGAAACACAAACATGAAGCGACCAGACCATAATGGAAACCAAAACAAAGGAAGGCCATAAATGACCATCCAAAATAAAAAGACACAAGTGATACTCACAGTAAGTAACAAACAACAATATAACTCCAAAGCCGTTGACACGTGACGCTCAAATTCGAAATCCACCTAGACTGTATGCCTCTCCTGGTTATCTGCAAGTTTAATAAAGATCGGATCAGAAACGGCTGAGAAAGTTGGAGACATCGTTTTTCCCATTATAAGTCTATGGAACATATTTGTTTCCATGGCAACCACAGTTCTGAATCGATACAATTATCCTACAGCACCCATCAGAGACACCAAAGGGAAAGAAACACAAACATGAAACAACTAGACACTAATGGAGACATCAATAGCGGAAAGCCAAAACCTAAAGGGCATTTACTTCCCCACAAAATGGCCGACTGGCTATCAAAAAAACAAAATAATATAAGATACACACACTCAAAGACAAACCATAACGTAAATAAGAGTTGTTAGAAGACAACATAGCTCGCCTCTGGGGGCCTAAGTTGGATTGGGGGCAAGTTATCAATTCTGTAAAACAGCCCAACAGACTGCAGCAATTAAAACAGAACCAGATGGTGGCCATAAGAACCCAATGAAGAAGAAATTTTGTTTAAAGTGTTTTAATTTGAAAAAAAAATCCAGTTATGCAGGTTTTGCAAAAAAAAGGCCATTTTCTTATGTAAAAGAGCTAAACAGACTGCAGCAAATGAAAGAGTACCAAAAAGTACAGTCTGTAATGCAAAAGCCACAGTGACCCTGAGCCTAGGACTCTGAAGGTCGAATTTGCTTCAGATATTATCAATGCAACATTTCTGTGACTAAAAATACATAAATAAATGCGGCAACAAAGTTTTCTAATAATAGTCACAGTGACATTGACCTTGAGGCCAGGATCCTAAAAGTCAAACTCGCTCGAGATATTATCATATGCAACATTTGTGTATAGTTATATTAAAATCCATCATTAAATGTAGGCGCTAGAGCGATGACAAAGTTTTTCTAAAAATAGCCACAGTGACCCTGACCTGGAGCCCTTGACCATGAAGTCCAACTCGCTAGAGATATCATCATACCAAACACGTGTGTGACGTTATATGAAAATCCATCAATAAATGCTGGGGCTAGAGCAATGATAGTTTTTTTCTAAAAATAGCCACAGTGACCTTGACATTCAGCCCCGGACCCGAAAGTCGAGCTTGCTCGAGATATCATCATACCCAACATTTGTATGGAGTTATATTAAAATCCATCCATAAATGTTGGCACAAGAGCCATGACAATGTTTTTCTAAAAATAGCCACAGTGACATTGAACTTGAGACCTGGACCCTGAAAGTCCAGCTCGCTAGAGATATCATCATACCCAACATGTGTGTGAAGTTATATTAAAATTCATTAATAAATGCTGGGGCTATAGCAATGACAAAGTTTTTCTAAAAATAGCCACAGTGACCTTGCCCTTCCGCCCCGGACCCTGAAAGTCGAACTTGCTCGAGATATCATCATATTACCCAACATTTGTGTGAAGTAATATTAAAATCCATCAATAAATGTAGGCACTAGAGCCATGACAAAGTTTTTTCAAAAATAGCCACAGTGACCTTGACCTTGAGCCTCGGACCCTAAAAGTTGAACTCGCTTGAGATACCATTATACACAACCTTTGAGTGAAGTTATATTAAAATCCAGCAATACATGTAAGCGCTAGAGCGATGACAAGATTTTCTAAAAAAAATAGCCACAGTGACCTTGAGACCGGACCCTGAAAGTCAAAGTTGCTCGAGATATCATCATACCCAACATTTGTGTGAAGTTATATTAAAATCCATCAATAAATGAAGGTACAAGAGCGATGACAAAGATTTTCTAAAAATAGCTACACTGACCTTGACCTTGAGCCCCAGACCCTGAAAGTCGGACTCGCTGATTTTTTTTTTTTAATGAAAATAATAATAATATTAATAATTATCCACCGGGATTTGAACCCACGACCCTTTGATTCAGTGTCCTGCACTACAGAGAAATAAGGGAGGTAATACAAAGCAAATAATTAACATATAATAAAGGCAAAAATAAGCAAAAAAAAAAAAAAAAAATGTAAAATCAAGCACAATGACAATGTTAATATTGTTTTTTTACCAATTGTTAATTATATATTCAAAATAAACTTGATGCCCCCGCCCATCGGGGCTTGAAGAAATAAATGGGCCGCATGATCCTTCCACGCAGGGCTGAACCCGACCGCACACGAGTACTGGTTACCCACTTAGAGGATCTAAGCCTGCCCATGGAAAGCGGTGCGACAGGGCTTGAGAAGTCATTGTATCTCAATGCCGGGTAAAAGTCTCAAAAACTTGGAAGCAACGTCTCCAAAATGACCTATATAGTGTTTTCGGGGACGTTAAACATCAAATCAAACAAAAATCAAAATAAACTTTCGGAGTTCAACCACTGGAGTTTAACTCGATTCTATGGGCCCAACTTTCACTGAAGGTTCTGGGTCATTTTTAAAATAATGTACAGTTTGGACAGTGAAAATGTATCATGTGCAATATTGTTATTTCTACCATTTTTTACGATAGAGTTAAATTGTGATAGGGTCTGAATGAAAAGGCATAATTGATTACCCCTCAGACTTAACCGCAATGACTTCAGCACCCAATTTCGTAAAATCATTCTTCGATATAAAAAGATTGGGTTCAACATGGATATTATACGACAGACTGCATGCATGGTAGTTAACCCAATCACGGTTGGCAACTTTGCTTCCCTCTTTAATTGCACGCCGGTGGGTCAGGCCTCAGATTCTATGACGGCTCCAACGTAAAGGCTTATTGAAAATTAAAGAGATAATGTTGGTTGGTGCCTGATGCTCTGTCTCTGGTCGGGCTCATCGGAGTCTAACTGTTGGTTTTCTTTTGCTCCAGCATTTCAGTGGTTTCTTGCTGTCGAGTCCTCAGCGTTGTCTCACCTCTGTGGTTCTTTGATTTCTGTGTTCACGGAGATGTTGCACTGATGAGTTAGGAGGCCTTCATGCGGACTGGGCGGGTTGTTTGTCTAAATCGCGACGGAAGTAAGGGCGAGGATTGTGGCCACGTAAAATCGATTTAAGCCCCCCAGTGGAAATATTCCACTGACCGTTCCAAGGCGGCTCTTCTGTGGCGATTTATTTATGTTGTTGTTTGTTACTTACTGTGTGTATCACTTGTGTCTTTTAATTTTGGATGGCCATATGGCCATTTTGTGGGAAAGTAACTGTCCATATGGCCTTCCTTTGTTTAGGTTTCCATTATGGTCTGGTCGCTAAATGTTTGTATTTCTTTCCCTTTGGTGTCTTTTATGGATGGAGTAAGTTAATTGTATCAATTCCTGATCTTTGTTTTACTTCTACTTTACAAAAATTCATGTTTCATCTTCTTTTAAAGTACATAGCATGGCAATGATGTCATTACCGTAACACATATATAAAGACCCATCAAATTTTGATTTCTTATTTTAAATGTATTATTTTTTATATAAATTATATGTTACAGGTATGATGCAAACATTACAACCAAAAATCAATGAATAGCTCACTCAAAATTCAGAAAATATTGAAAGTTTACACATTAAAAAGGCCAAAATAATTTTTTCCAATCTTTGATTTGTGCTTTTACTGTTAAAAAAATTTGATAAACTAATCAGTTACCGTGTTATATCATTCCTTGGGCAAGCAAATATCGATAGAACATGATACATTTGTTTGCATGGTATAATTAGCCTGTAACAGAGATTTAATCACAAGAAAAGTTACAGAAATGACATTTTTCTTGTTATGGAAATTATGCTACGGAAATGACAGTTAAATTATTAGTCATATCATAGACCCAGGGCAGTTTATAGCTACAAATATTAAAACAGGGCATTTATTACGAAAACAATGAACGAATCCCTTAATAACATTGGTATCATGTCATTACCATAACCAACAATGTTTCGGATATTACATTTTCATCTTTTTTTATCAGTTTTTCATACCTTACTTTAATGGAGGCCTTGTTATGCTCTACAATTATTGTACGTGCACTTATGATGTAGCTGTAAATTCGATAACTAAACACGTTCAGGGGAAAATTAACTTTTAAACGGGTGTACGGTAATGACGTACAGAAAAGATACGCATCTAAATTGACGTCTTTAAGTTTTTGTCCCTGACTTTTATAATCAGCTATCCAAGTTAAATATTCACTGAACTATTCCCAACATTAGGTGCTTGAGGGGTGGTCAAAGGGGATTTCTTTTAGGAATTTCATTATCTTTCTAAAATAAACCATTTGTTAGCGTTGCGGAAATGACAAAAAATACAGGGACAAAATGTAAAGCCTCAAATGAACGCTTGAAAAGGTCTTATTGTACACATTGTTTCTAGATTTTATTACAGTTAAGTAGCATTTGCTTAAACATTTCAAGTGGATGACATATGAGGAGATGCTATTGAAGTTAATTCTTGATAAATTTCAAAAGTACCATACACGGACGTGGCAAAAAAGCAAGCTCCTACTATCTCGGATGATCATTTTTGTAAATATATTCATTTAAAATTTAAAAATAACTAATATGTTTAGCCTCAGTTTTGATTACTATTACATAGGAAATAAGTAGTGTACATTAAAACGTAACAGAGCGTGTTTTAAGCTTCAAGGATTTACATAAAACGCACATATATTTTTGAATGACCCTTCTACTATTATTTACAACACACAATATAGTTGGTCCACCTCAAGGTAACTACCTAAATCATTAGACCATCACATAATAACATACAAAGTAGAGTTTTGTTTTGGTTTGATTTGAGGTTTAACGTCCCCGTCAACACTGTAAAGGTCATTTTGGAGACGTTGCTTCCAATTGTGTGGGACTTTTACCCGACATTGAGATGAAATGCCATCTCAAGCCTTGCCGCCCAATGAAACCAATAGGGATTATGAACATGAACGGTCCGACACTAACACCGATTTGCCTGGGCAGGCTTAGATCCTCTAAGCGGTTTACCAGTACTCGTGTGCGGGTCGGTTTCAGCTCTGCGTGGAAGCATCATGCAGCCCATCTATTTCTTCAAGCCCCGATGGGCGGGGGCCAACAAATTACAGTAAACTGAAATACAAATTAAATTGAATAACTGTGATGAATCAAAGATGAGAGCTCGTAGCTTATTCCACACACTGTAAGCTGGAGGTAAAGAATGAATTTCAGAAGCCATCTGATCTGGATCTACACTGTTT
Organism: Lucinisca nassula; assembly: GCA_963580285.1. Classification (NCBI taxonomy): domain Eukaryota; kingdom Metazoa; phylum Mollusca; class Bivalvia; order Lucinida; family Lucinidae; genus Lucinisca; species Lucinisca nassula. The sequence continues at coordinate 63,090,929 of OY757018.1, read as the reverse complement.
GCTAAGATAGGGGTTAAAACACATAAAATAGTTGGTCCATCAGAAGGTAACTTACTCAATCAATAGACCATCACAGAATAACTTACAAATTAGAACAAACTGAAATACATATCAAATTGAATAACTGTGATAAATCAAAGGTGAGGGCTCGTAGCTTGTTCCACACACTGTAAGCTGGAGGTAAAGAATGAATGCCAAACAGTGTAGATCCTGATCAGATGGCTTCTTCAGAAGCCATCTGATCTGTATCTACACTGTTTGCTAAGATAGGGGTTAAAACACATAAAATAGTTGGTCCATCAGAAGGTAACTTACTCAATCAATAGACCATCACAGAATAACATACAAATTAGAACAAACTGAAATACAAATTAAATTGAATAACTGTGATGAATCAAAGGTGAGGGCTCGTAGCTTGTTCCACACACTGTAAACTGAGCTCAAGAATAGAAAACCATCAGAGGTTCCGGGTCATTTCGGCCCATAAAAAATCTGCCCATGACAAAATCGGCCCATGGCAAAATGGGCCCATAGCAATTTCGGCCCTGAAATGATTTCAAGGCTGTTATAGGGTCTATTGCAGATGTATTTGTTTCTTGCACAATTTATGATAAATGCGATGAATTTGGTTTTGAGATTGTAAATTTTCCTTTCTTGGATGATGATGTTCCTCGTGCGGCATCATACGGCGTATATATTTTGCAATTAATTCCATTTGCCAGAGTGTCTAGTCATTTAACTGACTTCAACACTCGTAATAAATTGTTAACTGCTAAATTTCTTAATCAGGGCTATCGGTATCATAAACTACGCAAAGCCTTTTCCAAATTTTATAGACGTCATCAAAATCCCTTCTGCAACAAGGTGTATCGGAACCAGAATTTTATGGTGACTTAAGTTCATATAAGTTCATATAGTAAATATACTTCATTCACAACATTGCTATCAAACGTGGTAATTATTCATTGTCACTTTTATCACGAGCAAGTCGTGTTCATCTGACCTTGAAAAATGTTGTGAATGAAATATTTTTACACCCAAGAAATAATGTTCAGTAACTTTTGTTTGCGGCAGAGTTATTATAAATTTTTGCCACTCGTATTATACCATTCTGTGCAAGCAGCCACACACAGTCTGATCTTGAGAAAGGCCTTATTCGAAGTAAATACTAATAATAATATGATAAATGAACAAATAAATAAAATAATATAAAACATAACACACTCATGCAAGACCGAAACCCAGTGATGGACCAGCTTTGAAACAACATCAGGCTAATGTTGAGTTGATGATGCTCCAGCACAATGCTGCTGTTTGTTCAGTTGTTACTAAAATATTTCCAAGTGGGGCGCTTTGGTGCAGTGGTAGCGCATCGGATTTGTGATCGAGAGGTTGCGGGTTCGATCCTCACGCTGACCAAAGTGTTGCCCTTGAGCAAAGCACTTCATCCACATTGCTTAAAAGAAAAAGTACTGGCTACCACCCAATAAACCCGCCTCGTAATGCTCAGACGAGTAGCAGTAATAGGAGAAAAAAAAGAAGAACATAATTTCTATATCATATATTTATTTGTCTATGATTAACATATTGATAATGGAGGGCATCATTCGGTATGTTTCTGTATTGATATACATGCATTTATATTTTGGGCCGGAGGCCTAAATTGAGAATAAATTGATTGATTGATTGATTCAGAAAAATATATAATTACAACTACTTCAGTACCCGATTTCGTAAAATCATTCTTCGATATAAAAAGATTGGATACAACATAAATGTTATACGACAGACTGCTGGCATGGTAGTTAACCCAATCGCAGTTGACAACTTTGCTTCCCTCTTTAACTGCACGCCGGTGAGTCAGGCCTCAGATTCTATGACGGTTACAGCGTAAAGGATTAGTCTAAGAGAATTAGAGAGAATTTTCTGTAATGTTGGTTGGTGCCTGAAGCTCTGTCTCTGGTTGGGCCCATCGGAGTCTAACTGTTGGTTTTCTTTTGCTCCAGCATTTCAGTGGTTTGTTGCTGTCGAGTCCTCGCCGTTGCTGCGCTGTTGAGTTAGGAGGTCTTCATGCGGACTGAACAAATTATTTGTCTAAATCTCGACGGAAGTAAGGGCGAGGATTGTGGCCACGTAAAATCGATTTAAGCCCCCAGTGAAATTCGTTTGACTGACCGTTCCAAGGCGGTTCTTCTGTCATGGTTTATTTTTGTTATGGCTTGTCTTTGAGTGTGTGTGTCGCTTATATTAGTTGCTTTGGATAGCCGAGTGGCTATTATGTGGGGAAGTAACTGTCCTTTTTACTTTCCGCTAGTGATGTTTCCATTAGGGTCTAGTTGTTTCAGGTTTGTGTTTCTTTCCCTTGGTGCCTCTGATGGGAGCTGTGGTTTAATTGTATCGATTCCTGATCATTGCCTTCACTTCTATCTTTCAATTATCAGCCAAAATAAAACAAAATGAGATATATATAAAACGTTTTTCACAGCTCGGCATTTATATCATTATTTTTTATAATTACCACCCTCAGATGTGTGAGTGTTCTCGCAATTCAACTTTTGTAATGGAATATAGATGCAATAAAAAACAATATAAAAGAGGGTGTGTTTATTTAGTAAAAATGTCTATTTATGAACTTGGAAATTAGTTCTGGGTCCAATGTTTATTTATTTATTTTATGGCACAAGTCTTTATGCAATATAATCTATAATCACTTTACGTTGTTACCTTTATCGACACGTGCCGTAAAGTAACAAACAGAACGATTATCATATTACTCAAACCTCAGCCCTTATTGGGACACGTGCCAATTAGTCATCCGTAAGTTAATGTCTCTTATGATATGTTTAATTCTTTCTTTATTTCTTGCGTTCGGTTTCGTTTTATGTATGTCATTGGGCAGGGGCACATCGATAGCTATATGTTGGCCTGGTGCAGTCTGATTTGTGTCTTCGTTGTGCGCTGTAACTATGAATCGTGAAGTAGCCAAAGCTTCCTCTATGACCGTACACTGCGACTGAGCAAGCTGATCTGTGTTTGCTGGGCACTGTGAATCCTCAAGTAGCCAAAGCTTCCTCATGCTACTGATTTGGCCGTGCAAGCAAACCAATTATATACAAACAGTAATTATAACATCATTAAAATTGTGGACGGTAATTGATATGGGCCGATTTTGTATGGGCTGTTTTCATTTTCATTTCATTTCAAAACCTTTTACTGGCCGAGATAGCTCACAAGAATAATCTTTCACAAGTAATGTCTACGTACCAACTCATAGTATAGTAGATAAATATGCTGGTTACTTTATTATTATTATTATTATTATTATTATTATTATTATTATTATTTTCACTGCCTTTTTCCCCCATCGTGGGCACACAAACAGCAATGAACAGGTTTTAGATATAAATAAGTTCATTAAACACACACACACACACACACACACACACACACACACACACACACACACTTATATACATGTATTCGAAACCAAATACAGCGGAGCTCTGCTGTTAAGACCACCTAGAACCATGAAAAATCATGCTTTCAAAAGCATACCCTGAAGGATTCAGGTACATGTATTTTCTTTGCACCCCCTATATCCAGTGTGCTCTAGTGAAAGACCACCCAAGGCAACATTCAAAAGTAGTCTTAAAGACCACTTTTGAACAGTCCCAAAGGTGGTCCCAATATAGGAACTTCACTGTACAGGTTCCTACTAAACACTGCTGGGACTGACAAGGACAGACAAGGACTGACAAGAACAGACAAGGAATTTGTTATCGGAAATATTCTTTTTTTTTGTTGGTGGTAAATCTTTCCAATATATTTGAATAGGCATGGTTTCGTTTTGTACCCGACATTGAGAGGCAATGACATCTCAATACATAAATCTTTAAGAAATGAAGTTGGAAAATGCGACCAGAACCGGACTCGAAACCGGCGACCCCTTGCTTACAAGCCCTTCCGCCCAATGAAACCAATAGGGTTTATATGCATGGATGGTCCGACTCGCACCACTTCTCCTGTGCAGGCTTAGAACCTCTAACTCATGTGCGGTCGGTTTCAACTCTGCGTGGGAGCATCGTGCAGCCCAATCTGTTTCCTCAAGCTCCGAAGAGCGGGGTGGGGGATGGGGGGTAACAATCTAATGTAGTAATATCCAAATGTAGATAAAGAAAATAAATGGTGTTTATAATGATAACATTACACTACCGCTCAAAGCATCACAACCAGCTCGTCGTATCCTTGCATTCATTGTACCGCACTGGCGGTATTGGGATATGTTGCTTATATATCGTCTTGGGATAGTTTCGATAAAAATACTAAAACATGCATTTTAGCTCGACTGTTTTCGAAGAAAACGACGAGGTATTGTCATAGCTCTGGCGTCGTCTGCGTCGTCGTCGTCGTCTGCGTCTGTGTCGTGTTGCAAAAACTTGGATATTTAATAATAATATCTCTGTAATTACTGAACATATTTACTTGAAACTCGGACTAGTTGTTCATTATGAAAAGGGGGACTCATACCAATAGGTGAGGTAGCCCTCAAAATGTTTTTGACACAGTTATGCCCCTTTTTCGACTTAGATTTTTTGGCAGCCGAGCGTTGGCACCCACATGCGGTGCTCTTGTTATATTATATTCTAGTATTTTAAGTGTCCTTGTCCGTCCTTGCTATATAGTCCGTGTGCAGTCCTTGTCAGTCCCAGCAGTGTTTAGTAGGACCGACAGTACAAGCACACATCCCAAAACACACACACACACATACTTGTACACATTAAACAGTTGTTTAGTTAATTATAAAGCATAGGTGCTCCTCATACACAATGATCGATGTCCATTATATAATAATTCCACACTGATGCAACCAAGAGTGGTGCCAATCACATACACAAGCCCCCTAATGCAATCCGCATTAACTCCATATCTACTGATCCCTAATTAGACAGCCAATTGTAGACCAGCAGCCCACTCATCAACCTCTAGACCAGAGATCATGCTATGAGCCAACACATCCGAATCAGTCTGCTTAATTACACACTAAGACAAGAGATGTAGCGCATCTCTCTCACAAGACGTAAAAGAAATTGCATACAAGGGACTGGTTCGTCCAGTCCTGGAATATGCAAGTTCGTCCTGGAGGAACTGGAGAAAGTCCAAAAACGTGCGGCCCGTTTTGAAACCGGGAATTACTCGTTTGAAACTGGGAGTATGACTGGCATTCTGGAACAGTTAAAGCGGGAGTCTCTTAAAGAGCGGAGAAAACAAAGTAGGCTGATACTTTTATATAAAGGTCTAATGGGTAGAGCCGGTATACCCATGGGTGATTTTGTTCCCTGTCAAAGACAACACTTCGGAAAAAACATTCATTAGCTCTCCAAAAAACTGGCACTAGGACTGACATCTACAAATTTAGCTTCATCCCTAAGACAATCTCAGATTGGAACGAACTCCCCTCTTCTCTCTTGATGTCTGCAGAAGCTGCAGATGACTCCATCTCTAGATTCGCCACCCTTGTGAGGTCTAGGGACTAGTTCTGTCTGTCGAAGGTCCTGGTGAAGGATTGTCTGTGGAGCGCTTTGGTGCAGTGGAGCACTTTGGTGCAGTGGTAGCGCATCGGATTTGTGGTCGAGAGGTTGCGGGTTCGAGCCTCATGCTGAAAAAAGACGTGTCACCAGTAAACAATTCTGATTATGATTATTTGAAAAGCCCGTAATAGGAGAAAAAAGGACGTGTCACCAGTAAACAATTCTGATTATGATTCTTTGAAAAGCCCAGCACAGGCTATAGAAGGGCAGTTGCAATCCACTAGGACTCTAATCAGACTGAGAAAATGCGCAGGCTGATCCCAGTCTTCGTCGCCCGCTACGCAGGCCCCGCAGCACACCAGCCCAAACAATACTTGTGACTGCACTGTAGTCTGAGGTTAAAAATCTGGCCGTACTGCTACATTCCTCCATCCTACAAAGAGGCGTTTATTTAAATATACAGGATATACTTATGTAATCTGACAGCTTATCTTGACTCCGCTGCATCTACCCCGCCACTGGGCTCCAAAGGTAATCATCCTGGCACCAGGCACCACTGTAGAGTGTAGTAGGTGAATTTTGCGATTTCCAGACACTTCGGCCCCACTACCACCTCGGCCCCTAGACAGGTCGGCCCAAAACCAAGTCGGCCCTAGACACCTCGGCCCTAGTCACCTCGGCCCTAGACACCTCGGCCCCACTGTCACCTCGGCCCCTAGACATCTCGGCCCCAAAGACACCTCGGCCCCACTTTTGATATCTGTTAGGGTATGGACATTTATATCATTTTAAAATCGGCCCCGCTCATCGGGACTTCAAGAAACCGACACCCTGTGACATGAGTACTGGTAAACCGCTTAGAGGTTCTATGCCTGGCCAGGAAAAGCGGTGCGAGTCGGACCGTTCATACTTATAAACCCTATTGGTTTCATTGGGCTGCAGGGATTGAGATGTCATTTCATCTCAATGTCGGGTAAAATTTCCACAAAATTGGAGGCAACGTCTCCAAAATGACCGATACAGTGTTGATTGGGACGTTAAATGTCAAATCTAACAAACAAAACACCATGTTAACAAGCGCGTGTAATGAAGACCCTGCTAACCCCAGTTTATATGGGGAAAACTGGGGCTCATAGGGGCATACATTATTTACATCACGAAGACACGCCTTTATAATTTGACCCCCTTGAACCCTACTTTTATATAGTAAAATTGGGGTTTACACGGGTAAACCTTATTTTTCTTTTTTGAGCTGAAATAATAAAAATGTCACAATTTTTCCTCATATAATGTTCGTGTTTTTCGTCGGTAAAGTTTGCAAGTCATTTGTATAGGCGTGTTTTCGTAATTCTTATTTCTGCTCCAGGTTGTGTGTACTGGTTAGAACCGTCTCAATGTGCAGGACTGATCAGAATGCGTCTGTGACAACCTTTAATTACAACTAGTTTAATATTAATAAGTTTATGCAAACATATTTCTTAGATCCCTTTCATATAAGTTAACAGGTTGGTGCGATAAACCATCTCCTTGAGAACGATTTAACCAGGATCAAAGATCTATGTTTTCGAGCAGAAGTAAGAAATATAATTTTTATTAACTTTTCGTTATATAATTTTGGTTTTACGGAATCTTCTATTAAGTTGTTAGGAAATAAGATCAAATTATTTTATTACTATTTTTATTTCATATATAAAAATAACAAATAACCAATGAGACGTTTATAATAAATATGGCAACGCATACACGACATTTTCAGGTTAACTTGGACTACACTCTTACAGCTGTTCCCCCGCCGCCTTCAACCGTGTCATTGACCTTGTGTCAGCACCACGAAAAGTGGGGTTTAGCGGGTTGTTCTAATTGTGAATATTTGATACTGATAGTCAATGAGCCTTTTCTACAAAAATATATAGGGCCATGAAGACTTTGCAATCAGTAAACATCCAGATCCATCTGATCTGGATCTACACTGTCATTCAGTTTGCGAATTTTGAATACAATATACATGTATCAAATAATTTGAGGGTCTGAAATTTGACTAATAAATAAATAAATAAATAAATTATATGAGCTGAAATAACAATCAAATAGGAATTTCTAAATGTGTGAAAATTGATAACAATGGAAACATACTGAGCAATTCCTACAAAAATACGAGTAGTGTAGACTTTGCACACAGTGCACATCCAGATCTACACTGTTTGCCACTAATATATACATATAGTACACATGTATCAAGTAATTTGAGTGGCTGATAGTCAGAAATGTGACTTAAAAATAAACCAATAAATAAATAAATAAATAAATAAATAAAGTATACAATATACTCGTTACTGTCCGCCTAATGACAATCAAATGTGTGAAAATTGATAACAATGATCTGTTTATCATCAAGGATCTCTTTATTGGGGAAAAGGGATTAGTAACGCCTGGTTGTTTATTGAGCTTCACACTTTACTAATTTATGTCATTAATTAATTGTTCTTGTATAACTTTTTGCTAAATCGTGTACTTACCTGAAATTAATTAATCCTTACCCCGCTGAACACGATAATCCTTATCTTTGCAAACAGTGTAGATCCTGATCAGATTACTTCTGCCCTCTGAACCGGATCTGCACCTTTTTTCATGCAGTTTTTGAATTGCAAGCATACATTAAATTAATTGGTTTACTTACGAGGATAGTTCTAGTTCAGCGAACCTGAACACTGATAATTACCTAATAAATAAATAAATATATAAATAATAAATAAATAAATAAATAAATAAATAATAAATTGTTTGTTTGTATTGGAGTTTAACGGCCCAGTCAACATTATTTAAGTACATTTTCGACCTATCCACACTTATCCTGGGCAGGCTTATACGTAAGCGGTTAGCCAATACAGTGCACATGTTTTTCGCCAGAAAGTGACAACTGCCCTTCTTGAATCAGCAGAAGGGAGAGAATGACCGTAGAAAAGATTTCATAATCAATCTCCACGAAAGAAAGTTGCCGACCCCGGTAGGTATCGGACCCGCGTTCTCCTGATCACCAGTCAGATGCGCATCCGACTTAGCTACCGAGGCTAAAAAAATAAACAAATAAATGTATAAATATGTCAACAAATATAAGATTATCCCCCTTCATCACCATGATTGACGATACCGAGGAATGATTTTTTTTGTTTGTTTGTTTTACGGCCCCATCCACTGATCCATCCAGATTTCCACCCAATTAGTAAGGATAATTAGGTATCATGTTCTTATTGAAATTAATTTAAAAAGTATTTTAGCGGTGTGGAATTATTTCGAATAATAAAAAAAGCCTATAGATGATCAAAAGAGCAGAAATGTAGAAAAAAAGAGCGTGCTCTAAAGCATGCTGCAATGCAATTAGAATTATACATTGAAATAAAAGAGGTGAATTTTAAGATGTATCTTCCATTCTTCTTAAATGGACATATAGATTTTCTATTTTGTAACGTTATAATATATAATATATATATATATTATAGGTTCAAATATTCGTCCAAATATTAGCTCCCTATCAAAATAATCAAATCAGCAAATAAAAATAAAAAAAAAAACCTCATCGGGCATCCAACCCGATCTCCAATTTAAAGGCATTTATTCTTAGACAGTAGGACCCACCGTGTGTTCATAATTGTTTTATTGCCCCTGTGATATACTGTCTATAGTAGAATCAAAGGCGGCCTTTAATAGGGTGATTAGTAGCTCCTGTTGAATCCCCTGACTGAGGCACTAAAGAGGACAATCAATAAGGTACACTGTAGTCAACAGTTAGTCAATTATTGATTTTCCCCAAGAAGGCGGTTTCTGGTAAACTCGTACCTAAGACAACTCGTACCTTAGTCAACTCGTACCCGAATTTGGTCAACTCGTACCTTAGTCAACTCGCACCTAAGTCAACTCGTACCTTAGTAAAAATAAAATTTGTTTTGGGGTAAGTTTGGCTTAAGAACACATATATACAGGCCACTTCATGGTCTATGCAGACTCCTGATCCTTTTCCAGACGATGAAGACGATACATAGTGTGTGCTTGACGCCATTACGCACGTGCACCAAAATGGCGCCTTTCATGTGTGTGACCCCCATATCCCTTTAGCCAGACATAATTTATGGGTGCTCGTTAGAACTATCCCTGTGGGGCAGCTCTAACGAGTGCCAACAATTTATGCTCTAGAGGGATGTGATTGGTACATAACACCATGCTCAACATAAGACGAACTTCATATGTAAATATGTAAATGAAAATAACGAGAAAAATATAATTGTAGAACTTACATTTCATGTTCAGTTGCAAATAAAATGTAGTTATACAATTATAATTTGTTCTCATATATGCTCAAAACATAAATGTTGGCTTACATAAATGTTGCATATTCCTTATTACTGTTACTTTACGATAACACACCCGTGCACTATAGTGCGTTTTTTTTTCATCTCCAAAATGGCAATTTTTCTCACGCATATCCGTGTTTTTTTTTTGTTTTTTTTTATTTATACTTCAAACATAGGCTGTGGTCTTTAGTTGGAGCATAAATAAAGAAAGATAATGTATACCCCCGTAAACCCGAGTTTCGCTACATCCCAGTTAGCATTCTACATAAATCTACAGCGGGCCGTTAGCGGCCCGTCAGGGTAGCTGACGGGCCGCTAACGGCCCGCTGTAGATTTATGTAGAATGCTAGCAGGGATAAAGTGAGGTTTAGGGGTGTGCCCATTGCACGGACAAAACCGGTTACATGTCGGCGAGTATAAACACAGCGGGATGTACAGGTAGCACAATCAAAATAAATTCAGTTATTTATATAATTTTATTGCTTAAATAGAGCTTATCCGGCAGTGCTATTTACACAGGTATCAGATACTACACACAGCGTGATTGGGTACAAACTCTGTCAGCTGCTGTATGAATCTAATGGATTTTCAATGGAAATAGTCTGACCTTGGTACACTTTTCTTACTTTATTTGGCTAATCAATGATATTAGGAAGAATATGAGTTCTGCCAATTTTAATGCAAAGTCTGACAAAGAGTTACAACAGTTTTTGAAGAATTGCGGAGTCATTTTCAGTGATCAAAAGAAGACTGATTTGGTAAAACTTTGAGAAATGTGTCAAACTTAACACGAGGTAGATCCTGATGGTTTGTTGGAAGACAGACACAAAGTTTTAAGGCTAATTAAATCTTGCAGATGGGACAGTGTTGCGCTACAATATAGAACCTGATCAGCCACAATGATATTAGATTCATCCCAGACATTATATTATTTTGTTTGTTATGAGATCTAACCTCCCCAGGTCAAGTTTGGAGACGTTGCTTCCAATGTTGTGGGACTATTACCCAACATTGAGATGAAATGACATCTCAGGCCCTGCCGCCGTATGAAACTTGAAGCGATATTTATATTATAAGAGATCTATCGCTATATCATGAATAACTGTCATAATTTTGAGCTCGCACAATTTATGTCCAGAAGTAACTCAAATCCGCCTGCACATAAACGAAGTCTGGTAAACATTCTTTGCGTCACTTCAATGATACTGATGTGCACAAATACCCAATGTGACAGTAAAGACATCGATCAAACTGTGGAAATGTGCATTTTGCATAATAGTCTTTGCTTGGTGCACATGTAAATTGTAGGAATTTCTGTGCTCCACCTAATAACTATATTTTATAATGAGCATACCCAATGATAATTAGCAACCATATCTGTGTTCAGTTGTTCATGGGGTCTTGCGCAGATTTCGAAAACATGCTTTTTCAAATATAATGATTTTTTTTTAGATAAAAAATTGATATTTCAAATTTCTTCTCAAAACATAGTGGGAACTCTTTAGAACCGCCTCGGCGAGGCGGTTTAACGAGTGTCCACAATCTTTGTTTTTGAGCAGAAATAAAAAATGTATACCAATGTAAACCCAAATTTTACACCATTTAAAGGTGGGGTTTAAGGGGGGAGGGTCAAAATTATATAGGCGTGTTTTCGCGATGAGGCTTTGATCCAAAAATCTACATCCGTGGCTTTGGGAATGGGGAAATATTTCACTCCCTCCATGTCTGGTTTTTGCCTGTAGCGACTATCACTTCTACATTCCCCCCGCCCCCGCCCATCGGGGCTTGCAGAAATAGATTGGACTGCATGGTGCTTCCACGCAAAGCTGAAACTGACCCCAGATGAGTACTGGTAAGCCGCTTAGAAGGGCTAAGCCTGCCCAAGCAAAGTAGCGCAAGTCATTTGTTTTCATTGGGCGGCAGGGCTTGAGATGATATTTCATCTCGATGTTGGTTAAAAGTCCCACACAATTGGTAGCAATGTCTCCTAAATGACCCGAATAGTGTTGACGGGGACGTTAAACCTCAATGCAAACAATCAATTCTGCATTTCTCTCAAGCACACCTCATAGTTGACATTGTCTTATATAAGATATGCACCTTAAATTAGCCCATTTAGTACCAGAAACCCCCAAACGGCACCCCCTGGGCAAACAGTGCAAGCCCAGATCAGACGCTGCAGAACGCGGCGTCTGATCAGGGCCTCTACTGTTTGCAGAAACTTAAGCCATTTTCCAAATAAAGTTTGAAGAAAAACCAACCGGACACCCTTTATGTTGGAATGGACTCCTGCTACATATAAGGAGGAAGATTCCATTTGGTACTCAAAGGGTTATATAAATAGCCAGAGGCTAAATTAAAATCAGAAACCCTTCCAATACTATCAAATCACACTTTCATAAATGAAATATATCTTCTATTAGGTCAATATTAACAGACAAAAATAAACAAAGAAAGGAATTTGACAGACTTCTCATAGTACATAGCTATATCATATTCTAGCTGTTTGTACCCAATGAGGTAAACTTCACACACAGCATATGCTTATCAGCTGGCCTATTATAAACAGTTGTTATACCGTTTAACTAACAAACTCTTAAATAAAAACAATCATCACGAATGCAAGCCTATATGAATTTGTCCCTCTTAAAACCCACTTTTATATATAAATAGTAAAACTGGGATTTAGTTTTATGTTTTGTCAGAAAAACAAAACAAAAAAAAAAACAGCTGCTCGCCGGCAAAATTAAAGCAATTAAAAACAGTCTTTAATGAAGGACGATTAGATTAAACTAGTACCGATAATCGTTTTTTACACCCATATTAATCGGTACACGATTAACTAAAGTGTTTATTAAATTAACCCAAATGGAATCTTCCATCTTATATATTTCGAAATTTAGGGGTGTCATGTTGTGGTTTCTTCAAAATTTATTCGGGAAGTGGCTAAACTTTTTCTAACAGCGTCCGCCCTGATCAGACGACGCCGCGTTCTGCGGCGTCTGATCTGGGCATCCAGTGTTTGACTACCCAAATGGAATTTGCCATCTTATATATTTCGAAATTTAGGGGTGTCAGGTTGTGTTTTCTTCAAAATTTATTCGGGAAGTGGCTAAACTTTTTCAAACAGCGTAGGCCCTGATCATACAACGCCGCGTTCTGCAGCGTCTGATCTGGGCCTGCAGTGTTTGACAAGGCATCCCTTTGTGGGTTTCTGATACTGAATTGGTTAAAAGTGAATAATAATAAAATAATAATAATAATAATGATAATAATAATAATAATAATAACAATAATAAAAATAATAATAACTCGAGCAGGTTGATGGCGCGCCATCGCATATCCCCGCGTTCTGCGGCATCGGATCTGGGCCTGCAGTGTTTGACAAGGTACCGCTTTGTGGGTTTCAGGGACGGAATGGGTTTAAAGTGAATAATACTAATAAAATAATAATAATAATAATAATAATAAAAATAATAATAACTAGAGCAGGTTGATGGCGCGCGATCGCAAATCCCCGCGCTGTGAAAACCATGTTACAATAAAAGGACCCAAAGTACTTCTTTCTGGCCTCCGGTGAACTCAAGACATGTCTCGGGGCAAGTTATAACCCATTTCAACTATTGTTCGGCAAAAAATAGAGTACCCCACCTACCCCTGGGGTACGAGTTGACCAAAATAGGTACGAGTTGACTAGGGGGTACGAGTTGACCAAAGAACGGGTACGAGTTGACCAAAAACAGGTACGAGTTGACTCAGGTACGAGTTGACTTAGGTACGAGTTGACCAGTTACCAAGAAGGCCCCTTACCTGTTGCAGACAGAGGACTTCTCTTTAGTCAGCACTGAGGGCTACATAATATTATGTAATGAAATGATGGTCCTCAATAATCAAGAATAAATGCCTTTAAGTGGAAGCCCCGTGAAAAACAAAGTGGGACCGAAGTGTTTAGGTTTATGGGGCCGAAGTGTCTAGGGGCCGAGGTGTCCAGGGGCCGACCCGTCTAGGGTTTCAATTTTATGTGGGGCCGAGGTGGTTTTGGGGCCGAGGTGTCTAGGGGCCGAAGTGTCTAGGGGCCGAGGTGGTTTTGGGGCCGAAGTGTCCTGTTACCAATTTTGCTATCCATGGGCCGAAAATGTCCAGGGACCGAAGAGGAAAATCGTGCGTTCAATTTTATCCGTTGCGGTAAATAAGACTCATTCAAGGGAAGTAAGTGTGTTGCGTCCTGACAACTTGTAAACAGAAGATTATCTGATGTTCAAAATTAGCGAATAAAACTCAATTAAATGTCTAAATGTATAACTTGAAACAATACTAGATTCTTTAATGAATGTTTAGGCATGCACATGTAGTTGTCCAGCTGGAAAGCACTTGTGTAATTGTTAACAAATTAACACCAAGGTTTATGATAAAGTGGGTGGGGTAAAGTCATAAACCAGAAAAATGAATTCGAATTGTTACTGGCGTGTCAATTTCGACAAATGACATTTATTCACCAGTACCTTAATATGCGAAGATGGTTCCTCTTAGGTCTCACCAAAGAGGTAGGCTTAGCTGCACTATTCCTGCACAGCATAGGAAATTAGAATCTGGAATGAATCAGAATTGTTACTGATGACACATCAAAAGACATTCATACACCAGGACCTGTGATGTGGGAAGTAAGTCCCTAGCTCGAACCAAAGAGGCAAATTTAGCTACACAATCATCAGCATGGATAGTTTTTCTCTTTTTTTTTTTTCTCCTATTACTGCTACTCGCTCACATCTGAGCATTACGAGCAGGATTTCCTGGGTGGTAACCAGTACTTTTTTTTTAATTATTTTATTTTTAAGCAATGTGGATGAAGTGCCTTGCTCAAGGACACAACACTTTGGTCAGCGTGAGGCTCGAACCCGGAACCTCTCGATCACAAATCCGATGCGCTACCACTGCACCAAAGCGCTCCATAGCTCAGTGGTTAGTGCACTTGCCTCTGATGCTAGAGGTCCCGGGTTGGATCCCCGGCAGCGGCGATAAAATTTCGGTGTCCAAACACGCTCCATTGGCATCATTTGCAGGGATGAATGTCATAAAGTGCACCGTCCTTCGGATCGGGACGTTAACTGGAGGCCCCCTGTGCAGGGAGAACCATCCCCTGTGCAGGTTAAAGACCCTACCGTAATTACATGATTACTGTGTAGGCTTTCATCCTGCAAAACCTGGAGTGTATGTAATATACACCTGCGGTAATGGTCAAATGTGACCGACGCAGTATCAGAAGATAGATAGATAGCACCTTCAGCTGTCCAAATAATCGAATCAGGAAGGGCATTCCAATCTCTAATGGTTCTGGGGAAGAATGACTCTTTATAAATGTCAGTTCTTGCAGTAAGGGTCTGAAACGCCAATGAATGATGATTTCTACAGTGTCTAGCTGGGGGAACAAGGTCATCTGTTAGATTGCTGGCAGCCCCCTTTAGACCTTTGTATAATAGGATTAGCCTACTGTCTTTTCTCCTTTTCTTGAGAGACTCCATTTTAATTTTCCAAGTATTCCAGTCATGCTCCCAGTTTCAAAGCAGTAATTGCCTGTTACAAATCTAGCAGCTCAATTCTGAACTTTCTCAATTTCATCGTTAAGGACCACTCCACTGGGGTCCCAGATACAACTACCATATTCCAAGATTGGGCAAACAAGACCTTTATATGCTGCCTCTTTAACATCCTGGGGGCACTGATGAAGATTTCGCCTCAGGAAACCAAGCATTCTATTTGCCTTAGTACACATGTTGCTAATATGACTATTCCATCTCAAGTTGTGTGAGATTGTCACTCCAAAGTATTTAATAGAGTCCACATTCTCGAGGACGGTTCCCTCTAAGGTGTAAGAAGCCTCAACTTTATTAGATCTCTTCCTAGTTATCTGCATAATATTGCATTTAACTGGCTGAAATCCCATGCCCCATTTTCGGGCCCAACATCCTAATCTATCTATGTCAGCCTGAAGTTTCACTGAGTCATCTGTATCTCTAATTTCCTGGTAACAAACACAGTCATCTGTGAACAGTCTTATTTCTGAGTCAATGTCAGTGGAAATATCATTGATGTACAAGGAGAACAAAAGTGGACCAAGAACGGTCCCTTGCGGGACTCGTCACTCCAGACAAAACTGGAGCCCACTCCGAAGATTCACCATTAACAACAACCCGCTGTTTTCTGTAGCAAAGAAAGGAATCTATCCATTTGAGGGTCCTTCCCCCAATTCCATATCAAAATAACTTAGATTTAAGTAGTTCATGAAGAGGGGTGTCAAAAGCCTTCTCGAAGTCCAGAATAAATGTGTCCACCTGTCCCTCTTTGTCCAAGATTTTTGCCCAGTCATTAATAACTGTGCTTAGCTGAGTTTCACAACTGTGCCTTTTCCTAAATGCATATTGTCTGTCTGACAAAAGTTTATGTTCGTCCAAGTGGACCATGATGTTTGAGCAGACAATATGTTCCAGCAATTTACACAGAACACAAGTCAGAGACACAGGGCGATAATTACGGGCAAGAGCCCTATCTCCTTTTTTGAAGAGTGGACAGATGTTTGCTAAGAGTCATTCTTTGGGGATTTCACCCGTATCAAGAGACTGTTGAAACAAGTGTGCAAAAACTGGACCCAACTCATTTGCTAGTTCCTGCAGGACTCTAGGATGAAGCTCATCAGGTCCTAAGGCCTTACTGGGGTTTAAGCCTTGAAGTAACTTGATCACGCCTGCAGCTGTCACAACAATATTATTCGTGAATGGGGCCGATCTTCCAGTCAATGGAACCTCCGTGAACTCAGTTTTATTAAACACATCATTGAATTGACCAACTAGTTCCTCTGCCCTTTCAGAGTCTGATTCATCAACCCCGTTCCCTCCTCTTTTATTAAGGGGCGGGATACCTTGCCTGTCTTTCTTCTGGCTATTGATATATCTGTAGAAGTCTCTGGGAGAGGGAAGACTTCTACTGGATATTCGTTCTTCCCCGAACCATTATGTAACAGGTGATCGACAGGCCAACACCCTACCACATCACTTTAAAAGCCGGCTTGTACCGCAAGGCAGTACAAGTGTGCTATATACCTATACCCTATGACATTCTCCCCCTCCACATTGAAATTTGTCCCGAATTTCTGGGAGTCTGAGAATCACGTGAAATGATCAGAATTGTTACTGGTAGCACATCAAATGACATTCATACACCAGGACCTGTGATGTGGGAAGTTAGTCCCTCGCTCTAACCAAAGAGGTAAATTTAGCTACACAATCATCAGCACTTTCAGGTGTCGAAATAATCGAATCAGGAAGGGCATTCCTGGTGTATGAATGTCATTTGACGTGTCACCAGTAACAATTCTGATTCTGATTCCAATCTCTAATGGTTCTGGGGAAGAACGACTCTTTATAAATGTCAGTTCTTGCAGTAATGGTCTGAAATGCCAACGGATGCTTATTTCTACAGTGTCTAGCTGGTGGAATAAGGTCATCTGTTGGAATGCTGGCAGCACCCTTCAGAATACTCAAGGAGTTCTAATGCACAAGTGGGTTATTTACGGTGGGTGCCAAATAATGTAACGGGTGAAACAAATCCTATTCACCTTTACCCTGCTGGGGATTGAACCCGGTCCACCGGATCGACAGACCAACACTCAACCACGTCGCTATAAAAGCCGGCTCTTAAGGCGAAAGAAGACGCTTACATCGATAATTAATGCATCAATGAAGCAAAATTAAGTAGGATTCAACATAAAAACAACATTTAAGCAGTTTCACTGCTATTTTTTTTTTTTTTTTTTTTTTTCCTTAATTTTGGCTTTTGAAGAAATTTTTTTTGGTGAACCAAACCAAACAGAAATTACCAAAAACGGACCTTGAACCAGCTTCATACCTCTGTGAACTGTACTTTCGGTGAATAATTACCCCTCTATTCCAAAAGTTGTAAAACATGCATTCCTGTGATACCTCTCTCATCAGGAGGAAGACTCCCTGATTTTGGTGCTAATTTTTGTCCAATTTACTGCTAAATTTTAGTAAAATTTTGGAGTCTCCCTCATTTGGAAGCAGTCTGATCAGGATCTACACTGTTTGCCATTCCGTCTGCACTTTTTGGACTCTTTGCTGGGTCATGAAACAAATTTGTTAAAAGTTTAGGAGAATGGTAGCAAGTCCTCAAGGTGTCCAAATTTTCAGGATTTTTGTGATATTTATAGAAAAGTAGATTTTACAAGGGTATGCATTATTTTCCTTATTTTTGCCCAAATCATTGATGTGATTCTAACGAGAACCCACAGTCTATGTTTGGAGTGCATGTCAGAAAAACACCAATAAACCTGTCTTCTGGAATTGTCATTTTGGAGCCATGAATAAATTCTATATTTCCTACAGGAGTGAATTAAGTATACCCACTTTCCAGTAAAAAAGGTACTCTTTAACTGGCTCAGTCTAACTTACATGTACAATGCTTCGTGGTGACAAGGGTGGGGTGGCATCTGTCTGAAGCTAGACTTAAGAGTCAGTAGTTCCCTTTGACAATACAGTAAAAGAACTGACTTACAAGTATACATGTCAAGATTACAGTCACAAGTCAATTTTTTTTATGAGTGGGAAGCCCTTGTCACAAGAAACTTACATGCCAAATATGAAGGCTCTAAATATCAAATGGTTCAAAAGTAATGATAAAGTAAGTCACAGAAATGTTTCTTGGGTCACTGTCAACCAAAACTGCTCAAACCATTCACTCCATCTTATATGTATTACCTACTATTTTATTTCTGCAATAAGAATCAGGTGAGCAATCCAGGGCCATTTTGGCCCTTTTGTTTGGTTTTTATTCTATTTTTGATAGAAAATCCTGTTAGCAAGCTGTAAACCCAGACCAGACACCACATTATGGGGTTTCATTTAGAGGTGGTGGCAGGTAATATTTTCCCCTTCAACTTAGGCATTATCCCCTGGCTTCTTTTGTTAAATTTGTATAGGCAGGGATACAGACTAGCAGGCGCCCAGTTGCCCAAGGTGCCTTAACTTTTGCCTGGCCTGAGGTTATAAAACTTTTTTCATGCTCAACTCAGCTGAGCATGAAACTTTTGGTGCTCATAGAAATTAAAATACTAAGAAGTTGAGTGATTTTTCTTTCTCAGATAGCAGAGACTGTTATTTGTCCTGTAGACTTGCCCAAGTCTGTTAATTAGGTGTCCATTGTAGAAATAATTGTTTACAAAAAAATAAAAAATAAATACATTGTAAATGAATACAGTCTTTTATGAAAATTGTGAAATTAACATTCATAGATGAAGACTAAAGAGACTTTTACATATTTTTTGTTTAAAGGGACTTTCATTTAAAAATAAAAAATGTAAATGTAGGGACTTGGGCAAGTCTATTTGTCCTGCTAACAAATTTTAAAATGCCAACAATTGTTGGCATTTTAAAATTTGTGAGCAGGACAAATTTCATGCTCAAATGAGTTGAGTGTGAAAAATGTTTTATATTCTCGGGGCCTGGGCGACTACCGGTAAGTTTTGAATGAAAATGTCTATTAACCTAATGTAAAATTTGAATTTATGCCAGTCAGGGCACCTAAAGCAAAATGCTTAGTCTGTTTCCCTGATAGGGTTAATACAGATGACAGAAAATCATCTGCCTAATTTTGCCTTGTCACCAGGATGACAAAAATTTATTGAATGAATGAAATCCCTGCAGATTATGTGGCATCTAATATGGGTCTTCTCTGATTGCCTACATGTATCTCTCTTGTATTGGGTTTTCAGGTAAAATGAATTAATAGCAACCTCTAACCAATGTCTTGCTGAACTTAGATATGCTGCACCATTGCAAACAGTATCTATAGATGCCCTCTGAAGAAGCCATCTGATCAGTATCTACATTGTTTGCCATTCAGTTTGTGAATTCATGAATTATTTTTCATCAAGTTATTTGATTGATTGGTTGAAAGTCAGAAATTGGTTTGACTAAATTAATTTATTCAGCAAAACAAGGGTTAATTAAGGGCAAAGGTTCCTGTATGTGTTTTGGGCTATTGAAAATAAATTTGTATCTTGACGACAAACTTGTGTGATAAATATCCTTATATAGAAAAAAGTGGAGTTTACGGGGGGAAATTTATTTCCATTATTTTTCCTCAGAAATATAGATAGTATATTCTGGTTAGAACTGCCTAAATAAGGTGGTTCTAACAAGCATCCACAGCCTATAGTGTGAAGCAGTCATTATGAAAACATGCCTATATAAATACATTGTAAATTTTACAGCCTAAAAACTACAATTTTCAGATGAAAAAATTTTGATATTTTTCTTATTTCTTCTCAAAATATAGATTTTATACAAACGCGTACCCACAATCTATATTTTAGAGCAGAAATAAGAAAAATAAGGTTTACCCAAGTAAACCCCAGTTTTATTATATAAAAGTGGGGTTCAGAATATTATAGGTGTGTTTTCGTGATGAATTGGAAAAATATAAAGAAAAAGCAGCGAAAAAATATTCATTTTATGTCAATGAAAGAAAGTGTTTCTCACGCATGTATGTTCATTATAATTGTGGCGTTATAATTTCAGAAAATTTCAACAAGGTAGAAGAAATATTGAAAGAATGGGTCCCTAAAACAAAGTATTGACAGGTTTGAAGTCACATCACTGTTGGAAGATGGAGAGAACAGTCACGTAAGTACTCACAAACAGATAAATAGTACACCCCAGCCTCTTTATAACACTACTGTTGGGGTCCAAAGCAGAAACCGTGTTAGTTAAACAAATGTGTTATATCCAAATAAAAATGTATAGATTATATAGAAAAATGACCATTTACATGTATGGTCATTTTTCAATATAATCTATACATTTTTGGGATCCATCTTGAAACCATGTTATATCCAAAACTGTGTAATGAACCATGTTATAATGGGTTTATGGTGTACTGTACAGTATAGTTTAGTTTGAGATAAAACAGCTCAAAAATATTGTATCCCCAGGAAAAAGGTACATGTATTGATTGCTAAGGAAAAATATACATGTAACATGTTTTTGTTTGGATATAATTTTGATATAATGCAGTTGTATAGATAACACAGTCATACGTTGGCAGCTCGAGTTAAGTAGGAGAAACAAGGAAAATAAAGGGATGACTTTCCTCATTACTTGTTAGAAACTTATATTGTGAGTACTTGTTAGAATTACCTTACTGGGAAGATTCAAACATGTATCCAGAAATAAGAAAAAAAATCTCTCATCACGTGAACAAGTCCGTGAAATGAGATCCCCCTAAACCCCACTTTATATATAGAAAATTGGGGGGTTATGGGGGTAAACATAATTTTTCTTATTTCTGAACCAATACATAGGTTGTGGGTACTTGTTAGAACTGCCTCAATGAGGCGGTTCAACGAGCACCCACAATCTATGTTTGCGGTATAAATAAGAAAAGTATCACAGATTTTCTTCAGAAAATTAGCCATTTTGGAGGTGTGAAAAAAATGCACTATGTCGCACTGGTGTGTTATCGTAATGTGAATTATCCTCAGTAATTGCCCTTATTTTGAACTATATTTTCTGATTTGAATATCTCTTTTTGAGTTATGAAGGTTGTAGTGTAACTGCCCTTTTACATTACTACTTCGTTGAATACACAAGTGACAAACACCTCTTTATATATACATTGTGGGTACTTGTTGGAATTGCCTTTCTGGGAAGATTCGAACATGTATCCACAACAGAAATAAGAAAAAACAAATCTCTGAATTATCCTCAGAATTCTCCTTATTTGGAGCTATATGTTTTGATTTGAATGTCTGTATTTGAGTTATGAAGGTTGTTGTGTAACTGCCCTTTTACATGTAAGTACTTCTTCACTGAATACACAAGCTGTCTACATTGTGACAAACACAGGCTACAGTCAACCCTCTTTATACCAAAATTCGATACGATGACGAAACTCGTTATAGGGATTACATGAATTTCAGTCTGGAACGACTCCTTTACTAAAAAGCCTGATAGACTGATAAAGGTTTTCAAGAATATTGTAGCTACCATATTTACCATATGTATTCAGACAGACAGGCCTGGGCAAACAGTATAAACCCAGATGAAATGCCGCAAATCTCATCTGGTTTTACACTGTTTTCCACTCATTCAGTTATCTTGAGGCACAACATGGGGTAGTTTATTGTACTAGTATGGTTAGGAGTTAAGGTGTCCGAATACTTAGATGCATGTTAAATACGGTAATAAATGTTATTCAAGAAAACAATTTGTGGTTACATGCATTTGTTTTAATTGCCTTCCCGAAGGTGATTCTAACAAATACCCACAATATTTGTTTCTTTGAGTAATCAAGAGAAAAATGCTCTTTATTATTTATTAGTCTACTCCTTATTTGGGATGCTTTATAGCGGCAAATTCTTTGTAACAGTAAACTGTTATTGTACAAATGATGTTGATACATCACAAAAACATGCCTATTGGTATTACATATAGACCCTGTCCCTCTGTAACATGTATGTGGATAGAGGCCTATTTCAGCATTTCACATTCATGATGGAAAAACCTTTGGCAATGATAACAAGCTCTACACTTTATGAATTCCACACCAGATCTTTTTTTATTTACGACAGTTATATATGTTTTTAAAAGTGGCTGCACCTTGAAGAGTTGGTTTTTACAAAATAAGCATTGCAAGGCCTGTCAGCTGTCACTAATTTTAAGAAATCCACTGTAACTCTCACATGATTGTGTTCGTGTTTTCTTCCATTAAAAAGAAGCCTCCTTGGTGTAGTGGTTATACTACTCGCCTTGTAAACCAGGGGTCGCAGGATCAAGCCCGTCGTTCTCCAGACTTTCGGATGAGTCTTTAAACCGAGGTCCAGTTTCCGTATGACCTTAGTTGTTGGTGGGATGTCAAACTGAATCGTTCACTCACTCTTTCATTAAAAAAATTGACAGGTAATCTAATCCAGTCTTCCTCTTCACAACATTTTGAAATCATACAGTTGAATATTGAAAGCATATTATTAACCTTTCAAAGGCATATAATTATGTACAAATTACAATATACATAATCTTCTTTGTTTTCAGATACATGTATCCTACATTCAGGTTATTTTTTCAAATTTAAAAAAAGTAGTTTTAAGATCAATAGATTATGCTTTATAGACATGTAAACCATTACTATGCATTTTACTTGGCAACATGTACCATAGACCTAGATAAAGAGAATTCTAATGCACTTACGTATGTAACGCGACGTCTGATTGGATAACGTCAAAAATTTGCGACAGTATATTCCACGATATACTGTCTGAAATCCGACGTCACCACGTAACGTCTTTTTTCATTGGCTGACATTTGGATTACGCAATTCACAACGGCTGCCGCTTTGTGCAAAATAGTACAATTTTTAACAAAACAACCGAATAAGTGCATTAGAATGGGGATAACTGTATTGAAAATTGTCATTTGGGGAGGTAAATCGGTGGTTTTACGGTCGCAAATTCCGTTTTACGGCTCCGCTGACGCGTCGACGTAAAACGAAATTTCCGACCGTAAAACCACCGATTTACCTCCCCAAATGACAATTTTGAATATAGTTATCCCCCAAATAATAGAGATAATTATTAAGGATTGTGCTTCTCATTCTTGGTAGAAACATCTGTTGTGGGTACTTGTTAGAATTGCCTCAATGAGACCGTTCTAACCAGTACCCACAACAGGTGTTTTTGCAGAGAAATAAGAAAAAATATACCAATACATGTATTATCCTCATTACTTGTTAGAATTGGCTCAATGAGGGATCCTAACACATACCCACTACAGATATTTTTAGGGAAAAATAAGAAAAAATTATCCCAAAATTATCCTCAATCCTGGTAGAAAATGCATCAAAATTTCACACATCCTGCATAACCAAGGACATGTAGATTTTGGTCAATTTCAAAGGGACTAGACAAAATATTTACTCATCATGGTGAGCGGATGGGTGGAATTTTTCAGCCCTGCTCATTACATAGAGGATCTTACATGAGTGTTCATGTATTATTGAATTTATTAAACGAGTTGCAGAAAAAGGATAAAATTCGAGGCTTTGCAAAGCATTTTATTCCTTTTTCTCATCGAGTTTAATAAATTCAATAATACATGAGCACGAATGCAAGATTCTATGTTGGAAGCACTCACCCCATTTAGGGTTTGTCTAGTTCCTGATAAACTGAGTTGAGCCTAGAACTTATACTCTAATATATTGTAATCCAATCAAATTTTGACATTCTGATACTTTGTAAGTACATGTAGGACTAATTTGATACGTACTGTATTTGAGTATGAAAAATGCTTGTTTTAGTTTTAACCCTTATCTTGCTGTTCGCGACAACCCCTATCTTTGCAAACAGTGTAGATCCAGATCAGATGGCTTCTGAAGAAGCCATCTGATCAGGATCTACACTGTTTGGCATTCAGTTTATGAATTTGTAGCAATAAATTACATCAAGAAATTTGATTGGTTCAAAGTCAGATATGGGTGCGGCTTATCTGAATATTCAGCAAGAGAAGGGTTAATGTAGTATGTACATTCTATATTTCATACACATTTACCCATTTTGTACTGAAAGGAATCTTCCCAATTGTATGTAGCAAGAATCCATTTCGAAATCTAGGGGTGTCAGGTTGGGTTTCTTTTTTGTCATGCCTGCTTTAACCCTTATCTTGCTGAATATTCATTGAAGCCACACCCATTTTTGTCTAACAGCCAATGAAATTACTTGATGTAATTTATTGCTACAAATTCATAAACTGAATGCCAAACAGTGTAGATCCTGATCAGATGGCTTCTTCAGAAGCCATCTGATCTGGATCTACACTGTTTGCAAAGATAGGGGTTGTTGTGAATAGCAAGATAAGGGTTAAGCATGGCACAATATAGAAGTCTGTTTTTCCATTCATTTGTCCATTTGTTCGCCAGGCAGTCAACATTTACAACCACCCGCAACCACCCTAACTTTCACCCTGATGTAAGTGTCAATTTCTCAAGGCATGACATAGCCTGTTAGAAATCTTGCACTCAGTGGAATCTAGAAAGTTTCCATTTTGAAATTTAGGGTTGTCTGGCTGAGTGCATTTATTGTAGAAATTTATCGAAAAAGGCAGAATTTTCTGCAACTAAGTTAATCCCCTTGTCAGATGCCACTGATCTGAGTACAGTTTGCCATTTTAGGTTTTCTTGTATAAAATGGGTTTAGGTGAGCTTAAAGGATGTTTATAACATTTAAACCAAGACACTACAAAACTGTTTAGAGATGGCAATTTTATTTATATGTGAATCATCTGCCAAGCAGATGTTTCACATATAATGTTGAGCCTTGTTTTCTTAAAACAAAACACAGAGAAAACAATGCTCAACATTATATGTGAATCATCTGCCCAGCAGATGTTTCACATATAATGTTGAGCCTTGTTTTCTCCGAAAAACATAAAAAAAACAATACTTTGAAAATACTGCTTGCTATACCTACTTAATCGTAGGGCTCTTTGATGATGAAATCTTTTCTACAGTCGTTCTTTGCCTTCCGCTGATTCCAGAAGGGCAGTTGTCAGTTTCTTGCGTAAGAATGTGCACTGTACTCAGGTTAACGGCTTATGTATTAGCCTGCCCAGGAACGTATGGATAGGTAAACTGACTGGCTCAAAAATGACCTTAGTATTGTTGACTGGGCCATTAAACTCCAATACAAAGAAACAAACAGATACTTTGGGCTCTTGGGTGTAGGTTGCAGTTGATCAAAACTAACAATGTCATTAGTTTACATATTGTTAAAATTCTTTAATGATTTATTCTAACACAGCGTGCCTATATAGGCAATGCAAAATAACTGTGTTTTATTCTGCAACAAATCACAGCTCGGAAGAACGTGACGTGTGACGTCATTAAAAACTACAAATCTATGACGTCACTAGTCAATTTACTTGACGTTAGACAGTGTAACGTCATTTTCTCGCATCGAAAACGTTAGAAAAGGATATAAATGCATGTGTTTCAGTCGATAATTTAAGCGGGATTTCTTCTAACAATGGCGAAAAGTTGTGAGGTTTTGAAGGAAACAAAAACATTAATGCCGATTTTCAGTGTGTTAGAATCGAAATAGATCAGCTCTAGCCAGTGATTTGTTGTGTAATAAATAACAGTTTGTCGGTCAGTTGTAAGTAGACAAATCACGCGCGCTACGCGCTTGTGATTTGTCTACTTTACAACTGACCTACAAACTGTGATTTATTACACAACAAATCACACTTAGAGCTGATCTATTTCTTAAATATAGCAAGTATAGTAATATTTTATTGGAAAAAAATGTGAGCAGCTTTTGCATCGGCAAAAGCTGCTCACATTTTTGAGCAAAAATGACACTATAACTTATATTGTGTACACTTACTAGAACAGTTAACAGTTTCACCACTAATAAGCTCGTTAAGCTAACAATGTTACAGGTTTTCTATCAGTTCATTTGTTCATTCATGTTTTAACATAATCTACTTTTGTACTGGGACAGATAGGCCTCAGCTAAAAGTGCAGACCCAGATCAGACTGCTCCTGAAGGAGCAGTCTGATCAGGGTCTACACTGTTTGCCATTCTGTCTGTACCTTTTGGACTCCTTGCTGGAATGTGAAACAGATTTGTTAAAAGTTTAGGAGACTAACAGCAAGTCCTTAACCCTTGTACTGCTGAACACGGATATGTCTTATCTTTCAAACAATGAAGATCCAGATCAGATGACTTCTGAAGAAGCCATCTAATCAGGATCTGCATTGTTTGTCATTCAGCTCATGAATTTGTTGCAGTAATTTGCATCAAGTAATCTGATTGGTTGAAAATCAGTAGTGGGTGTGGCATATATAAATATTCAGCAGGTCAAGGGTTAAGGTGTCTGAATTTTTAGGATTTTTATGGTAGTTCATATAGCCATCAGCATTTATGTCAATTCAAGTACATATTTCCAGATAAGGAGAAGTAATTAGGATAATTAAGGTTTAATTCCTTTATTCTTGTTAGACTTTTTAGGATTACCTCATTGAGGCAAATCTCATTAGTACGAAAACATGTTTTTATAGGAAAATTATCCCAAAATTGTACTCATTATACTCCTTATGCTTTGCTCTAACACCGACTGTCATATGTTCAAGTCAATTCCTTGAGAATGGTACATCATATTTGGTCCCCACAGGTGCGACATAGACTTTGTCAGAATTTTTTTTTCACAAGTTGCCATCTTATTTTGTAGGAAAATAGTCAAAGGTAGGAAAAGAAAGAAATTTACGGCATAGTAAGTTTCCTGTTGTGAAACTTCAGCATGACATTGTAGGACATTCCAGTTTGATCCCTCATTTATATACTATAGAGGACAAAAAACCATCCCGATTTAAATGTGTTGGTTGTAAAGAATGTTATGATAAATATTGTCAGCATTATTATGATTGGTAGTACTATTCTGATGGCTTCATAGAGTACACACCCAAGAGAAGACCTTGAGTATTATCCAATTATACATGTTTGTGTGTATTCTGATTTTAACCCTTGTCCTGCTGAATGGATTAAATTTTTGACCACACATTTTTATGCACTGTCACGAAATAAGTGGCGGGGTATTATGTTATACCTTCCAAATTTTTTTGTGTCCGTCCATCCATCTGTCAGCGCCTCATAGTTTCCTGTCTGCTCCATAACTCCGATACCATTTGAGATATTTTCATGAAACTCCACATATATGTAGAGCACCATGAGACAAGGTACAGAACATTTAAACCGTTATTCTGACTTTCCTACTTTTTGAGTTATTGCCCTTTTAACATAGCCATTTCTGTCATAGTTTCGTGCCCGCTCCATAACTCTGATACCATTTCAGATATTTTCATGAAACGTCACATATATCTAGAGCACCATGAGATGAGGTGCTATAACTCTGATTTTATTATGTCTTCCCCGAATTTTTTTTTTTCGGAGAGACATATTGTTTTTTCCCCGGCGTCTGTCCGTCCATCTGTCTGTCTGTCCATCTGTCCGTCTGTCAAAAAATCGTGTCTGCTCTATGACTTGAAAACTGTTCAAGCTGTCTTCACGAAATTCCATATAAATATTAATCAATATTAGACGACGTGCAGTGCGCAAGAACTATAACTCTCGCTTTTACACTTTTTGAGTTATCTCATTTGGAAGTTTGTCAGTATGTATATATGGGAAAATCGTGTCCAGTCAATAACTTTCTTATTTTCAGATTTTGAAATTACATGGCAGAAATATTAACCACCATAAGACGATGTGTGGCGCGCATGAGGCAGGTCGGTACCTCAAAGGTCAAGGTCATACTTAGAGGTCAAAGGTAAAAAAGGGGCCTTTTTTTCGTGTTTGGTCAATAACTTTCTTATTTTTTGATGGGTTTTGAAATAACTTGGCAGAACTTGCATGACCCAGGTTGGTACCTCAAAGGTCAAGGTCATACTAAGAGGTCAAAAGTAAAAAAAAAGTGGGCTTCTTTACGTGTTTTGTCAATAACTTCTGATTTTGAGATAAAATTGAAATTATTAGGCAGAAATGTTACCTTCATGAGACGATGTGTTGTCAAAGGTAAAAAAGGGGGCCTTTTTTCGTGTTTGGTCAATAACTTTCTTATTTTTAGATAGATTTTGAAATTGAAATTGCTTGGCAGAAATGTTAACGACCATGAGACGATGTGTAGTGGGCATGACCCAGTTTGATAACTCAAAGGTCAAGGTCATACATAGGGATTAAAGGTAAAAAAGGGACCTTTTTTGTGTTCGGTCAATAACTTTCTTATTTTTAGATCGATTTTGAAATTACCTGCCAGAAATATTAACCACCATGAGGCAATGTGTGGCGCGCATGAGGCAGGTCGGTACCTCAAAGGTCAAGGTCATACTTAGAGGTCAAATGTCAAAAAAGGGGCATTTTTTCCGTGTTTGGTCAATAACTTGCTTATTTGTAGATGGATTTTGAAATAACTTGGCAGAAATGTTAACCACAATGAGACGATGTGTCTCTTGCATGACCCATGTTTGTACCTCAAAGGTCAAGGTCATACTAAGAGGTCAAAGGTAAAAAAGGGACCTTATTTAGTGTTCAGTCAATAACTTTCTTATTCCTGGATAGATTGTATAAATTATTGGCAGAAATGTTAACCATCATGAGACAATGTGTTGCACACTAGACCCAGGTTGGTACCTCCAAGGTCAAGGTCATACTAAGAGGTCAAATGTAAAAAAAAGTCTTTTTTTTTGTGTCCAGTCAATAACTTTATTTCTGGATGTGCTTTTTAACCATGCAGAAATGTTCACCTTCATTAGATGATGAGTTGTTGTGCAAGACCAAGGCTCATACCTCCAATGTGAAGGTCAAAGGTAAAAAAGGGCCTTTTTTGTACAGTGAATAACTTTCTTATTCTTTGATGGATTATGAAATTACTTGGCAGAAATGTTAACCATCATGAGACAATGTGTTGTACCTCAAAGGTCAAGGCCATACTAAGAGGTCAAAGGTAAAAAAAGGCCTTTTGGTGTACGGTCAATAACTTTCTTATTTCTCTATGAACTTTTAAAAGTTACTTTGCAGAAAGGTTCATCTTCATTGGATGATGTGTTGCACACAAGACACAGCTGCCCCCACCAATCTGGGCTTGAAGAAGAAATATATGGGTTGCATGATGCTTCCACACAGAGCTGAAACCGACCCCCACACTAATACTGGTAAACCTCTTGGAGGATCTAAGCATGCCCAGGCAATGCGGTGCGAGTCTGCCCGTCCATGCTTATAAACCCTATTGGTTTCTTTGGGCGACAGGGCTTGAGACAGGCTTGGGCCAAATTACATCTGAAAGTAATTGATTAAATTACAATTACTTTGCCCTAAAATTGTAATTGATTAAATTACAATTACAACATCATATGAATGTAATTGATTAAATTACAATTACTTTTGCAATGTAATTGATTAAATTACAATTACTTTTGCAATGTATTATCTAGAAAAAATACAGGTATGACACTTCAACTCCCATTAAACCAATACTACTAATAATTAATAGATGTTCATTTAAACTACATGCGTAAAATGAAGCACAATTTCAAACAAACTTAATTGAAAACTAAGCTCTCTTTTAGCTTTTGTCAAGTTCTACCAGTACTTTTGAGTTGATATAGTAAATGCATCCATTGAGAACAATGCACTAGTTCTCATAACCGAGGCAAAAATCTGAACTACACTTTATCATCGTCAGCTTTCCAAAAGTTGCATCTTGCAGTCTTCACAGACAGACGGGACAAAAAGTGTAGACCCAGATCAGGCTGCTCATGGAGGAGCAGTCTTCATTGTAGGAGCAGTTTAATCTGTGTCTAGACTTTTTGCCCAATCTGTCTACATAATTTGGGCACAATTAATAAAATGCAATTAATATTTTCAGATGAACTGTGTGAAGTGTTAGGATTTCAGTTTATAAATCAGTCTCAATGGTCAATATGCGATTAAAACTAAATTTATCAACACTAGACAAAATTTGAGCTGATATTGTTTTTCACAGTTACATGACAAACAAAGAGTGACTGGCAACAGTTATATATTTTCACACCTGAATGTAGATGGTTATTCAACAGAACAATAGATAGATTAGAGATGCTCATACATTGTACAATTTACCTGTGAAAAAAAAAAACAACTGTAAAATATATATAAAAAAAATCGACATCTGAAAAGTTTGTTTTAATCACCTAGAAATTTTCAAAAAGATACCTTTTCTAAGGAGAAATGCATAAAAAACAAATTAAAATGCAAACAGTGTGTACCCTGATCAGAGTGCTCTTCTCGACAGTCTTATCTGAGTGTGCACTGTTTGACCAGGCATGTCTGTCGAATACCTTAGGATCATTATGGCAGTTGATAAAAATACTATGACTGCACAGCTTTACCCCATTCTCTGTTCTATCCATACCTTACACACTTTAAAGGGAGACAACTATATGGTCAACTTTATTTGCACTTGTGCAGTCTTTATAAACTGATTTGAAAAACATTCAGCACATCCATTGACTTTTATGAAAGGTAAAAGTTTGAACATAGTTAATTGAAGTTTATTAGGAATTACTGATATGATGATAAGTATACACGCTAAAAAAAATATACAAAAGAATTGGTCTGATGTCCAGAATCCTGATATTTTTGTACAAATTCACAATTTATAGATCTATATTAACAGAAATGTAATCAAATTGTAATCAGAAAATAATCATGGTTACAGGCCAAAATATGGAAGTAATTGATTAAATTAAATTACTTGTAATCAGAAAAATGTCTGATTACTGATTACATCAGATTACTTGAAAATATGTAATCGATTACAGCTGATTACGATTACAGATTATGATTACCCCAAGCCTGGCTTGAGATGTCATTTCATCCCAATGTCGGGTAAAAGTCCCACAACATTGGAAGCAACGTCTCCAAAATGACCTTTACATTGTTGACGGGGACGTTAAACCTAAAAGTCAAACAAACACAAGACCCAGGTCAATACCTCCATTGTCAAGGTCATACTCAGAGGTCAAAAAGGGGGGAGACATCTGTGTTATTGTAGAAAAACAAATTCTAGTTTACTTTTGGAGTTATTGCTCATTGAACATTGAACATAGAAGTTTCTATTAGTTTTCATGTCTGCTCCATAACTCTGATACCATTTGAGATATTTTGACGAAACTTCACAGATATGGAGAGCATCATAAGATGACATGCAGAACATATAAACTTATAATATAATACTTCTGATTTTCCTAATTTTGGAGAATTGCCCTTTGAACATTGAATGTAGCCATTTGTAGCATAGTATTATGTCAGATTTCAGATTTGGAAATAGGAAAGATTTTTCAGCGGCAGCTGTCTAGAATTGAGTTTGCTCTAAATTATTCACAAATCAGAAACAATCTTACATTGTAAAATTCTGTACGTCTGCAAGTAAACGATGTCCTCATTGGTTAATAACTTAGACTGTCAGTGCAAACTTTTTACAAATACCCAATCACTTCAAAATTACACGAAAGGATGGAGATACAGTCTGCTATCTATGCTCACTGAAACGGACTATAATTTCCAGAAATCACAAAGTATGTCGGTAAACCAGCAGTTTTCTTCGCATCTTGTTTAAAAGATTTCCATTCTATGTGGAATTGCTAGTTTATAGAACAAAACCCAAAACTGCTTAAAAAATCACCTTTTGTTTGAAGCAAGGCTGCGAATCCGAGATTAGTTTGGGATATAAATAACATTAAACTCGCTTATTAACAGAACTACTTCATTAATTTATTCATGGTAAACCTTAACGCGCCTCGGTCATTTACGCGGTAACAAGACGTTTCGCCCCCAAGACGATTCCTCCCTGGTCGTTTCCCCCCCTAGTCGTTTCGTCCCCTTTTTGGGCCCCTAGTCGATTCGCCCCCAAACCCTAGTCGTTTCGCCCCCTGCAAAAGACATCGTTCACATACTCTGAATCAAACTTTCACGTTAGCCTCTATCTTCCACGACTAATGCCAAACATGCATCAGACCAAGGCTCCTAATCAGCAACCTTCAATTTTCACTTCATCCAATCAATCAACATCTAACACTAGTCTGCAATACAACAGGACTTTAAATGTATGTCCTCCTTTGAATGCCGCTGAATATCTTTTTTAAAGATATTTCTTGTTTACCCTAAGTTCAGTTGAAAGAACATTTTAAGCATCACGAAAATGCCAAAATAATTCTGACTCCCTTGAACCCAACTTTTATACAGTAAAACTGGGGTTGACAGGGATGAATCTTATTTTTCTTATTTCTGCTCTAAAATATAGATGAGGCAGTTCTAACGTGTACCCACAATCTATATTTTGAGCAGAAATAAGAATATCACAATTTTTCAACTTAAAATTTTCATTTTTTTTGGCAGTAAAATTTGTATTTGTATAGGTATACTGTCAGACACTTGTATTAAGCAAGCCTGATTTTGTTCCTGAAAAAATGCAAATGCATTGAAACACACATGTATTAGGCAAGCAAGCAAGCTCATTTTAATTGTCCAACAGGTGCTTGCTTAATACAGGTTGCACTGCATTTTAGGTTATAACAAGTTTTGTCAGAATGGAGATGGGTACAAACACAATTGACCCATTATACTCATTGTTTGTGCACATAATCACAAAGACAGCTAGACTCTGTTTGTAATTCAGGTTTTTTTTTTTGTTTTATATTAAGTTAAATTAATCCTAATAAGCATCCTTATTTGTTCTTATTATAACCAACACTTAGATTATTTTGATAGTGTTTTATTAATCTAGCATGGCTGTTCAAAATTTAACTTGATTTTGATAGTAGAACAAGTGCAACTAGTTTAAAATGTATGCCATAGAATATGCATGTGCATATGAAATCATATTAATTACCTGTTGTTGCTCACAAAATTTGATTATGTCTCACACACAAAGTCTGACAAGATGACAGGTACTGCAGAATATTGTGCAGCTTTTCTTTTTCTTTTCTTTTTTTTTTTCAAATGTCAGCTGGACTAGGAATTTAATTTCCTGTTTTTTTAGTGAAGATAGAGCTACAATTTGAGGCTATTTCTTTGAAGTCATACTTTAAAAGATGATCTGAAGTTCTACAGCTTTGAGAGTTATTATTACAAAGTGTTTACTAACAGTTCAAATCTTTGCAGTTCACTTAGGCAGTTACGCTGCATTGAAAGTCCAGTTTTTGGGTTAATTGTTTGTCGTCAGTCGACCCAAAGTTTCACATTGTTGGAAATCCAGGTATTTAAAGAAAATCCCAGTAGCTGCTGTGGGGAGCCGGACAAAACGTCCCATGGACAAAACGTCCCATGCCATTTTTGACCAGGTGGACAAAACGTCCCACATCACTTTTGCAGGGTGGACAAAACGTCCCACATGATTTTGACAGGGTGGACAAAACGTCCCACACGGTTTTGACAGGGTGGACAAAACGTCCCATGCTATTTAGACAGGGTGGACAAAACGTCCCATATTCAATTCAAAGGGAACCATTACACCTAATCTAATCTATCTAATCTAATCTATCTAATAAATGACTAATTGTTGTTTGTTGAAATGATGTAATTGATCAGTGTGTTGCATAAGACAGCTAATTATCCATAGAATCTGGTCTAGAAGCATGTGCTGGCCCAGCGGGTTTGGCAAGCAGTGTATACCCAGATCAGGTGCCGTAGATGTTGGCTTCTGATCAGGGTCTACATGGTTTGCTTGTAGTAAAGAACTTTTGAGGTTAAACCAAACAGTCTAAGCCCCCATTTTTCCTGCCAATACTCAGATAAATAGACAAATGTACCATATAATAGCCTCTGCTTTAACAAAATACTGGTAGCAATTGATGAAAAATTCTGATATTTTTAGCTCACTTGTCACGTAGTGACAAGGTGAGCTTTTGTGATCACATTTTGTCCGTCGTCCCTGTGTGCGTCCTTGTGTGCGTAAACAATTTCTTGTCAGCACGATAGCATCTTCATTTATGATGTGAGTTTAACCAGACTTGCACACAATTTGTACCACCATGAGATCAAGGTTCCTTTCTTGAACCAGCCATATCTCATCATGTGTTATGGAGTTACAGCCCCTGAAAGGGCAAAAATTGCCTATTTTGGCCTTGTCAGCACAATAGCATCTTCATTTATGATTTGATTTTAACCAGACTTGCACACAACTTGTACCACCATGAGATATAGGTTCCTTTCTTGAACCAGCCATATCTCATCATGTGTTATGGAGTTACGGCCCCTGAAAGGGCAAAAATTGCCTATTTTGGTCTTGTCCGCACGATAGCATCTTCATTTATGATTTGATTTTAACCAGACTTGCACACAACTTGTACCACCATGAGATCTGGGTTCCTTTTTTGAATCAGCCATATCCCATCATGTGTTACGGAGTTACCGCCTCTGAAAGGGCAAAAATTGCCTATTTTGGTCTTGTCTGCATGATTGCTGTTTCATTTATGATTTGATTTTAACTAAACTTACACACATTTTATACCACCACAAAATATCTTGGTCAAGTTCAAATATGGGTCAAGTTGGGTCAAAAAGTAGGTCAGTAGGTCAAATCAGAAAAAAACCTTGTGAAAACACTAAAGGCCACAGTTTTGGTCCGATCATCATCAAACTAGCCCAGAATGATCATCTT
The DNA here is from genome assembly GCA_963580285.1 of Lucinisca nassula. Taxonomy (NCBI): domain Eukaryota; kingdom Metazoa; phylum Mollusca; class Bivalvia; order Lucinida; family Lucinidae; genus Lucinisca; species Lucinisca nassula. Next base: position 63,055,802 of record OY757018.1, on the reverse strand, counting down.
GACAATATCTCAGTCAAGTTCGAATATGGGTGTTGTTGGGTCAAAAAGTAGGTCAGTAGGTCAAATTATAGAAAAACCTTCTGAACACACTAGAGGTCACAATTTATGTCCAATCATCATCAAACTTGCTCAGAATGATCATCTTGATAATATCTTGGTCATATTCGAATATGGGTCATGTCGGTTGAAAAAATAGGTCAGTAGGTCAAAGCATATAAAAACCTTGTGAACACACTAGAGGCCACAGTTTTGGTCCAATCATCATGAAACTTGCCCAGAGTGATCATCTTGACAATATCTGAGTCAAGTTCGAATATGGGTCATGTTGGTTCAAAAAGTAGGTCAGTAAGTCATATCAGAGAAAAACCTTGTGAACACACTAGAGGCCACAGTTCTGGTCCAATCATCATCACACTTGCTCAGAATGATAGTCTTGTCAATATCTCGGTCAAGTTTGAATATGGGTCATTTCAGGTCAAAAAGTAGGTCAGTTGGTCAAATCATAGAAAAACCTTGTGAACACACTAGAGGCCACAGATTAGGTCCGATCATCATCAAACATGCCCAGAATGATCATCTTGACAATATCTGAGTCTAGTTCGAATATGGGTCATGTCGGTCCAAAAAGTAGGTCAGTAGATAAAATCATAGGAAAGCCCTCTGAACACACTAGAGGTCACAGTTTTGGTCTGATCATCATCAAACTTGCTAAAAATGATAATTTGACAATATCTCAGTTAATTTCGAATATGGGTCATATCTGGCCAGTAAGTAGGTCAGTAAGTCAGATTGTTGAAAAACCTAATGGACACACTAGAGACCACAGTTTTGGTCCGATCATCATCAAACTTGCTCAGAATGATCATCTTGATAATATCTGGGTCAAGTTTGAATATGGGTCATGTCGAGTCAAAAAGTAGGTCAGCAGGTCAAATCATAGAAAAACGTTTTTAACACTCTAAGAGGCCACAGTTTTAGTCAAATCATCATAAAACTTGCTCAGAATGATCATCTGGACAATATCTCAGTTGAGTTTGAATATATGTCATGTCAAATCAAATACCGGCCCCGATAGCTCAGTTGGTAGAGTGTCCGCTATGGGGAACGGGAGGTTTCGGGTTCGATCCCGGGCCGCGACATACCAAAGTCGTTAAAAATGGTCCTCGCTTGGCACTCAGATTTACGGGGTAGAGCTTGGACTCGTCGATCCAGTGTCAGGATAATGTGACTGGGTGTGGTATCATGTAATGTGTCTGGGACATGATACTTCAGTGAGGCAGCACTATAAACGTGAGCATTGAGCTCCCTGTCGCAACCAGACACCGTCGTGATATGACTGAAAAATTGTTGAAAGCGACGTTAAACCAGAATTCACACACACACATGTCAAATCAAAAAGTAGATCAGTAGGTTATTTTGTCATAACTTTTGAACTGTTTGAGATAGAGCCTTAATATTTGGAATGTAGGTTCCTTGTGACAAGGGCTTCTTACTCATATAAAGATTTGACCTGTGACCTTGACCTGTGACCTACTTTATCAGAACTTTTGAACCATATGAGATAGAGCCTTCATATTTGGCATGTATGTTCCTTGTGACAAGGTTTTCTCAACCATTCAAAATTTTTGAGCCATGACCTTGTCCTTTGACCTACTTTGTCATAACTTTTGGAGCATTTAAGATACAGCCTTCATATTTGGCATATAGATTCCTTCATAGGAGTGATTGTTTGAGTTGAAGTCTCACCAACAGCTAAGGTCATACAGTGATGGGATCTCTGTTTAAAGACCAATCTGAAAGTCTGGAGAAGCCTGGGATAGATCCTGCTACCCCTGGTTTACAAGGCAAGTAGCATGACCACTTCACCATGAAGGCTTCTAAAACATCATTGGAATGTTGTGTAGATGACCCTCTAGGAAAATAGCATAAAGATTAACAAATGGTCACAAGAGGTAAAAATAGAAAAACATTGTAAATTTGCTTCAAATGTGAACTCCTTCTAAACCTTTGGGCCAATTGAATTTAAAACTTCACAGGAATGTTGCTTAGGTCACTCCCTACCAAAATAGTTAAACCTCATTCCACTCCAATGAACAAGATGGCTGCCAGAGCTAAAAATAAAAAAAATCTTCAAACGACAATTCCTTCTGTACCCTTGGGCCAATTTCATTCAAACTTCGAAGTAATGTTGCTTAGATGACCCTCTACCAAAAAGGCTAAAACAATCCCGCTCTGATGAAAAAAATGGCCGACGGAGCTAAAAATAGAAAAATATTGTAAATCTGATTCAAACGTGAACCCCTCCTAAACCCTAAGGCCAATTTGATACAAAGGAATGTTGCCTAGGTGACTCCCTGCCAAAATAGTTAAAACTCAATCACTCCAATGAACAAGATGGCTGCCAGAGCTAAAAATAAAAAAAATCTTCAAACGACAAGTCCTTCTTGGGCCAATTTCATTCAAACTTCGCAGTAATGTTGCTTAGATGACCCTCTACCAAAAAGGCTAAAACAATCCCGCTCTGATGAAAAATATGGCCACCGGAGCTAAAAATAGAAAAATATTGTAAATCTGATTCAAATGTGAACCCCTCCTGAACCCTAAGGCCAATTTGATACAACTTCACAGGAATGTTGCCTAGGTTACTCCCTACCAGATAAGCTAAAATCACTCTGCTGATGAACAAGATGGCCACCATAGCTAAAAATAGAATGTACTCGAGACACTGACACACAGGTGAGCGAACCAGGGCCCTCTTGTTTATATTTCTGCTCAAAATATGTATTGTGGGTACTTGTCAGAACAGCCTCAACGAGGCAGTTCTAACAAGTACCTACAATCTATGTTTTTTGAGCAGAAATAAGAAAAATAATGTATACCCCTATAAACCCCAGTTAAACCATATAAAAGTGGGGTTTGAGGGTGTCAAAATTATATACATGTGGGCGTGTTTTTGTGGTAAACAAGCGCCATTAGGTAAACAAGCGCCACGTGTCATTAAGAAGAAGAGGGATAGTGTTATAACCTGTTACTCTTACCATCATCTATCTATCTTGGTAGATAATTCATAGCTTATAGATTTATAACCAAACTCTGACAACAGCATCAGGGACTAGACTCTTTGGCTCAAATGTTAGGGCATTGGACTTTGATCCGAGCAATTTGGGTTTGAATCCAGTGGTACATGTTGGTATGTATTTATTGTATTATATCACCTAGCTGTGCTCCATTCTTTAGTTACAACTTTCATGTAAACTCTTGATGAAACAGCACATTTATGTAGGCTGCTTTGAATCTTTGCTGGTCTTGCTTGATATATCATGACCTGTTTGATCTTTTAACTTCATATAGGTTAAAGCAGCATTCCTATAACAGAGTTACAATATAATAGATTGATAAGCTGTGCTCCTGACACAGCTCCAGATAATCGGGAGTCACTCAGATGAGGTTAATTAAAGAATATTTTTCTTTATTTCTTGCTAGAAACAAATGTTGTAGGTACTTGTTAGAATTGCCTCATTGAGGCAATTCTAACAAGTACCTACAGCATACGTTTTGTAAGAAAGAATATCTCTTACCATTTTGTAAGAAAGAATATCTCTTACCATAACTATCCTTGTTACCTCCTTATTTGGAGTTAAAGGGAAGCACCCACAAAAATTAATTGTCCCTTTAAAATATTGCCTTTGATGAGGCGAACATTTTGGTACAAATTTTATGAAAATCGGTTGAGGGGTTTTGAAATTATGACCTTTTGAACATTTTACAATTGCTGTCTATAAGGGCCGCCATTTTGTTAATCTAGTCATGTGATCAAAATAGAAAAATAATAATTTACAGCATACTTTTCAGATTTTGTACTTACAAACAGTAAATTATCATCGCATTGAATAAATGGAATGCATACTGAACTATTTATTGCTGTTTCATTGCATGAGAATCGCTGTAATTCAAAGTTTTCCAGTTGTGAGTTTATGACGTCATTTACTCACAGCCTCGTTCTGGACTAACAAAACCAGAATTTGTGAAATGTTCAAAAGGTCATAACTTCTAAACCACTCAGTCAATTTTCATAAAACTTGTACCAAAATGTTTGTCTCCTCAAAACTTTTGTTCTGAAGTGAAAGTTAATTTTTGTGGTTGTTTTCCTTTAAGTATTGCTTGAATAGTCATGTTTTCTATTTGAATTACATACTTTTTGTTTCAAGTACTTCATATAAATTATGACATCATGGTTAGTTAGTTAAGTTAAATATGGTTGTGTATTTGTTCATACACATTTTATTTTATTAATAATATATGTGATAGGTTTTCGACTACCTCTGATTAACAATAAGCCTGAAAAGCATGTATGTAAAATAATCTTGAAAGGGCTGTTACAATCCAGAACTAAAAAACAACAACAACAAAAAAAAACCAAAAAACGTGATACATGTAATTGTACAAATAGAATCTCAAATACATGTGATTGTACACAAATCTCAAATGGAGGAGGGATTAGAATGAAAGCACAAACACTTTTAGAGTTTTTCTCCGAAAAATATACTACTAGCAATAATGCATTAAAGAGTACATGTAGTCTAACCAGAGACTTTTCTTGGTGCATGAAGTAGCACTGGGCCATTAGCTATCCTTAGAGCGCACAATGAAGACTCTGCTCAGCTTGTGCATCCATGCAGTCTGATCAGAGTCTTCATTGTGCACTCTAAGGATAGCTAAGGGCCCAGTGCTACTTCATGCACCAAGAAAAGTCTCTGGTTAGACTACATGTATGCGCAGGCTGATCTAAGTCTTTGTTGGGCACACATGTCTTTTTGTAGGTTTTGTCATACGCTGGCTCATATTGTCTATATTTTCAGCCTGCGTCTCCAGAACATGTTTCAGCAGCTGGAGAAAGTTGGGGGTAAGGCTGCCAAAAACCAGGCTGGGGAGGAACTACAGCAGATGAGATATGCTAGCTGTAAAATATACCAGATATTGACTACCAATGGTGAGTACATGGTGGGAATGGGTGTCGTATGGTTATGGGAGTGGGAATGGGGGCGGGGAAATATTGTAAAACCAGACTGGGGAGCTGCTTCAGCAGATGAGATATGCTAGCTATAAAATATACCAGATATTGACTACCAATGGTGAGTACATAATGGGCTTGGGCATGGTATGGTTATGGGAGTGGGGAAATATCATATAAAGGTTACCAGAAACCAGACTGGTGAGGAACCACAGCAGATGAGATAAATGTTTGCTGGCTTTAAAACATACCATATACCAGATATTGACAAGCAATGGGGGTTGAATATGGGTGTGTGGGGGGTGAGATTGTAAGGCTTCCAAAAACCAGACTGGGGAGGAACTACAGCAGATGAGATATGCTAGCTGTAAAATATACCAGATATCGACTACAAATGGTGGTTTACATAGAGGGCTTGGGTTCGGGATGGGTACTGGGGGGTTGGGTGCGGTTGGGGTGGGAATTGTGAGGCTTGGATGGAACTACAGCAGATGAGATATGCTAGCTGTAAAAGATACCAGATTTTGACTGCCAGTTGTGGGTAGGTTGTGGGTGTGGGCATGGGTTGGGCCTGGGATGGGTACGACAGGGTGGTGATGGGGGTTGTAACTTGTAAGGCTGCCAAAAATCAGACTCGGGAGGAACTATGACAGATGAGATAGCTAGCTGTAAAATAAACCAGATATTGATTACCAATGTGAGTAGATAGTAGGTGTGAGCTGGGGATTGGTACAGGGGGTAAGCTGCCAAAAAAGCAGACTTTTGTGTAACTTCAACAAATGAGATGTGCTAGCTGTAAAATAAACCAGATATTGACTACCAATGGTAGTGGGCTGGAGTTGGGTACAAGAGGTAAGCTGCCCAAACCAGGACTTACAAGGAACTATGGCAGAGGAGGTAACTAAGCTAGTCTTAAAATACATGTACCAGGTATTTAATACAGTTAATTGAACTCAAGGTACCTGGCTTACAATACAGGCTACTAGAACTACCAATGCTGAGTAGATTTTGGGTACCTGACCAATTTCTCGGGTAGCTGGGAAAGGAGAGGATTGAGCTCCAACTTTTATATGGTATGCCAAAGACATGACATGGCTCTAGCAACCCATTGACCCTACAGCCACTAGGCTATGGGACATTTTTACCTTTCCCTTTCTATTCAGGCTCTTAGTTGAGAGAATGACAGGCATTGTAGAGACTGTGTCTATAGCTACATGTATTGTGAAAGCTCATCCACATATTTATAGCATTTGTAGATACATGTATATAGTATTGACAGAATTAGCATTCAGTTTACGATTATTGTACAACCCCCTCCTATCGTGGCTTGAAGAAATAGATGGGTTGCAGGATGCTTCCAAGCAGAGCTGAAACCTACTTGCACACGAGTACTGGTAAACTGCTTAGAGGATCTAAGCCTGCCAAGGCAAAGCGGTGCGAGTCAGACCATCCATGCTTATAAACCCTATTGGTTGCAATGGGCGACAAGGCTTGAGATGTCATTTCATCTCAATGTCGGGTAAAAGTCCCACAAAATTGGACCAACATGACCTATACAGTGTTGATGGGGACGTTTAACCTCAAATCAAACAAACAAACAAAACCATTATTGTATGTTTCCATTTCAGAAAAGATTCACAGAGATTCAGTACTGAAGAATCCTGCTCAGATTGATGTATTGCTGCAGACTCTAAAGGTGAACAATAGTTTCTGTTTAACCTTTACCCTGCTGTAGGCGACAATCCCTATCTTTTCAAACAGTGTAGATCCAGATCAGATGGCTTCTGAAGAAGCCATCTGATCAGGATCTACACAGTTTGACATTCAGTTTATGAATATGTAGAAATAAGCTGCATCAAGTAATCTGATTGGTTTAAAGTCAGAAATGAGTGTGGCTTAATTGAATATTCAGCAGGTTAAAGGTTAAAGGGATACATTACAGTGAAATTCTGCTATTAAGATCACTTAAAATTAGGACTAATTCTGCTTTAAAAAGCTTATTTTGAAGGGTACGCTTAATTTTTCTTTGTGTTTTCTGCCTACAATGTCTTAATATAGGAATTTTACTGTAGTATGTCTGAAGAATTTTTTAGTTTTTGTACTCAATAGGAGCCTCCATTAGGGGAAAGAATTTGCTCCTCATGATTGTTTGTGTTGAGTTTTTACCTCCCTGCAAGACTAAACTGTATCATATCCAAAACTGTTTTTATGATGAAAAGTCTTTTGAAGATGTTCAGGTGTACTTGATAGGAAATACGGTTCTGACATGAAATGAAGTACATTTGTAAATTATCCCCTAAGCTGAATCATTCTCAAAACTCCTTAGTCCATTTCTTGTGAGCTTAGGCAAAAAAGTCTCAAGATACTTTGAGCATAGTTGTTCATGCAGAACGATATCCAGGACGTGTATTTCCGAGCATACTCAACTTTGACTGGAAATTAGTCCTGTAGGTATGATTCTGAATATTTATGTCTCCCCCAAAATTTTTTTTCGGAGAGACATATTGTTTTTCCCCCGGGCGTCTGTCTGTCCGTCTGTCACACATTCGTTTCCGCTCTATAACTTGAAAACCGTTCGAGCTATCTTCACGAAACTTCATATAAATATTAATCAGCATTAGACGACGTGCAGTGCGCAAGAACTATAACTCTCGCAATTATACTTTTTGAATTATCTCCCTTGGAAGTTTGTCGGTATGTATGCATGTATGGGCAAATCGTGTCCAGTCAATAACTTTCTTATTTTCAAATGGATTTTAAAATAACTTGGCAGAAATATTGACATTCATGAGGCGATGTGTGGTGCGCATGAGGTAGGTCGGTACCTCAAAGGTCAAGGTCATACTTAGAGGTCAAAGGTCAAAAAAGGGGCATTTTTTCGTGTTTGGTCAATAACTTTCTTATTTTGAAATGGATTTTAAAATTACTTGGCAGAAATATTAACAACCATGAGACGATGTGTGGTGCGCATGAGGCAGGTCAGAACCTCAAAGGTCAAGGTCATACTTAGAGGTCAAAGGTAAAAAAAGTGGCCTTTTTTCGTGTTTGGTCAATAACCTTCTCATTTTGAGATGGATTTTGAAATCACTTGGCGGAAATGTTAACCAATATAAGACAATGTGCTGCATGCATGACCCAGGTTGGTACCTCAAAGGTCAAGGTCATACTTAGAGGTCAAAGGTAAAAAAGGGGCCTTTTTCTCGGGTTTTGTCAATAACTTGCTTATTTTTAGATAGAATTTGAAGTTACTTGGCAAAAATGTTAACTATCATGAGATGATGTGTTGCATGCATGATTCAGTTTGGTACCTCAAATGTCAAGGTCAAACATGGAGATCAAAGGTAAAAAAAGAGGCCTTTTTGTGTTTTTTCAGTCAATAACTTTCTTATTTTTATGCCCCCGCATCGGATGATGCCGGGGGCATAGAGTTTTTCTGTTTTCCGTACGTGCGTCCGTGGGTACGTGCGTACGGTTTCCGAATGTACGTCCTTCTGTACGAAAGTGTGTACGTACCTACGTACGTAATCCTGTTAGACTCAGGTTAAGGTTTTTGGTCAGGGTAGAACTTGTGCTTTCCAAACCATACAATAGATTTGGTTTAGGTTTAGTATGATGATAGATATAGGTCCAAAGTTTTATTCAGCAATACCCCCAACCCTACCCATGGTCTCAAGGTCAAGGTCACGGACTTAGAATTCTTTAATGTGTAAGACTCAGGTTAAGGTTTTTGGTCAGGGTAGAACTTGAGCTCATATTTTTCAAACCATGCCATGGATGTGGTTTATATTTAGTATGATAATAGATATGGGTCCAAAGTTTTATCCAGCAATATCCCCACACCTACCCATGGTCTCAAGGTCAAGGTCACAGACTTAGAAATTTTTAATGTTTAAGACTCAGGTTAAGGTTTTTGGTCAGGGTAGAACTTGAGCTCATATTTTTCAAACCATGCAATGGATGTGGTTTATATTTAATATGATGATAGATATGGGTCCAAAGTTTTAGCCAGCAATACCTCCACGCCTACCCATGGTCTCAAGGTCAAGGTCACGGACTTAGAAATTTTTAATGTTTAACACTCAGGTTAAGGTATTTGTACCACATTGAACTTTAACTTTTATGATTCATTTGGTTCATATTCTGTTTAATGATAGATGCAGGTCCAAAGATTTATTCAGCAATACCCCCACCCATGCCTATGACTTCAAGGGCAAGGTCGCAGACATGGAAATTTTGAAAATTAAGTATGTTAATAGCTTATATTTTCCAAACTCTATAATGGATTTGCTTCATTATTGGTATGACAATAGTTGCAGGTCCAAAGTTTCATTGAGCCATACCCCCCACCCCTTAACTGAAGGTCAAGGTCACAGACATAGACATTTTTTATATTATATTTTTTGAGAGCTCATATTTCTTGAACCATTTGATGGCTTTGCTACATATTTAGAATGATGATAGATACATGTCAAAAGTTTCATTCAGCCATAACCCCGCCCCTGCTGCATGACCTTAAGGTGATGTGGGGTGGGGGAGGTAGGTCCTGGGCGGGGGCATTTGTGTTGTATTGTCACATTTCTAGTTAGATGGATTTTGAAATTGCTTGGCAGAAATGTTAACCACCATAAGATGATTTGTTGCACGCATGACACAGTTTGGTACCTGAAAGGTCAAGGTCATACATAGAGGTTAAAGGTAAAAAAGGGCCTTTTTTCGTGTTTGGTCAATAACTTTCTTATTTTGAGATGGATTTTGAAATCACTTGGCAGACATGTTAACCAATATAAGACAATGTGCTGCGTGCATGACCCAGGTTGGTACCTCAAAGGTCAAGGTCATACTTAGAGGTCAAAGGTAAAACAGGGGCCTTTTTCTCGGGTTTTGTCAATAACTTGCTTATTTTTAGATAGAATTTGAAGTTACTTGGCCAAAAATGTTAACTATCATGAGATGATGTGTTGCATGCATGATTCAGTTTGGTACCTCAAATGTCAAGGTCAAACATAGAGGTCAAAGGTAAAAAAAGAGGCCTTTTTTCGTGTTTGGTCAATAACTTTCTTATTTTTAGATGGATTTTGAAATTGCTTGGCAGAAATATTAACCACCATAAGATGATTTGTTGGTCAATAACTTTCTTATTTTTAGATGGATTTTGAAATTGCTTGGCAGAAATGTTAACCACCATAAGATGATTTGTTGCACGCATGACACAGTTTGGTACCTGAAAGGTCAAGGTCATACATAGAGGTTAAAGGTAAAAAAGGGGCCTTTTTTTGTGTTCTGTCAATTACTTTCTTATTTTTAGATGGTTTTTGAAATTACTTTGCAGAAATGTTAATCACCATGAGTCAATGTGTTGCTTGCATGACCCAAGTTGGTACCTCAAATGTCAAGGTCGTACTAAGAGGTCAAAGGACAGATAGATTGTGAAATTACTTGGCAGAAATGTTAACCATCATGAGACGATGTGGTGCACACTAGACCCAGGTCAGTACCTCCAAGATCAAGGTCATACTAAGAGGTCAGAGGTAAAAAAAGTTTGTTTTTTAGTGTCCAGTCAATTACTTTTTTTATTTCTGCATGGACTTTATATGGTAACCATGCAGAAATGTTCACCGTCATTAGACCACGAGTCATGTGCAAGACCAAGGTCCATACCTCCAATGTCAAGGTCATACCTAGAGATCAAAGGTAAAAAAGGGACAGTCATTAACTTCCTTATTCTTTGATGGATTATGAAATTACTTGGCAGAAATGTTAACCATCATGAGACGATGTATTGTACCTCAAAGGTCAAGGCCTTACTTAGAGGTTAAAGGTAAACAGGGCTTTTTTGTGTACGGCCAATTACTTTTTTATTTCTCTAAGAACATTTTTAAAGTTACTTTGCAGAAATGTTCATCTTCATTAGATGATGTGTTGCACACAAGACCCAGCTCAATACCTCCAATGTCAAGGTCATACTTAGAGGTCAAAAACGGGGGAGACATTTGTGTTTTTGTAGAAAAACAAATTCTAGTTTTTAGCTCACCTGAGCACGAAGTGCTCAAGGTGAGCTTTTGGGATCAGTCTTTGTCCGTCGTCCGTGCGTGCGTGCGTGCGTCCGTCCGTCGTCAACTTTTGCTTTAAACAACTTCTCCTCCAAAACTGCTGGACAGATTTTGATCTACTTTCACAGGAATGCTCCTTGGGTGATCCTCTACCAAAATTGCTCAAAGTGTTCCGCTCGGGTGAACAAGATGGCTGCCAGAGCTAAAAATAGAAAATTCTTTAAACGACTTCTCCTGCTTAACCAGTGGATGGATTTTGAAATTGTTTCACAGGAATGTTCCTTGGATGACCCTCTACCAAAATTGCTCAAACCGTTCAGCTCGGGTGAACAAAATGGCCGCCAGAGCTAAAAATAGAAAAACCTTTAAACAACTTCTTCTCCTTAACTAGTGGATGGATTTTGAAATTATTGCACAGGAAGGTTTCTTGGGTGCCCCTCTACTAAAATTGCTCAAACCATTGCGCTCAGTTGAACAAAATGGCCACCAGAGCTAAAAATAGAAAAACCTTTAAAGGACTTCTTCTCCTCAACCAGTGGATGGATTTCGAAATTACTTGACAGGAATATTCCTTGGGTGACCCTCTACCAAAATTGCTCAAACCGTTCCGCTCGGGTGAACAAAATGGCCGCCAGAGCTAAAAATAGAAAAAGCTTTAAACTACTTTTACTCCTTAACTAGTGGATGGATTTTGAAATTACTTCACAGAAATGTTCCTTCGGTGACCCTCTACCAAAATTGCCCAAATCGTTCCGCTCTGGTGAACAAAATGGCCGCCAGAGCTAAAAATAGAAAAAGCTTTAAACGACTTCTTCTCCTTAACTAGTGGATGGATTTTGAAATTATTGCACAGGAAGGTTTCTTGGGTGCCCCTCTACTAAAATTGCTCAAACCATTGCGCTCAGTTGAACAAAATGGCCACCAGAGCTAAAAATAGAAAAACCTTTAAAGGACTTCTTCTCCTCAACCAGTGGATGGATTTCGAAATTACTTGACAGGAATATTCCTTGGGTGACCCTCTACCAAAATTGCTCAAACTGTTCCGCTCGGGTGAACAAAATGGCCGCCAGAGCTAAAAATAGAAAAAGCTTTAAACGACTTTTTCTCCTTAACTAGTGGATGGATTTTGAAATAACTTCACAGAAATGTTCCTTCGGTGACCCTCTACCAAAATTGCCCAAAAAGTTCCGCTCGGGTGAACAAAATGGCCGCCAGAGCTAAAAATAGAAAAAGCTTTAAACAACTTTTTCTCCTTAACCAGTGGATGGATTTTGAAATTATTTCACTGGAATGTTCCTTGGGGGATCCTCTACCAAAATAGCTCAAACAGTTCCGCTCGGGTGAACAAAATGGCCACCAGAGCTAAAAATAGAAAAACCTTTAAACATCTTCTACTCCATAAACAGTGGATGGATTTTGAAAGTATTTCACAGGAATGTTCCTCTGGTAAACCTCTACAAAAATTGCTCATACTGTTCCCCTCGTGTGAACAAAATGGCCACCAGAGCTAAAAATAGAAAAACCTTTAAACAACTTCTTCTCCTTAACTAGTGGATGGATTTTGAAATTATTTCACAGGAATGTTTGTTTGGTGACCCTCTACCAAAATTGCTCATACTGTTCCGCTCGGGTGAACAAAATGGCCACCAGAGCTTAAAATAGAAAAACATTTAAACGACTTCTTCTCCTTTACCAGTGGATGGATTTTGAAATCACTTAACAGGAATGTTCCTTGGGTGGCCCTCCACCTAAATTGCTCAAACTGTTCAGCTCGGGTTAACAAAATGGCCACCAGAGCTAAAAATAGAATAACCTTTAAACACACTTTTCTCCTTAACCAGTGGATGGATTTTGAAATTATTTCACCAGAATGTTCCTTGGGTGACCCTCATCCCAAATTGCTCAAACCGTTCCGCTCAGGTCAACAAAATGGCCACCAGAGCTAAAAATAGAAAAACCTTTAAATGACTTCTCCTTAACAAGTGGATGGATTTTGAAATTATTTCACAGGAATGTTCGTTCGGTGACCCTCTACCACAATTGCTCAAACCGTTCTGCTCGGTTGAATAAAATGGCCACCAGAGCTAAAAATAGAAAAAACTTTAAACGACTTCTTCTCCTTAACCCGTGGATGGATTTTGAAATAACTTCACAGGAATGTTCCTTGGGTGACCCTCTACAAAAAGTGCTCAAACCATTCTGCTCTGGTGAACAAGATGGCTGCCAGAGCTAAAAATAGAAAACCTTTAAAGGACTTCTTCTCCTTAACCAGTGGATGGATTTTGAAATTACTTGACAGGAATGTTCCTTGGGTGACCCTCCACCAAAATTGCTCAAACTATGCCGCTCTGGTGAACAAAACCTTTAAACAACTTCTTCTCCTTAATAAGTTGATTGATTATGAAATTATTTGACAGGAATGAGGTTTGAGGTTTTTAGCTGTGGTGGCCATCATGCTCAGTTAAGCAAAATATTTTTAGCAATTTTGTTAGAGGGTCACTCATGGAACATTCCTATAAAATTGCTTCCTTTTGGAGACAGATGTCTTTTGAAAGTTTTGGCCCCCACCCACCTTGGCTGCAAGGTGCTTCTACAGGAATATTGGTAAACCACTTTGAAGGTTTTAGCCTGTCTAGGCAAAGTGGTGCAAGTGGAACCATCAGTACATTTAAACCCCATTGGTTTCATTGGGTGGCAGGGCTTGAGATGTCATTTCATCAAAAATGACTTCTTCTTCTCAAAATGACTTCTACTCCTAAACAGGCAGACTGATTTTGAATTAATTTCACAGAAATGGTCTTTGGATCCAACCAAAATTGCTCAAACCCTCCAGTCCACCATATATTACCCACAATTCTGTTTGTACAATAGGATCAGGTGAGCGATCCAGGGCCATCATGGCCCTCTTGTTTATTTTTTTAATAGCTGACACTTGCTTTTAAAATATGGTGGATCTTGTCATGATAGGAAATTTAAGAAATTCAAGATCATTATGTTAACATCCCCTGTAAATCCTAGTTTATACAGTTTATGACAGGGGTATTAAATATTTTTGTTTTAAGAGATAGCTTGTGTGTATCCTGTTCTGAGCACTGACTACATGTTTGGAGTATAAATAAGAAAAATATAAATTTTCAACAGAAAATTGATCATTTTGAAGAAATGAAAGAATGCACTATGTCTGCTGTCTTGTTATGTGACTACCAAAATGGCTATGAAATAAAGTGAAATTTTTCAGCATCAGACACACTTTATAGTCACAAATCTCCAAGGTCAAAGTGAAACATAAATTTATATGAGGGCAAGCCAGCCTAACCCTTTTCCAGTTGACCAAGGCAACCAAGATTCTCATGCCTTGTTTCAACACATTTTAGGCATGAGGGCAAAATTGCACCCTTATCCTGTCATTCACTCATAAGATCATATGAACAAGTTAAATTATGGGTTTGGAAATTCAAACGCGGTAGAATATCTTTAGAAGACAAAACCGGGTCTGGACACCCATCAGATGCCACTAATGAAGAAATGTGTAACAAAGTATGGGATCTGGTGTACTCTGATAGGCAAATTAAGTTCGAAATTGCAAATGGATTTACACATGGTAGCGTTTCAACAATTTTACTTGATTGCTTGGGTATGCAGAAGCTAACAGCCCATTGGGTCCCAAAATCCCTTAGGGACAAGCAAATGGCAACCAGAGCATCAGTATGTAGCACATTATTGAAGTGGTTGAGATCAAAGAAGAGACCTGAGTCCATTATTATGAGCCAGAGAATAATGTTCAAAAGCCACCAGTGGGCAGGGCTGGGGTCTCTAAGGCCAAAGAAGTTCAAAACGTAACCCTCTGCTGGCAAGATGATGGCAACAGTATTTTGGGATGCACAAAGTGTTATTCTGTTGGACTTTCTAGCAAAGAAAAGTACAATAACAGAAATTTGCTTGACCAACTGAGAACTGCAATCGTGGTAAACTCTGCAAAGAGATTCTGCTCCAAGAGGACAATCCAAGAGTCCACACTTGCAAAATTGTAGTGGATGCTTTTGAGCAGAGTTGGTATGAGCTAATACCGCACCTCGCATGTTCTCCGAACTTAGCTCCTGGTGACTATTTCCTATTCCCAATCTTGAAAAAGGATATCCGTGGACGTCATTTCCAATCCAACGAAGAAGTCCTGGTGGCAGTTGAGGAGTGGGTTGGAGCGGACCCTGCCTTCTTCAGTTCTGGGCTGATGGCACTGGGACAGGGATGGTCCAAGTGTATCATTCTAGAGGGCAATTACATTGAAAAAGAAGAGTAAATTAGTTAGGCTGTTTTTTTATTGACTCACCCTCGTATTTCTACCACTCTTTTTGCATTTCTCAGTGCAAGTAATTTGATTAGTTGGGTCATTACTGACTTACGATTTAGTTTGTATATATGAACAGGATGTTTCATCAAGGTACTACCATAGGTCAGCTCTGTATATATTAGAGGTAGGCCAAATGTTGTCACAATTTTGTATAGAGTCTTACATTGTGGCTTACCTTCAGATAAAACCCATATCAGCAGTCACATGCTAAGCTTAATCACACCTCCATGTCACATAGCACTCCACATCAGTCCTCATTACTGTAGCACATATAGGGTTCAACAATAAGTTTTTGAAAAGCTGGACAAGGTCGTCCTGTATGAAAAATCATACTTAACAATTGTCCTGCAGAATAGATTAATTTAACTGCAACCATTTCTGACTTTCACCCAGTCCTGAACCTAATGTTATTTATGCCTACAAATACACAAACTGGATGTCAAACAGTGTAGATACTGATCAGATGGCTTCTTCAGAAGCCATCTGATGTGTATCTACACTGTTTGCAAAAGGCAGAGCATATTCTGGTATTAAGTGATACATTAGTTCAATGATCATCAGATTATTTTCTATAATTACGAGACTACTGCAAAAATTCAAAAACAGAAACCTGTTTTTTGGAAAGTGAGTTTAAAATGTGGATTTTAATAACTGCATGTGGTGGCAGATGTTCACCTTGACCATTTGGACCAGACAGCCACAGACCTTACTAGACCTCACTAGCTTTTTGTCACGCCTGCTATTAGCATGGCGCTATATAGGCGCCCGGTTTTCCATCCGTTCGTTCGTCCGTTTGTCAAGGCGTCAACATTTGCGACCACCCTAGCGTTCACCCAAAGGTTCAAGTTTATTTCACAAGAACTATAAGAGCTTCATTAATGATACTTGGTACAAACTTGTATCTGGGGATGGTTACTTAAATGCAAGCATCCATTTTTGACCTTGACCTACATTCATGGTTCACTGACTTCGTAAAATATTGTGACCACCCTAGCATTCACCCTAATGGTCAAGTTTATTTCTCAAGAACTTTTAGAGCTTCATTAATGATATTTGGTTCAAACTTGAATCTGGGGATGGCAACTTAAATGCAAGCATCCATTTTTGACCTTGACCCAAATTTCATGGTTCACTGACTTTGTAAAATATTACAACCACCCTAGCGTTCACCCTAATGGTTAAGCTCATTTCTCAAGAATTATTACAGCTTCATTAATGATACTTAGTACAAGCTTGCATTTAAGAATGAAAACTTTTATGCAAGCATCTATGTTTGACTTTGATCTACATATCATGGTTGGGTGACTTCGCGCCCCCACAGGCGCGACATAGCCTTCGGCGGAATTCTTGTTTATTAGACAATGTCCTTTGGTCTTGGATTAATATGGAACCCTGCCATAGCTCCAGATCAGGAGTATTGATGATAAATAGAGGATCTTACATAAGTGCTCATGTATTATTGAATTTATTAAACGAGTTGAGGAAAAGGGATAAAATGCGAGGCTTTGCCGAGCATTTTATCCCTTTTCCTCAACGAGTTTAATAAATTCAATAATACATCAGCACGAATGCAAGATTCTATTTATCATATGACATTTAAACCGCTTTTTATTCACGTTTATTTTACAAAAATGTCAATATTCCGCCATAAGTAAACGCGACGTCGTTAAGGACGTCGTGCATGTAACGTTACGGGACGTATCTATCTAATTTGCATATTTAATCCACTAGTGGATTATCGAAAATAATACATGGCGTTATTACACTCTCAGACGCGACGTCATGTGATAATTAAGGGATAATTTTCTTTATTTCTTTTAAGAAACATGTTATGGGTACTTGTTTTTGTTTTGTTTGATTTGAGGTTTAACGTCCCCGTCAGCACTGTATAGGTCAGTTTGGCGATGTTGCTTTCAATTTTGTGGGACTTTTACCCGACATTGAGATGAAATGACATCTTAAGCCCTGTCGCCCAATGAAACAAATAGGGTTTATAAGCATGGACAGTCCAACTCACACTGCTTTGCCTGGGCAGGCTTAGATCCTCTAAGCAGTTTACCAGTACTTGTGTGCGGTCAGTTTCAGCTCTGCGTGGAAGCATCATGCAGCCCATCTATTTCTTCAAGCCCCGATGGGTGGGGGCCATATGAGTATTTGTTAGAAACATACGTTGTGAGTACTTGTTAGAAACATAATTATTATGTTGTGGGTACTTGTTAGAAACATATGTTGTGGGTACTTGTTAGAAACATATGTTGTGGGTATTTGTTAGAATTGCCTCAGTGAGGCGATTCTAACAAGTACCTACAACATCTGTTTTTGTGGAAAAATGAAACAATAAAATATCCCAAAATTATCCTCAATATTTCTCCTTGCCCGGATCTATGTATCTTGATCACCTTGTCATGCTAAATTGTATACACGTAATTGGAAGTCTTGTCATACAATATTCAGAAGCCTACATGGTGTAGTGGTCATAGGTCAAATTCTGGTCTTAGGAGGCCTTCATGCGGACTGAACAAATTATTTCTCTAAATTGCGATGGAGGTAAGGGTGAGGATTGTGGCCACGTAAAATCGAATCAAGCCCCCCAGTGGAATTCGTTTCACTGGCCGTGTCAAGGCGGTTCTTTTGTCGTGGTTTATTTTTGTTATGGCTTGTCTTTGAGTGTGTGTATGGCTTATATTATTTTGCTTTGGATAGCCAATTGGCCACTTTGTGGGAAAGTGGCTGTCCTTTTGGCTTTCCGCTGGTGATGTTTCCATTGGGGTCTAGTTGTTTCATGTTTGTGTTTCTTTCCTATGGTGTCTCTGATGGGAGCTATGGGTTAATTTTATCGATTCCTGATCATTGCATTCACTTCTATTCTCTAGACTTTTAGAAAACTCTTTCTACTGAGATCATGTCATGAGACCATATGACCTTCATTGTTGGTGTAATGTGAAACTTAGACAAACAAATACAACATTCAGCAATCTTTGTTATGAACATGTCCGTGGTCTATTTACTTGAAGCATTCCGACCTAGAACACATCGTACAGTATAGACTAGACTTTGACCATCGTTTGAATGAAATATAAAATTCATGGTATATACATTATGACATGATATTTTTGAAGTGCAATATATTTACGCATGCACAGCATGAGTTTTGTACATTGAGAAATGTACAAGAGTTTTACTAAAGCACCTAGTGTTTATAAGCAGCGTTAAAATGCTTTGTAGATAAACAACAACAGCAACATAATTTCATGTTGTGTATTGAGTGCGTATCTTCTTTGATATGAAAAATGGAAAGTTACATGTCTACAAATGGTAATACTAAGGATAACTTTGGGATAAACTTTCTTAATTCTACATTTTACCGCATGCTATGGGTTCTTGTCTGCCGGCCTTGGTAGCTCAGTGGAATGCGCATCTGGCTGGTCATCTTGGGGTCAAAGGTTTGGTACCTGCCTGGTCGGCAACGTTCTTCTGTGAAGATTGATCATGAAATCTTTCCTATGGTCATTCTCTCCCTTCCACTGATACAAGATAGACATATGAGCCAGAGCATAACAAAACCTACAAATAGACGTGTGCGCCCAACGAAGACTCAGATCAGCCTGCACATCCACGCAGTCTGATCAGAGTCTTCATTGTGCTCTAAGGATAGCTAAGGGCCCAATGCTCCTTCATGCAGCAAGAGAAGTCCCTGGTTAGACTATATGGATGTGCAGGCTGATCTGATTCTTCACTGTGCGTACATGTATGTTGTAGGAAATGCAGTGCCCCAGCTCATGTCAGATTCTTGCAAAAATATGTGCACTGTACTGGTTTACTACTTATGTATAGGCTTGCCCAAGAAAAGTGGGCAGGTAAACTGACTGGCTTGATTTTACATAAATGGTGTTCATTGGGCAAACAAAAAAAAACAACAACAGAAAAAAAATGATTGGAATTGCCTGAAGGAGGCAACATATCTTTCCCAGAAATAAAGAAAATTATCTCTTCATTATTCTATCTTATTATCTGCAATATTGATTGACATTAAACTTTATCTTTTTTTATTAGCTCACCTGTCACATAGTGACAAGGTGAGCTTTTGTGATCACATTTCGTCCGTCGCCCGTGCGTGCGTATGTCCGTCCGTGAGTGAATAATTTGTTGTCCGCACGATAGCAGCTTCATTTATGATTTGATTTTAATCAGACTTGCACACAACTTGTACCACCATGAGATCTGGGTTCCTTTCTTGAACCAGCCATATCCCATCATGTGTTACGGAGTTACGCCCCTGAAAGGGCAAAAATTGCCTATTTTGGTCTTGTCTGCATGATAGTTGTTTCATTTATGATTTGATTTTAACTAAACTTGAACATAATTTGTACCACCACAAAATCTTGGTTCCTTTCTTGAACCAGCCATATCCCATCATGGGTACCAGAGTTATGGCTCCTGAAAAGGCAAAAATTTCCTATTTTTGGTATTGTCTGCACAATAGCCGTTTCATTTATCATTTGATTTTAACTAAACTTACACACAATTTGTACCACCACAAGATCTTGGTTCCTTTGTTGAATCAGGCATATCACATCAAGGGTACCAGAGTTATGGCCCCTGACAGGGCAAAAATTGGCTGTTTCGGTCTTGTCTGCATGATAGCTGTTTTGTTTATGATATAATTTTAACCAAATTTACACACAACCTGAAGCACCATAGGATCTTGGTTCCTTTGTTGAACCACCCATACCCTATCATCTGTTCCAGAGTTATGGCCCCTGAAAGGGCACAAATTGCCTACTTTGGTCTTATCTGCACTAAAGTCGTTTCATTTATGATTTGATTTTAACCAAACTTGCACACAACTTAAACCACCATAAGATCATGGTTCCTTTATTCAAGTTTGAATATGGGTCATGTCCGGTCAAAAATGAGGTCAGTAGGTCAAATCATAAAAAACCCTTGTGAACACTCTTGAAGCCACATTTAAAGTACAATCATCATGAAACTTACTCAGAATGATTGCCTTGATGAAATCTTGGCCAAGTGTGAATATGGGTCATGTCTGGTCAAAAAGTAGGTCAGTAGGTCAAATCATGGAAAAACCTTGTGAACACTCTAGAGGCCAAAGTTTTGGTCCGCTCGTCATCAAACTTGCTCAGAATGATCATCTTGACAATATCTCGGTCAAGTTCGAATAGGGGTTATGTCGGGTCAAAAGATAGGTCAGTAGGTCAAATCATAGAAAAACCTTGGGAACACTCTAGAGGCCAAAGTTTTGGTCTGACCGTCATCAAACTTGCTCAGAATGATCATCTTGACAATATCTCAGTCAAGTTCGAATATGGATCATGTCGGGTCAAAAGGTAGGTCAGTAGGAGGTCATGTCAGGTCAAAAAGTAGGTCACTAGGTCAATCAGAGTAAAACCTTATGAACACACTAGAGGCCACAGTTTTGGTCCGATCCTCTTTAATCTTGTCCAGAATTATCATCTTGACAATGTCTCAGTCAAGTTCAAATATGGGTGTTGTATGGTTAAAAAGTAGGTCAGTAGGTCAAATCATAGGAAAACCTTCTGAACACACTAGAGGCCACAGGTTTGGTCCAATCATCATCAAACTTGCTCAGAATGATCATCTTGATAATATCTTGGTCACGTTTGAATATGGGTCATGTCGGGTCACAAAGTAGGTCAGTAGGTCAAATCATAGAAAAACCTTGTGAATACACAAGAGGTCACAGTTTTGGTCAAATTATTATCAAACATGCCCAGAATGATCATCTTGATAATAGCTTGGTCACGTTTGAATATGGGTCATGTCGGGTCACAAAGTAGGTCAGTAGGTCAAATCATAGAAAAAACTTGTGAATACACTAGAGGCCACAGTTTTGGTCCAATCATCATCAAAATTGCCCAGAATGATCATCTTGACAATGTTTTGGTCAAGTTTGAATATGGGTCATGTTGGGCCAAAAAGTAGATCAGTAGGTCAAATCAGAGAAAAACCTTCTGAACACACTAGAGGCTACCGTTATGGTCGGATCATCATCAAACTTGCTCAGAATGATAGTCTGGACAATATCTGGGTCAGGATTGAATACGGGTCATGTCAGGTCAAAAAAGTAGGTCAGTAGGTCAAATCATAGAAAAACCTTGTGAACACACTAGAGGCCTTAGTTTTGGTCCGATCATCATCAAACTTGCCCAGAATGATCATCTTGACAATATCTCAGTCAAGTTCAAATATGGGTCATGTTAGATCAAAAAAGCAGGCAGTAGGTCTAATCATAGAAAAACCCTCTGAACACACTAGAGGCTACAGTTTTGGTCCTATCTTCATCAAACTTGCTCAAAATGATCATTTGACAATATCTTGGTTAATTTCGAATATGGGTCCTGTCTGGTCAATATGTAGGTCAGTAGGTCAGATTGTTGAAAAGCCTTGTGAACACACTAGAGGCCCCAGTTTTGGTCCGATCATCATCAAACTTGCTCAGAATGATCATCTTAACAATATCTTGGTCGATTTTGAATATGGGTCATGTCTGGTCAAAAAGTAGGTCAGCAGGTCAAATCATAGAAAAATGTTTTGATCACTCTAAGAGGCCACAGTTTTAGTCAAATCATCATAAAACTTGCTCAGAATGATCATCTGGACAATATCTCAGTTAAGTTCGAATATGGGTCATGTCAAAACAAAAAGTAGATCAGTAGGTTATTTTGTCATAACTTTTGAACCATTTGAGATAGAGCCTTCATATTTGGCATGTAGGTTCCTTGTGACAAGGGATTCCCACTTATATAAAGATTTGACCTGTGACCTTGACCTGTGACCTACTTTATCATACCTTTTGAACCTATGAGATAGAGCCTTCATATTTGGCATGTATGTTCCTTGTGACAAGGTTTTCTCAACCATTCAAAACTTTTGACCCATGACCTTGACCTTTGACCTACTTTTTCTTAACTTTTGAAGCATTTGAGATACAGCCTTCATATTAAGCATGTAGGTTCCTTGCGACAATGTTGCCTAGATGACCCTCTACCAAAAAGGCTACACTGATCCCATTCCTATGAACAAAATGGCCACCGGAGCTAAAAATAGAAAAATATTGTAAATTTGATTCAAACTGAAACTCCACCTAAACCCTAAGGCCAATTTGATTCAAAGTTCACAGGAATGTTGCCTAGGTTACTCCCTACCAAATAAGCTAAAATCACTCTGCTGATGAACAAGATGGCCACCAGAGCTTAAAATAGAAAGTACACGAGACAGTGACACAAAGGTGAGCAAACCAGGGCCCTCTGGGCCCTCGAGGGCCCTCTTGTTTAAAAAATGAAGACTTTGAATGGCCTTCTTTATATTATCAGTTATTAGGGCCCCGCACTGAAAGTGTGGGTGCCCTATAGTAATCACTCTGTCCGTCTGTCTGTCCGTCCACAAATTTTTTTATCCTCCATAACTTTCTTATTCCTGGATGGATTTAAATATTACTTGTCAGAAATGTTAACCATAATGTGATGGAGTGTTGCGCGCAAGAATATTACTTGTCAGAAATGTTAACCATAATGTGATGGAGTGTTGCGCGCAAGACTCAGGTCCGTACCTCAAAGGTCAAGGTCATACTTAGAGGTTAAAGGTCTGTCTGTCCGTCTGTCCGTCCACAAATTTTTTTATCCTCCATAACTTTCTTATTCCTGGATGGATTTAAATATTACTTGTCAGAAATGTTAACCATAATGTGATGGAGTGTTGCGCGCAAGACTCAGGTCCGTACCTCAAAGGTCAAGGTCATACTTAGAGGTTAAAGGTCAAAAAAGGGTCTTTCCTGTGTCCAATTAATAACTTTGTTATTATTATTCCTGGATGGCAGAAGTGGTAACCATAATGTGATGGAGTGTTGCGCGCAAGACTCAGGTCCGTACCTCAAAGGTCAAGGTCATACTTAGAGGTTAAAGGTCAAAAAGGGTCTTTCCTGTGTCCAATTAATAACTTCGATATTATTCCTGGATGGATTTAAATATTACTTGGCAGAAATGTTAACCATAATGTGGCCCCGCACTGAAAGTGTGGGTGCCCTATAGTAATCACTCTGTCCGTCCGTCTGTCTGTCTGTCCGTCTGTCCGTCCACAAATTTTTTTATCCTCCATAACTTTCTTATTCCTGAATGGATTTAAATATTACTAGGCAGAAATGTTAACCAATATGTGATGGAGTGTTGCGCGCAAGACTCAGGTCCGTACCTCAAAGGTCAAGGTCATACTTAGAGGTTAAAGATCAAAAAAGGGTCTTTCCTGTGTCCAATTAATAACTTTGTTATTATTAGGGCCCCGCACTGAAAGTGTGGGTGCCCTATAGTAATCACTCTGTCCGTCCGTCTGTCTGTCTGTCCGTCTGTCCGTACACAAATTTTCCTACTCCTCTGATAGCGCTGCCGGGGCCCTAGTCAGTTTCACTGACAGCTCTAGTTATTATTAGTTATATAGCAGTTGAAATTCATCTTTCCCATAGGAGTATATGAGAGTAAATGAATGTTACTGTAATTATCATAAGTATTGGGACAGACAGGCTTGAGCAAACAGTGCAGACCCACTGTTTGCCATTCCATCTGCATCTGGATCATGAAACAGATTTGTTAACGTTTCTGAAGAATAACAGGAAGTTTCCAAGGTGTCCAAATTTTCAGGGTTTTTTTTACGGTAACTTTGTTGCCTTTATTCAACCCATTGCATGCGGGAAACCCCTGTTGAGGTACCTTGGCAAACAGTGCAGGCCCAGATCAGACAGTCTGGGCCTGCACTATTTGCTAAGAGAATTTTTTGTCAAAAACAGAATAAAAATGAAAAAATAGGCCTGACACTCCTTATATGACAAATGGACTTGTCCAACATAGAGCAATGGAAGAGTCCACTAGTATACAATGGGTTAAGAGGCATGCTTGTAGTATTCTTGTTGAAACCACAATACAACCAAACCTGTTATAAGACATGCAGCCAGGAAGACTAATATCTGCCTGAACATCTGTCGAATCTGAGCAGTGTTTGCTTCTTGCATGAGTCTTCTATTGCCTATGGATTATTCAAAGAGACATAAACAAACCCAATTGATGTGCAGGTTGATCTGAGTATTTGCTGAATATACAGTTCTTGTTGTAGATTTTATCATGAGCTGGCTGATTCATGTTGTCCTCACTGTTTTCTGAACTTATGCAATTCAAAAGGAATAATCTGAGGACACTATGCATGCACATAGCACAGATAATTAACCCTTATCTTGCTGTTCACGACAACCCCTATCTTTGGAAACAGTGAAGATCCAGATCAGATGGCTTCTGAAGAAGCCAACTGATCAGGATCTACACTGTTTGACATTCAGTTTATGGATTTGTAAGAATAAATTACATCAAGTAATCTGATTGGTTCAGAGTCAGAAATGGGTGTGGCTAAATTGAATATTCAGCAAGAGAAGGGTTAAGGAGGTATAACAGGGATAAGTGAGGAATAATGTTCCTCATTTCTTGTTAGAAACATATGAGCCCCGCCAAGCGAATTTGTGACTTCGAGCATTCCGTCATGACAAATTTTAACTGCGCATGCCCAGCCATTCAGAGGGGCAAGGGATATGGCTTTCTGGACCCAGTTGTTAGGAACTTACAATGTCATAGTAAACATATTGTTATATCTTGGATCGTTTAGTATGGCAAATATGCCATTTCTATAAATAATTTTGCTGGAAAAAAATGTGAGTATCTTTTGCAAATGCAAAAGCTACTCACCTGTTTTCAGCTTAAGTATCAGAGTATTAGATAGCAAAAGTACCAGAATATTAGATACTGTTCTTGCTAGGACAGTTAACAGTTTGACCACTAACGAGCTTGTTAACCCATTGTATGTGGGAAATCCCTGAAGGGGTACATTGGCAAACAGTGCAGGCCCAGATCAGACGCCGCAGAATGCAGGGTCTGATCAGGGCCTGCACTATTTGCTAACCAAATTTTGCGTCAAAAAAAGAACAAAAAGGAAAAAATAGACCTGCCAACCCTTATATGACAAACGGACTTGACCAACATATAGCAATGGGAGAGTCCACTAGTATACAATGGGTTAAGCTAACAATGCTTTAAACAAAGTGACCCAGAGCCATTGCTGTTCACACGAACTTTCAGTACATCCCAATCTATCTCAGTGGCAAATAACCTTGACTCTTATTTTGCATTACATACACAGCCTTACCTTTGTCATCACTTGTCAGTACCCCTAGCACATGTTTCAGCATCACAGATATTTGAGCCAGTCAAAGCACACATGTTCCAGGATCACAGTTCAGTCATTTGAGCCAGTCAAAGCAAACTCATTAGAAAAGGGCACTAGCTGCATAAATGACGAGCCTGCACATTAGCACAGTATATTCAGAGCTTTTTCTGATCACACTCATTTTACCCATTTTGTACCAAATGGAATCTTCTGCCCCCCCCCCCCCCCCCCCCCCCCCCCGCCCATAGGGGCTTGAAGAAATATATGGGCT
Organism: Lucinisca nassula; assembly: GCA_963580285.1. Lineage (NCBI taxonomy): Eukaryota > Metazoa > Mollusca > Bivalvia > Lucinida > Lucinidae > Lucinisca > Lucinisca nassula. The sequence continues at coordinate 63,029,883 of OY757018.1, read as the reverse complement.
GCATGATGCTTCCACGCAGAGCTGAATCCGGCCCGCACACTAGTACTGGTAAACAGCTTAGAGGATCTAAGCCTGTCCAGGAACCACAGTGCTGGGTGGACTGCCCATGCTAATAAACCCAGTTGGTTTCATTGGGCGACAGGGCTTGAGATGTCATTTCATCTCAATGTCGGGTACAAGTCCCACAAAATTGGAAGCAACGTCTCCAAAATGACCTTTACAGTGTTGACGGGGACGTTAAACCTCAAATCAAACAAACAAAAACAAATGGAATCTTCTGCTTTATATTTAGCACAAGCCCATCTCAAAAGTTAGTGATGTCAGGTGCATTCTTCATTTACTTGGAAAATGGCTGTCACAGTATGGACCCTGATCAAATGTCAAATTCTTCGACGTCAGATTTGGGCCTAGACCTTTTTCCAATTTCCAATTTTGGAGTTCTGGGGCCAGTTGTTCAAAGCATCGTTAGCTTAACGAGCTCGTTATTGGTCAAATTGTTAACTGTTCTAGCAAGAAAAATATCGAAAATTTTGGTATTTTTGCTGAAAAAAATGTGAACAGCTTTTGCATCCGCAAAAGCTGCTCACATTTTTTCAGCAAAAATTTTAGCATATTTGCCATATCTAATGATCAAAGTTTTAACGATACGTTAACTAACGACATCGTTAGTTTTGAACAACTGGCCCCTGGTTCAAAATGCTTTAAGGGAGACCTTAAGGTAACCTTATGTGAAAAATCGTGCTCCTAGCCCTATTAACCCTTCTCTTGCTGAATATTCAGTTTAGCCACACCCATTTCTGGCTTTGAACCAATCAGATTACTTGATGTAATTTATTGCTACAAATTCATTAACTGAATGCCAAACAGTGTAGATCCTGATCAGATGGCTTCTTCAGAAGCCATCTGATCTGGATCTACACTGTTTCCAAAGATAGGGGTTGTCGTGAACAGCAAGAGAAGGGTTAATTGACAGTGCATATGCATTTTAAAGACATTGACCAGAGAGTGCTGTGGGCAATCTTGTGCCAGCTCATTTGATTGACTCGACAGCCTGATTTCTTGGCCAAGATGCAGATGAGAGATTCAAAGTTTCATCTCAGCCTTCACTATTGACATATGCAGTTAGGACTTTTGTATCAGCCCCTGCCCATTTGGGCAGGGAGAAATAGATTGGGCTGCATGGTGCATTCACACAGAGCTAAAACATGAGTACTGGTTAACTGCTTAGATGATCTAACCCTGCCCAGACATAAGACAGTCAGACCGTCCATACATATAAACCCTGTTGGCTTCATTGGTCCTCAGGGCTTGAGATGTCATTTCCACTCGATGTGGGGTAAGAGTCCTACAAAAGTTGAAAGCAACTTCTCCAAAATGACCTAAATACAGTAGAACTTCGATGGCTCGAACACCGATGGCTCGTTTACCATGGCTGAGTCGAACCCGTTCTTGAGTCCCTATGGAATTTCTCTACATAAGAAATAGGGAGGGTAAAATGTTGGATGTTTTCGTCTTTTATCTTGCAAATGGATACTGTGTGTACTCATTAGAATCGCCTCGATGAGGCGATTCTAATGAGTACACACAGCATACATTTTTCATTATAGAACAAAGAAAAGATGTCCTAAAGTATATCGTTATGCCTCCTGACAGTAATCTCAGTGGCTCGAACTACCCCTGCCTCGAACAGATTTTCGTGGTCCCAAAGGTGTTCGAGCCATTGAAGTTTGACTGTAGCTTTGACAAAGATGTTAAAAAATATAGAAATAGCTAGATGCCCAGGAAAAGCCACAATCAAAGATTACAGTCTACCAATGCCACCAAGAGGAAGAGGAACTAACAATAAGAAAATTCAAAAAGTGAAGAAATGGATCACACACAGCACAGCAACCAGTGCCCGCTTCCCCACAAGAGGTGATCAAGGTGCAAGTGGCCTAATTAAATAAAATTGAATAAACAATAATAATAATAATAAACAGCAATAAGCGCATACAACAAGAAGAGGCCTGTCAGAAATAACGACAAAGCTACATCTGAAATAAACAACATTAGAACCTCCACCTTAGGATGGTCAGTAGTGTGTGTGTGTGTGTATGAATTCGGGTTTAACGTCGCTTTCAACAATTTTTCAGTCATATCACGACGGTGTCTGGTTGCGACAGGGAGCTCAATGCTCACTTTTATAGTGCTGCGTCACTGATGTATCATGTCCCAGACACATTACATGATACCACACCCAGTCACATTATCCTGACACTGGATCGACCAGTCCTAGCTCTACCCCGTAAATCTGAGTGCCAAGCGAGGAGCAGCTAGTACCATTTTTAACGACTTTGGTATGTCGCGGCCCGGGATCGAACCCGTGACCTCCCGTTCCCTGGAGCGGACACTCTACCAACTGAGCTATCGGGGCCGGTGGGTCAGTAGTGAGAACCACTGGGGAGTTTAAACTGATTTCACTGTAGGTTCTTATATTATTTACAACTCACAAAGTAGTTGGTCCCCCTAAGGCCCCTAAAGTTAATTTACCGGTACCTCAATCAATATACCGGCATGCACAGATGCAGATGAGAGATTCAAACTTTCATCTCAGCCTTCACTATTGACATATGCAGTTAGGACTTTTGTATCAGCCCCTGCCCATTTGGGCAGGGAGAAATAGATTGGGCTGCATGGTACATTCACACAGAGCTGAAACATGAGTACTGGTTAACTGCTTAGATGGATCACACACAGCACAGCAACCAGCGCCCGCTTCCCCACAAGAGGTGATCAATAAAATTGAATAAACAATAATAATAATAAACAGCCATAAGCGCATACAACAAGAAGAGGCCTGTCAGAAAAAACGACAAAGCTACATCTGAAATAAACAACATTAGAACCTCCACTTTAGGACGGTCAGTAGTGAGATCCCCTGGGGTGTTTAAACTGATTTCACAGTAGGTTCTTATATTATTTACAACTCAAAAAGTAGTTGGTCCCCCTAAGGCCAGAGAAAATAAATTATTAGATTCTCATCCCCACCCGCCCCTATAAAATCTGACAAAATAAAAAAAGTTGGGACGGAAAACTTTTTGACATGGAGGCATACTAGAGTCAAATACATGTTTCATTTGGCTTTTCATAATTGCAAATCATCTGCTTGACATGAATAGAGAATAAGACATGGTTTTCTTCTTTTTCAAAGTGATAGCAAGTGTCAGCTGTCCAGTTTTGCAATAAATTATCTTGACGAGTGATTACCCAGGAATAAAAATGAGCCAGCGCATGACGCAACCTACAGTTATACCGGTGCGACCAGCAGATACTCAAATCAATCTGCGGGTCCATCCACTATGACAAGACCTTTAGCGTATGTCTCTTTCCATAGACTGTAGCCTTTAGTAGGTACATGGGATCAGTGAAGACTCTGATCAGACTGCGCGAATGCGCAGGCTGATCTGAGTCTTCACTGGTCGCTCAAGCCTTCTTGTAGGTTTTGTCATGCGCTGGCTCAAATAAAAAAATAAAATCCACCCACGTGCACCCACCCCATATTTTTCTTAAATCTGGATGAGAATCTAATAACTAATTTTCTCTGGCCTAAAGTTAACTTACCGGTACCTCAATCAATAGACCATCACAGAATAACTTACAAATTAGAACAAATTGAAATACATATCAAATTGAATAACTGTGATGAATCAAAGATGAGAGCTCATAGCTTATTCCACACACTGTAAGCTGGAGGTAAAAAAATTAAAATAAAATGAACACAAGTCAGACCACAAAGAATCAAGCCAAAGACAAATCATCAGGCACCAACCATTAATAAAATAAAAATTTACATTTTTAAGTTTAGGCCTTCATCGAGTTTTGTATAATATTATGTCCTGCAACTGGTGGTTTGCCACGAAAAACTGCAACATAAAATGTTGTCTGTCTTTGTCGTCTGCTGCGTATTCTTGCAAACTTTTCAACTTTTCAATCATATTTTTGCATACAGGCAAACAGTGTGGATCCTGATCAGGCTGCTCCTCTAGAGGAGCAGTCTGATGATTCTGATCTGGGTCCACACTGTTTGCAAAAATGACTAAATTTTAACCCTTATCTTGCTGAATATACATCTTAGCCACACCCATTTCATTATACCAACCAATCAAATTACTTGATGTAATTTATTGCTACAAATTCATAAACTGAATGCCAAACAGTGTAGATCCATATCAGATGGCTTCTTCAGAAGCCATCTGATATGGATCTACACTGTTTTCAAAGATAGGGGTTTCATGAACAGCAAGATAAGGGTTAAGACCAGCAGACGACAAAGCAGATGACAGTTGTTGTGATTGACATCTTATGAGTTAATCATTCTACTCAGTAATACTCATTCAAGGCAAAGGAGTGCAGAATTGGTGGTGAGTTTTCATCATTGATATTTTCCTTAGTCTCTATACTATAACATGTTCTTTTTCTTCTACGGATACAATCCAGAGAAATTTGTTCACAACTGGAATCTGTAATTACAGCCAATAGACGAATTGAATGTTTTGACACATGACCTTGTTTACATTTCACTACGCATGTGCCAGTTACCTCCCCTGAAGAGGTACTCTTTTATCTGGTTGGCAAAACATGACTGTTTCCATACAGTGTCAATGAGAATTTCGAATATTTATCTTGTAATTAAACTCATTTCTTCTCCACAAAATTAACTGTAGCCGGCCTCAGTGGCTCAGTCGGATGCGCGTCTGACTGGTGATCAGGAAGACGCGGGTTTGACTCCCGCCGGGGTCGGCAACATTCTTTTGTGGAGATTGATCATGAAATCTTTTCTACGGTCATTCTGTCCCTTCCGCTGATTCAAGAAGGGCAGTTGTCAGTTTCTGGCGAAAGAATGTGCACTGTACTGGTTAACCGCTTACGTATAAGCCTGCCCAGGAAAGTGTTGATAGGTAAACTGACCGGCTCAAAAATGACCTAAATAGTGTTGACTGGGCCGTAAAACTCCAATACAAACAAACAAACAAACAAAATTAACTGATGATTGTCAGTTTGTGCTTTTGAAGTAATAAATGATATGGAACCAGTCTCTTCTGACATTTTATCGCACATTTTGTTGCCTAAAAAGCGTTATAAAACTACCGACCATCATGCCAAAACGTAGTCGATGCGCTTTATTTAACGAATGGAAATAAGATTTAAACACGTATATTTTCTATCCAATTTTATGCGAAAAAGAATCAGTTTAATGTCAAATGGTTTGTGGCAAACAGTTTTAATAGAAAGACGATTTAACAATAGTTATTACAGAAAATAATTTGTGCTACATCAATGGTAGAGTATGGAACTGGAAGTTTTTTTGCCCACCAGTTAAAAAAAACGGGCCTCCGTGGACTAGTGGATAAGAGCGCTGACTCTTAGTCATTAGGTCTCTCACCGCCGTAGGTTCGAGCCTCGCTCGGGCCACGAGTGAGACGCCAAGTTCTACAACGGAAGGTCAGGTGGTTTTTCTCCGGGTACTCCGGTTTTCGCCCACCTCTGATTAACGATCGGCTCGATATGAGTGAAATAATCTTGAAAGGGCTGTAAAACCCAAACCCCCCCCCAAAAAAAAAACACCAGATAAAACGAGGCTAATGACCTTTGACCTTGTGTGACGTAGACTTTGGATGTGTCTATACAAAATATATAGATCATACAAAATATGTTTTATGATGTATTTTTGTCTATGGGATGAGTTTTAACCATTTTTAACCTGAATGAACTAGATCACTGTCCAGTATTTTCACTATTGGACAATTTGGTTTGTTTTCCAGTTATCATCTTCGTGGTGCCCAATGCAGTATATCTGGGCCTTGGTGTTGTGGATAACCTGATGCACGGTTGCCCTCAATCTCAGGAAATAGTACATCAGGTCATCTACAACACCTCGCGGCAATAGTTTTAACTATTCAAACAATCATGGAATAACTGTATGATAGCACACAGGTGTGTTTTAGTAATGGATTAGTGGCCACAAATTTTTTGGATGAGTTACAACCACTACATGCAACCAATTCAGGTCAAGCTTTGGGTATCAAATGAATATTGAGACTGATGAAAGTAGCTTAAGTTAACTTCTTAACCCTTGTTCTGCTGAATATTCATATATGCCACATCCACTACCAATTATCAACCAATCAGATTACTTGATGCAAATTATTGCAACACATTCACAATCTGAATGGCAAACAATGTAGATCCTGATCAGATGGCTTCATCAGAAGCCATCTGATCTGGATCTTCATTGTTTGGAAAATAAGGCATATCCAGGATTAGCAGGACAAGGGTTAAGTTAACTTCTTAAAAGGCTTTGAACCATGTAGTAAGTAAGCTTGTCCCACAACAGCACATTTTATGAAAGTTAAATGTTCATTCTTTTTAAATTTCAGAATGCCACAGACAGAGCAGTTCTTGTAAATATTGTCAACATTATCAGTGAATTGCTGGGTAAAACACGTAAGTACCCATAGTTATAGTTTGCTTGAAAGAAGGAAGGTATTTACAATGCAGTACAGTGTTTTGCTTTTATTTACAGAACTGACATAGAATCAGCTTTTGAAAAGTTCAATGGTTGTTGGAAAGATGATTTGCAAGATCTGCTTTATATGAGTATAGGGACAAATGCATCTTTTGGTGTATGTTGATACACCAGTATAGATGCCTATGCAATCATTGTAGATGCAGATGGCTCATGACTGATTATTATGTCTAAATCCCCCATTGGCTACAATGGACAAGTCCAAGGTCAAAGCTAGAGTGTCAACTTCATAAACACAAGGTGTCAACTTCATAAACACAAGGTGAAACAGTTTAATGGAAACAGGAGTGTTTCCTTACCATTTAGATTTATTTAACTTCACCACAGCCGGTATAAAGGGACTGTGTGGTGGCCGTAAAAAGTCTCCCTGCCCTTAATCATAGTGTGTGTTAAATTTTCTAGTCGTCTGTGGAATTATGAAAATATCTGAGGTTCAATGATGAGGCCTAATTGGCCAGAACTAGTTAGTCAGGCCCAGAACAAAAGTTGTACACTCCACAGTTTTCAGTTCTATGTTGCAGTCCTTGCTTCCAAGGGATAATCTTTTTATAGAACAAATATACACCATGCAACACTGAAACCCAAAATAGCCAGAGTATTACACTACAACCTCTTTACAACACTAGTAATGGGGTCCAAAGCAGAAACTGTGTAAGTTAAACAACTGTGTTGTATCCAAACAAAAATGTGTAGATTATATAGAAAAATGACCATTTATATGGTCATTTTTCTCTGTAATCTACACATTTTTGGGATCCATTTTGAAACCGTGTTATATCCAAACCATGTTATAATGAACCTTGTTATAATGAGGTTGTGGTGTAGTCTCAAATAATTGTATATTTTCACAGAGGTAGGAAAGAAAGCCAGTGTATTTGTCAATGTGAACACCACCAACATTCTGTTCCAAACACTTGTACAAGAATGGGAAGATCAGAGTCCCTCAGAAGATTTCATGTTAACATGTCACCAGGTGCTTGCAAGACTGGGCTCAAAAGGTAAGTTCTTCTTTCTTATAGCATGAGTGAGAAACTTAAAAAAACCCTCTGATATGAAGACCTAGAGGCTCTTCAATGTACTTTTCTGCAAGTCCTCTTATCGCTCTTAACCCATTCGGTACCGGAAACCCCAAAACCGGTAATTGGCAAGCAGTGCAGGCCCAGATCAGACACCATAGAATCGCAAAAAGTTCAGCTATTTTCCAAATAAATTTTGAAGAGAACACAACCTGTTATCTCTGAATTTAGAAATGGATTCCTGCTATATATAAGGTTGAAGATTTCATTTGGTACAAAATGGGTTAAAAAGGAAAAAGTGCTATTAGGGATGGATATACTAGGCATATTTCTTGCCTTTTTTTCAAGGGAAATAACTTTCAGGGCTTGCTGTTTGAGTTTCTGTCAATTCAGCCCATCTGAAAAAGAGGTCTACTCCTGAACGAAAGAATTTTCTTTTTAACCTTTAACCTGCTGAATATTCATTTAAGCCACGCCCATTTCTGTCTATCATCCAATTAAATTACTTGATGTAATTAATTGCTACAAAATCATAAACTGAATGCCAAACAGTGTAGATCCTGATCAGATGGCTTCTTCAGAAGCCATCTGATCTGGATCTACACTGTTTGCAAAGATAGGGCTTGTCGCCTACAGCAGGGTAAAGGTTAAGGAACAATTTCTTTTCCTTTATTAGTAGACTCTTTAGAATATTAAGGACCGGCAACATTCTTTCATGGAAATTAATATTGAAAATCTTTTCTAAGATCATTCTATCCCATCAAGATTCAAGAAGGGCAGTTGTCCGTTTTTGCCAAAAGAATGTGCACTGTACAGCTGGTTATTACCGCTTATGTTTAAGCCTGCCCAGGAAAGTGTGCTTATGTAAATTGACCGGCCAGATATAACCTTAGTTGTGGTAACTGGGCTAATAAGCTCCAATTCAAACGACAGGGATTCAAGAAAACTTTTTTAAATTGTTGCCTCCCTTAAAGGTGTATCCATTCCCATAAATGACATTTTTGTATGTCTGGGTAAAGTTTTCGTATTCACAAAGACAGCATATCTCTGTCAAAAATTTGCATACTCATTCAAGAGATTCCCATTTCAGATTGAAGATTTGCCAGCTTATCTCTGACAAGAATTTGCATATTCATTCAAGAGATTTCCATTTCAGACAGAAAATTTTCCAGCTTATCTCTGACAATACTTTGCATACTCATTCAAGAGATTTCCATTTCAGACGGAAGATTTTCCAGCTTATCTCTGACAATACTTTGCATACTCATTCAAGAGATTTCCATTTCAGACAGAAAATTTTCCAGCTTATCTCTGACAATACTTTGCATACTCATTCAAGAGATTTCCATTTCAGACGGAAGATTTTCCAGCTTATCTCTGACAAGACTTTGCATATTCATTCAAGAAATTTCCATTTCAGACAGAAAATTTGCCCTAAAAGCGAGGCTGAACAGAGCATTACTGATAACCTTGAACTTGATTAAGAACAACATCTCCAACTTCCGAGCCCTGCAGATCCTGCTGCCAGTCTTCAAAGTTTATACCAACAACAGTATGTATTGAGTTCGGCCCACTTGTTCATAGCTAACACAGTTGATAGTTAACATTGTGCTAAAGTTGTTAGTCTTCAGTTAACATTGTAGAACTTCATTCATTCAGTATGGCAGAAGCGAATATTTTTTGCTGAAATTAATGTGAGTAGCGTTAGCTAATCACATTTTTTTCAGCAAAAAATATCACTTAATTAGATATTGCACTTGCTGAAGATCAGTTAATGCTTTGACCACTAACGAGGGCATTAAGCTAACAAGGCTTTGAACAACTGAGCCTTGCACTATAAATAGAGGATCTTTCATGAGTGTTAATACAATAAAATTCCTCTATTAAGACCACCTTTGGGACTGTTCAAAAGTGGTCTTTAAGACAACTTTTGAACAGGCCCAAAGGTGGTCTCTGACCAGAGGACACTGTATGCAGAAAAAGCAAAGAAAGATTGACTGTAACCTACTAAATGAGCCCCGCCAAGCGAATTTGTGTCTTCGAGCATTCCGTCATGACAAATTTTAACTGCGCATGCCCAGCCATTCAGAGGGGCCAGGGATATGGCTTTCTATCTGAAGGTTCCTCTTGATTCACTGCTTGTATGAGCGAGCAGTGAAGGTTCTGGCGAGACTGCGCGGATGCGCAGGCTAGCCTGAACCTTCGCTGCTCGCATAGGCGATAAGTACCAAAATCGCTTGACGGGGCCCAAATAAGTTTCTAAAGCAGAATTAGTCGTAATTTTTAGGTGGTCTTATCAGTGGAATTTTACTGTATATTATTGAATTTATTAAACAAGTTGAGGAAAAGGAATAAAATGTGAGGCTCTGCCGGGCATTTTATCCCTTTTCCTCAACGAGATTAATAAATTCAATAATATTGAGCATGAATGCAAGATTCTATATATCATACACCATTTAAAACGCACAATTGTTTAACAAAAATGTCAATATTCCACCATTAGTATACGCGACGGCGTTAAAGATCTTGTACAAATAATGTTACGGGGTGTATCTAACTAATTTGCATATTTACTCCACTATAAGATTGTCAAATTTATTACATGGCATTATTTCATTCTCAGATGTGATGTCATATGATAAAGACATTTTTCCACCCATGCTATGGGTTTACTCCTTTTGGGAAGAATTTTACTGCACATAGAGTACCATTATAGAGTCATGTGTTATTAAAGTAGAAGTTTACATTAATGAACATTAATACGTGCGTAAATTAAAAACACACACATTCTTTTGATATTTTGTTTGCAATTACACAAGAAAATTTCTCATTTCATAATATATATTATATGAAACAGCTGTTAAATCAAGATTATATATAAAGTTACAAATATTAAATACTCTGATAGTTGTGTTGAATAATGATTTTGAATAGCTTAAATTATTTTCTTAATTTCCTGCTAAAAGTAGGAAACCTGTTTTCTAAGTTAAAATAAAAAAACACAGAGCAGAAAACCTTTAACTGAGGTGTGTTTTCCATTGAACTCTGTAGACTGTTTACAGATATGTATACAAACAGTGTAGATCCGGATGAGATGTCTAATAATAAGCCTTCTCATCAGGATCTACACTGTGTACCATTCTGTAAATGATTTTGTCTAAAACCCCTGACTGCAAGATTGTAAAAGTGATGTGATTTGGACTGCTTCTTAAACCCCTAGTGGTTTCCATTTGCGGTAGGGCTTGAGAAGTCATTTCATCTCGATGTCAGGTAAAAGTCTTACAAAATCTTAAGCAAAGTCTCCCAAATGACCTAAATAGTGTTGATGGGGATGTAAAACCTCAACTCAAACAAAACATGGACATGTCCAAACTATAAAGATGAAAAACTCCTTTTCAGAAACTCAGGAATATTTCTACCTTAGTTTATTTTTACAGATGAAAACTCCTTGATTTATTTTTACAGGTGAAAACACCGTTTTGAATTCATTTTAAAGGTGTGTGACTTCTCTTTAGCTTAGACCTTAGTGATTTTATTTTACCAGCATAAATTCTCCCTACTTTGGGGAATTTATTTTATGGGTGTGAATTTTCCCTGCCTTGATGAATTTATTTTACAGTTGTGAATTCTCCCCACTTCAGTTGATTTATTTTCCAGGTGTGAATTCTTCCTACCTCGGCAAACACAACTCCATTCCCCCTATCTGTAAAGTGGTGTTACAGTGTAGTAGGAAGCATGCTAGTGTTCTCAAGTATGCTCTTGACATTCTCAACAACCTTACCAAATCAAGTGAGTTCCTGCCACCTCAGTTTACTTATTAACCCTTCTCTTGCTGAATATTCAGATAAGCCACACCCATTTCTGTATATCAACCAATCAAATTACTTGATGTAATTTATTGCTACAAATTCATAAACTGAATGCCAAACAGTGTAGATCCTGATCAGATGGCTTCTTCAGAAGCCATCTGATCTGGATCTACACTGTTTGCAAAGATAGGGGTTGTCGTGAACAGCAAGATAAGGGTTAATTCATGAATGGCTTCATCATAAGAGAGTTTATCTAGATCAGCTTATGTTTACATGAAGGATCAAGTTGATTCTGATTATATTGAAACACAATAGGTTGCATTGTAATGCATCTGCATATGAAACTCTGTCTGATTGGATAACGTTACAAAATTTGTGACAGTGTATTTTGCATTATACTGATATTTTGCAATATACAGTCAGAAACCTCATGTAATCGCGTAACAGCACCATTCATTGGCTGACATTGGGTTTTACGCAGCCTACAGTGCTTGCTGTATTATGCAGGTAGTACAGGGTATTAACCCTTCTCCTGCTGAATATTTTAATCTGCCACACACCCACTACTGATTATCAACCAATCAGATTACTTGATGAAAATTATTGCAACAAATGCCCAATCTGAATGACAATGTAGATCTAGATCAGATGGCTTCTTCCGAAGCCATCTGATCTGAAACTATATTGTTTGAAAGATAAGACATATCCGCGCTTAGCAGGACAAGGGTTAACAAAACAAATGAGTAAATTCATTAGAATGGGATAACTATATTAAAACTTGTCATTTGGGGAGGTAAATTATCAGGTTTATGGTCACAAATTCCATTTTACAGCTTTAATGGTGTGTCACTAAAAACAAAACTCCCATCTGTAAAACTGCCAATTTACCTCCCAAGATGATCATTTTCAAAACTGTAAATCCTTTATTCATACTAGGAATCAGAATTGGTAACCAATGTGAAAGCAGCTTAAGGGGAATGGGAACACCTGGCAGACTTTTCCACCATTTTTCAAAGGGAGACAACTTTCGGGACTTCCTGTTCGCTTTTCCATAAGCCCTATCCCACTGAAAAAGGGGTCAACTCTTTAAGGAAAGAATTTGCTCCTGAGGAGCAGGATCAACTCTTAAAGGAACAACCTATATTTTGAGTATGAATAAGAATAATATCACAAATTTTCATCAGAAAATTGACCATTTTGGAGGTGTAAAAAATTGCACTACACATGGATGTGTTATCGTAATGAACTCCACCTTTCAAAATAAGCTTTTAAAGGCAGAAATAGTCTCAATTTAGGTGGTCTTAATAGCGGAATTTCACTTTATGTCTATGAAATTAACTGAAATCAATAAATTGGGAGAATTAACCCGTTTGTTGACATATTGGTTGTATCGCTTGTGGGCGGAAATTAGTGTGCATAACCACCTGCTACCCCTTACAAGATTGCAAGGAATGATACAGCTTCAGTTTTGGATTTTCTTCTTAAAAGCAGATCAAGGACAGTCCTTAACGGCATTTACAATTGCATTCTTGGATAAAGATACCTTTCGTTGACTTGGTGGTATCTGAATAGGAAAATTATGATGTCACAAAAATCCACATGTACATAAAAAGCATGTTTAAAAAGAAGACCAGTTCTTGCTTTGGTAACCAATTTGATTTTTTTTTTGCAACATTTGAATGTTGTTTATTTTTGTCTTGCTATTGCATGTTAATTGGAGCTATGCATAGTTTTGATGCATGAAATTGGGAAAAAAAAAATGGAAGGGAACTAATTCAACTTCAGGGGAGGTAGCTCTCGCAAAAAATACTGTTATAGCCCTTGTCAGTAGGGGTCTACACATAAAGGAAAGAATTTGCTCCTCTATCTTTCCTTTAAGAGTAGATTCCTTCTTGTGTGGGCTTTCGGTTGTAGGAAAGTAACTTTGGAAGTTACATAAGTTCTCTCCCTTTGAAACAATATGTTAGATTTACTTATTCCCTTTTTAATACCATGTTTTTTTTTGGTTGCATGGCCCTTTCAAGATCATTTCACTTATTTTGATCAGAGATTGAAGAAAACCACAGTCAGTGTACCTGCAGAAAAACCACCTGACCCTCTGTTGCAGAACTTGGCATTTCACAGTCATATGACCTGATTGAGGCTCGAACCCATAGCAGTGAGAGACCTAATGACCACGATTCAGTGCTTTTACCACCCTGGCCAATGTTTTTTTGTACACAACTTTGATTTACACATACTTCATACTGTGAGTAAGCCAGAAAGACCATTGTTGTCTGCATGTTGTGTGGTTTTTGATTAGCTTGACATCATCACCTAAATAGTGTTGACGTTAAACTCATCATCATCATCATCATCATCACCATCAGATTTTTAATTAGCATGCAGGTACAGGGGCAACTCCACATATTAAGTGGGCCCCCTTCCAGGTAGCTCCAAACAAAAAAATAACATTTTGTTAATTTACTTTTTAGGAAATAATGCTGCAAGGACAATTGGTGGAGACTATGTACCTCATATTCTCAGCCTGTATAATGATTGGCATCAGGCTGACACTAAACACCGGCATGTGAGCATTAGAAAAGGATTGCTGAATGTGCTCAAAAATATTACTAACCTCAGTAAGTCAGTCTGAACAGAACACAATCAAGGTCCAGTTGTTCAAAGCACTCATAGCTTAACGAGCTCATTAGCGGTTCTACCAAGTACAATACATAATATTCTTGTATTTTTGCTGAAAAAATGTGAGTAGCTTTTGCATATGCCAAAGCTACTCACATTTTTTTCAGCAAAAATATTTGCCATGTAAAATGATTCATTAACTAATGACATGATTAGATTTGAACAGCTGGGCCCAGGAGAATATATTGTGTATGTCTCTGAGTCTAATCAGTCATATTGTTAACTGCTTGAGCGGTTGCCCTTCCTATAAGTTTTGCGGCCGTACTTACAAGCATTGCACATGAAGCAGTACACCTAAACCTATTTATATCATTGTTCATTATAACATGGGTTTGGATATGACATGGTTTAACCCTTATCCTGCTGAATAATTAATTTAGCCACTCCCATTTATGACTTTGAACCAATCAGATTACTTGATGTAATTTATTCCTACAAAGTCATAAACTGAATATCAAACAGTGTAGATCCTGATCAGATGGCTTTTTCAGAAGCCATCTGATCTAGATCTACACTGTTCGCAAAAGTAGGGGTTCTCGTGATCAGCGGGATAAGGGTTAAAGGTGGATTCAAAGCTGATAGGTCGTTTTTGTCGCACCTGCTGTAGCAGGAAGACATAGGCGTGCAAGTTTCCATCCATCTGTCCATCCGTCAGTCCATCCGCACCAACGAAACGACATTTAGGGGGCAAAAAGTTTGGACAGTTTGACACTTAAGTATATATTCGTGAGTCCAAATGCGGTTTATTCCGTTATTTGGGTACTTAAGTGGCAAAAATTCGCTCTTAGGTGGCTTGCCGCTTAAGAGAATTTGCCGTTTAAGTAGTCAATATGCCGACGCCTAGCCACTTAAGTATCCGTTCGTGAGAACGTCCGGTTGTCCGTCCGGATGTCTGTCCGTCCATCTTTCCGTCAACATTTTACACTGGGTGTCTTGTCATCGCAACTCCTCTTACAGTTTCATACCAATTTTTTTGAAATTTTGTGTGTGTTTTTGCCATGGTATGAGGATGGGCATGTGGTTTTGACTTTATCATCCGATCAATTTTTGTCACTTTTTCCACAGTGTGAAGTCATTTTAAACCTTCAATTGATATTTGATAGGTACCTCTTGTCATCGCAACTCCTCTTGCAGTTTTTTACCGATCATTTTGAAACTTTGTGTGTGCTTTCGCCATGGTTTGAGGATGTGCATGTGGTTTGGACATAATTCTCAGAATATTTTTTTTTCACTATTTGCACATTGTGAACTTAGCCATTTTTAGGCTTCAGTTGATATACATTAGGTACCTCTTGTCATCGCAACTCCTCTTACAGTTTTATATCGATCATTTTGAAACTTTGTGTGTTTTTGCTATGGTATGAGGATATGCATGTGGTTTGGACATTATCTTCGAATCAATTTTTATCACTTTTTCCACATTGTGAACTTAGTTATTTTTAACTTTCAATTGATATATGATAGGTACCTCTTGTCATCGCAACTCCTCTTACAGTTTTATACCAATCATTTTGAAACTTTGCATGTGGTTTTGCCATGGTATGAGGATGTGCATGTGATTTCTACATAATTCTCAGAATATTTTTTGTCGCTTTTTAGCTCACCGTCACGTAGTGACGAGGTGAGCTTTTGGGATCACTTTTTGTCCGTCGTCCGTCGTGCGTGCGTGCGTCCGTCCGTCCGTGCGTGCGTCCGTGCGTCCGTAAACAATTTCTTTAAACGACATCTCCTCCTAAACCACTGATTGGATTTTGACCAAACTTCACAGGAATGATCCTTAGGGGGTCCCCTTTCAAAGTTGTTCAAATGGTTCCGGTCCGTTGCACATCTAGGTCACAGGAGCCAAAAAATAGAATTTTTTCACCAAAAACTTAAAAAATCTTCTTCTCTGAAACCACAAGGCCTAGGGCTTTGATATTTGGTATGAAGCTTCATCTAATGGACCCCTACCAAGATTGTTCAAATTATAGTGCTGGGGCCAAAAATGCCCCCGCCCCGGGGCCCTTTTGTTTTACATAGGCTTATATAGGGAAAATCTTTAAAATCTTCTTCTCTGAAACCACAAGGCCCAGGACTTTGATATTTGGTATGAAGCTTCATCTAGTGAACCCCTACCAAGATTGTTCAAATAATAGTGCTGGGACAAAAAATGCCCCCGCCACAGGGCCCTTTGGATTTACATGGGCTTATATAGGGAAAATCTTTAAAAATCTTCTTCTCTGAAACCACAAGGCCCAGGACTTTGATATTTGGTATGAAGCTTCATCTAGAGGACCCCTACCAAGATTGTTCAAATTATAGTGCTGGGGCCAAAAATGCCCCCGCCCAGGAGCCCTTTGGTTTTACATGGGCTTATATAGGGAAAATCTTTAAAAATCTTCTTCTCTGAAACTGCAAGGCCCAGGTCTTTGATATTTGGTTTGAATCTTCATCTTATGGACCCCTACCAAGATTGTTCAAATTATAGTGCTGGGGCCAAAAATGCCCCCGCCCCGGGGCCCTTTGGTTTTACATAGGCTTATATAGGGAAAACCTTTAAAAATCTTCTTCTCTGAAACAGCAAGGCCCAGGACTTTGATATTTGGTATGAAGCTTCATCTAGAGGACCCCTACCAAGATTGTTCAAATTATAGTGCTGGGGCCAAAAATGCCCCCGCCCAGGAGCCCTTTGGTTTTACATGGGCTTATATAGGGAAAATCTTTAAAAATCTTCTTCTCTGAAACTGCAAGGCCCAGGTCTTTGATATTTGGTTTGAATCTTCATCTTATGGACCCCTACCAAGACTGTTCAAATTATAGTGCTGGGACCAAAAATGCCCCCGCCCCGGGGCCCTTTGGTTTTACATAGGCTTAAATAGGGAAAATCTTTAAAAAATCTTCTCTGAAACTGCAGGGCCCAGGTCTTTGCTATTTAGTATGAAGCTTCATCTAGTGGACCCCTACCAAGACTGTTCAAATTATAGTGCTGGGACCAAAAATGCCCCCGCCCCGGGGCCCTTTGGTTTTACATAGGCTTAAATAGGGAAAATCTTTAAAAATCTTCTGAGCTGAAACCACAAGGCCTAGGTCTTTGACATTTGGTATGAAGCTTCAGCTAGTGGACCTCTACCAAGATTGTTCAAATAATAGCCCTGGGGCCACAAATGCCCCCGCCCCAGGGCCCTTTGGTTTTACATAGACTTATAATAGAGATAATCTTTGAAAATCTTCTTCTCTGAAACAACAAGGCCCAGGTCTTTGATATTTGGTGTGAAGCTTCATCTAGTGGACCTCTATCAAGGTTGTTTAAATCATAGCCCTCGGGCCACAAATGCCCTCGCCCCAGGGCCCTTTGGTTTTACATAGACTTATATAGAGATAATCTTTGAAAATCTTCTTCTCTGAAACTGCAAGGCCCAGGTCTTTGATATTTGGTGTGAAGCTTCATCTAGTGGACCTCTATCAAGATTGTTTAAATTATAGCCCTGAGGCCAAAAAATGCCCCCACCTCGGGGCCATTTGGTTTGACATAGGCTATTGTAGGGAATATCTTTAAAAAAAGTCTTCTTCTCTGAAACCGCAAGGCCCAGGTCTTTGATATTTGTTGTGTAGCTTCATCTAGTGGACCTTTGCCAAGATTGTTCAAATTATAGCCTTTGTTGATATTTGGTATGAAGCTTCACCTTTTCAGACCTCCCTCAACATTATGCACATTATAACCCTGGGGTCAATAATGGCCCTCCCCGGGGCCCACTTGTTACTCTATGGATCAGGTGAGCGATCCAGGGCCATCATGGTCCTCTTGTGTTTTATATTAGGATCACTTTTTGTCTGTCATCCGTGCGTAAACAATTTCTTCAAACGACATCTTCTCCTAAACCACTGATCGGATTTTGACCAAACTTCACAGGAATGATCCTTAGGTGGTCCCCTTTCAAAGTTGTTTAAATGGTTCCGGTCCGTTGCACAAATAGGTCACAGGAGCCAAAAATAGATTTTTTTCACCAAAAACTTAAAAAATCTTCTTCTCTGAAACCGCAAGGTCCAGGTCTTTGATATTTGGTATGAAGCTTCATCTAGTGGACCCCTACCAAGATTGTTCAAATTATAGTGCTGGGGCGAAAAATGCCCCCGCCCTGGGGCCTTTTGGTTTTACATGGGCTTATATAGGTAAAAATCTTTAAAAATCTTCTCCTCTGAAACCGCAAGGCCCAGGTCTTTGATATTTGGTATGAAGCTTCATCTAGTGGACCCCTACCAAGATTGTTCAAATTATAGTGCTGGGGCCCAAAATGCCCCCGCCCTGGGGCCCTTTGGTTTTCCTTGGGCTTATATAGGGAAAAACTGTAAAAATCTTCTTCTCTGAAACCGCAAGGCCCAGGTCTTTGATATTTGGTATGGAGGTTCATCTAGTGGACCCCTACCAAGATTGTTCAAATTATAGTGCTTGGGCAAAAAATGCCCCCGCCCCGGGGCCCTTTGGTTTTACATAGGCTTATATAGGGAAAATCTTTAAAAATCTTCTCTGAAACTGCAAGGCCCAGGTCTTTGCTATTTGGTATGATGGTTCATCTAGAAGACCCCTGCCAAGATTGTTCAAATTATAGTGCTGGGGCTAAAAATGCCCCCGCCCCGGGGCCCTTTGGTTTTACACAGGCTTATATAGGGAAAAACCTTTAAAAATTTCTTCTCTGAAACCACAAGGCCCAGGTCTTTGATATTTGGTATGAAGCTTCAGTTAGTGAACCTCTACCAAGATTGTTCAAATTATAGCCCTGTGACCTAAAATGCCTCAGCCTCATGGCCCTTTGGTTTAACATAGACATATATAGGGAAAATCTTTAAAAATCTTCTTCTATGAAACCACAAGGCCTAGGGCTTTGATATTTGGTATGAAATTTCTTCAAGTGGACCTCTATCAAGATTTTTCAAATTATAGCCCTGGGGCCAAAAATGCCCCCGCCCCGAGATCCTTTGGTTTTACATAGACTTATATAGAGAAATATTTAAAAATCTTCTTCTCTGAAACTGCAAGGGCCATGTCTTTGATATTTGGTATGGAGCTTCAGCTAGTGGACCTCTACCAAGATTGTTCAAATTATAGCCCTGGGGCCGCACATGCCCTGCCCCGCGGCCCTTTGGTTTTACATAGACTTATATAGAGATAATCTTTGAAAATCTTCTTCTCTGAAACAGCAAGGCCCAGGTCTTTGATATTTGGTGTGAAGCTTCATCTAGTGGACCTCTATGAAGATTGTTTAAATTATAGCCCTGAGGCCAAAAATGCCCCGCCTCGGGTCCATTTGGTTTTACATAGGCTTATGTAGGGAATATCTTTAAAAAAAGTCTTCTTCTCTGAAACCGCAAGGCCCAGGTCTTTGATATTTGGTGTGTAGCTTCATCCAGTGGACCTTTGCCAAGATTGTTCAAATAATAGCCTTAGTTGATATTTGGTATGAAACTTTACCTTTTTAGACCTCCCTCAACATTATGCACATTATAACCCTGGTGTCAATAATGGCCCTCCCCGGGGCCCACTTGTTACTCTATGGATCAGGTGAGCGATCCAGGGCCATCATGGCCCTCTTGTGTTTTATATTTGGATCACTTTTTGTCTGTCATGCGTGCGTAAACAATTTCTTCAAACGACATCTCCTCCTAAAACACTGATCAGATTTCGACCAAACTTCACAGGAATAATCCTTGGGTTGTCCCCTTTCAAAGTTGTTCAAATGGTTCCGGTCCGTTGCACATATAGGTCACAGGAGCCAAAAAAAGATTTTTTTCACCAAAAACTTAAAAAATCTTCTTCTCTGAAACCTTAAGGCCCAGGACTTTGAGGTTTGGTATGAAGCTTCATCTAATTATAGCCTTTGTTGATATTTGGTATGAAGCTTCACCTTTTTAGACCACCTTCAACATTATGCACATTATAACCTTGGGGTCAATAATTGCCCTCCCTGGGGCCCACTTGTTACTCTATGGGTCAGGTGAGTGATCCAGGGCCATCATGGCCCTCTTGTTGCGCATTGTGAACTTAGTCATTTTTTAGCTCAATTGATATACCATAAATACCTCTTGTCATCGCAACTCCTCTTACAGTTTTATACCAGTCATTTTGAAACTTTGCATGTCCTTTCACCATGGTATGAAAATGTGCATGTGGTTTGGACATAATTCTCGGAATAGTTTATTCCACTTTTTGCACATAATGAATTGTCATTTTTATGCCCCCGCATCATATGATGCCGGGGGCATATAGTTTTTCGGTTTTCCGTACGTGCGTACATGCGTACGTGTGTACATGTGTACGTCCGTCTGTACGTGTGTGTGTACGTACGTACATACATACATACGTGATCCTGTAACCTCAGGTTAAAGTTTTTGTAATAGGTAGAGCCTGAACTTTTAGAACTCATATTTTCCTAACCATTTGATGGAACTGGTTCATCTTTGGTATGATGATAGATATAGGTCCAAAGTTTTATTAAGCAATACCCCCACCCATGCCTGTGACCTCAAGGTCAAGGTCACAGACTTAGACATTTTTAATGTTAAAGACTCAGGTTAAGGTTTTTGTAACAGGTAGACTTGAACATTTTAGAACTCATATTTTCCAAACCATTTGATGGAATTGGTTCATATTTGGTATGATTATAGATATAGGTCCAAAGTTTTATTAAGCGGTACCCCCACCCATGCCCATGGCCTCAAGGTCAAGGTCATGGACTTAGAAATTTTGCATGTTAAAGACTCCAGTTAAGGTATTTGTACCTGGTAGAACCTGAACTTTTGTGATGGCTTTGTTTCATATGATGATAGATATAGGTACAGTGTTTTATTCAGCAATACCCCCACCAATGCCTATGACCTCAAGGTCAAGGTCACAGACTTAGACAATTTTAATGTTAAAGATTTTAAAGAGCTCAAATTTTCCAAACTATATTATGAATTTGGCTTATGTATGCCTTGATGATAGATACAGGTCCCAATGTTTATTATACCCCCGGCATACGAAGTATGTCAGGGGGTATATAGTTTTCGTCTTTCCGTCCGTTCGTTGGTTCGTTCGTATGTTCGTTCGTTCGGTCGTTCGTCAACCTTTACGTCAAAGTTTTGCGTTAAACCTTTTTGATTGCTCATATCTCTGTAACCACAGGTTGGATTCTCTTCATATTTGGTACAAGATATCTCTATAGCATTACCTTTCATATGGAATATCTAAGCCCCTGGGTCAAGCCCCTGGGTGGGTTGTCTGTCTGTCCGTCTGTCTGTTCAGCTCCTTTTACGTCAAAGTTTTGTGTTAAACCTTTTTCATTGCTGATATCTCTGTAACCACATGTTAGATTCTCTTCATGTTTGGTAAAGGATATCTCTGTAGCATTACCTTTCATATGGAATATCTAAGCCCCTGGGTCAAGCCCCTGGGTGGGCTATCTGTCTGTCTGTTCATCTAATTTTACGTCAAAGTTTTGAGTTAAACCTTTTTCATTGCTGATATCTCTGTAACCACATGTTAGATTCTCTTCATGTTTGGTAGAGGATATCTCTATAGCATTACCTTTCATATGGAATATCTAAGCCTCTGGGTCAAGCCCCTGGGTGGGCTGTCTGTCTGTCTGTTCATCTACTTTTACGTCAAAGTTTTGTGTTAAACCTTTTTCATGGCTTATATCTCTGTAACCACATGTTAGATTCTCTTCATGTTTGGTAAAGGATATCTCTGTAGCATTACCTTTCATATGGAATATCTAAGCCCCTGGGTCAAGCCCCTGGGTGGGCTATCTGTCTGTCTGTTCATCTAATTTTACGTCAAAGTTTTGAGTTAAACCTTTTTCATTGCTGATATCTCTGTAACCACATGTTAGATTCTCTTCATGTTTGGTAGAGGATATCTCTATAGCATTACCTTTCATATGGAATATCTAAGCCTCTGGGTCAAGCCCCTGGGTGGGCTGTCTGTCTGTCTGTTCATCTACTTTTACGTCAAAGTTTTGTGTTAAACCTTTTTCATGGCTTATATCTCTGTAACCACATGTTAGATTCTCTTCATGTTTGATAAATGATTTCATGATGCATGTCCCTTCCCCCACCCATGGTGACCTTGACCTCAAGGTCATGGTGACCTTGACCTCAAGGTCACAGACTTAGAAATTTTACATTTGGTTAAAGTTTTATGTCAAAGTTTATGGATGCCTGTATGTTCTATTTGATGCCCTCACTCCCTTGTTCCATTTAGAAATTTCATGTTTGGTTAAGCTTTTACAAGCACATTTATAGATTCTTATAGCTTCTTGACTTCATTCATATTGCATATAAGCTCGAAAGATATATCAGAGGGTGACGCTGGCCGGGGGTATACGTGACCCACTGGTCACTTTCTCTAGTTTGGTAATACCCCCACTCATGCCTATGGCTTCAAGGTCAAGGTCACAGACTTAGAAATTTTTAATTAGATATTTTAGGAGTTGATATTTTCCAAATCGTGCGACGGATTGAGTTGATATTTGGTATGATGTTAGATACCTGTCCATTTTATTCAGCGATACCCCCACCCATGCCCATGAGCTCAAGGTCAAGGTCACAGACTTAAAAATTTTCAATTATCCCCTCGCACAACATGGCTCCAGCGCCTATATTTCTTCACTGATTTCAATATAACTTCACACAAATGTTCCTTATTACAATATCTCAAGCGAGTTCGACTTTCAAGGTCATGACCTCAAGGTCAAAGTCACTGTGGCTATTCTTAGAAAAACTTTGTCATCACTCTAGCGCCTACAGTTCTCCACTGATTTCAATATAACTTCACACAACTGTTCCTTATAAAAATATCTCGAACGAGTTCGACTTTCAAGGTCATGGCCTCAAGGTCAAGGTCACTGTGGCTATTCTTAGAAAAACTTTGTCATCATTCTAGCGCCTACATTTCTTCACGGATTTCAATATGACTTCACACAAATGTTCCTTATGACAATATCTCGAGCAAGTTAGACTTTCAAGGTCATGGCGTCAAGGTCACTGGCTATTTTTAGAAAAACTTTGTCATAGCTCTAGCGCTCACATTTCTTCACCGATTTCAATAACTTTACACAAATGTTCCTTATGACAATATCTCTAGGGAATTCCACTTTCAAGGTCAAGGTCACTGTGGCTATTTTTAGAAAAACTTTGTCATGGCTCTAGCGCTTACATTTCTTCAACGATTTCAATATAACTTCACACAAATGTTCTTTATGACACTACCTCGAAAGAGTTTGACTTTCAAGGTCAAGGTCACTGTGGCTATTTTTAGAAAAACTTTGTCATTGCTCTAGTGCTTACATTTTTTTCACCAATTTCAATATTACTTCACACAAATGTTCCTTATGACAATATCTCTAGCGAGTTCCACTTTCAAGGTCAAGGTCACTGTGGCTATTTTTAGAAAAACTTTGTCGTCACTCTAACGCTTACATTTTTTCACCGATTTCAATATAACTTCACACAAATGTTCCTTATGACAATATCTCAAGCCATTTTGACTTTCAAGGTCAAGGTCACTATGGCTATTTTTAGAAAAACTTTGTCATCGCTCTAGCGCCTGCATTTCTTCACTGATTTCAAAATAACTTCACACAAATGTTCCTTATGACAATACCTTTGCAACCTACCAAAGACTTGATCAGATTTTGGTGGCATTGACTTCATTTTCAAGGTAATACAGTTGCAAAGATTGTCAAATTTTGCACCATTGCACTATATCTCTTGAACCAATTGATGAATTGCATCCAGATTTGGTGTAATATATCACTTCAGTAATCAAAAGACTGGTGTAATATATCACTTCAGTAATCCAAAGACTAACAAGATTTTGGTGATCTTGATACTCTATTGCTCTATATCTCTTGAACCAATCAATGAATTGCAACCAAATTTTGTGTAATATATCACTTCAGTAATCAAAAGAATTATCAGATTTTGGTGACCTTGACACTCTATTGCACTATATCCCTTGATATACTGTTTAAGATGACACAGGTTCAAAGATTGTTCAATTTTGCTAGGCTGTATCTCTTGAACCAGTGGAAGATTTCTGGCAAAACGCAGTCAAATTATCATGGCAGCATAACAAAATCTTGATTATATTTTGGTGACATTGATCTTATTTTTGAGGTCAGTTAATTGTTTTGGTCTATATATGATTAGGTTGGAGGGTTGGGGTGCAGTTTTTCTTGTTAAAACATTTCTAGTCACCTTAACCCATTGCATGCGGGAAACCTCTAAAGGGGTACCTTAGCAAACAGTGCAGGCCCAGATCAGACGCCGCAAAATGCGGCGTCTGATCAGGGCCTGCTCTATTTGCTAACAGAATTTTCCGTCAAAAATAGAATAAAACAAAAAAATACGCCTTCCATCCCTTATATGACAAATGGACTTGTCCAACATATAACAATGAAAGAATCCACTAGTATACAATGGGTTAATATCACATTTCTGTACGAAAATAAAATACCTAAGCACACTCAAGGGTTTGACTGACCCTTGGACCTGCCTATGGCTTGAGTGGAGTTCCAACTCTGTCCTACTGAATAAGTTAAGTTTTGTCACACCCATTTTAGTGTATTGACCAATCAAATTACTTGATATGATGTATCCATTCAAATTCAAAAACTGAATGAGAAACAGTGTAGATCTTGATCAGATGGTTTCTTGAGAAGCCAACACTGTTTGAACAGGGAGAGGTTATTATGTTCAGAAGGACAAGGGTTAGAATTATGTGGATATGCTTCTGAACCACTCATTGCTTGATGAGAGAGAGATTATCAGTTTCAGTGGGACTATTTTGAGAGATTTGCTGCTTGGCATTTTCTTCGCATTACTCAATTTTGTTCAGCTTCAGAAGCAAGTTTGTTATATATTTATACCCCCGCAAACGAAGTTTGAAGGGGGTATATAGGAGTCAGCTTGTCGTCGTCTGTCGTCGGTCCGTTACAAAAAAGTCCGTTACAAAAAACTTTAACATTGCTCATAACTTCCTTATTCTTTGACCGATTTCTTTAATATTCACACACCACACACCTTGCCACTAGTACTTAAGATTGATATACACAAACCTGACCTTGACCTTTACGTTGACCTTCCTCAAGGTCAAATACTTGTAAAAATTTGTCGTCTGTCCGTTACAAAAAACTTTAACATTGCTCATAACTTCCTTATTCTTTGACCGATTTCTTTAATATTCACACACCACACACCTTGCCACTAGTACTTAAGATTGATATACACAAACCTGACCTTGACCTTTACGTTGACCTTCCTCAAGGTCAAATACTTGTAAAAATTTGTCGGTCAACGCATGCGGGGGTATAATTGGCGCCCGTTAGGCGGCAGCTCTAGTTATTCTTGTTTGTTAGCTCACCTGTCACGTAGTGACAAGGTGAGCTTTTGTGATCACTTTTTGTCCGTCGTGCGTCCGTGATTCCGTCCGTGCGTGCGTCCGTGCGTCCGTAAACAATTTCAAATAAGAATATCTCTGATACCCCATGGTCAGTCTTGATCATATTTCATGAGAAGCATCATCAGGTAGGGGGAAAGGCTGCATAAGGTTTTTGGGCTGATCAGATTGGAATTCTGGTTGCCATGGCAACATATAGCTCCCATAGACTTACAATGGGAAAAAATTAAAATATCTTCTTCTCTGAAACCACAGGGCCCAGAGCTTAGATATTTAGCATGTATTAACGGCCAGTGGTCACCTACATAATTCCTGCCATTCATGCCCCTGGGGTCCAAATTGGCCACACCCTGGGGCCCCTTCGCTCCCATAGACTCATAATGGAACAAAAAGCTTCAAAAATCTTCTTCTCGGAAACCACAGGGCCCAGAGCTTAGATATTTAGCATGTAGCAATGGCAAGTGGTCACCTACATAATTCCTGCCAATCATGCCCCTGGGGTCCAAACGGGCCACGCCCCGGGCCCTTTAGCTCCTATAGACTCATAATGGAAAAAAAGCTTCAAAAATCTTCTTCTCTGAAACCACAGGGCCCAGAGCTTAGATATTTAGCATGTATTAACGGCCAGTGGTCACCTACATAATTCCTGCCATTCATGTCCCTGGGGTCCAAATTGGCCACACCCCGGGGCCCCTTCGCTCCCATAGACTCATAATGGAACAAAAAGCTTCAAAAATCTTCTTCTCGGAAACCACAGGGCCCAGAGCTTAGATATTTAGCATGAAGCAATGGCAAGTGGTCATCTACATAATTCCTGCCAATCATGCCCCTGGGGTCAAAACGGGCCATGCCTCAGGGACCTTTAGCTCCTATAGACTCATAATGGAAAAAAAGCTTCAAAAATCTTCTTCTCTGAAACCACAGGGCCCAGAGCTTAGATATTTAGCATGTATTAACGGCCAGTGGTCACCTACATAATTCCTGCCATTCATGCCCCTGGGGTCCAAATTGGCCACGCCCCGGAGCCCCTTCGCTCCCATTGACTCATACTGGAACAAAAAGCTTCAAAACTCTTGTTCTCGGAAACCACAGGGCCCAGAGCTTAGATATTTAGCATGTAGCAATGGCAAGTGGTCACCTACATAATTCCTGCCAATCATGCCCCTGGGGTCCAAACGGGCCATGCCCAGGGCCCTTTAGCTCCTTTAGACTCATAATGGAAAAAAAGCTTCAAAAATCTTCTTCTCTGAAACCACAGGGCCCAGAGCTGAGATATTTGGCATGTAGCAACGGAAATTGGTCACCTACATAAATCCTGCCAATCATGCCCCTAGGGTCCAAATGGGCCACACCCCGGGGCCCCTTAGCGCCCAAAGACTCATAATGAAAAAAAAGTTTCAAAAATCTTCTTCTCTGAAACCACAGGGCCCAGAGCTTAGATATTTAGCATGTAGCAACGGCCAGTGGTCACCTACATAATTCCTGCCAATCATGCCCCTGGGTTCCAAATGGTTGATGCCCCGGGGCCCCTTCGCTCCCATAGACTCATAATGGAACAAAAAGCTTCAAAAATCTTCTTCTTGGAAACCACAGTGCCAAGAGCTTAGATATTTAGCAGGTAGCAACGGCAAGTGGTCACCTATATAATTCCTGCCAATCTTGCCCCTGGGGTCGAAACGGGCCACGCCCCGGGGCCCTTTAGCTCCTATAGACTCATAATGGAAAAAAGCTTCAAAAATCTTCTTCTCGGAAACCACAGGGCCCAGAGCTTAGATATTTAGCATGTAGCAATGGCAAGTGGTCACCTACATAATTCCTGCCAATCATGCCCCTGGGGTCCAAACAGGCCACGCCCCGGGCCCTTTAGCTCCTATAGACTCATAATGGAAAAAAGCTTCAAAAATCTTCTTCTCTGAAACCACAGGGCCAAGAGCTGAGATATTTGGCATGTAGCAATGGAAAGTGGTCACCTACAAAATTCCTGCCAATCATGCCCCAGGGGTCCAAATGGGCCACGCCCCGGGGCCCCTTAGCTCACATAGACTCTTAATGGAAAACAAAAAGCTTCAAAAATCTTCTACTCAGAAACCACAGGGCCCAGAGCTTAGATATTTAGCATGTAGCAACGGCAAGTGGTCACATACATAATTCCTGCCAATCATGCCCCTGGGGTCCAAATTGGCCACGCCCCAGGGCCCTTTAGCTCCTATAGACTCATAATGGGAAAAAGCTTCAAAAATCTTCTTCTCTGAAACCATGGGGCCCAGAGCTGAGATATTTGGCATGTAGCAACAGCAAGTGGTCACCTACATTATTCCTGCCAATCATGCCCCTGGGGTCCAAATTGGCCATGCCCCGGGCCCCTTAGCTCCCAAAGACGCATAATGGAAAAAAAGCTTCAAAAATCTTCTTCTCTGAAACCACAGGGCCCAGAGCTTAGAATTTAGCATGTAGCAACGGCCAGTGGTCACCTACATAATTCCTGCCAATCATGCCCCTGGGTTCCAAATGGGCGACGCCCCGGGGCCCCTTCGCTCCCATAGACTCATAATGGAACAAAAAGCTTCAAAAATCTTCTCCTCGGCAATCACAGGGCCCAGAGCTTAGATATTTAGCATGTAGCAATGGCAAGTGGTCACCTACATATTTCCTGGCAATCATGCCCCTGGGGTCCAAACGGGCTACGCGCAGGGGCCCCTTTGCTCCCATAGACTCATATTTAAAAAAAGCTTAAAAAATCTTCTTCTCTGAAACCACAGCACCCAGAGCTTAGATATTTAGCATGTAGCAATGGCAAGTGATGCCCCTGGGGTCCAAAAGGGCCACGCCCCGGGGCCCCTTAGCTCCTATAGGCTCATAATGGAAAAAAAAAAAACCTTCAAAAATCTTCTTCTCTGAAACCACAGGGCCCAGAGCTGAGATATGTGGCATGTAGCAAAGGCAAGTGGTCACCTACAAAAATCCTGCCAATCATGTCCGTGGGGTCCAAATCGGCCACGCCTCGGGGCCCCTTAGCTCCCATAGACTCATAATGGAAAAAAGCTTCAAAATTCTTCTTCTCTGAAACCATAAGTCCCAGAGCTTAGGTATTTAGCATGTAGCAATGTCGAGTGGTCGTCTACATGAATCCTGCCAATCATGCCCCTGGGGTCCAAATCCTGTGGCCCCTTAACTCCAATAAACTTATAATGGAAAAAAAGCTTCAAACATCTTCTTTGAAACCATGAAGTACAGACCTTAGATATTTAGTATATAGCAACACAAAATGGTCGCCTACATACACCTGCCAACCGTGCCCTTTGGCTCATTAGCTTCTATAGACTTATACTAGAAAAAAACCATAAGGCACAGATTTTGTTTGATTTGAGGTTTTACATCCCCGACAACACTGTATTGGTCATTTTGGAGATGTCTCTTCCAATTTTGTGGGACTTTTACCAGGCATTGAGATGAAATTACATCTCAAGCCCTGTCGCCCAATGAAACCAGTAGGGTTTGTAAGCATGAACACCGCTTTGCCTGAGCTTAGATATTTAGTATGTAGCAATGTCAAGTGGTCTCCTACACTAATGATTTTCTCGTACACAGGTGAGCGATATAGGGCCATTGGGCCCTCTTGTTTTAAGCTTTTATGATGTTTGAGAACTGTAATGTCATTGGTCAGAGTTCAAAATTCACCTGTTTTGCTGCTAATCCAAAAAGTGGACAGTTAGCAGCAGCTTTATTGACAAACAGAAATGGTACCTTGCTGGTCATTTAGAGGTCTACTGTTAAACGAAAGAAATTGCTTGTGAGGAGCAAATGTTTACCTTAAAAGTACCATTTTTGGAGGATCTCAGTTATTTAACCCATTTTGTTCCAGAAACCCCAAAATGGGCACCCTGGCAAACAGTGTAGACCCAGATCAGATGCCACAGAATGCGGCATCTGATCAGGGCCTACACTGTTTGTCAAAAGTTAGGCCATTTTCCAATCAAATTTAAAGAAAACACAACCTGACACCCCTAAATTTCGAAATGGACTCCAGCCATATATAAGGAGGAAAATTCCATTTGGGACAAAAAGGGTTAACAGCTAAAGAAATGTCTGAGAATTGTCTACCTTCTATCATTCTAAGAAATGGGAATGCATGTATCCATGGTGAATGCATAGGCAATATTCAAAAAGGAAAAGGACATGCTGTTAAAGCTACTGTTTGTGTGTTCTAAGCTGGCTGATGTGACCAGTTGTAGCTTTTAACTATCTGTTCCGGATAGAGCAAGAGAGGCCAGTGAAAGACAGTGCTGTTGGTGATACCTTAAGCCCCTGTCACACTATGCCGCGTTTCCACTACGATGGAATGGCGTTGTTTAATTTTCCAGAAGGCCGCGAGATCGCAAGAAATATGAGATATTTTTCGTGAACATGGACCTGTCATGGCGTCCTTACACGACCAAGACGTTGCTACGGAGCTTACATGGCGATCTATCGCGATCCTGTGGCGTTCTTGATGGCGATTGTATGCGCTCTCATGGCGCATCCACTGTGCTTACATGGCCTAACACTGCGTGCACTGCGCTTTTACGGCGCACACAATGCATGCACTGCCCTTTTACGGCGCTCACACTACGCTGACGGCATGTTTAAGACGTTTGTTTGTACTATAAAGCAAAGCGTAAACAATCATCTTCATAAGTCAAACAGTTTTGTTTGAGGTTTAACGTCCCTTTCAACACAGTATAGGTAATTTTAGAGACATTGCTTCCAATTTTGTGGGAATTTTACCCGACATTGAGATGAAATGACGTCTCAATCCCTGTCGCCTAATGAAACCAATAGGGTTAATAAGCATGGATGGTCCGACTTATGTCCCTTTGCCTGGGCAATTTAGATCCCCTAAGCGGTTTACTTGTGTGCCATCTGAAGCAAGTCCACCGCCATCACCGCAAGCAGGAGCAAGTCTACCGCCATTACCTTATCAATCCCGGGATGAGTCACCACAGAATACAGTACTCAATCAAACTTTATGTTCGACAGTCTACTCTAGCCCTCCCCGCCCATCAGGACTGGAAGAAATAGATGGTCTGCATGATGCTTCCACAAAGAGCTGAAACCGACCGCAAACGAGTACTGGTGAACCGCTTAGAGGATCTAAGCCTGCCCAGGCAAAGCAGTGCGAGACGGACTGCCCATGCTTATCAACTCTATTGGTTTCATTGGGCGACAGGATTTGAGATGTCATTTCATCTCAATGGCGGGCGAAAGTCCCACAAAATTGGAAGCAACATCTCCAAAATGACCTATAGTGTTGACGGGGACGTTAAACCTCAAATCAATCGATCAATTAATCAATTATACAAACAGAGCTTATAAGGCGTTGTAGGAGACCTCTGTGCGCCCTTGCCGAGCTCCTGTAGCGTTGTAGGAGACCTTTCTGCACTGCTATGGCAACCTTACGGCGACCTCACTGCGTTCTTATCAGGACGCCGAGCGACGGCGTTTGTTTTGAGCATGCTCAAAATGAGCACCGTTGCTTGGCGTTCTATGCGATCCCAACGCGCCTGCTGGCGCTGCCACTGCATTGCTACGGCAATGTTTGCAATCGTACTGCACGCGCCTCTGCCTTCTGCATTTTTCTTGAACGCCGTGAAAACGCAGCCCTGGTGTGACAGGGGTTTTAGCTCTGGCTTTGTACTGTGCATGTTCCTGCTCAGCTTTGTTGATTCTTTTTGCCTCATATTATTCACTAACAACCCTTCTGATTAGGCTTTGCCACTTCGCTCAAGGTGTTACAATTCCTGTGCAATGTTTTTCCCCCCTCTCTGTTGGTATGTTAAAGTCCTTGAGGGAGGCTTTGAGGGTGTCCTTGTATCTTTCTTTCTGACCACCATGGGAGCATTTGCCCATTTCTTGTTTTTGCCCATATGCTGTATAGGGCTTAAGAAATTAGCAAAGACTTTTATCAGACTGTGAGGATTCACAGTGTTTATTGGTCACACAGGTCTTTAGTGTTTTGATATGCACTGGCTTGATTGTTCTGATTACATAGAGGATCTTACATGAGTGCTCATGTATTATTGAATTTATTAAACTCGTTGAGGAAAAGGGATAAAATGCGAGGCTTTGCCGAGCATTTTCTTCCTTTTCCTCAACGAGTTTAATAAATTTAATAATACATGAGCACAAATGCAAGATTCTATTTGTTATATGAAATTTAAAACTAATTTGATTCACGATTGGTTCACAGAAATGTGGATATTCTGCCATTAGTAAACGCGACGTCGTTAAGGACGTTGTACAAGTAACGTTACGGAGTGTATCTAACTAATTTGAATAATTAATCCACTAGTGAATTATCAAATTTATTACATGGCGTTATTACATTCTCAGACGCGAAATCATTCGATAAAGTATCTAATTCACTACTTTTTTTACCACTCACATTTTTCAGCAAAGATTCAGTGTTTAACAGTTAAAATTTTATCATAACATTGACTAAGTCGTTTTATTTGCTATGAACAGCTTGGTCTAGCCATTGCATGTGTTCCTGTTTGTCAAAAAGAGTTTCACTCTTAAAACACCTCCCACCCCCATCCTGCTTTGAGAAGTAATTTAACCCTTATCCTGCCAAATAAATTAAGTTTGCCGCATCCATTACTGACGATCCACCAATCCAAATACTTGATATAATGTTTCATACAAATTCACAAACTAAATGACAAACAATGTAGATCCTGATCAGATGGCTTCTGAAGAAGCCATCTGATCTGGTTCTGCCTGTTTGCAAAGGTCGGGGTTGTCATATTCAGCAGGATATGGGTTATTCTATGGACACCTGATCTGCTTTGATGATCTCCCTTGAAAAAAAAAAAAAGCGAAATTGTTCATGCTTTAAATTTCTTCAGGGTCTGGGAGGAAGGCACTGGCAGAAGCCAATGGAATTCATATTCTGTACGAGAGTGCTCAGGACGTGATAGACTGCCGAGAGATGGAGGGACTGATTCTGCTGGCCAGCGTCATCATGAGAAAATGTTGTCCGAGAAACAAACTGCCACTTCGGGATATTAATAGTGTGGTCACTTTTGAGAAGCCTTTATCAGAGCTGTACCCTGAGGAGGGTTATGGTAAGAATCATAGCGAGAGATTTGGGCCCTTGCCCATTGGGGCTTGGAGAAATAGTTTGGGCTGCATAGTGCTTCTGTGCAGAGCTGAAACCGACCATCATGAGTACTGGTAAACAGCTTAGAAGGTCTAAGCCTGCCCATGCAAAATGTTGAGTCGGACTGTCCCTGTATATAAACCCCCTTGATTTGTTTGGGCGGTAGGGCTTGAAATTTATTTCACTCAATGTTGGGTAAAAGTCCCACAATATTGAATGCAGCGTCTCCAAAATGACCTAAATAGTGTTGACAGGAATGTAAAAACCTCAATTCAAACAAACAAAAGTGGGTAAAATTGGTAATTTTCTTTATCTCTCCATATAAACATATGTTGTGGGTATTCATTGGAACTTCCTCACCGTTCTAATGTATACCCACATCCTAGGATTTATTTATAAACAATTGACAAAAAATATCCTTCATTTACACCAAAACCTTGTTATAACACTCTTTGTTATAATAGGGTTTTGGCTATAACACAGTTTAACTATGGATCCCAAAAATGTATAGATTAAATAGAAAAATGACCATAAATGATCATTTTTATGCATAATCTATATGTTTTTGTTTTAATATAACATGATTGTATCCAGGCATGATTATTGTTTGGATATAACATGATCTACCCGACCACAGGCCTTGCCCAACTGGATGCCAGTATCAGCTGGATGTTCCAGTGATGCAAAAGATACATGACACCTTTGCCTCGCCCAATCCCCCCATCCCCACCTCCTCCCACCACTACCACTGGTGCTACAAGTGGCTATAGTCATACTAATGTTATTGTTCTACAGAGCCTGGTGCTACAGGAGGCTGTACTGAAGGACAATAGTGATCCTAGTTCTCTAGATGATAATGATAATATTGACAGTGATGATGATGATGATGATGATGATGATGATTGTTATGATGATGATGATGATAAATGATTATGTTATTTTTCTGCAGAGCCTGGTGCTGCTGGAGGCTACAGTCCTACTAATGAGGGACAGGACAGTGATGCTAGTTCACTAGATGATGATGATGATATTGATAGTGATGATGAGAGATTCAAGTCAGATCATATGGAAGAGGTATTTTGAGACTAAATAATGAAGATAAAGTTTACCTTTAGAACAGTAGACTTTCGGATGAGTCTTTGAACGGAGGTCCCCTCTCTGTATGACCTTAGCTGTTGGTGGGACGTAAAACTTAAACACTCACTCACCTTTAGAACAGTACAGTGGTTCTAATGAATACCCACCATCTATATTTCAGGGCTAGATTAAGGAAACTATTGCCTGCCCATGTAAGCCCCATGTGTTCCTTATAAAGTTGGGTTTAGAGGGATGTTCAATATGCTAACTCTTTACTGTGATAGTTGAAATATTTGAGAACCCAGTTTATGCTACGTTATATGATAAATACTAGTCAGTAGTTAGCACCACCCATACCTCTGCGCAAAATTACAAGTTCAAATTCACAACTTAGACAATGATGAAAATCTTGCCATTAACTAAGTTACCGTCTTGGGACCCATGTTATGTTAAGCGCAAGGCAAGAAAACAATATAAATGATCCTTATAATAACTCTATTTTCCAGACCCTCAAGCTGATAAATTTCATATCCGAACTTTTGTACAGGTGACTGACTTTCATTCATATACCTTTCCACCCCTCCATCATATATATTCTTTTTCCTTATGATAAGATGCATTCAGTCACACCACCTTGGCGGCGGCGGTGTGTGTGTGTAGGGGGAGGGGTCATTCCGCAACCCCTCTACAGATATAAAAAAGCCTTAAAGGCCTTATATCTCAGGAACCATACAGATCCCCACTGCTTAACCATATATATTCTTATTATGTCTCCCCCGAAAATTTTTTTTTTGAGAGACATATTGTTTTTCCCCCGGGCATCTGTCTGTCCGTCTGTCACACATTTGTGTCCGCTCTATAACTAGAAAACTGTTCGAGCTATCTTCACGAAACTTCATATAAATATTAATCAGCAATAGACGACGTGCAGTGCGCAAGAACTATAACTCTCGCATTTATACTTTTTGAATTATCTCCCTAGGAAGTTTGTCGGTATGTATATATGTATGGGCAAATCATGTCCGGTCAAAAACTTTCTTATTTTCAGATGGATTTTAAAATTACTTGGCAGACATATTAACAACCATAAGACAATGTGTGGTGCGCATGAGGCAGGTCGCTACCTCAAAGGTCAAGGTCATAATTAGAGGTCAAGGTCAAAAAGGGGCCTTTTTTCGTGTTTGGTCAATAACTTTCTTATTTTGAGATGGGTTTTGAAATAACTTGGCAGAAATGTTAACCACCATGAGACGATGTGTTGTACCTCAAAGGTCAAGGCCATACTTAAGAGGTCAAAGGTAAAAAAGGGCTTTTTTGAGTACGGCCAATAACTTTTTTTATTTTTCTATGAACATTTTTAAAGTTACTTTGCAGAAATGTTCATCTTCATTAGATCTGTTGCACACAAGACCCAACTCAATACCTCCAATGTCAAGGTTATACTTAGCAGTCAAAAACGGGGGAGACATCTGTGTTTTTGTAGAAAAACAAATTCTAGTTCCTTATGATAATACACATTCAATGATACCAGCCAGGACTCCGTTGGGTCCATGCCCCATCCCCGCCACTTCTTAAAAGGCCTAATATTTCAGATACGGAGATCACATGGGTGCTCATTTTAGTATGGATTCCTTTGGGAGATTTTATAATCATTAAATTATATCATATCTTGTTAAAAACATGGTTGCCAGTGGGCAATGCCCTCCTGAGCTTGGTTTAGTATTGTGGCCAATGGGCCTCATGTTTTCTTCTTCCTACAGTAAAACATATGAAGCAGGTGCCACATTAAGCCACTCAGGCAGTTCTTATGACTACCCACAATATGCTCGGTAGAGAAATATTGAAAATTATACCTGAATTTTCCTGCATTTTAGACTGGTTTAGCAAAAATGTATTTCTACCGAAACTAAAATACTTCTACAAATTGACCTTATAAACATTTTCATGCTCACCTCAAGTACATGGATTATATCCTGCTCATAAATATTATAATTGTTGTCAATTAATCATTTATGAACAGGACACATTTTATCCTGATATGAGAATGAATAACAGTTGAGACACATTAATCTCTTAATGGTTCTGTTCATTATGACATAGTTTGGATAGACCAGTGTTTAATGATGGGTCCCTAAAAATATATAGATGACACAGAAATATGACCACAAATAGTCATTTTTCAATATATAGAGGATATTTACTTTTTTGAGGGAAATTATCAAATAAAAGTAAATTTTCTTTTTATTTTATAAGAAAAACAAACCAAAAAATGTAGTATGGGCTGCTACTGTGAAAATAACATGGTCATGTTATTTTTACAGTGTGAAAATATCATTATTATTTGTTTCAGATGTGCATTGATTTCACCAATAAGTATAAAATAAAAACTGTATTTTTGTTTGCTTGTTTGAATTTAACACAGTTGTTTAACCCTTATCCTAATGTTCATGACACTTCCTACCTTAGCAAACAGTGTAGATCCAGATCAGACGTCTGATCTGGATCTGCACCATTTGTCATGCAATTTATGAATTGAACACATATATTATATCAAGCTATTTGATTGGTTGATAATCAGCAATGGGAATGGCTTAATCATATTATGCAGTGGGATAAAGGTTAACTGACACAGATTCTTCTTTGGGCCCAAACAATAATGTTATAAAGTAGTGTGTTGTTTTAACCCTTGTCCTGCTGAGCCCGGATATGCCTTATTTTCCAAACAATGAAGGTCCACTTCTGATGGCTTCTGATGAGGCCATCTTATCAGGATCTACATTGTTTGCCATTCAGATTGTGAATTTGTTGCAATAATTTGCATCAAGTAATCTGATTGGTTGATAATCGGTAGTGGGTGTGGCAGATTAAAATATTCAGCAGGACAACGGTTAATGAGTAGTGCTAACTTCATACTCAGCTGAAGTTGAAATTTAAAGATATTTCACAAAATTGTTGCTTGGATTTGTTTTCAGAATGAGGATGAACAAGGGGAAGGTGAACCTCAGGAGTTCAAAAGGTCACCAGAAGATCTCAGGATGTATAATCAGTTCTTTCCCGAACTCTTTGATATCGAAATTAAGGAAGAAAATGACTCAATTGTAATTCCCACTGCCTCTTATGATTCAGGAATGGTAGGGACAAGGGATAGACAAGTGAGAGGTCCAGTCAGAGAGAAAATGTTGGGCATTTACCCTGTTAATGTAGATAATTTTCATAAATCTGTCTCTTGTCCATCTTCTCTGTTCAGAATGCAGACTTGTATCAGTGATTTCAGTACGGACACAGGATATTCTAGTGGGCGGACATCTCATCTTCAGACAGCAAGAATGTATGATACAGATTACATTGATAGTTTTAATCCACTCCGTCCAGAAACTGCTGCCACTGTCAATGTTAAAACTGGTGCTAGTGTTATCAATCTGGATTTTCCTTCTTCACAAAACAATAAATCTTCGAATTCAAGCTCTCGGAAGCAAAAATCAAAGAAAGCAAAAAATTCAAAGAAAAGCAACGGCAAGGAGAGCAATAATAAAAAGAGTAAAAGGTTCATGAAAGAGTCCAACAGTGTTCAGAATAATGTTGAAACAGTGCCAGCCTTCACAGACGCGCTATGTATAACACCAATTCCTAGTATACGTGAACAGGACGAAGAGCTGGAACGCCCTTTATCAGCATTTGACGATGACGATGATTCTGTGGAGTTAAATCATGATCCTTTGTTATATCAGGAAATAGCTAGATTGACAAAAAGTATTTATAAGTTTGACAAGATAGGATATCCTGATCTGTGTGGTGCTAAGTCTCCATATGATGCGGAATCTTTGTATCATAGGAAATTCGGTGTTCAAAGGTAAATATGGCCAATAAATTCAAACTTCCGGGATAACTTGTATTTTATGATTTATTTGTAGCACTGCAGGGCAAGGGTGTGCTCAAAAAACACATCAAGATAACACAACTGTGCGACATAGTGGGTTTTTTCACATCTCCAGAATGGCTACTTTTCTGATGAAAATTTGTGATATTTTTCTTATTTGTACTCCAAACATAGATTGTGCTCATTAGAATTGCCTCATTGAGGCAGTTCTAACGAGTACCCACAACCTATGTCTTTGTTGGTGCTCGTTAGAATTTCCTCATTGAGGCAGTTCTAACGAGTACCCACAACCTATGTCTTGGAACAGAAATAAGAAAAATAATGTATACCCCAAAACTCCAAGTTCTAACAAGTGCCCAAAACCTATGTTTTGGAGCAGAAATAAGAGGTGGGTTTAGGGGAGGGGTCTTCATCTCACAGACTTGTTAACTTTTTATCTAGATC
The DNA here is from genome assembly GCA_963580285.1 of Lucinisca nassula. Classification (NCBI taxonomy): domain Eukaryota; kingdom Metazoa; phylum Mollusca; class Bivalvia; order Lucinida; family Lucinidae; genus Lucinisca; species Lucinisca nassula. The sequence goes on along the minus strand of OY757018.1, from coordinate 62,991,859 downwards.
TTTTCGTCTTTAACCCTTTACTATAATAAGCTGAGAAAGAGGAGAAAAATAAAATAAATAAGAAGTAAATATCAATGGGTAACATCCAAATAAATTGAACCACATCATGGCTCATGAAAAACCTGCTTTTACCATTAGCAAACAGCAGTGGTGCAGAACAGCCTGCACATTTGCACAGTCTGATCAGCACCTTTGTGGCCCTGCCCATCAGGGCTTGGAGAAATAGATTGGGCTGCATGATGCTGAGTACTGGTAAACTGCTTTGAAGGTCTAAGCCTGCCTAGGCAAAGTGGTGCAAGTCGGACCCGTCCTTGCATATAATCTCTATTTGTTTCATTGAGTGGCAGAGATTGAGATGTCATTTTATCTCAGTGTAGGGTAAAAGTCCCACAAAATTGGAAGCAACGTCTCCAAAATGACATAAATAGTGTTGATGGGGATGTTAAACCTTAAATCAAACAAACAAACAAACAAACAAACTATGAAAAATTGATAAATGATATTGCCAGAAATAAAGTAAAATTCCTATCTCAAGACCACCTTTCGGTCTTGAAGACCACTTTTGAACAGTCCCAAAAGTAGTCTCTCGCGAGAGGACACGGGGTGTAGAACCCACAAAGAACTGAAACAGTTTAAATATAATTTTTGAGAAGAATTAGTCTTAATTTTAGGTGATCTTAATAGCAGAATTCTTCTTTGGTTACAGCATTCATCACGAAAACACGCCTGCATAAATTTGACCCCCTTGAACCCCACTTTTATATAGTAAAACTGGGGTTTCCGGGTGTATATCTTATTTTTCTTATTTCTGTTCTAAAATATAGATTGTTGGTACTCGTTAGAACTGCCTCATCGAGGCGGTTCTAACGAGTACCCACAATCTATATTTTGAGCAGAAATAAGAAAACGATCACAATTTTTCATCATAAATTTTTCATTTTTTCGGCGATAAAGGTGGCAATGTATTTGTATAGGTGTGTTTGCGTAATGTATTCATCACATGGTTTGGATACAAATAGAACTGGAAGCTTGATGGCAAAGGGCAAGGATTACATAGAAACTGACCATGATGCATAGCAACCATGCTGGAAATTTTTGTATATTGCACTGAAACTTGTCGGAAGGGTTTGTTATACAGGTAAAAATAAGTGACTTGGTTCCACAACTATGGATAGGTTCCTGCAGGCAATATCAGCCCTAGACATGATTATCTGTCATCTCTTTAGCTCATCTGGGCTGAAGGCTCCAGAGAAGCTTACAGTGGGTCATCCTTCTGTCCGTTATCCGTACATCCATTTCTTTAAGCAATTATATTTCCACAACCTGCAGGCGGATCTCAAACATTTCTCATCTTTAGCATGCCTCAGGTGTGGCATTGATGATATAAGGTTTACTATCGAAATCAAATGAAAATTTGGTTGCTATGGCAACCACAAGGTCCCATAGACTTACAATGGGAAAATGCTTGTTATCACTATAGCACCTCCAGTTTCGATCGGCTCATTCTGAAACTTATATGTAAGGTGGCTGGGGATAAAAACTCAGACTAGTTCCAAAACAGGCTAAGTTTGACCACTAATCATTTTTTTCAGAGCAAAAGTATTTGAGGATATAGACAGAATGATACACCCAGAACTAGTCATAGACAGAGAGGTGTATAATCTGGATGTTATCAAGGCAAGATCAGGCGCCAACTTTATCTCTGATAATTCCAGTATCTCTAATAGGGATGAGTTCAGGTAAGGACAACTATGGTAAAAATCCTAAAAATTTGGACACCTTGTGGACTTAATGTAATTTTCTTAACCCTTCTCTTGCTGAATATTCAGTTTAGCCACACCCATTTCTGAATTTGAACCAATCAGATTATTTAATGTAATTTATTCCTACAAGTTCATAGATTGAATGTCAAACAGTGTAGATCCTGATCAGATGGCTTCTTCAGAAGCCATCTGATCTGGATCTACACTGTTTGCAAAGTAAAGGGTTGTCGTGTACAGCAGGAGAAGAGTTAAAATTTTAACTGATTTGTTTCATGATCCAGCAAGGACTCCAAAAGGTGGAGATGGAATGGCAAACAGTGTAGACCCTGTTCTAGGTCTGCATTGTTTGCTTAAGGATTATCTGTCCCAATACTTAGAACCATTAAGGTACATCACTTCAACTTTTATCCTCAGTTGTCAAGTATTCAGTGATTAACCCTTACTCCACTGCATAAATTAATTTAGTCACACCCATTTACATTTCAACCAATGAATCAAATTACTTGATGTAATTTTATTCAAATTCACAAACTAAATGCAAAACAGTGTAGATCCTGATCAGATGGCTTCTTCGGAAGCCATCTGATCAGGATCTACACTGTTTGCAAAGATAGGGGTTGTTGTGTTCTGACAGAAGGATAAAAGTTAAATATACCCAGATTGATGCACCCACATGCTGGGTTTTTAAAGTATGTGAGCTTAGAAATGTCTTAAATCAACCTGCAAGAAATGTCCGGTGAAGTGGTATTCATATAGTGCACAGCATAGACTGATCAGACTGCGTGTATGCACAGGTTGGTCTAAATTTTCACAGGACACACATGCTTCAAAACCCATTATCTGGAACTAATCCTGTCTAGAAGAAATTTTTGTAGTCCTATTGATGTTTGAGCCATTGGAACTCAGCTGAATTTGAGCTATGCCATAAGAGATCTTGTTCTTGCACACCAGATAAGGAAATCCATACTTTTAGCTTGGGATGGAAATTCTGTTCTAACCCTGGTGTTCTTAACCAAATAGAATATTCTTGCGTGTTTGATAAATGCACTGGTTGAATATGACCGTTGTTAAGGCTGACGTCACAGCACGTTACATGATGTCACTATTCATCACTGTAGTATCATATGATCACAATATGGCAGACGTCTGCAACCAAAGTGACCACAATATTGAAAAGCCACGCTCAGAAATGGAAGGTATGCAAGAAAAAGAATTTTTCTTGGGTGTGAGGGGTGGATAGAAAAATCCATCCCTCAGAATTACTGTCTGGCATCACTCGGCAAGCCTCCTGATGCCATACAGTGACACTCGGGACAGATTTTTCCAACCACGCCTAACACCCATGTAAGATTCTTATATTCTTTAACCTGCAGCCAGCAAAGACTTCGATCAGCCCGTGTATCCATGCAGTCTAATCAGAGTCTGGCCTTTGTGCAAGAGGTTTCAATAGAGCCTAGATTCCCCACAAGGAAATCATTTGTTCATTCCTGATTACACACCCATGTGAGACACTGCATACTTCACTATTTCCAAAACTACAATGTGATATCTTTCTTTTCTCTGCAGGAAACATAAATTGTGGGTGCTTATTAGAAGTGCCTCATTGAGGCAGTTTTAAGTCTTCGAGTAAGCATAAGTAAATAATATAAACCCCAGTAAACCCCAGTTCTTAGTATATGAAGTGGAGTTTACAAGTGTGTTCATTTCAGACTTGTTGACATGATGCTTCTAATCATGCATGACACGTGCACGGGCTGATTTGTGGCTTGATTTGTCAGAAGACCAGGCAGAGATGTTTTCAAATGGTGTTGCTAATATGTGTCGGAAACTAGAATTTTGATTATTCAGTTTTGAATTTTGGGATATTTTAGGCTGCACACAACACAACCTAATGGGCCCCTGCCCATCAGGGCTTCGTGTCTTGGAGAAATAGATTGGGCTGCATAGTGCTTGCAGAGCTAGAAATGACCACACATTGGTAATGATAAACACTTAAAAGGTCTAAGCATGTCCAGACAAAAATGGTGCAAGTCATGCATATAAAGCCTATTGGTTTCATTGGGCGGCAGGGCTGGAGATGTCATTTCATAGGGTAAAAATCTCATAAAATTAGAAGCAATGTCTCCAAAATGACCTAAATAGTTTTGACGAGGACGTTAAACCTCAATTCAAACAAACAAAACAAAACCTATACTAAGACATGTGCAATGAACAAAGACTCAGATTAGTCTGCACATCCAGCCACTGTAGCAAGTGTTGCCATTTATCTCTCTTTGGAGGGCGCGCAGCTATAGAAGATACAGTAGAATTTCAGTTGCTCATTTACCATGGATGAGACAAATCTGTTTCAGTCCGCAGTGAATTCCTCCAAATACTAAATAGGGATAATTTAGGAAGATTTTCTTCTCTTGCTTTGGAAATGTATGTTCTGTTTACTCATTGGAATTGCCTCAATGAGGCAAATTTAATGAGTAAACACAACATCCATTATAATATAGAACACCGAAAAGATATCCTGCAATTATCTTCCTTAGTTTGGCACCAATAGTAACCCCCTGTGGTTCGACTCTATTGAAATGAGGGAAGTCTCTAATCTGCCTGTTTTTGCCCTGTTTGTTCATTGGTTAGTTGCTTTCTTGGTTTGTTTGTTGGTTGCACAACTTTAACATTGGTTGTAACTTTGTAACTGTTTGAGATAGAGCCTTCATATTTGGCATGTAGGTTCCTTGTGACAAGGGCTTCCCACTCATACAAAATATTTTGACCTGCGACCTTGGCCTTGACCTGAGACATACTTTAAAGAAAAAATGACATTGATCATAACTTTCTAACAGTTTGAGTTAGAGCCTTCATATTTGGCATGTAAGTTCCTTGTGACAAGGGCTTCCCACTCATTAAAAAAAATTGATCTTTGACCTTGACCTTGACTTGTAACCTACTTTAAAGAAAAAAATAACATTGGTCATAACTTTTTAATCGTTTGAGATAGAGCCTTCATATTTGACATGTAGGTTCCTTGTGACAAGGGCTTCCCACTTACTGGTATACAAAAAATTGACCTGTGACCTTGACCTTGTCCAGTGATCTACTTCAAAGAAAAAAATGACCCTGCCCGGGGACAAGTTTGTGTTTTACAAACACATCTTATTCTATGTTGTTTCTGCACCCAATGTCCTCTAGTAAGGGACCACCTTTGGGACTGTTCAAAAGTGGTCTTGAACAATCCCAAAGGTAGTCTTAACATAGGCATTTTTAGCTCACCTGTCACGTAGTGACAAGGTGAGCTTTTGTGATCACATTTTGTCCGCTGTGCATGCGACCGTCCGTGCACATGTGCCTGCGTGTGTGCGTGCGTCCGTACACAATTTCAAATAAGTATATCTCTAATACCCCATGGCCAATCTTAATCAAATTTCATGAGAAGCAACATCGGGTAGGGGGAAAGGCTCCATAAGGTTTTTGGGCTGATCAGATTGGAATTCTGGTTGCTGTGGAAACAAAAAGATTCCATAGATTTATAATGGGGAAAACCACATCTCTACTTTTTGTCGGCCATTTCTGATCCGATCTTCATCAAACTTGCAGATAACCAGAAGGGGCTTAAAGTCCACGTCGAGTTCGAATTTGGGCTGCAAGCTACAAACAGCTTTGGAGTTACCTGCCCTTGAGCATAAATATAAGTAAAAAATGGTGTCTCCAGCTTTTCTCAGCCGTTTATGATCTGATCTTTTTGTAACTTTTCATAAAGAGGACAAGCATAAAATCTCAGACCAGTTCAAATTCGGTTTGAATCTGACCAGCGGTTTTCAAGTTACATCCCCTTGAGCATGAAAAATTTTCTCATAGACTTATAATGGGGAAAACGACGTCTCCACTTTTAGTTTATACTAATTTATTTTAGTTTGATTGCGATGAAAGCTTCAAGCTTATTGAATCGCTCTCGAACACTCATGTCGGGTGTTTTCCAGCGCGCCAGAGAAAGAGGCAGTGGCTTTTATGCCAATGCTACCCATTTACACCTGGGTGGAGTGGGGCAGTGTCATTACGTGTCTTGCCCAAGGACACACCTCGATACCGGTGGCCGGATTTGAACGCACAACCTCTCGATCATAAGTCAAACGCGCTAACCACTGCGCCATCCAGGCTGACGTCTCCACTTTTTCTCAGCCATTTCTGATCCGATCTTTATCAAACTTGCAGATAACCAGGAGGGGCTTACAGTCTATGTCGAGTTCGAATTTTGGCTGCAGGGGACAAACAGCTTTGGAGTTACCTGCCCTTGAGCATATATATAACTGAAAAATGCTGTCTCCACTTTTTTTCAGCCGTTTATGATCTAATCTTTTTGTTACTTTTCGTAAACGAGGACAAGTATAAAATCTCGGTTGAGTTCGAATTTGGTTTGACTCTGACCAGCAGTTTTTCAGTTACATCCTCTTGAGAGTGAAAAATTTTCCCTTAGACTTATAATGGCGAAAACTACGTCTCCACTTTTTCTCAGCCATTTCTGATCCGATCTTCATTAAACTTGCAGATAACCAGGAGGGGCTTACAATCTACGTCAAGTTCGAATTTGGGCTGCACAGGACAAACAGCTTTGGAGTTGCCTGCCCTTGAGCATAAATATAAGTGAAAAATGATGTCTCCAGCCTTTCTCAGCCGATTATGATCTGATCTTTTTAGCTCACCTGAGCCGAAGGCTCACAAGGTGAGCTTATAGTATATGTAGGCATCCGTCATCCGTCCGTCGTTCCGTCCGTTGTCCATCCGTCGTCCACACCTTTGAACTTGAATATCTAAGTGACTATCTGGCCAATCCCAATCAAATTTTATGTGCAGCATCACTGGTTTGGGGGATTGACTGCATTAGGTTTTGGACCAGTTTTGATCAGAACTGTGGTTGCCTTGGAAACAAAAGGTTTCTGGACTTATAATGGGGAAAACGACGTCTCCACTTTTTCTCAGCCATTTCTGATCTGATTTTCATCAAACTTGAAAATAACCAGGAGGGACATACAGTCTACATAGAGTTTGAATTTCAGCTGCATGAGACAAACAACTTTGGAGTTGCCTGCCCTTGTTTATTGATTTGAGGTTTAACATCCCTGTCAGCATAGTGTAGGTCATTCTGGAGATGTTGCTTCTAGTTTTTTGGGGCTTTTGCCCAACATCAAGATGAAATTATATCTTTAAAAGCCCTTGCCACCCAATGAAACCAATAGGGTCATTTTGCATGGACGGTCCAACTGGCACCACTTTTCCTGGGCAGGCTTAGAACCTGTTTACCAGTACTCGTGTGTGGTCAGTTCCAGATCTGCATAGAAGCACCATGTAGCCCAGTCTATTTCTTCAAGCCCCGATGGGCATTCTTAAAACATCATGATTTTCTGGAACATAGTTGAGTGATATAGGGCCATTCTGCTCTCTTATACTGTATTTAGTATAAAGAAATAGAGAATAATGATTTTTTTTTCATTACCAATATTTTTACCATTTTCTGTGTTGATTGATTCCAGGGTTGGAGCTGGTGGTCGGTATGAGCCAGGACCAGACTGTCTCAGGTTTAATGCTCAGTTTGAATCAGGCAATCTCAGGAAAGCCATTTGGGTAGGTGCCTTTGTTTGATACAGAAATGTATAGTAGAAGATACCATAGCAACAGTTGGGTGGGTATTTGGCAGTAACTGAAGGAGATTTTTTTGTTGGTATTCAATGGATCTGCCTTACTGAGGTGGTTGTTATGAATACCCACAACCAGGGTTTTTATGGAAAATTATCAAATGATTCTTTTATTATGCCCACCTAGGGCCGCCGTGACCTAGCTGGTATGACGCTGACTCTTCTGACTTTTCTCCTGGTACTCTGTTTTTGCCCACCTCTGATTAATGATCAGCTCAAAATAAGTGAAATAATCTTAGGGCCGTAACCCCACCCCCCATAAAGTAGAATTATAACCACCCTCTCTGTTTCTATGAAAATACAGTGAAATTCTGCTTTTAAGACTACCTAAAATTAAGACAAATTCAGGTTTAGGAAGCTTATTTAGAAGGATAGAAATATTTTTTCTTTGTGTTTTCTTAAGGCCGTGTCTTCTGGTCAGGGGCCAATAGCGGTCTTAATAGCGGAATTTTACTGTACTTAGAAAAAGACTGAATCAATGATCATGGAGCAGCATTGGTGAAGCCTCCGTGGTGTAGTGGTTATGCTACTCTCCTAGTAAACCAGGGATCGCAGGATCGATCCCAGTTTCTCCAGACTTTCAGATGAGTCTTTAAACCAAGGTCCCGTCTCCGTATGACCTTAGCTGTTGGTGGGACATAAAAACTCAAAAACTCACCTCAGCATTGGTGCCAAGAAGAAGACAATCCAGATGATGATTTGTTTGTTTGTTTCTGGAGTTTAATGGCCCAGTCAACACTGATTAGGTCATATTGAGCTGGCCAATTTAACTATCCAAATTTTTTCCTGGGCAGGCTTATAAATATGTAAGCGGTTAACCAGAATTGTGTAGATTCTTTTGCCAGTAACTGACAACTGCCCTTCTTGAATCAGTGGAAGGGAGAGAATGACCATAGAAAAGATTTCATGATCAATCTCCATGAAAGAATGTTGCCGACCCAGCAGTTATTGAACACACATCCTCCTGTTCACCAGTCAGACCCCCATCTGACTGAGCTACCTTGGCTGGCATCAGAAGATGATATAGACAGCAGAAGTGCAGTTAAAAAACAAACAAACATAGAACATATCTAGATATGGGAGAGTACAAGGATGATAAAAGGATAATCTTTTTTATTTCCTTTTGAAAACCTGTGTTGTGGGTACTTGTTTGAACCTTGATAGGTTTCTGATTGAAAATGAGGAAACTTATCCCCAAACCCTTATCCTGCTGAACCTTTGCAAACAGTGTAGATCCAGACCATTAGTTTTTAAAGAAGCCATCTGATCAGGATCAACACTCAGTTTGCCATGCAGTTTTTGAATTGAATGAATACATTATATTATGTAATTTGATTGGTAGACAGTACGAAAAGGGTATAGCTAGATAAATTTATTCAGCAGGATACGGGTTAATGAGCCTTGTTACTTACCCTTTAGTATCTGAAATTATGATAGAAACAGGATGTCCAAGGTGCTTGAGTTCTTAGGATTTTTGAAACATTGGCTATGGTGGATTAAGTTTGTCATATTAAGATCAGTTTAGAGTTTCAATGCATAAGGTCAGCCTATTTTGAACTGAATAGAATTTTCAGTGCTTTATATAAAAGCAGTCCATTTAAGTGTGTAAGGTTTGGTTAGTTCTAGAAATTATATTTGGAATCGCTCAACATTCTGGAAACAGGGAATGTATTTAAGAGGTAATAGGTATTTATGTATGTTACCTTTTGTTTAAACCTGCTCACTGAAATCTATGTAATATAGTCTATGAAAGGTTTATCCTTTCGAAGCAAGGAGTACACCAAAGAACTGAAAACTGTCTGAGTGTACAAGTTTTCTCAGCCAGACTGGCTAGTATTGGCCAATTAGGCCTCGTCATTGACACTCAAATATATTCAAATTTCATGTTGGAATCCCGATCCCAAACAACCAGAAAATATAAGCTACACTATGATGAAGGGTGGGGAGATGTTTTACGCTGACACACAGTCCCTAATCACCAGCTGTAATGAAGTTTAATATGAGCCCCGCCAAGCGAATTTGTGTCTTCGAGCATTCTGTCATGACAAATTTTAACTGCGCATGCCCAGCCATTCAGAGGGGCCAAGGATATGGCTTTCTGTCTGAAGGTTCCTCTTGATTCACTGCTTGTATGAAAGAGCAGCGAAGGTTCTGGCGAGACTGTGCGGATGCCTGAACCTTCGCTGCTCGCATAGGCGATAAGTACCAAAATTGGTTGACGGGGCCCAATATGGTCTATGAAAGATTTCTCCTTTGGAAGCAATGAGTACACCAAAGAACTGAATATTTTCTGAGTGTACAGGTTTTCTTGGCCAAACTAGCTAGTTTTGGCCAATATGGGCTCATCAGTGAATCTACTCACTGAAATCTATGTAAATCTGCTTACTGGAATCTGTATGAACCTGCTTACTGAAATATCTGTGAAATATGTTCTATAAAAGGTTTAACCCTAGGAAGCAAGGACTACACTACAGAGTTGAAAAGTATGGAGTGTAAAAGTTCTTCTGGGTCAGACAAGCTAGTTTTGGAGAATTAGGCCTCATCAGTAACCTTCAAATATTTTAAAAATTCAACACTAGAATATAAATCTGCTTTCAATACTGAATTCTATGTTAGTTTGTTTACTGAACAAAGTTAAAACTACAGTAGCACAAAAACTACAACAGTAAAATTCCTAAATTAAGACAACCTTTGGGACTGTTCAAAAGTGGTCTTTAAGACCACTTTTGAACAGTCCCAAAGGTGGTCTTTGACCAGAGGACACAGCATGCAGAAAATGCAATGAAAGAATAACTGCAACCAGCTAAATGAGATTTTTAAAGCAGAATTAGTCTTACTTTTAGGTTGTCTTAATAGCGGAATTCCACTGTACTTGATTTGCTGTTGTGTCTACAGGTTCGAGAGTATGAGTATGACCTAATTCTGAATCCTGACATCAACGTTAATCATCATCATCAATGGTTCTACTTTGAAGTCTCAAACATGGTTGCTGATATACCCTATAGGTTCAACATTGTCAACTGTGAGAAGCTCAATAGTCAATTTAACTTTGGTAAGTTATAATGTGTTACACGGATCAAGTGGTGAAATGTTTTGTGTCCAGATCATGGGGAGGTTGTGATAATTTATTGCCAGGATTTAATGGGAATGGATACACCTTCAGAGGAGGCAACTCCTGCAAAAGTATTTTTGTCTCCCATGTAAATAGGGGTCAACTCATAAAGAAAAGAATTAGCTCTTAAGGAGCAAATTCTTTTCCTTAAGAGTAAACCCCTTTTTAATGGGACAGGGCTATAGAAAAATGAACAGGAAGTCACATAAGTAGTCTCCCTTTCAAAAACTGTGGAAAAATCTACAAGGTGCATCCATTCCCCTTAAGTAGAAGGGTTATATCTTCAGGGTAGGCAAGTGTTTAAAACATGATTATCTCCCTTGTCACCAGCAGGATACTCTTAAAGGAAAGAATTTGCTCATGCTGAGCAAATTATTTTTTTCTTAAGTACTCCTTTCTTGAGCAACGTAGATTTCTGGAAAGGAAACATGAAGTGATGAAAGCGGTTTCTCTTGTTAAATGACAGAAACATGCTTGGTGTAATCATATCCCTTGAAAGGCTTTCCTGTGCTGTCATTGGTAAGTATATTTTGAGTAAATGTTACTACAGTTGTTCATTGATATTGATGAATTATCTCCCTTAGATTGATAAACGATAGACAACTATTGTTGGGGTCCAGAAGCCGTGTTAGTTAAACAACCATGTTATATCCAAACAAAATGTAAAAGATGATACAAAAATGGCCATATACAGGCGAACCCCTTTATGTCCAATTCCAAGGGACTGGAGATACTACTTCGACTTATCCGAAGTTCGAGATAGGCAAATCGTGACGTCATCAGTATACATGTAGACACTGGGAACCCATGTAGAATCAGCATAACTACAATGTACATGTTCGTTGGCGACACGGAAAAACGTGTACATGTAGTCATACTGGTTCAGCTGAGTACAGGATCAAAATAAGACACAAGATATTTTTGTTGACTTTGTTTTATTTCCATTTAAACAAAAATACACATGTATCATGTAAAACGAATAACAAAACAAGCAAGCACAATATACACAAGATCATACACAAATGAACATGTTTTAAGAAACAAACACATATCGTTCTAGCACATTTCGAGTTTGGTTCAGTTCTGCTCCACTAAGTGTCACTTTAGCACTGGTTGGTATAAATTGTCCATTTATCACTGATCACTAAATGAGTCTATAGAAAGTCATAGTCACATACACATTACACATCCTAAAAAACTTGGTAATGCTAGTCGGTAGTCGGACTGCTTAGCACACCTTTTACTTAAATCAATTTGTGTCACGCACTTGTCTTGTCTGGTAAACAGCGGAAGAACAGGCCCGTTTCGTCAGCGTTATAGACATTCTCAGGTGAATATTCTTTCAGAATTATGGAAATAGTCCGTTGCCACTCTTCCATTTGGTCACTACCAGTGTCAATGGAATTTGCTTCACAGCAAATTTTCTTGAACGAGATGCCATGCCTGTCTTTGAAACGATCGAGCCAACCATTAGAGCAGTTGAATTCCCCTTTGGGAATCCCTAACTTTTCAGCAAGCTGTCCGGCCTTTTCCATCATAACAGGGCCAGAAATGGGCACGCCATGATCACGTGCAACCTTAAACCATTTCAGAAGAGCCTCCTCCACCTCGGGATAGCCGGCGGCACACAGCTTCTTGCGTTTGGTGCTGAATGCACCATTCAGGAAGGCATTCTTTATGTTGTCAGCATTCTTCACCCACGTAGATAAGGTGCTCTGGGCCAGTCCATAGTGGTCGGCAATCTGTTTCTTGGATTGAAGCCCCTTCTCAACCTCCATCAGCACTTCGTATTTCAGCTCCAGCGACTTGTTGTCTAATTTTGCTTCACCCCTTTCCTTGCTGATCCAGTTATGCCCCTGGAGATGGGTCCTTGGCTGGATTTCGCAGCAACAGGAGTAAAGTTCACCGATCTAACTATCCCCCCCCAGGGCCAGACCCAGGTCCTTCATTAGATGGTTCGGCATTAGACAGCGTAGACATCATAAAGGTTTTATCATGAATGATATTGAGCATGCGATAAAATCGCATTAAATATCTTCTGTATGAGTTACTCATTTATGACACTAATTTTGAGACAGTTGCCAAACAAATTAAAGACTGTTTATAACCCCTCTCACCAAAGGACACCGCTTAACAGTGCTCAGTTAATTAAATATCAAAGGCTTCGCTAATTGCTCGAAGGTTCGAATCGAACACACCTATTCTATTCTATTCTATTCACCTATGATGTATACACAAAACAATCGAGGTCAATTAGTCTAAACAACAGCCGATCAGTATGTCGGCATCAATTACACTCATTAATCGGACATTGTTTGCAATAATGGATTAATCTGTTCTCAGTTAAAGGATATTGATCGATCAATGGGAGGTAAATTTCTTTGATTTAAAATTTCTTTTATTTATCAACTCATTTGTAAGACTTTTGTACTGTCAAACTTAGGAATTTACGTGACCGTTGGTGATTGACAACACATTTTAATGGCGCAAGTTCAAGTTTTCGGCAAAAAATTTTGACTGCGACACAAGCGGTAGTAAATATTATGGCAAACTGCTTTTGGGGAATAGAAAATCTCTTCGAAATAACAGTCTTCATGTTAACCCAGTTCGACACAAACGGGGTTGAAATGCAATAAATATATAGGGAAAATGCTCGGGAATGGAAAATCACTTCTACATAACTGGTTCTATCGAGATATGCAGGTTTGAAATACCATGGTTCGCCTGTATACTAATCTCTACATTTTAGCATCCATCTCTAAACAATGTTTTGTTTGTTTGATGTGAGGTTTGACGTCCCCTTCAACACTGTAAAGGTCATTTTGGAAATGTTGCTTCCAATTTTATGGGACTTTTACCCGACATTGAGATGAAATGACATCTCAAGCCCTACCGCCCAAAGAAACCAAAAGGGTTTATAAGCATGAACTGCCTACTCGCACCGCTTTGCCTGGGCAGGCTTAGATCCTCTAAGCAGATTACCAGTACGCGTGTGCAGATCAGTTTTAGCTCTGCGTGGAAGCATCATGCAGCCCTATCTATTTCTTCAAGCACCGATGGGCGGGGGCCGCTAAACAATGTTAAGTCACCAAAACTATATCATAATGAACAATGAAAGTAAAAGAAAAAAAAATCCTGTTTTAGACACAAGCAGTGAGTGGTCAAACTACCATAAATGTTTGACACTTCATCTCAGGATAGATTTACCTGGCCCCAGATCATAATACTTTTAAAGGGTCTGGGGTTGCTCTGTTACTATTCCATCAGCATGTTTGTGACACTACTGAGCAATATAATCAATGCATTGCTTTTTGGACGGGTTTTTCAAGGAAGAATTCCATCCTTTAGAATAGAGATGTCTGTGTGGGCGGGGGGGCGGGCGGGCGGGCGGCCGTCCGGCCGGCCGGGCATCCGGGGTCCGCGTCCCAGTTTACCAGTTGGTTAACCCTGAAAAACCCGTCCATAATGCCATTTTGCGTTTTCCTTGTTTGGTACAGAAGTATGATGATGAAAGTGGTCAGTAAGTTACAGAATAATTCTAAACAAATATCTACTAGCTGGGTGTGAATGACTTGAATGATGTGACCCGCACAGTGTTGTCAGGCCAGTGCTTGTCTGGTGCATGGGTCCTGAAAATGACATACAACCCCACTTTACTTGTGAAGTACACCACAACCTCATTATAACACTGTTTGTTATAACACAGTTTTGGATATAACACGGCTTAAGATGGCTCCCAAAAATGTATGGATTATATAGAAAATTGACCACTTGCACCCAAATATGTATAGATTATATAAAAAAAATGACCATAAATCATTTTTGCTCCCAAAAATGTATAGATTATATAGAAAAATGACCATAAATGGTAATTTTTCTATATAATCTATACATTTTTGTTAGGATATAGCATGGTTATTGAACTAACACGGTTTCCACTTTAGAGCATTAATAAGGTCATAATGAGGTTTTGGTGTTTTGGCATGTGGTAACTCTTGCACCTTTACAAGTACATCAGGTTAAGAAGTCAGAGAAATGAACACCCCTGTAAACCCCAGTTTATAAATGAGGCAGTTCTAATGAGCACCTACAGTTTATATTTAGACTAGAAATAATTTCAAATTAGAAAAATATCAAACCTTTTCATCTGAATAATGCTAATTCTAGAGATTAGAAAAACCATTTTTGCACACCAATGAAATATTAGCATAGAGCCCTTAATTGGGAAAAGCCTAAAAATGTGGAAAAAACTGGTCATAGTATGGTTTGGGGTGGTGGTCCTAATTGCCCTAGATGATAGACCACCATCATTGCAAGCTGCTCTGCCTGCTTCCCCGTACTGAATTAGTTTATTTCTTTCAGGTATGCGTCCTTTGCTGTTTTCTGTGATAGAGTCCATGGAAGGACGGCCATTCTGGGTGAGGACTGGCACAGACATCTGTTACTATAGAAACCATTTTACTCGCAGTCCCCTGGCCACTGGTGGAGTAAAGGGGAAGACCTACTACACAACGACCTTCACCGTGACCTTCAGACACAGCAAGGATGTGTGCTACTTGTCCTATCACTACCCATATACATACTCCACACTTATGGTAAATAGAACATCATACATTAAACCCTTTCATCTCTGTATTGACCAATTAAAGTTTCTGTCTTGACTTCATTTTGGAGATTTTTGCTTGGATTCTATACATTGTTACTTGAATGTAGCAAAAAAATCTCAAACATCTACAGTAGGTATTAGTGGTTTGCTGATTAAGCAGTTTACTGGATGATATCTCAATTGTTTAGGCAAGTTAGTACATAATTGTTCATGGTTTTACATTATTGAATAAACATTTTGCTGCTATATACATTGAAACTTTGATAACACGTATGGCTCGTTAACCATGGCCAATTT
Organism: Lucinisca nassula; assembly: GCA_963580285.1. Lineage (NCBI taxonomy): Eukaryota > Metazoa > Mollusca > Bivalvia > Lucinida > Lucinidae > Lucinisca > Lucinisca nassula. The sequence goes on along the minus strand of OY757018.1, from coordinate 62,976,403 downwards.
GAACTCATTCATTTATGGCTGCTCTTAAAATGGTAGGTTTTGTAAACTCATTAAAATCGCCTCATTACTCAGCAGAATTGCCTCAATGAGGCTATTCTATTGACTACAAACAGCATACCTTTATATGGGCCCCGTCAAGCTATTTTGGTACTTATCGCCTATGCGAGCGGCGAAGGTTCAGGCGAGCCTGAGCATCCGCGCAGTCTCGCCAGAACCTTCGCTGCTCGCTCATACAAGCATTGAATCAAGAGGAACCTTCAGACAGCTAGCCATATCCCTGGCCCCTCTGAATGGCTGGGCATGCTCAGTTAAAATTTGTCATGAGGGAATGCTCGAAGACAAAAATTTGCTTGGCGGGGCCCATATTACCTAAAGACAAAAATATATTCTGAGGTCATCCCCATTATGCTTCGTTGCTTGGTGGTTTGAGTTACCCTTAGTAATTCAAACTACCCCTGTCTCGAACAAACTTTCATAGTTCTGAAGGTATTCAAGTTACTGAAGTTTGACTGTATCTAACAAGTCCACCTGTTATAAGATGTATTTGTCCATCTTTCCCATTGATGTTTGGGATAGGCTTTGGGTTCTGATTTGGTTGATTCGTGAGGTGTCTAAGCTCATTTACTTTGTTGCCCTATGGTGAGGATCCAAAGAGACTTGGTTTTCACTGAGCAGCTTGTAATAGCTTATACAAAATGTGTAGATTATACATGATCTATACATTATACCAACAAGTTTACAGTACTTTTATGGGGGTGGTTAGGTGAGGTGTAGGTATCGTGTAACTTACATCACCAGGGCATCCAACTGATATTGGCTTACAGTTGGGAAAGGCTTGCTGTCCTTGTAGCAGGTAAGGGAAGAGGGGGAAAGCTGTTACTTCTTCTGTTTCTTCTTTCCCATTCATTATACCCCCGCAAACGTAGTTTAAAGGGTGTATACTGGAATCAGCCTCTCGGTTGGTTGGTTGGTTTGTCGGGCGGTCTGTCTGCAAAATTTTGTCCGCTCAACTCCTCCTTCACTATCAGTCGGATTCAATTGATACTTACCATAATTATTCACCAGGAGGATTAGATGTGCAAGACACAAATTTCACTAAAGTTTATCCCATAATTACGGAGTTATGGACCTTGATTTGCTAAAAAATGTGCTAAAAAACCTTGTCCGCTCAACTCCTCCTTCACTATCAGTCGGATTCAATTGATACTTGCCATAATTGTTCACCAGGAGGGGTAGATGTGCAAGACGCAAACTTCACTAAAGTTTGTCCCATAATTACGGAGTTATGGCCCTTGATTTGCTAAAAAAGGTGCTAAAAAACTGTGTCTGCTCAACTCCTCCTTCACTATCAGTCGGATTCAATTGATACTTGCCATAATTGTTCACCAGGAGGGGCAGATGTGCAAGACGCAAATTTCACTAAAGTTTGTCCCATAATTACGGAGTTATAGCCCTTGATTTGCTAAAAAATGTGCTAAAAAACCTTGTCAGCTGACCTCCTCCTTCACTATCAGTCGGATTCAATGGACACTTGGCATACTTATCCATTAGGATAAGTAGATGTGCACCCATAATTACGGAGTTATGGCCCTTGATTTGCTTAAAAATGTGCTAAAAAACCTTGTCCGCTGAACTCCTCCTTCACTATCAGTCGGATTCAATGGATTCTTGGCATACTTGTTCACTAGGATAAGTAGATGTGCAAGACGCAAATTTCAGGAGAATCTGTCCAACAATTATGGAGATATTGCCCCTGAATGGACTTAGTGGACACTGTTTATGTTTGCTTTCTGTGTCAAGTATTGAGGCGGGGGTATTAATCATCAGATTTAGTGATAGTTCCTCTAGTTTTCCTTTCTTTCTCCCCAGTTCCTTCAGCTTCATCTCTAGATGACACAAAATGTCCCACAAGGGTTGAGGTGTTGTTAAACTCAAACACAATCAATCAACAGTACTTTTATATTCAAAGACCAAGTAATACTGCATTACTGTATGTATTCAGACAGATAGGCTTAGCAAACACTGAAATCCCAGATGAGATGCTGCAGAACTCATCCGTTTTTGCACACAAATCATTAAGTAAGTTGTGTTTGTCCAAATTTTTGGAAAGGTTTAGTAAGGATTTCAAGTGTCCAAAACCAGTTTAAAAGTTTATAGCAGCTTCATATATTTAATGTTTAACTGATAGCCACCAACCAGTTACTTGCACAGGCTGATGAGATTGTTGACAAAAATTAAGCTGAGTGAAGATTCTCTTTTCAAATAAATACCAAGATACTTTTAATGCCCCACGAGAATCTTTGATTCAGGGGGCATATAGTATTTGCCCTGTCTGTCTGTTTGTTTGTTTGTCTGTCTGTCCCTGTCTGTTTGTTTGTTTGTCTGTCTGTCCATCACAAAAACTTTAACTATAACCTTGATCATAACTGAAAAAGTATTTGACCTAGCCCCATGAAACTTCACACACTTATTCACCATCACAAGGGCTACATTCTGACTAAAGGCCATAACTCTGTTGTTCTTTTTGGCTGAATTATCTCCCCATGAAATTTTGCAAAAACTCAGAAATTGGCTCACAAGGGGGGCATTGGTCACCTTTAGTGACAGCTCTTGTTCTATTTTCACAAACACTAATGAGAGCAAGTACCATTTACCTGGCAAGTACAATATTGCTTCTGATACTTTCTTTCAGACCCATCTGACAATGTGGGAACAGCAAGTTGATCGTGAGACAATTTTCTTTCGGAAGCAGACTCTGTGCGAGACAATGAGTGGTAATCCAGTTCCTGTTCTGACCATCACTGCCAAACCTAAGATATACAACAAAGAACAAGTAGAACAACTTAGTAAGTCACAGGCTGTGTCTCACTGTGTGCTGTGTCTCACTGTGTGAGACAATGAGTGGTAACCCAGTCCCTGTTTTGACTACCACTGCCAAATAGAAGTGGAGGCAATGATCAGGAATCGATACATTTACCCACAGCTCCCATCAGAGACACCAAAGGGAAAGAAGCACAAACATGAAACAACAAATCCCTAATGGAAACACCAACAGCGGAAAGCCAAAAGGACAGTTACTTTCCCACAAAATGGCCAATAGGCTATCCAAAATAAAATAATATAAGCGACACAAACACCCAAAGACAAATCATAATAAAAATGAACCACGACAGAAGAACCACCTTGGAACAGCAAATTGAAACGCATTCTACCTAAAAAAAACGTCATTTCAGACGTACAGTTCATTTTATAAAAGATATTTCTATACAGCCAGTGGAAAAAATTATCATGATGTAAATTCTACAGCTAGGTTTAAAATTATTAAATGGCATGAAACTGAATTAAAATGGATTAAATTATTACAGACACCTTTTCCATTGGGCTTTAATGACAACATTTATCATTAGGGTAATATATCTAAAATGCCCAACTTTGATATTTTCTCGCTTCTGGACTGTCGAAAGCGTAAAACTAGATCGCAAGGCACCAGAAAAAATGGTAATTATAAACGTAAATAACGTGCTTTAAAAAGAAACAATACTAGACTGAACTGACTGTCCATAATATTATTGAATCATGGACACCACTCAATGCTTGCTTTTCTAAGTTTATTACCCATTTCTATATTACGAATTCTGGATACCGAGGCAAATAAATTCTACGATAGTTCTAATCAGTTATACAACGCTGCTCTTTTAACTAGAGGTTATACTCAGCATTCTCTTTGTCCTTCCATCTATTCTAAAATTAATCACAAACGTCATTACATCAAAATATCCTTCATTAATAAGGGCTTGGATTTTATAGATTTACCTAGTATCTTCCGGGACAGTTCGGTTATTTCATCCATTCCTGCTTATTTTCAAAATACTGAAACACCCATAATTTGCTATTAATACAATAACCTGTTAGATCTATCATTTTTAATTTCAATAAACTTGTTTCTGTTCTTGATATTGACACTAACACTCATGATACATGTGATTGTAAAAATTCAGTGTATTGCTATCCTGCTGCTGGTCATATTATTACTGGCAATTTAAAAACTATTCCTGATTCTAGGATACTTAATAGAATTTCTAAAGGACCAAAATATCGATTTCCTTCTAAAATTGATTTCAATAAATGTAGAGATGAAATCGCTGCTGCCTTGAATGAATTTGGTAATCGATGGTGAAAACGAGAGTATGTTGAGCATAAAGCTCTTGAAGAATGGAAAATTAGCATTCTGAAACTAGTGAACAAATGCATTTCATTTTACTCACAAAATACAAACTTATTACATCCTAAACCTAAGACGTCTTTACGTACAAACTTATTACCTCCTAAACCTAAGACGTCTTTACGTCACCTTAAACTAGGTATTCCAGAATTTCATAGTAAGTTTGTTTTGGTTTATGAGAATGAGTGGTTACCCATTCCCTGCTTTGACTACCACTGCCAAACCTAACATATACAACAGAAAACAAATAGAACAAATTAGTAACTCACAGGCCCTGTCTCACTGTGTGAGAATGAGTGGTTACCCAGTCCCTGCTTTGACTACCACTGTCAAACCTAAGATATACAACAGAGAACATATAGAACAACTTAGTTAGTCACAGGCTGTGTCTCACTGTGTGAGAATGAGTGGTTACCCAGTCCCTGCTTTGACTACCACTGTCAAACCTAAGATATACAACAGAGAACATATAGAAGAACTTACTTAGTCACAGGCTGTGTCTCACTGTTTGAGAATGAGTGGTTACCCAGTCCCTGCTTTGACTACCACTGCCAAACCTAACATATACAACCGAGAACAAACAGAACAACTTAGTTAGTCACAGGTTGTGTCTTGATGTGTGAGAATGAGTGGTTACCCAGTCCCTGCTTTGACTACTACTGTCAAACCTAAGATATACAACAGAGAACATATAGAACAACTTAGATAGTCACAGGTTGTGTCTTGCTGTGTGAGAATGAGTGGTTACCCAGTCCCTGTTCTGACTACCACTGCCAAACCTAACAGAGAACATATAGACCAACTTAGTAAGTCACAGGCCATGTCTCACTGTGTGAGTGAGAATGAGTGGTTACCCAGTCCCTGTACTGACTACCACTGTCAAACCTAAGATATACAACAGAGAACATATAGAACACCTTAATAAGTCACAGGCCCCGTCTCACTGTGTGAGTGAGAATGAGTGGTTACCCAGTCCCTGTACTGACTACCACTGTCAAACCTAAGATATACAACCAAGAACAAATAGAACAACTTAGTAAGTCACAGGCCCTGTCTCATCGTGAGACAATGAGTGGTTACTCAGTCCCTGTACTGACTAACACTGCCAAACCTAAGATAAACAACCAAGAACAAGTACATCAACTTTGTAAGTCACATGCTGTGCCTCATTGTGTGAGAATGAGTGGTTACCCAGTCCCTGTTCTGACTATAACTGTCAAACCTAAGATATAAAATGAAGAACAAGTAGAACAACTATGTAAGTCACAGGCCCTGTCTCATTGTGAGACAATGAGTGGTTACCCAGTCCCTGTACTGACTACCACTGCCAAACCTGAGATATACAACAGAGAACATATAGAACAACTTTGTAAGTCACATGCTGTGTCTCATTGTGTGAGAATGAGTGGTCACCCAGTCCCTGTTCTGACTATAACTGCCAAACCTAAGATATACAATGAAGAACAAGTAGAACAACTATGTAAGTCACAGGCCCTGTCTTATTTTTTCTGTCACTCTGTTTTCCCCTTTTTTGGCTTGATATTGAGGAACTATTTTGGAATGGTGTTTGCAACCTCTGAACAAAAGGCATCGCGTTAGCAGATATGTGTAATGAAGATCGTTGAGGCCTCAATGAAAATTAGTGAAATTTACCCTGGCTTATATGTTTAGCATAAAAACATAGATCATGAATACTTAGTGTTTGGAACAGAAATACAAAAAATATCACAAATTCATCTTAAAAAATACAAGTTCTAGAGTCATGAAAGTTTATATTATTTTTCATGGTCGTGTCACTATGGTGTGGTTTTGCTGTATTTTTCAGGAAGCAGGCCATATATTTTCTTGTCAGGAAGAGTACATCCAGGGGAGAGCAATGCTAGTTGGGTAATGAAAGGTATGTTACTGTCTTCATTAATATGTTCTATAAAAGGGTTATCCTTTGGAAGCAAGGAATACACCACAGAAGTGAAACATATGGAGTGTACATGTTTTCTGGGCCAGACTAGCTACTTTCGGCCAATTAGGCCTCATCAGTGACCCTCAGATATTTTCATAATTCCACAATGGAATCAATGATCCCAAAGGACAAGAAAATATAATCTACACTATGATGTAGACATCATAGTGTGACATGTAGGCTGACATCATAGTGTGATCATGTAGGCTGACATGATAAATCATATAATCGATCCATCGATAAATTCCACAAAAATAATTATCATTTCTGATTTAATCGATTACTTGATAGGTACAATTTACTCCCCAAAGTTATGCCTAATAGGGGGATGAGTGGCAAACAATGCAGACCCTGATGAGACGCTGCAGGATGCCGTGTCTCATCAGGGTCTACACTGTTTGCTGAGGCCTATCTGTTCAAATATATGTATAGTAAAGTGCAACATATGGTAAGAGTCATGCTCAGACAGAAAGCCAGACAGGTAAAATTATGACAAAAACCTTAGTGATTACCAATCGATTATCGATCGCAATGATAGGACTGATAATCGATTATCTTTTTAGCTCCGATTAGCCAGCCCTAGTCTTCATCCTGTACAGATAATCCTCTTTGCAACCAATATTTGATAGAATGACGGACAATTTCAATGGCACGAATTCGAAGTTCAACTTTGGATATTCAAGAATATTGAATCTATTACTCAGGAATACAAATGTTGTGGATATTTGCTAGAATCACCTTGGTGAGGCAATTCTAACAAATGTCCACAGCATTTGTTTCTTAGAGTAATTGAGGGGAAAATGCCCTTTATTACCTTTAATACTACTACTTGTGAAGATTCTATAAAGCGGCAAATTCTTTATTAGGGTAAAGTGTTAGGGAACACAGTATATACAGTCGAACTTCAATGGCTCAAACACCTTTGGGACCACGAAAATCTGTGCGAGACAGGGGTAGTTCGAGCCACTGAGAGTTACTGCCAGGAGGCATAGCGGGGTAAATTTTGGGGTATCTTTTCAATTTTCTGTAATAAAATGTTTGCTGTGTGTACTCATTAGAAGCGCCTCATTGAGGCGATTCTAATGAGTACACACAGCATACATTGGCAAGATAAAAGTTAAAAATTTCCTTTATTTTTCCGCACTATTTCTTATGAAAATGAATTCCCTGGGGACTAAAGAACAGGTTCGACTCAGCCATGGTATACGAGCCATCGGTGTTCGAGCCATCGAAGTTCTACTGTACACCCAAATATCTTGGTACCATTTCTGAGATCCAAAGCAGAAGCTATGGTACGAGGACAAGTCAATAAGTAACCAGCCTATCCCATTTCCAATTGACTGAGCCACCCAAGATTTTCATGCCTTGTTTCAATACATGTTTTGGTCATGAGGGCAAAATTACAACCATATCGTGTCATTCACTCATAAGATATTGAACGTCAAACATGGCTAGTGATGCAAAAGGAAGCTTTTCTCCAAAAGTTGAGTGAAGTGCTGTAATTCGGTACTTGTATTTGAAAGGGAAAACAAGTCAGGAAATACAGTGCGAGTTGACCAATTGTTAAGGGTCTTCCGCACCATCGTATGCACAAGAAAATTCTGGGTTGGGGAAGTCAAATGTGGTAGAACGTCTTAAGAAGACAAAACCAGATCTTGATGCCCATCAGATGCCACCGATAAAGAAATGTGTAACAAAGTATGGCATCTGGTGTACTCTTTTTTGGCAAATTAAGGTGGAAGAAATAGCAAATGCATTACACATTTCACATGGTAGCCTTTTATCAATTTTACATGATTGCTTGGGTATGCGCAAGCTAACAGCCCGTTGGGTCCCAAAATCCCTTAGCGATGATCAAATGGCAACCAGAGCATCAGTATGCAGTGTGTGTTGAAGCAGTTTAGATCAAAGGAAGATGATTTTCTTTCCCTTCTGGTGACTGTAGATGAGACCTGTGTCCATTGTTAGAAGCCAGAGAATAAAACTCAAAGTCTCCAGTGGGTAGGCCCAGGGTCTCTTAGGCCAAAGAAGTTCAAAGCGCAACCCTCTCCTGGCATGGTGATGGCAGTTGTATTTTGGGATGCACAAGGTGTTGTTATGTTGGACTTTCTAGCAAAGAAAAGTACAGTAACAGGTGCGTATTATGCAAATTTGTTTGACCAAATGAGGACTGCGATCCATGAAAAATGCCAAGGTATCATCTCCCAAGGGATTCTGCTCCAACAGGACAATGCAAGAATCCACACTTGCAAAATTGCTATGGATGCTATTGAGCAGAATGAGTACGAGCTAATACCACAACTCATCTCTTCTCTGGACATAGCTCCTAGTGACTATTTACTGTTCCCAAACTTGAAAAAGGATATCCATGGGCGTCATTTCCAGTCCAAAGAAGAAGTCGTGGTGGCTGTTGCAGAGTGGGTCAGAGACGAGGACCCTGGCTTCTTCAGTTTTGGACTGATGGCACTGGAACAGCATTGGTCCAAGTGTATCATTCTAGAGGGCAATTACATAAACAAAGAAGATATTGATCTCACTCAGAAATAAGTTAGGCTGTTTTTTTATTGACTCACCCTCATAACTAGGTAAAAGAAAAACAAAAAAATAATTAGATCTTTTTAAACCTGACAAAAATGTTCACCTTTCTATAAAATCTATTCATCCTAGTTTGACACATCATTTTAGGTTCTATAGATTTTCTGCTCAGCAAGACTCCAATATCCTGCATTCTGAGAGAGATGTTCATCTTCAAGATTGTTCCTATGTTGAATGCAGATGGAGTTCTCAATGGAAAGTATGTACATGTCCAGCTTTTGTGTTTGGAGTTTAATTGCCTACTCAACACTATTAAAGTCATGTCTAGCCAGTCAGTATACTGAACCACACTTTTCCTGGGCAGGCTTCTTCCTAACAGGTTAGGCAGACAATGCCCATTATTTTGCCTGAAAACTGACTATTGCCTTTCTTGATTCAGCCTACGAGAGAGAATCGCCATAAAAAATATTTGATGATCAGTCTCGCAAAGAATGTTGTTTGACATGGCAGGTATCAAACCCTTGAACTCTGATCGCCAGTTGGATGAGTATTTGACTGAGCTACTGTGTCTAGCAGGTGTTCTAGCTAGTACACTGGAATTTTGTGGTATTAAAATAGAAAACACAATGTTTCTTCGCAAATAATGTAGAACCCAGATGAGATGCTGCATCATGCAGCGTCTCATCTGGGTCTACTTTATTGGTTCAAGACTGTCTGTTGGAATGCAAACAGTAATACAGTGATAAGAGTTTGCACATGATTTAGCACTTTAACCCATTTAGTACCAGAAACCCCAAAACGGGTAGTTGGCAAACAGTGCAGGCCCAGCTCATCAGGGCCTACACTGTTTGCAAAAAGTTCAGCCATTTCCCTACTAAATTTTGAAGAAAAAACAGCCTGACACCCCTGAATTTTGAAATGAACTCCTGCTATATGTAGGGAGGAAGATTCCATTTGGTGCAAAAAGGGTTAAGGACCAAAGGTACGCTTTCAAAGGAGACTACTCTTATATGAATATTTTTTCTCCTTATGATAAAAGAAGGAAAGAAAATCCAATGTAGTCTCCTTTTTATAAAGGAATCAGTTAACAAGAATGCAAACAAGTGAAGAAAATTGTCATCACATTAACAAGTCCGTGTAATGAACCCCACTTTATATAGAGAAAAGTGAGTTCTTGCACAGGAGATAAGGAAATCCATAGTTTTTGCTTGGGATAGAAATTCTGTTCTAACCCTGGTGTTCTTACCCAAAATCAAATATTCTTGCGTTTTTGATAAATGCACTGGTTGAATACGACCTCGTATGGGCAGTTGTTAAGGTTGACGTCACAGTATGTTACGTGACATCACTAAACATTCCTGTAGTGTCATTACAATCTGGCGGATGTTGGGAACCAAAGTGGTGCAGCAGTAAAAATCTGTGCTAAAAATGGAAGGTACCGTATTCGGGTGTGTATTACCCGCATTTGCGTACTACCCGCACCCCCCTTTTTTGCCAAAATCTGGGGGGAAAACTGTTATTCTGTTGTATTACCCGCATGGAACATTTGCTGAAATTTTGGCGGATGCGTAAGTGAGAAAAAGTAAGAATTTGGCCCGTTTTTGTAACACACAACGGAACGCGCGATCGTCTTCAAAAGGCGGGAAAATGCACGTGCGTGCGAGTATCACCAGAAAGCATGTATTTTGCATCAAAATGTTGAAAAAACTTTACCTGTTCACCATTGTAATTTATTTATTAACCCACATATGCCCGCGGCCCTTTTTTGGGACATCGGCAAACAGTGCAGTCCCAGATCAGACACCTCAGAAAGGCGCCGCAGATGTCTCTTTTTTGGGACATCGGCAAACAGTGCAGTCCCAGATCCGACACATCAGAAAGACGCCGCAGACGTCTGATTTGGATTTACACTGTTTGATGATTTATAACGGTTCAATTATGACACTATTGTTAATCCCTGTCATATAATTGCCACCCTGCGGTGCGTGTCGATAAGGTGTGAAAATATGGTCAAGTTATGTCTCTAATTTGCGTTTATTCCCCAATCATAAAATTTAATCCGCAATCAATGTGAAAATTATTTAATTGCTCCTAAACGACAATGCTACTATCTCGTAAATGGTAATGTTTTGGCGCCAAATAGCAGACGCTAGGCGAGAAAAGTTGAACGCTTTAATTTGTGTTAACACATCTGTATGCTGTTGTTGGTATTGACACGGGGCTTACGGAAAACGCTGTTTTCCACAACCGTTTTGCTATCGAGAATATTTTTACCGTTTCCAAACAATTTCTATGAGAGAGATAAAACAATAGACACGTGTGGGGTTGCTGTGGTCCGATGACGTCATTTACCGATCGCGTGCAGAAAAAAAACTGTAGCGGTGGTTTGTGGGCGGTGGTTTTGATGCCGGAAAACTTTGATGTTCGCGTTGAACTTGCTTGTTTATTTCGTTTAAAATCAGAGTTTTAGGAATAATACTCACAAAATCGGGCTTGCTAGTAATGGAGATTGTTATATTACGCATGTGTAAGTAAATTTGAGTGGACAATTAAACGTTTTTTATGTCGGGAATCGTAAAAAGGATAGAGCATTACACGAGATGCATCGAATTTTCAGCTGACAAAAGTAAAAATAAAATGGTCCAAAAATAATTCGGGCGGATTACCCGCACCCTGAACTTGGGCGTGTAATTTGAGGGAAAAAAACTGCGGGTAATACACGCCCGAATACGGTATGCAAGAAAAAGAATCCTATATAGGTATGAGGGGTAGATAGAAAAATTCGCCCCTGGGGATGACTGTCTGGCATCTCTCGGCAAGCCTTGTGATGCCGGACAGTGACCCATGGGACAGATTTTTCCATCCACCCTTCACATCCATATAAGATTCTTATAGTATATAGGGGTATTCATTATTTCCTTATTTTTGCTAAAAAACATAGATTTTGGGTACTTTTTAGAACTGCCTCAATGAGGCAGTTCTAACAAGCATTTACAATCTATATGGGACCAAAGAAAAAATACCAATCATTTTCATCAAAACAAAAAAAAAAAAAAAAAAAAATTGCTAGTTTTAGAGATTGGAGAGATGCCATTGCACCACATGGATTTGTTATTGTAATCATAAATGGTTGAAAATATGTCAGGTATGACCTTTTTTCTTAGAGCTTTATGAAGTTGTAAATGTACCGTAATGATCCTAAGTATTGGGAAAGATAGGCCTAAGCAAACAGTGAAGACCTATATCATAGGAGTAGTTTGATCAGGGTCTACACTGTTTGCCATTCCTTTTGCACCATTTGGACTCCTTGCTGGATTGTGAAACAAATCGTCAAATATTTTGGACAATTAGGGCAAGTCCTTAAGGTGCCCGAATTTTTAGTATTTTTACGGTAGTACAGTAAAATTTTATTAACCCTTATCTTGCTGAATATTCATTTAAGCCACACCCATTTCTGTCTATCAACCAATCAAACTACTTGATGTAATTTATTGCTACAAATTCATAAACTGAATGCCAAACAGTGTAGATCCTGATCAGATGGCTTCTTTGGAAGCTATCTAATCTGGATCTACACTGTTTGCAAAGATAGGGGTTGTCGCGAACAGCAAGATAAGGGTTAAAATCAGTTATTATTAAGACTATTTCTTATTTTAAAAACATATTTAAAAGTTTCAGTTATCGTTTCTTTGTGTTTTCTACATCCAGTGTCCTCTAGTAAGAGACCAACCTTTGCAACTGTTCAAAAATGGTCTAACAGATAACTTTTTAACACTCTCAGTGGTGGACTTGGTATTCACCATACATTTGCATTATTTGCTGGCTCCCAGCTTGCACATTGCCAATATTGGAAAAACAGGTAACCAGACCCCCCCTGACCTTTTAAGGTCAGGGGGGTCTGGTTACCTGTTTTTCCAAAACTGATAACCCTGAGACTAGGTACCAGCAGATAATGCAAATAAGGTGAATAGGAACTTTACTGTATTTGCTTCATCAGCCCATATATTCTTATATACATGTTAAATCTTACTTTCAGCCACAGGTGTTCACTGGCGGGTGAGGATTTGAACCGTCGATGGGACAACCCCTGCCCCCGACTTCACCCCACCATCTACCATACCAAGGGGCTGATGCAGTATCTACAGATGATCAACAAAACTCCACTTGTAGGTTTCTTTACAAAATAGGTCTGGGGCCAGTTGTTCAAAACTAATGACGTTGTTAGTTAACGCATCGTTAAAACTTTGATCATTAAATATGGCAAATATGCTGAAATTTTTGCTAAAAAAATGTGAGCAGCTTTTGCAGATGCAAAAGCTGCTCACATTTTTGCAGCAAAAATTCCAAAATTTACGATATTGTACTTGCTAGACGAGTTAACAATATGACCACTAATGAGCTCTTTAAGCTAACCATGCTTTGAACAACTGGCCCCAGATGAATACTGTTAGATTAGAGTCTGTATGCATTCAATCTGAAGAGAAATACAATTTGTAAAGGAGAGCCAATAAAAGAAACTTGTTATATAAGGAAAAAATTTCTTTAAAAGGAAAACCTTTTCTGACATTTGCAATCCAATGAACTGTTTCTTGTAAAGTGTTGACAGATTTAACCCTTCTCTTGCTGAATATTTAGTTTAGCCACACCCATTTCTGACTTTGAACCAATCAGATTACTTGATGTAATTTATTCCTACAAATTCATAAATTGAATGCCAAACAGTGTAGATCCTGATCAGAAGCCATCTGATCTGGATCTACACTGTTTTCAAAGATAGGGGTTGTCGTGAACAGCAGGATAAGAGTTGACATACATGGTTTGTATCGGATAAATCACCATGGTTAACAAATTCATGTAATCAACAGCCGTGTAAATGACACTTTATTTAGAGAAAACTAAGGTTTAAAGGGGTATATACTATTGTGCTAATTTTTGCTCCAAGACATAGGTTGTGGTAGTTGTTAGAAGCACCTCAATGTGTTAACAAGTCCGTGTAATGAACACCCCTCTATATATAGAGAAAATGGGGGTCATCATAGTATAGTTTATATTTTATTGTCCTTTGGGAACATTGATTCCTTTGTGGAGATTTGAAAATATCTGAGGGTCACTGATGAGGCTCAAATGGCTGAAACTAGCTAGTCTGACCCAGAAAAACTTGTACACTCCATACTTTTCAGTTCTGTGGTGTACTCCTTGCTTCCCAAGGATAACCCTTTCATTTGTTTGTTTTGAGGTTTAACGTCACCCTTTTATTGAACATATTTAACGTCGTACAGCTTGTGTTAAGGGTGGACTGTGTATGAAAAGAAGCTATAGACATTGCCATTTCCACAGAGGCAATGGGTATCCAGTGAACTGATCTTGTGTATGTTTCTAGGTTTACTGTGATTATCATGGACATTCACGGAGGAAGAATATCTTTATCTATGGTTGTAGTGCGGCCATGTCCTGGATTGTTAATGACACCAGGAACCCTGGTTCTACTGGGAACAGGTTGGAGGATAATGGCTTCAAGGTATAATATTATGTATTTATAATAGTGTAGGTGAGACCCTGAGCTAGATCTCATCTGTCTTAATGACACAAATACAGAAATTATGAACACAAATGACATTGATTTTTTAAATTCAGTATTCTTTAACCCTTAAGATGCGAGTCATGATAATTGTGGTCTGCTTTGTTGTCTACTAGTTACTTTAAAAGTCATTGTTGCAAACAGTGTGGAACCAGATCAGACTGCTCCTCTCTGATCAGGGCCCACACTGTTTGCCTATATGCAAAATATATGTTTGAAAAATTTGCAAGAAGATTCAGCAGACATCATACGAGAACAGATGACATTTTAAGAGTCAGTTTTTCAGGGCAGCTCATGGGTTAAGAATAATTAGTGTAGCCTGTTATATCAAAAACTGTGTTTTGGTGAATAGTGTTCCAATATGGTTCTTAGTTTTCGATCTTTTTAATGTTACGATAGAAATAGCAATGAAAACATAAAAAAAAAAAAATTTGAAACAGTGATATCAGCCCTTCAATCCCCAAAGATATATAGAAATTATTACTTGGCTCATTTTAAATATGGGATTTATAAACTGAGGGAGGTTGAATATCCAATATTAAAACAAACAAGTGCACTTTATCGGATTTCCAACCTCCTGAGGTTTATAAATCCCATATTTAAAATGGGCTGAGTCAATAAACTGTATATTACTTGCATTTTGATAGAGCTGATTGATAATTTCTGTCGTATTCTTACTACAGTTCACTCTTAACATACAGTCCATGCAAACGGTAGTGGGCGCAGTGACATATAAGTTGACTGAAACAGAAACTGTATAGACGCCCTCTTGAAAGATCTTTCTATTTTACAAAATGAAAGACCGGCCCCGATAGCTCAATTGGTAGAGTGTCCGCTCCGGGGAACGGGAGGTCTCGGGTTCGATCCCGGGCCGCGACATACCAAAGTCGTTAAAAATGGTACTAGCTGCTCCTCGCTTGGCACTCAGATTTACGGGGTAGAGCTAGGACTGGTCGACCCAGTGTCAGGATAATGTGACTGGGTGTGGTATCATGTAATGTGTCTGGGACATGATACTTCAGTGAGGCAGCACTATAAACGTGAGCATTGAGCTCCCTGTCGCAACCAGACACCGTCGTGATATGACTGAAAAATTGTTGAAAGCGACGTTAAACCCGAATTCACACACACACATACAAAATGAAACCAGAAGAACTAAAATTATTATAGTGACTAAACAAAAAAAATGCTAGAATACAGTAACCAAACTTACACCTAATTCAGTGGTTATGTCCATGTAATCCTTATTTCAACGCTGCCTCTGAGTCCAGCATCATATATTCTGATTTTTTTTTACATCTTCGGTCACGCTGTTGACATGACGTCAAGAACAATGTGTCGAGGTGAATTAAACTTTCCCGCATCTAAATATAAAGATTGCATTGGAAAAGTAGGACCGGCTAGACGGACACATTTCCTTTAATAGAGAAAATAAATCATATTTCATTTGAGGAAATAAATCTTCCCAGGCCAGAGTTGATTATCATTTTTAATTCATTGAGAAATCATAGTATTTCTTTGTTATGCATGCAATTTCTATATTTTCTCACATACCATTGCCAGTGAGACCAAGACAAACATATGTTTGCTAGCTAGTGGTGAAATCTGTCCCACTTTGGCATCCATACAAGACTAATAGATTCTTGCACACCAGACAAGGAAATCCGTGATTTTACCCTGGGATAGAAATTTATGTTCTGACCCTGGTGTTCCGCCCCCAAATCGATCATAATCGCGTGTTTGATAAATGCACTGGTTGATTACAACCTCATGCGTGGCGTCGTCATGCGTGAGGTCATTTAAACATTCCTGTTGTGTCATCACAAAATGGCGGACGTCGGTAGCCGAAGTGACAGCAGCATTAAAAATTCGCAATAGAAATGGAAGGTATGCAAGAAAAAGAATCCAATATGGGTGTGAGGGGTGGATAGAAAAATCCGTCCCTCGGGATCACTGTCCGGCATCACTCGGCAGGCCTCGTGATGCCGGACAGTGACCCTTGGGACGGATTTTTCAATCCACCCCTCACACCCATATAAGATTCTTATAATGATGGGATTGAGACTGAGACAAGTCAATCTCAGGCAGTTTTCAGTTGATCTAAGGCTCATGCGAGGCTATGCTGAGCATGAGACTTAAATAAACTGAAAACGAGCCTGAGATTTCAAGTTTTCAGTTTATTTAGGTCTCATGCCAGGCTTTGCCGAGCATGAGTCTAAATAAACTGAAAATGAACCTGAGATTTCCTTGTTGAGGTCTCAACCCCGTCATTGATTATTTTTCTCACCCACCCACTTAAAAGGATGTACTGTGAGTGGTGAAATGCTTCCAAAGCTATTGCCATCAAACTGCCCAAGAATACAGATAATCAGTATGCAAATGGCTCCTTAACATAAATGTGACAGGGCAAAAAAGGTAGAGCCTTTATTAGCCTTATCTTCTAAAGAAAGCTGTTAAAAGTTTTTTTTTTTCAGTGAGCTGCTCAATTCATTTTCAATACATTCTTTTACATGAAGTGGTAAATTATGTCTCCCCCGAAAAAATTTTTTTCGAAGAGACATATTGATTTTCCCCTGGGTGTCTGTCTGTCCATCTGTCTGTCTGTCCATCTGTCACAAAATCGTGTCCGCTCTATAACTTGAAAACCGTTCAAGCTTATTCACGAAACTTTATATAAATATTAATCAATATTAGATGACATGCAGAGCGCAAGAACTATAACTCTTGCATTTATACTTTTTGAGTTACCTCCCTTGGAAGTTAGTTGGTATGTATGGGCAAATTGTGTCCTTATTTTCATATGGATTTTGAAATTACTTGACAGAAATATTAACCACCATGAGAGAATGTGTGGCGCGCATGACGCAGCTTGGTACCTCCAAGATCAAGGTCATACTTAGAGGTCAAAGGACAAAAAGGGGCCTTTTTTCCGTGTTTAGTCAATAACTTTCTTGTTTTTAGATGGATTTTGAAGTTACTTTGCAGAACTGTTAACCACCATGAGACGATGTGTTAGTTGCATGACCTAGGTTGGTACCTCAAAGGTCAAGGTCATACTTAGAGTTTGAAGATAAAAAAAGGGGCCTGTTTTTTCGCGTTTTGTCAATAACTTCCTTATTTTTTAGATAGAATTATGTCTCCCCCGAAAAAATTTTTTTCGGAGAGACATATTGTTTTTCCCCCGGGCGTCTGTCTGTCTGTCCGTCTGTCCGTCTGTCACACTTTCGTGTCCGCTCTGTAACTTGAAAACCGTTAGAGCTATCGTCACGAAACTTCGTATAAATATTAATCAGCATTAGACGACGTGCAGTGCGCAAGAACCATAACTCTCGCATTTATACTTTTTGAATTATCTCCCTTGGAAGTTTGTTGGTATCTATATATGTATGGGCAAATCGTGTCCGGTCAATAACTTTCTTATTTTTTGATGGATTTTAAAATTACTCGGCAGAAATATTAACAACAATAAGACGATGTGTGGTGCGCATGAGGCAGGTCAGTACTTCAAAGGTCAAGGTCATACTTAGAGGTCAAAGGTCAAAAAAGGGGCCTTTTTTTCGTATTTGGTCAATAACTTTCTTATTTTGAGATGGATTTTAAAATTACTTGGCATAATTATTAACAACCATAAGACGATGTGTGGTGCGCATGAGGCAGGTCGGTTCCTCAAAGGTCAAGGTCATACTTAGAGGTCAAAGGTCAAAAAAGGGGCCTTTTTTTCGTATTTGGTCAATAACTTTCTAATTTTGAGATGGATTTTAAAATTACTTGGCATAATTATTAACAATCATGAGACGATGTGTGGTGCACATGAGGCAGGTTGGTACCTCAAAGGTCAAGGTCATACTTAGAGGTCAAAGGTCAAAAAGTGGGCCTTTTTTTCGTATTTGGTCAATAACTTTCTTATTTTGAGATGGAGTTTGAAATCACATGGCAGAAATGTGAACCAATATAAGGCGATGTGTTGCGCGCATGACCCAGGTTGGTACCTCAAAGGTCAAGGTCATACTTAGAGGTCAAAGGTAAAAAAAGGGGCCTTTTTTCGGGTTTTGTCAATAACTTGCCTATTTTTAAATAGAATTTGAAGTTACTTGGCAAACATGTTAACTATCATGGGACGATGTGTTGCATGCATGATTCAGTTTGGTACCTAAAATGTCAAGGTCATACATAGAGGTCAAAGGTAAAAGGGGGCCTTTTTTCGTGTTTGGTCAATAACTTTCTTATTTTTAGATGGATTTTGAAATTGCTAGGCAGAAATGTTAACCACCATGAGATGATGTGTTGCACGCATGACCCAGTTTAATACCTGAAAGGTCAAGGTCATACATAGAGGTTAAAGGTAAAAAAAGGGCCTTTTTTGTGTTCTGTCAATAACTTTCTTATTATGCCCCCAACTTTGAAAAAGTTTGAGGGGCATATTGGTTCTGGTTCGTTCGTCCGTCCATTACGCTTTTGATGCATAGCATAACTAAAGAACCGTGTATGCTAGGGTTTTGAAATTTCATATATGGATTCCTCATGGAAAATTAGCTGACGCATATTTTTTTTTTCGTCCGGATTATGCCCCCTTCAAGAGTTATTGCCCTTTGATTTTTTTTTTTTATTAAAAACTTGTCAGCAAGATATCTCAAAAACTATTGGAGCTAGAGCCTTGAAAGTTGGTGATTATATTGATGGTGATGAGTAGATGAACTGATTAACTTTTGACAAAATTCCGAAAAATACTTTGTGAGTTATGGCCCTTTGTCATTTTGGTAATTTGTGCCCATTGTAATGTATGCTAAAAGTGATGCATAACATAACTTTAGAACTGTGTATGCTAGGGTTTTGTAATTTCATATATGGGTTCCTCATGAAAAATTCGCTGACGCGTATTTTTTTTCTCATCCGGATTATGCCCCTTTCAAGAGTTATTGCCCTTTGAAATTTAAAGCATAACTTTAGAACGGTGTATGCTATAATTTTGAAATTTCATGTATGCATTTCTGATGGAAAATAAGCTGATGCGTATTTTTTTTCTCGTCAGGATTATGCCCCTTTCAAGAGTTATTGCCCTTTGAATTTTTTTTAATAAAATCTTGTCAGCAAGATATCTCAAAAACTATTGGAGCTATTGGTGGTGATGAGTAGATGAACTGATTAACTTTTGACAAAATTCCAAAAAATACTTTGTGAGTTATGGCCCTTTGTCATTTTGGTAATTTGTGCCCATTGTAATGTATGCTAAAAGTGATGCATAGCATAACTTTAGAACCGTGTATGCTAGGGTTTTGAAATTTCATATATGGGTTCCTCATGAAAAATTAGCTGACGCGTATTTTTTTTTCTCATCCGGATTATGCCCCTTTCAAGAGTTATTGCCCTTTGAAATTTTTTTAATAAAATCTTGTCAGCAAAATATCTCAAACACTATTGGAGCTAGAGCCTTGAAAGTTGTTGAGTATATTGATGGTGATGAGTATATGAACTGATTAACTTTTGACAAAATTCCGAAAAATACTTTGCGAGTTATGGCCCTTTGTCATTTTGGTAATTTGTGCCCATTGTAATGAATCCTAAAAGTGATGCATAGCATAACTTTAGAACTGTGTATGCTATGGTTTTGAAATTTCATATATGCATTCCTAATGGAAAATAATCTGACGTTTTTCTCATCCGGATTATGCCCCTTTCAAGAGTTATTGCCCTTTGAATTTTTTTTAATAAAATCTTGTCAGCAAGATATCTCAAAAACTGTTGGAGCTAGAGGCTTGAAAGTTGGACCATGAGTCATGTGCAAGACCAAGGTCCATACCTCCAATGTCAAGGTCATACCTAGAGGTCAAAGGTAAAAAAAGGACAGTCAATAACTTCCTTATTCTTTGATGGATTATGAAATTACTTGGCAGAAATGTTAACCATCATGAGACTATGTGTTGTACCGCAAAGGTCAAGGCCATACTTAGAGGTCAAAGGTAAAAAAGTGCTTTTTTTGTTTACGGCCAATAACTTTTTTATTTTTCTATGAACATTTTTAAAGTTACTATGCAGAAATGTTCATCTTCATTAGATGATGTGTTAAAAAACAAGATCCAGCTCAATACCTCCAATGTCAAAAACGGGGGAGACATCTGTGTTTTTGTAGAAAAACAAATTCTAGTTTGAAATTACTTTGCAGAAATGTTAACTGTCATGAGACAATGTGTTGGTAGCGCATAGATCAAGGTCATACATAGAGGTCAAAGGTCAAAAAGGGGGCCTTTTTTTCGTGTTTGGTCAATAACGTTCTTATTTTTAGATGGATTTTGAAATTGCTTGACAGAAATGTTAACCACCATGAGACAATGTGTTGTGCGCATGACCCAGTTTGGTACCTCAAAGGTCAAGGTCATACATAGCGGTTAAAGGTAAAAAAGGGGCCTTTTTGTGTTCGGTCAATAACTTGCTTATTTTTAGATGGATTTTGAAATTACTTGGCAGAAATGTTAACCACCATGAGACGATGTGTTGCGTGCATGACCCAGGTTGGTACCTCAAAGGTCAAGGTCATACTTAGAGGTCAAATGTCCAAAAACCGGCCTTTTTTCGTGTTTGGTCAATAACTTTCTTATTTGTAGATTGATTTTTAAATTACTTGGCAGAAATGATAACCACAAGGAGACGATGTGTCTCTTGCATTACCCATGTTGGTACCTCAAATGTCAAGGTCATACTAAGAGGTCAAAGGTAAAAAAAGGGGCCTTTTTTAGTGTTCAGTCAATAACTTTCTCATTCCTGGATAGATTGTGAAATTACGTGGCAGAAATGTTAACCATCATGAGACAATGTGTTGCGCGCTAGACCCAGGTCGGTACCTCCTAGGTCAGGGTCATACTAAGAGGTCAAAGGTCTTAAAAAAGTCTTTTTGTGTCCAGTCAATAACTTTTTTATTTCTGGATGGACTTTTTAAAGTGACCTTACAGAAATGTTCACCTTCATTAGACGATTAGTCGTGTGCAAGACCAAGGTCCAAACTACCAATGTCAAGGTCATACCTAGAGGCCAAAGGTAAAAAAGGGGCCTTTTAGTCAATAACTTTCTTATTCTTTGATGGATTATGAAATTACTTGGCAGAAATGATAACCATCACAAGGCAATGTGTTGTACCTTAAAGGTCAAGGCCATACTTAGAGGTCAAACGTAAAAAAGGGCTTTTTTGTGTACGGTCAATAACTTTATTATTTCTCTATGAACTTTTCAAAGTTACTTTACCGAAATGTTCATCTTCATTAGATGATGTGTTGCACACAAGACCCAGATCAATACCTCCAATGTCAAGGTCATACTTAGAGGTCAAAAAGTGGGGAGTCATCTGTGTTTTTGTAGAAAAACAAATTCTAGTTGGAAATGAAAGTCAGTTACAACACTGCATATACTTTTCATGACTTTCTTTCCTTGACACTTGACATCAATTTGTTGACACACTGAATATCTATTTCATTAAAAGTTGATCAAGGACATAACATTGTGGGTGTTGAAAATGTACAAAGAGGGAAACAGAGAACAGGGGCTTCCCTAATCGCATGGGTAACAAAACATGCAACAGAAAACTGTTTTGAAAAACAAAATACACCCGGACCTCGTTATATCACGATTCGTTACTGCACAAATTCAGATATAACATGGTTTTGGTTTGGACCCCAAATTTTCCCCAACCAACATTTATAAATATTATCCAAGGATTTTAAGCACAACAAATTTATTTTCCTCTCACTTTTGACTGCAGTAACACGGTAGCTAACACGGTTTATAACGGTACTTTTTGATATTTATTGCAGGCCTCCAGCAGAGTTGAATATACAGTATATAAACTTGTTTAGCTTGACACGCATGATAAACATGAACTGCCATCTGCACAATCAAAAGTGTTGGCTTAGTGAGATAAAGAGATTAAAGAATTCAGTTACGCAACCGGAAAAAAATATTTATCAGCTGGTTTCAATTAAAGTGACTTGTTTGACTTGATGGGCCATGATATTTACTGCCATTGATTAGTTCTAAACACATTTTAGTCGGGAAATACCGTCATTAACAGGACTGCACATCATCTTGTTTGGGAAACTATTGATCACCATTGTGTCAATGGTTGATCTGTGACAAATACGGTCGGCGTTTATAACACGAGTTGGTTAACTAACACGGTCCTTTGGTTGGACCCGGAGTTCCGTGTTATAACGAGGTTTAGGTGTAGTTCCGCTGTATTGTTTATGTTTTTCAATATCAAGCTATGATTGACAGATTGAGACAGCAGTAAACCCTAGGGTGAGATAGCGGTGTGTGACAAAGAAATCACACACTGACATACATACATGTGTGAGAAATAAATCTGTTTCATATGGGCAAACCTAAGGGACAACTCACATGCAACTTTTTAAGTCATGACCTTCCAAATTCCTGGAAAACATCAGCTTTCTTTTTAGCAAGGTTGGCTGGTAAAACAGCAATGCAGAAGTTCAGACATCTATAATTTTTTTTTTTTTTTTTCTGAATAAAAGCATCAAGTGTACATGGGTATGCGTTTTATTAGCTCACCTGTCACGTAGTGACAAGGTGAGCTTTTGGGATCACTTTTTGTCCGTCTTCCGTCGTGCGTCCGTCCGTGCGTGCGTGCGTGCGTCCGTGCGTCCGTAAACTTTTCTTCAAACGACATCTCCTCCTAAACCACTGATCTGATTTTGACCAAACTTCACAGGAATGATCCTTAGGTGGTCCCCTTTCAAAGTTGTTCAAATGGTTCCGGTCCGTTGCACATATAGGTCACAGTAGCCAAAAATAGATTTTTTTCACCGAAAACTTAAAAAATCTTCTTCTCTGAAACCACAAGGCCCAGGTCTTTGATATTTGGTATGAAGCTTCATCTAGTGGACCCCTACCAAGATTGTTCAAATTATAGTGATGGGGCCAAAAATGCCCCCGCACGGGGGCCCTTTGGTTTTACATGGGCTTATAAAGGGAAAATCTTTAAAAATCTTCTTCTCTGAAACTGCAAGGCCCAGATCTTTGATATTTGGTATGAAGCTTCATCTAGTGGACCCCTACCAAGATTGTTCAAATTATAGTGCTGGAGCTAAAAATGCCCCCGCACGGGGGCCCTTTGGTTTTACATGGGCTTTTATAGGGAAAATCTTGAAAAATCTTCTTCTCTGAAACCGCAAGGCCCAGGTCTTTGATATTGGGTATGAAGCTTCATCTAGTGGACCCCTACCAAGATTGTTCAAATTATAGTGCTGGGGCCAAAAATGCCCCCGCACGGGGGCCCTTTGGTTTTACATGGGCTTATTTAGGGAAAATCTTTAAAAATCTTCTTCTCTGAAACTGCAAGGCCCAGGTCTTTGATATTAGGTATGAAGCTTTATCTAGTGGACCCCTACCAAGATTGTTCAAATTATAGTGCTTAAGCTAAAAATGCCTCCGCAAGGGGGCCCTTTGGTTTTACATGGGCTTATATAGGGAAAATCTTGAAAAATCTTCTTCTCTGAAACCGCTAGGCCCAGGTCTTTGATATTTGGTATGAAGCTTCATCAAGTGGACCCCTACCAAGATTGTTCAAATTATAGTGCTGGGGCCAAAAATGCCCCCTGCACCAGGGCCCTTTTGTTTTACATAGGCTTATATAGGGAAAATCTTTAAAAATCTTCTTCTCTGAAACTGCAAGGCCCAGGTCTTTGATATTTGGTATGAAGCTTCATCTAGTGGACCCCTACCAAGATTGTTCAAATTATAGTGCTGGAGCTAAAAATACCCCCCCCCCCCCCCCCCCCCCACCCCCTCCCCCACGCACGGGGGCCCTTGGTTTTACATGGGCTTATATAGGGAAAATCTTGAAAAATCTTCTTCTCTGAAACCTCAAGGCCCAGGTCTTAGATATTTGGTATGAAGCTTCATCTAGTAGACCCCTACCAAGATTGTTCAAATTATAGTGCTGGGGCCAAAAATGCCCCAGCACCAGGGCCCTTTTGTTTTACATAGGCTTATATAGGGAAAATCTTAAAAATCTTCTTCTCTGAAACTGCAAGGCCCAGATCTTTGATATTTGGTATAAAGCTTCATCTAGTGGACCCCTACCAAGATTGTTCAAATTATAGTGCTGGAGCTAAAAATGCCCCCGCACGGGGGCCCTTTGGTTTTACATGGGCTTTTATAGGGAAAATCTTGAAAAATCTTCTTCTCTGAAACCGCAAGGCCCAGGTCTTTGATATTTGGTATGAAGCTTCATCTAGTGGACCCCTACCAAGATTGTTCAAATTATAGTGCTGGGGCCAAAAATGCCCCCGCACGGGGGCCCTTTGGTCTTACATGGGCTTATTTAGGGAAAATCTTTAAAAATCTTCTTCTCTGAAACTGCAAGGCCCAGGTCTTTGATATTAGGTATGAAGCTTTATCTAGTGGACCCCTACCAAGATTGTTCAAATTATAGTGCTTAAGCTAAAAATGCCCCCGCACAGGGGCCCTTTGGTTTTACATGGGCTTATATAGGGAAAATCTTGAAAAATCTTCTTCTCTGAAACCGCTAGGCCCAGGTCTTTGATATTTGGTATGAAGCTTCATCAAGTGGACCCCTACCAAGATTGTTCAAATTATAGTGCTGGGGCCAAAAATGCCCCCTGCACCAGGGCCCTTTTGTTTTACATAGGCTTATATAGGGAAAATCTTTAAAAATCTTCTTCTCTGAAACTGCAAGGCCCAGGTCTTTGATATTTGGTATGAAGCTTCATCTAGTGGACCCTTACCAAGATTGTTCAAATTATAGTGCTGGAGCTAAAAATGCCCCCCCCCCCCCCACCCCCTCCCCCACGCACGGGGGCCCTTTGGTTTTACATGGGCTTATATAGGGAAAATCTTGAAAAATCTTCTTCTCTGAAACCTCAAGGCCCAGGTCTTTGATATTTGGTATGAAGCTTCATCTAGTAGACCCCTACCAAGATTGTTCAAATTATAGTGCTGGGGCCAAAAATGCCCCAGCACCAGGGCCCTTTTGTTTTACATAGGCTTATATAGGGAAAATCTTTAAAAATCTTCTTCTCTGAAACTGCAAGGCCCAGGTCTTTGATATTTGGTATGAAGCTTCATCTTGTGGACCTCTGCCAAGATTGTTCGAATTATAGCCCTGGGGCCAAAAATGCACCCGCTCCGGGGCCCTTTGGTTTTACATAGACTTATATAGGGAAAATCTTGAAAAATCTTCTTCTCTGAAACCACAAGGCTTAGGTCTTCGATATTTGTTATGACGCTTCAGCTAATGGACCTCTATAAAGATTGTTCAAATTATAGCCCTGAGACCAAAAATGCCCCCGCCATGTGGCCCTTTGGTTTTACATAGACTTATATAGGGAAATTCCTTTAAAAATCATCTTCTCTGAAACACAAGGCTTAGGTCTTTGATATTTGTTATGAAGCTTCAGCTAGTGGACCTCTACCAAGATTGTTCAAATTATAGCACTGGGGCCAAAAATGCCCCCGCTCCGGGGCCCTTTGGTTTAACATAGACTTATATAGGGAAAATCTTGTTTTACATAGACTTCTATATGCAGGGTAAACCTTTAAAATCTTTTTCTCTGAAACCAGAAAGCCATGGTCTTTCATATTCGATATGAAGCTTCATCTTGTGGACCTCTACCAAGATTGTTCAAATTTTAGCCCTGGGGCCAAAATTGACACTGCCTGGGGCCCACTTGTTATGCTTTGGATCAGGTGAGCGAACCAGGGCCCTCTGGGCCCTCTTGTTATTGAAATCAAAAGAAATATTTTGGCACCAAAATTTCATGACTTTGTTAAATTTTTTGGTTTTGCACCTTTTCCTTCCTTTCACTGGAAACAATTTGCATGAGATGTCATATCCTGTTTTCTGGGAAAAATAAGAAAAATACAGCTGGAAAAAAATTCCCAATATGCAGTGCATTAACAGAATTGTAAACTTCAGATCACTTTGAATTATTGTTAAAGCCATATTACTTTACAAATTCTAAAGATTGAGACACCTAGTGGACTTGCTGTAATTCTTCTTAAATTTTAACAGATTTGTTTCATGATCCAGCAAGGAGTCTAGAAATCGCAAACAGTGTAGATCCTGATCAGACTGCTCCTTCAGGAGCAGTCTGATCTGGGTCTGCTCTGTTTGCTTAGGCCTATCTGTCCTAATAATTAGGATCATTACAGTAACATATACTGTCATTACTCCCTACAGACATTACCTCGTGTGTTGGACACCATTGCCCCTGCATTTTCACTGGCCAACTGTAGCTTTCTGGTGGAGAAGACAAAGGAAACAACAGCCAGGGTCGTGGTCTGGCGGCAGATTGGAGTTAATAGAAGCTATACCATGGAGAGCACATACTGTGGCATTGATAAAGAGGGAAAACACAAGGTAAGATAGAACTTTTGAGGAGCTTTTGTGTTAGATGTTTGACTTAACTCACACTTTGAGACAGATCAACAATTTTTGCAAGTGGCCAGTGATCATTAAACATTTGAGCCCCGCCAAGCAAATTTGGGTCTTCGAGCATTCCCTCATGACAAATTTAAACTGCGCATGCCCAGCAATTCAGAGGGGCCAGGGATATGGCTTTCTGTCTGAAGGTTCCTCTTGATTCACTGCTTGTATGAGCGAGCAGGGAAGATTCTGGCGAGACTGTGCGGATGCGCAGGCTTGCCTGAACTTTCGCTGCTCGCATAGGGGATAAGTACCAAAATCGCTTGATGGGGCCCATTTATCAGTGGAACTGTCAGAAATACTTACAGCACTGTTACTGATTATACCGTTTTGGATATAAAGTTAAAGTTAAAGCTGAGTTGAAATATGAATAGATAAATAAAAACCTTATTCACTCTGAAAAATGATAAAAAAGTAGAGTGTCATTGGGTCTAGAATGCTTATTGGTGTGCTTCTTGTGATAACTAGTTAATAGCTACAAGATCTGTATTAAAGTGCTGATTTTTAAACATAAGGTCTCTTACTGCTTTGGGTTCCAGTATTGCTCGGATCACATGTGAGATGTCAAGTTCTGCAATGCAAGGTCAGGGGTCAGTTGTTCAAAACTAACAACATCGTCAGTTAACATATTATTAAACATTTGATCATTTGGCCCTGGTGTTTTATCTCTGAGAAATCTAGTTATCACCTATTTGGGTTAACAATCAACTTGATACAATAATCTTGAAAGAGCTGTAAACAACCCCCCCCCCCCCCTCCCCCTCAAAAAAAAAAGAAAAATAAAAAATTGAAATAAAACAAAGAGTAAAAGAAAATTATAAAAAAAATAAAAAACAATCAGTATTAAAGTAATTAGAATATTTACATGAAATACAATTGGCTGGCAGTTCAGTAATTTTACAGTGTTCCAAGAATGTCATATACCACCTCAGTCTACTCGCTTTTCTCAGCTGTTTTTCTCCTTATTTTATCAAACCATTTTAAACAAAAGACAGTGACATTTGATGTCATGACAAAATCTGTTACAGTGACAATTCTAGTGAAATGAATTATAAGCTCAAGATGAGGGATTAATCATTTTTATATACATGTATTTAGAAATAAAAAGGCCAGACTGTAAAAAGATCCTTCAATTTAAATTCTTGCCCAATGAGATGCAAAAATCAGATCAGTGGAAAAGCCTTGATGACAATACAGTATCTAGCGACTCTGACAGTTATTTCATCTCGAACAAGACTAGACAAAGTTGCAGCCAGGCAGGTTCAGTATGGAAACTATCTTAATTATTAAATGATAATAGAATTTGAAAGCAAGAAAAATATTGCTATAAAGAACATAGATGGAGTCTACAAGCTGCTTTGGCTTACATTTATCCTATAAACAATAAACAAATTATTTCAGGACCAGCATATCTCAACTCGTATCTTGGAAGAGATGGGACATAAGTTCTGTGAGGGTCTACTACGTCTGGGTCGAGGAAGGACTACTTATGAGTCCAACAGTACTATGCCTTCTGAAGAAGGATTGGAACAACTTGGGGCTTGTGCACAAGACCCTGATCTCAGGTGTGTATAGATTTCTTTCTGTCTTACCCCAGGAGAATAGACCAGAGCCCAATTGTTCAAAACATTGGTAGGGTAGCTTACCCCTTTTTTGTACTAAATGGAATCTCCCTCCTCATATATAGCAGGAGTCCATTTCAAAATTTAGGGGTATCAGGTTGTTTTTTTATGCCCCTGCGATTCGAAGAATGGTGGAAAGGGCATATAATGTTGCCCCTGTCCGTCCGTCCATCCGTTAGTCCATTCGTTTGTCAGTCCATGCGTCCAAAACTAAATAACTTTTTTATTTCTGTATGGATTTTGAAATAGTTTTGTAGAAATGTTAACCATCATTTGACGATGTGTCACATGCAAAACCCAGGTTCATACCTCCAAGGTCAAGGTCGTATTTAGCGGTCAAATTTAAAAAAATGGATCTGAAACTTAAACGCAGTCAATAACTTTCTTACTTTTGAATGGATTTTTAAATTATTTTGCAGAAATGTTTACCATCATAAGATGATGTGTTGCGCTCAAAACCTTGGTACATACCTCCAAGGTCAAGGTTGTACTTAGAGGTCAAAGGCAAAACAATTGCAAGGGCCCGAAATTTAAACGCAGTCATTAGCTTTCTTACTTTTGAATGGATTTTGAAATTACCTGGCAGAAATGTTCACCATCATGAGACGATGTGTAGTGCGCAAAACCCAAGTTGGTACTGCCAAGGTCAAAATCGTACTTAGAGGTCAAATGTAATAAAAGGGCCCGAAACTTAAACACAGTTAATAACTTCCTTATTTCTTGATGGATTTTGAAATTACTTGGCAAAAATGCTCACCATCATGAGACAATTTGTCACCCACAAAACTCAGATCCATACCTCCAAGGTCAAGTTCAAGGTCATACATGGAGGTCAAATGTCAAAAAACGGGCCCAAAACTTAAACACCACCAATAACTTTCTATAGATTAACATGAGCATCGACATTTTTTTCAAGGCGGGGGCATCCGTGTCCTGTAAATGCATTTCTAGTCTTCTTTGAAATTTATTTGGAAAATGGTTGTACTTTTTGCAAACAGTGTAGGGCCTGATCAGACACCACGTTTTGCAGCGTCTGATCTGGGCTTGCACTGGCAAAAGTTACCCGTTTTGGGGTTTCCGGTACAAAATGGGTTAATAAGCTCATTTGTGGCCAAAATGTTAAATGCTCTAGCAAGTACAATGTCAAGTGTTAGACACTGCGAAATATGGTATTCTGTATCACCAGCTGCCGTGGGGTATGATCTTTTATAAGAACAGACCATTATTTGACCTCCATTGCAAGAAAACCTGTCTTTTTATGTCCCCGGTAGTGATAGCGGAGACATATTGTTTTTGCCCTGTCTGTTTGTTGGTTTGTAGGTTTGTTGGTTTGTACGTGGACAACTTTAACGTTGGCCATAACTTTTGAACCGTTTGAGATAGAACTTTTATATTTGGCCTAAAGGTTCCTTGTGACAAGACCTTCACATTCATGCAGAAGAATTTGACCTGTGACCTTGACCTTGACCTTTGACCCACTTAAAAGAAAAAAATAATATTGGTCATAACTTTTGAACCACTTGAGATACAGCCTTCATATTTAGCATGTATGTTCCTTGTGACAAAAGCTTTACATTCATACAAAAAATTTTGACCTGTGACCTTGACCTTGACCTTTGACCTACTTAAAATTAAAAAATAACATTTTGGTCATAACTTTTGAACGGTTTGAGATAGAGCCTTCATATTTTGCATGTAGGTTCCTTGTGACAAGAGCTTTACATTCATGCAAAAACATTTGACCTGTGACCTTGACCTTGACCTTTGACCTACTTAAAAGAAAAAAAATAACATTGGTCATAACTTTTGAACCACTTCAGATACAGCCTTCATATTTAGCATGTATGTTCCTTGTGACAATAGCTTTACATTCATGCAGAAAAATTTTACCTGTGACCTTGACCTTGACCTTTGACCTACTTAAAAGAAAAAATAACATTGGTCATAACTTTTGAACCACTTCAGATACAGCCTTCATATTTAGCATGTATGTTCCTTGTGACAATAGCTTTACATTCATGCAGAAAAATTTGACCTGTGACCTTGACCTTTGACCTACTTAAAATAAAAAAATATCATTTTGGTCATAATTTTTGAACGGTTTGAGATAGAGCCTTCATATTTAGCATGTATGTTCCTTGTGACAATAGCTTTACATTCACACAAACAATTTTAACCTGTGGCATTGACCTTTGACCCACATAAAAGAAAAAGTTACCGTTTGAGATACAGCCTTCATATTTAGCATGTAGGTTCCTTGTGACAAAGGCTTTACATTCATGCAAAAATTTTGACCTGTGACCTTGACCTTTGACCTACTTAAAAAAATAAACATTTTTGGTCATAACTTTCGAACCGTTTGTGATAGAGCTTTCATATTTGGCATGTAGGTTCCCTGTGATTAGAGCTTTTCATTCATGCAAAATGTTTGGACCATGACCTTGACCTTTGACCTACTTAAAAGAAAATTACTTTTGAACCGTTTAAGATAGAGCCTTAATATTTGGCATGTAGGTTCCTTGTGACAAGAGCTTTACATTCATGCAATTTTTTTTTACCTTTGACCTTGACCTACTTTAAAGAAAAAATATTACTGTTCATAACTTTTGAACCGTTTAAGATAGAGCTTTCATATATGGCATGTAAGTTTCTTGTGTCAAGGGCTTCCCACACAAACAAAAATCTTGAACTGTGAGCAACTTTGAATAAAAAATGACCATGCCCGGGGACATATTCTTGTTTCACAAACACATCTTGTTTTATTTGTGGCCAAACCAGCCTGCTCAGCTACACAGACTAACAAGAGTTTTGAAATTTAAGATATAGAAACTAGAGGTTTTATATGAGCCGGCGCATGACAAAACCTACAATAACACTGGTGCGACCAGCAGCGACTCAAATCAACCTGTGCACCGATCCACAAAGACCAGACCTTTTGCTTATGTCTCTTTGCATAGGTATCTACCTATAGTAGGTACATGACTCTGATCATACTGCAGGAATGTGCAGGCTGATCTGAGTCTTCACTGGTCTCTCAAGACTTCTTGTATATTTTGACATGCGCTGGCTCATATTTAAAGAATCTGATATGGGGTTTTGTTGTAGATGGGGGTGTCCAACCGAGGGATGACCATGCTGAGTGGAACTGAGGCTGTGCTGAGGTTCTACACAGCATGGTCATTAATAGTGTTAGACAACAAAACCCATATTAGCTTCTTTTACTTGCACAACACAACCGAAAATTTTCACTTTCCTTTATGTACCATTTTATTTTTTGTGCACTAAACTTACCTAGTTTGCCTGGATAAGAATACCAGGGGTAGAATCTTATATGGGTGTGAGGGGTGGATGGAAAAATACTTCCCATGGGTCACTGTCTGGCATCACAAGGCTTGCCGAGTGATGCCGGACAGTGATCCCGAGGGACCCTCACACCTATGTAGGATTTTTTTCTTGCCTACCTTCAGTTTCTTAGCGCGGATTTTTAATGCTGATGGCACTTCGGTTACCGACTTCCGCCATATTGTGATGACACTACAGGAATGTTTAACGATGTCACGTAACTTGCTGTGACATCAGCCTTAACGGCTCATATGAGGTGTTATTCAATCTGTGCATTTATCAAACATGCAAGAATATTCGATTTTGGGTAAGAACACCAGGGTTAGAACAGAATTTCTATCCCAAGCTCAAACTATGGATCTCCTTACCTGTTGTGCAAGAACAGAATTTCTATCCAGGCTAAAACCACGCATTTCCTTATCTGATGTGCAAGAATATACTATCCAATCAACAGATACACCACAACCTCTTTGTTTGGGTCCAAAGCAGAAACCGTGGGTGTTGAGCAACCATGTTATATCCAAGCAAAAATGTATAGCTTATATGGAAGAATGATCATTTACATTTGCAAACTATACATTTTCAAAAATGTATAGATTATATAGAAAAATGATAATTTGTGGTCATTTTTCTATATAAACTATACATTTTGGGATCCATCTTGAAACTGGGTTATATCCAAAACTGTTATAACTAATAATGTTATAATGAGGTTGTGGTGTACTTTGATGCTGATCGGACTGCAGAGATGTACAGGCTGACCTGTACCATTGTTGTTTACAAATAAACAAAAACTGATTTTCACCTGATGTAGGTCATGTAGCTCGTTTATCTTACAGTAAACCAGATTTCCGTTATTACACTGATGAAGATTACGATGGACCAGACTGTGAACTACAGGCTATACAGGAGGATCAAGAGAAGGACTACTGTGGCAGCGATATCCTCGGTGATTCCTCAACATCCTCGGAGAGTGATTACCCTGATGACGAGGAGGAAGAAGACCCCATGAGTTTAGACATGTATAAGTGAGGTGTATAAGGAGTTCCAGAGCTCTAGATAAAGGGTTTTGTTTGTTTGTTTGTTTTGTGGTTTAAAGTCCCCGTCAGCACTGTATAGGTCATTTTGGAGACGCTGCTTCCAATTTTGTGGGACTTTTTCCCGACATTAAGAAGAAATGACATCTCAAACCCTGTCACCCAATGCAACCAAAAGGGTTTATAAGCATGGATGGTCCGATTTGCACTGCTTTGCCTGGGCAGGCTTAGATCCTCTAAGCGGTTAACCAGTACTCATGTTCGGTCAGTTTCAGCTCTGCGTGGAAGCACCATGCAGTCAATCTATTTCTTCAAGCCCCGATTGGCGGGGGCTGTCTAGATAAAGGGTAGTTAGGAGGACAATTAAAGGATAATTTTCCTTACTGCTTTTGAGAAACCTATGTTGTGGGTACTTGTTAGAATCGCCTTAATGAGGCAATTTAATGAGTACCGACAACATACGTTTTTACAGAACGTACTTTTTTATGCAGAGATAAGAAAGCATATCCCAAATGTATCCAAGTTCATCATCATCATCAACGGATTTTTGATTAACGTGCAGGTACAGGGGCAATGTCCACATAAGTGGGCCCCTTTCCAGGAAGCTGGCTTGCTGCACGCATGGCAGATCTTACACCAGATCTCCAGGTTTGTCTATCATGAGGATCGATAGCAGAGAGCTTCCATTCTCTGCAATCTCTTTCTGTTAGCTGCTTCCAGGTCATCTTGGGCCTTCCAGGCCCCTGCTTTCCACCTACCTGTATGTCACATGCAGTCTTGACTGCAAAGTTGGAGCATTCCACATGTCCATACCAGCGAAGACTTCTCCCTTTCAGGATGAGGTCCAGGTCCTCATTGCCAAGACGCTCAAGTAACTCACTGGACTTGATGGTGACAGTGTCCTGTGGCTTGACATTGCAGAGCTGTCGGATCATTGCCCTGTCCTTCCGCTGTAGACATTGGAGGTTTGGCTTTTTCAATGGGCATGTCTCACTAGCATGGAGCATTGCGCTCCGCACACAAGAGCTATACACACAGCCATGTGTTTTGAATGAGAGGTGGCGGGAAGAGAGAACTGGTAGCAACTCCTTGAGTTTCTTCCAGGCTGTTTTCACACTTGATGTAGTCGAAAGGTCGCAACCACCCGCTGCAGAAAGCATATCACCTAGGTAGCAAAAGGAAGCTTCAACTTCCAGCTTGTCGGATCCGACTTGAATTTCTGTTGTCTGCCATCTAAGGGGTGGGCAGTTCCTTGGCATCGTGTACACCTGTAATCAGGGTCCTCTATCAGGCGTTTGAGCCAGTTAAACAATTTAGGCATGTATTATTACATGGCGTTATTGCATTCTCAAAAGCGACGTCATATGATAAATGCTATAAACAACCCACCCACCTAAACAGCTTCTAGTAGCTGCTGCTAGTGTGATCAAATATTTTTTGTCAGGTTAGAAATCTCATTTTGATAACAGTGATATTTCTTGAGCTGTAGAACACGTCAACAATGTTGATTAGGACCCAGTTAATTAAAGCTAAATAGAGAATACCAGGTGAGTGTCTTTTGATATCAAGTTTATCAGGCAAGGCTTTGAGAATGCTTGTAGAATTGCGATGCTTGCCGAGCGATTCTACAAGCGTTCTCGAAGCCGAGCCGGATAAACTTAATATCAAATGACACCAATCTGGTATTCTATTTATCAGTTTATCCCATTATACACTTACAGTTTTGCCATTTTTTTTCAGCAGTCCAGTTCTTAGAAGTGCAATGTCACGTTGACCTGATAAAGCTCACTTGTCCTGAGATAGCATATGTTTATCAGGTCAATGTGCTACGATACAATTAATATAGGGGGTGACTGATAACTATGGTTACCATACACATCCCAAAAATTCGGACACCTTGAGGACTTGCTGTAATTCTCCTATAATTTTAACAAATTGATTTTACGATCCAGCAAGGAGTCCAAAAAAATGCAGATGGAATGGCAAACAGTGTAGACCCTGATCAGACTGCTCCTTCAGGAGCAGTCTGATCTGGGTCTACACTGTTGCTAAGGCCTGTCTGTCCTAAAATTTAGGATCATTATGGTAGTTAATATGTCTCTAGAACTTTGATCATTTTCTAGTTACAGTTGAACTTCATTGGCTCGAACACCTTTGGGTCCATGAAAATTTGTGCGAGATAGGATTTAAGTTCGAGCCACAGAGGGTTGATCTTTGAGCCAGGTCAGGAGGAATAATATGTACATCTTTTCAATTTTCTTCAAAATAAATGTATATTGTGTGTACTCATTAGAATCACCTCATTGAGACAATTCTATTGAGTACTCACAACATACATTTTCAAGACCAAATATGACGATTAACACTAATGTTCATTGGTGTTAGAGCCATCAAAGTTTCAATGTGTATGGTAAATATGCTGTTATTTTTGCTGAAAAAAAAAATGTGAATGCAAAAACTACTCACATTTTCAGCAAAAATATCTGTATAAGATATCATTGTATTTGCTAGACTAGACCATTCTTAATGCTTTGGTCACAAACAAAGTTGTTAAGCTAACAAGGCTTTCAACTACTGGGCCCGGAATGTTTTACAGTACATTTAAGGGCTACTGTTAAGGAGAGTACATGATTATCAGGCTCGGCCCCATTACAAAAATTCATTGTAAACTCTGCCACCGAAAAATGAAAATATTCAGATGAAAAATTTCAATATCTTTCTTATTTCTGCTCAAAACAGAGATTGTGGATACTCCTTACGAGTTCCCACACTATGTTTTTAAGCAGAAATAAGAAAAAAATGTATACCTCTGCAAACCCCAGTTTTACTGTATAAAAGCCGGGTTTAAGGGGGTCAAAATTATAGAGGCATGTTTTCGTGATGGAAATGCTGAGTCTGGATATGTGTCTATCTGGTGATCAGGAGATGGTAGGCTGTGGTCATTCTCTCCCTTCTACTAATTCAAGAAGATCAGAAAAAATGTCTGTTTCCGGCTAAAGAATATGCACTGTACTGTTTAATTGCTTATTATAAACATGCCTAGGATAAGTGTTGTTAGGTAAACTGACCGACTTGGTGTATACTGAGGTTTTACACTCGAAACCGAACCGGATCCAAAAATAGATGGACACTTAAATTCTACTCTCTTTAATTGTTCTCTGAAAAGTTGCATTATATATTTCAGTATTATAATTGATATGTCTTGCCATTATGCAGCATTTGTTTCTTAACCTTTTCACCCCTGCAGCTCTGGAGTGGACTTATCCTTCTTTGAAAATGGGCACATCCATTCAAAGAAATCGGGGTCTTGTCTGAATCAGTCCATTCAAAGAAATAGGGGTTTTGTCAGAATCATCAACTGGCTGGAAAACAGTGGAGATTTATGAGAAGAAATGGAGCAATTTAATTTGTTTACATGGTTACAGGGTTGAAAGGGTTAATTTCTGATATTATATGCACATGCACTTAAATGTCATGACACTTGCTTTTGATGCATTAGATATTTAAGTCAGCACAAAGAAAACCCTACAAGATGACCTGAGGCAAGTCCTGTCTCAGTGTAGCCTGTCTAGCAGACTGTCAGGAGTTGTTTCCCTTACACTGTAAACTGTTTGGATAAAATACTTAATCACTTTTTACTTAATAGAATCTCATGCCTTCGCTTAACGAGCTTGTTAATGTTCAAAATGTTAATTGTGTAACCAACTACAGTCGAACTTCACCTTTGGGACCACGAAAATCTGTTCGAGACAGAGGTAGTTCTAGCCACTGAAGGCTACAGCCAGGAGGCATAACGGCATATTTTAGGACATCTTTCGGTGTTTTATACAGAAAATGTGTGTTGTTTGTACACACAGCATACATTTGCAAGATAAAAAACTAAAATATCCTTAATTTTACCCTCCCTATTTTTTATGTAGAGAAATTCCTTAGGGACTCAAGAACGGGTTTGACTCTGCCATGGTAAACGAGCCATCGGTCTTCGAGCCATCGAAGTTCCACTGTACAATATTTAATATTGTGCTAATTTTGCTGTAAAAATGTGAGCGGCTGCTGACATTTTTCCAGCAAACATATTGGAATACATGCCATGTTAAATGATCAAAGTTTTAACAGTATGTTAGCTAATGACATTGTTAGTGTTGAACAACTGGCAGCTACAGTTTATTTTGAAAGTATGGGGTGTTAGTTTGAGATTTTTATAAATTTTTATGGGTGCAGTGGAGGCCATGATCAAGCACCTGGGGCCAGTTGTTATAGCCCCGCTTTGAAAAAGTGGGGCTATATTGGATTTGCCATGTCCTTCTGTCATTCCGTGATTCCGTTAATTTGTGTTGGCTCCATAACTTTGTATCTGCTTAACATATTTTCATGAAACTTCACACAAATGTTAAACACCATAAGACAATGTGCAGAGCGAAGGAATTATAACTGTGGATTGCCTACTTTTGGAGTTATTGCCCTTTGAACATTTTCCGTAATATTCCGTGATTCCGTTAATTTGTGTTGGCTCCATAACTTTGTATCTGCTTAACATATTTTCATGAAACTTCACACAAATGTTAAACACCATAAGACAATGTGCAGAGCGAAGGAATTATAACTGTGGATTGCCTACTTTTGGAGTTATTGCCCTTTGAACATTGAAAAATGGCAATTTTAATTGTGTTCGCTTCATAACTCGAAAACCGTTTGAGATATTTTTAGGAAACTTCACACAAATGTTAAGCACTATGAGACGATGTGCAGAGCGCAGGAACCATAACTCTGCATTGCTTATTTTTGGAGTTATTGCCCTTTGAACATTGAAAAATGGCAATTTTAACAGTGTCCGCTTCATAACTCGAAAACCGTTTGAGATAATTTCATGAAACTTCACACAAATGTTAAGCACTATGAGACAATGTGCAGAGCGCAAGAACCATAACTTTGGTTTTCGTATTTTCTGTGTGTCTGTCTGTGTGTCTGTCTGTGTCTGTTAACAATTTTCGTGTCCGCTCCATAACTTTAAAACCCATTCACATATTTTCATGAAACTTCACACAAACATTAAACACCATGAGATGGTGTGCAGAGTGCAGGAACCATAACTCTGGATTGCCTAATTTTTTAGTTATTTCCCTTTGAATATTGAAAAATATCAATTTTAGCCGTCTTTGCTCGATAACTCAAAAACCGTTTGAGATAATTTTATGAAACTTCACACAAATGTAAAGCACCATATTACGTGTGCAGAGCGCAGGAACCCAAACTCTGGATTGTCTACTTTTTCAGTTATAGGCTTTTGAATATTAAAAAATGGCAATTTTAACTATGTCCGCTCCATAACCGTTTCTGATATTTTCATGAAACTTCAAATAAATGAAAAGCACCTTGAGATGATGTGCAGAGTGCAGGAACCATAACTCTGGTTTGCCTACTTTAGGAGTTATTGCCCTTTGAACATTTAAAAACGCAATTTTGACTGTGTCGGCTCCATAACTCACAAACCATTTGAGATATTTTCATGACACTTCACACAAGTGTAAAGCACCATGAGACAATGTGCAGAGCGCAGGAACCCTGACTCTGATTTGCCTACTTTAGGAGTTATTACCCTTTGAACATTGAAAAATGGAAGATGAAATTTAGTATAAACATGGACATTCTGGTAATGTATCATGCTCATTGAAATGAGGGACAAGGGCTCACAACTCTTAGAGTTTTTCCAGATAATGTAAAATTTTCAACAGTTATTTCTTGTTCATAACTGTTTTCTCTGCAGCTTAAATAACTTTCTTCTCTGACAGCGCTGAAGCGGGGCTATAGTCAGATCCTCTGACAGCTCTAGTTCAAAACTAAAGACATTGTTAGTTAACATATCGTTAAAACTTTGATCATTTATTATGGCAAATATGCTAATATTTTTGCTTTAAAAAATGTGAGCAGCTTTTGTGAGCAGCATTTGCAAAATCTGCTCACATTTTTTCAGACAAAAACATAAACATTTAAATATTAATATTGTTAGAACAGTTAACAATATGACCACTAACGAGCTCTTTAAGCTAAGGATGCTTTGAACAGCTGGCCCCTGGTCTGTGCCTCTACTATTTTACAGCTTCACATTTTGGGGTTACCCATATAAATGGGGTTAAAAAATCCCCACCAACATGTAAGGGAATAAAACTGAACTGAATTTTATTTTTGTCAGAAGCAAGTGTCAAGACATTATGGAGGTGTCTCAGCTTTGCATTTTCCTTGATATATGTTACTATTACCAGATATACCAGATATATTTTTATGCCCCCGCCATTCAAAGAATGGTGGAAAGGGCATATAGCGTTGCCCCTGTCCGTCCGTCCGTGTGTCCGTGCATCCGTGTGTCCGTGCGTCCGAAACTTAAACGCAGTCAATATCTTTCTTATTTCTTGATGGATTTTAAAATTACTCGGCATAAATGTTAACCATCATGAGACGATGTGTCACGTGCAAAACCCAGGTCTGTACCTCCAAGGTTAAGGTCATACTTAGAGGTCAAAGGTCAAAAAAAGGGTCCGAAACTTAAACGCAGTCAATAACTTTCTTATTTCTAGATGGATTTTGAAGTTACTTTGTAGAAATGTTAACCATCATGAGGCGATTTGTCACGTGCAAAACCCAGGTCCGTAGCTCCAAGGTCAAGGTCATACTTAGAGGTCAAAGGTCAAAAAAAGGGTCCGAAACTTAAACGCAGTCAATAACTTACTTATTTCTGGATGGATTTTGAAATTACTTTGAAGAAATGTTAACCATCATGAAACGATGTGTCACGTGCAAACCCAGATCCGAACCTCCAAGGTCAAGGTCATACTTACAGGTCAAAGGTAAAAAAAAATTGTCCGAAACTTAAACGCAGTCAATAACTTGCTTATCTCTGGATGGATTTTGAAATTACTTGGCAGAAATGATGGCCATCATAAGGCAATCTGCCCCACACAAAACCAAGGTCCTTACCTCCAAGGTCAAGGTCATACTTAGAGGTCAAATGTGAAAAAAGGGTCCAAAACTTGAACACGGTCAATAACTTTCTATGGATGAAAACGAATATAGAGATATTTTCAGGCGGGGGCATCCGTGTCCTATGGACGCATTTCTAGTTGCCTATTTGACCATCATAGCACTTGTATATGATCATAGCTTTAAGCATTATCAGCATATTATTTCTTGTTCTATTGTATTTGTTACTGTGACACGACTTCTGAAAGGATAACATTAACCCTTATCTTGCTGTTCATGACAACCCCTATCTTTGCAAACAGTTTAGATCCAGATCAGATGGCTTCTGAAGAAGCCATCTGATCAGGACCTACACTGTTTGGTATTCCGTTCATGAATTTGTAGCAATAAATTACATCAAGTAATTTGATTGGTTAATAGACAGAAATGGGCATGGCTTAAATGAATATTCAGCAAGATAAGAGTTAAAAATTCTACAATATAGTGTCGGAAACTTAAGAACATCATACCATGATGTTTTTCATTGGATGACAGTTGGTTTTACGCAGCTTGCAGGGCTTGCTGCATTGCACAAATAGTGTTTTTTTATATTTGGGGAGTTTAATTTCCAGCCATATAACTGCTGATAGCAATTTTGAATCCAGTTATTTCCTTAGGTCATCATGTATGCCTCTTGCTATGAAGTTGGTCGGGGGGGTGGGGTGCATAAAGTTTTGCCCTTTTTTATACATCTGTATTTACAGGAATCTGTTCATAACAATTTATAGTCTTGCTTGTGTCTACAGTTACGGTACATGCCTTTCATCAATTGAGAAAGTTTGGTGTCCTGGGTATTCATCCCCTGTAGGGGTTTTAATTTTTTTCTTTTTAAACAAGGCTTGATATTTTGGGGAATGGGTATACTTACAAGGGAGCTAACTCTTCCCTTCACTTAAAAAAGGGGGCTAACTTTCTCATGGATATGGTCTGCTGTAGAAGAAAAAAATTTCTCTTTCTGTGTTAGAGTAGAGCTCTTTCATTTGGGACTTGGTGTACAGGGAAGCTGACAGGGAAGTCTCAGAAGTTATCTCCCCTGAGCAAATGCAGGAAAATGCCCTGTATGGTTGCCAGTTGTGTTTATGGCTTTGTTGATATGTGCCTTTAAGCCCAAAGATTTACCTCCTCAAATGACAATTTTGAACGGAGTTCTCCCTTTAAATCTTGTTCTGCTCTTGTTCTGCAGAATAAGAATATGCTCTACTTAAAACTTGAACAAGTCCGTGATATGAACACCCCCTAAACCCCCACTTCATATGGAGAAAAATGGGGTTTATGGGGTTTACATTATTTCTGCTCTAAGACAGATGTTGTGGATACTCGTTAGAACTGTCTCAACGGTTCTAACGAGCACCCACAACCTATGTTTGCAAATATCACTGATTGTCATCAGAAAGGTAGCCTTTTTGGAGCTGTAAAAAATGCACTATGTCACATGGGTGTGTTATTGTAATGTTTTGCAAACAATGTAGATCCAGATCAGATGGAAAAGACAATTGATCTGGATCTTCACTGTCATTCATTTGGTAAACTTACAAGAATGAATTACAGTCGAACTTCAATGGCTCAAACACCTTTGGGACCTCGAAAATCTGTTCGAGACAGGGGTAGTTCGTGCCACTGAGTGTGACTGCCAGGAGGCATAAGGAGATACTTTAAGACATCTTTTCGGTGTTCTATAATGAAAATGTATGCTGTGTGTACTCATTAGAATCGCCTCATCGAGGCGATTCTAATGAGTACACACAGCATACATTTGCAAGATAAAAGACTAAAATCTCCTTAATTATCCCCCAATATTTCTTATGTAGAGGATTTCGTTAGGGGCTCAAGAATTGGTTCGACACATCCATGGTAAACGAGCCATCGGTGTTCGAGCCATCGGTGTTCGAGCCATCGAAGTTCTACTGTACATCAAGTAGTTTAATTGGATGATAGTCAAAAATGGGTGTGGCAAAATTAATTTGTTTATTCAGCAAAACAAGGGTTAATGAGGCTTGTTCTTACTTTGTTCATTTACATGTATAGACAGATGTGTTCATTTTATTCCAACCTTCATTGTTACATGCTTTTATTCAAAACTAACACTTATTTTTATGCAAATTTACGATCTTAGGGTGTGTTATTTTTTTTTTTAGTTTTCAAACTGTAACATGTAAATTGAATGGTTGTGATTTGTAAAGTTAGCTAAAAAGGAATGGCCTAGTTGGCTGAAAATAGATAGTTTGACCCATGAACATGTTGGTGCTTAGCTGTTTTTATTCTTGGTGTGTGTGATTTATTGATCTCATGTGAACTGGGCCCTTCTGAAGCAGGGATACAGACTAAGCATTTTGCTTTAGGCGCCCAGATTGCCTTAAATCCAAATTTTACAGTAAGTTAATAGGCATTTTTATTCGAAACTTAGGCGCCCAGGCCAAAACTTAGGCGTCTTGGGTGACTGGGCGCCTGTTAGTCTGTATCCCTGTGAAGAAGGTATCCAGTCTCAGCAGCATAGTCTAATTCACATTAGACGGTAGTTAGGAGGTTGGGGGTTTGATACCTGTCAGGTGGGCAACATTCATTTGTGCAGAATGTTAATGAAATCTTT
Organism: Lucinisca nassula; assembly: GCA_963580285.1. Classification (NCBI taxonomy): domain Eukaryota; kingdom Metazoa; phylum Mollusca; class Bivalvia; order Lucinida; family Lucinidae; genus Lucinisca; species Lucinisca nassula. The sequence continues at coordinate 62,934,055 of OY757018.1, read as the reverse complement.
TCTACGGCCGTTCTCTCCAGAAAGGCAGTTGTCAGTTTCTGGCGAAAGAATGTGCTCTGAACTGGTCAACTGCTTTTGTATAATCCTGCCAATTAAAAGTGTGGTTACGTAAACTGACTGGCTCAATATGACCTACATAGTTGTGGCTGAGCTGTTAAACTCAAAGCAAAACAAAACAAAGTCTTTAAGCAATCCCCATTTAAAAGGGAGGTTAAAATATTTTCAAGAGTTGTCTTCCCTTAAATTATTATTCCTCTGAAATGATTAGACTTGAAATCATTCACATGAATACAAATGTATACATTATGATAACACATTCATATAACATAGGGGTTATTTTTGGAAGAAAAGTTGATATATCATTATGAAAACAAGCCTATACAAATACATAGTAAACTTTATCGCCAAAAAAATGAAAATTTTAAGACGAAAAATTGTGACATTTTTCTTATTTCTGCTCAAAATGTAGATTGTGGATACTATTTAGAACCGCCTCATTGAGGCGGTTCTAACTAGTACCCGAAATCTATATTTTAGAGCAAAAATAAGAAAAATAAGGTTTACCCCTGTAAACCCCAGTTTTACTGTATAAAAGTGGGGTTCAAGGGGGTCAAAACTATATAGGCGTGTTTTCGTGATGCTTCTTATTTATACTTCAAACATAGGTTGTGGGTGCTTGTTAGAATCATGTCATTGAGGCAGTTCTAACGAGTCCCAACAACCTATGTCTTGAAGCAGAAACAAGTAACTAATGAATATCCCATAAACCTCACTTTTCTTTATATAAAAGGGGGTTTACAGGAATGTTCATTTCATAGACCTGTTAACCCCTTTTGTACCAAATGGAATCTTCCTCCTTATATATAGCAGGAGTTCATTTCAATATTTAGGGGTGTCAGGTTGTGTTTTCATCAAAATTTATTTGGAAAATGGATGAACTTTTAGCAAACAGTGTAGGCCCTGATCAGACGCCGCATTCTGTGGCTGATCTGGGCCTGCACTGTTTGCCAGGGTACCCGTTTTGGGGTTTCCGGTACTAAATGCATTAATGTGATGACAAGAAAAGCAAAGACATATGAGCCTAAAATCCTAAAAGTTTGAGGACTTGCTATAATTGTCCTAAAATTTTAACAAATTTGTTTCATGATCCAGCAGGGATGCCAAAAGGTGCAGACAAAATGGCCGGCGGTGTAAACCCAATCCGACCGCTCCTTTAGAAGCAGTCTGATCTGGATCTGCACTGTTTGCTTAGGCCTATCTATCACAATTCTTAGGATCATTACTGTAAGCCATAGGTGTAGTCAGAGGTGTTGTGTTATGCTGTTCAGCCTGATAGTGTGTGTGTAAAGGCAAGGATGGTTGTGGGGTTTAGAGGGGTGTTCATTACATGATGATGTCCTTTTATTAGCTCACCTGAGCACGAAGTGCTCAATGTGTGTTATTGTGATCACTTTTTGTCCGGCATTAGTCCTCCGTCTGTCCGTCAACAATTTCTCCAAATGGCATCTCCTCTGAAACAAGGACCGCTGTGCTTGCAGCAGGTAAGGGTAGAGGTGGAGTGTTGTTGTTTCTTCTGTTTTAACACTTCCATTGGTTTTTGTCTTTATCTAAGATCACTCACTTTCTCCTTTTCTCTGGGAGATGACACAAAATGACCCACAAGGGTTGACATGTCATTATACTCAAAACAATCAATCATGTACTGATGATTGCTTAAATTGCTGAAATGGGTTTGCTCTGCTGAACAAAATGTCCTTATGACTGCAGAGGTAAAGACAGAAAAATCATTAAAGAACATCTTCTCTAATATCTCAGTTTTAAAATAACTTCAACAGAAAAGTCACTTGAGGTCTTGAGTAACTCCTAAAAAAATGCTTAACTGGTTCTGCTCCTCTGTACAAATTGGCTGTCAGAGCTAAATATAGAAAAACCTGTAAAGAAGAATGTTAATACATCATTACTCAGGTGAGCCAATTAGGTCCATCATGGACCTCTTGTATATGTCTACACCCCTGAGGAGGAAATTATTTCATTAAAGACTAGGCACTTTTTTCATAAGGGCTCACATCAGGCTATAGCAAACAGGAAGTCATAAAGTTACTTCATAAAAACTGACTTCCTTGTTGAAAGGGCAGAAAATGTACCAAAGCCTATTAACCCTTGTCCTGCTAATCCCGGATATGCCTTATCTTTGAAACAATGTAGATCCAGATCAGATGGCTTCTGACGAAGCCATCTGATCAGGATCTACATTGTTTGCCATTCAGATTGTGAATTTGTTGCAATTATTTGCATCAAGTAATCTGATTGGTTGATAATCGGTAGTGGTTGTGGCATATATAAATATTCAGCAGGACAAGGGTTAAATAATTGTGAATATGGGTCTGAAGGATGTTATGCCACCTGTAGTTGGCTGTGCACTCCTTTACATGACATTTAAGGGGAATGGGAACACCTGGCACATTTTTCCACCATTTTCCAACGGAGGCCAACTTTCGGGACTTCCTGTTCACTTCTCTATAAGACCTTCCCACTGAAAAAGGGGTCTACTCTTATAGGAAAGAGTTTGCTCCTGAGGAGCAGTCTTTTCTTTCAGAGTTGACCCCTATTGGCATGGGAGACAAAAATACTTTTACAGGAGTTGCCTCCCCTGAAGGTGTTCCCATTCCCTTTAAAATTCTCATTATATATCATTCATATTTAACGAAGTGGAGCGCTTTGGTGCAGTGGTAGCGTATCGGATTAGTGATCAAGAGGTTGCGGGTTCGAGCCTCACGCTGACCTAAGTGTTGTGCCCTTGAGCAAGGCACTTCATCCACATTGCTTAAAAATAACAAAAGAAAAACAGAAAGTACTGGTTACCACCCAGGAAATCCTGCTCGTAATGCTCAGATGTGAGCGAGTAGCAGTAATAGGAGAAAAAAAAACAAAAAAAAAAACGAATTTCATGCTATGTTTTGTTGACTTTTACATGTCAGATGTTTGCTGCTCAACTGGACTGTGTCTTATTTCATGCTTTATATACATGTAGAATGGTTTTGTTACAAGACATTGTCATTTATTATGATTCCATAAAAGGTAAATGGGGAGCATTTCACACTGAATAAATAGAGAATCTTACATTGAAATTAATGCTCTGGCTTGTTTCATTAATTTCATATGCAATGTCTTTGCCAGACTTTCGGATCAGTATTTAAACCTAGGTCCTTTCTCTGTATGACCTTAGCTTTTGGTGGGACATAAAACTGAAACACACTCACTCACCTTTATGAAATGACCAAGGATGTAAGATTCTATTTTATCATACAATAATTTTTAAATCAGATTTACTTGCCTCATTCAGTAAAACAATTTGATGTTTTACATATTTTAGTATATTAAAGTTTATCTTCTGTGGCTTAAAGACCAAAATTATTACACTATGAGAATATATCATATTGTCCTAATTTTGGTTGCTAACATAGATTTAGGATACTGGTTCAAATGTATTTGGGCTGTTCTAATGAGGGCCCACAACCTATGTACCTAGAAAAATTATTTCATTGCCTAGAAACATGCATTGAGACTGATCAGGAAATCTTTTCTGCAGTCCTTCTCTCCCTTTGGCTGATTCAAGAAGGACAGTTGTAAAATTCTGGTGAAAGAATATGCACTTTACTGGTTAACCACTTATGTATATATCTGTCCAGGAAGTATGACTAGGTAAACTGCCCATCAATGTTGGCTGAGACTCCAACAAAGCAAAGCAAACTTAACCAAAAGCATTTATTATCAAGATTTGATATGGATTACTTCCCTTTGACCAATACAATAATGATTTAGACTTAACCCATTTTGTACCAGAAACCCCTAAACGGGTACCCTGGCAAACAGTGTAGGCCCAGATCAGACGCGGCAGAACACGGTGTTTGATCAGGGCCTACACTATTTGCAAAAAGTTCAGCTATATTCCGAATAAATTTTAAAGATATCACAACCTGTTAGCCCTAAATTTCAAAATGGACTCCTGCTATATATAAGGAGGAAGACCAAAAAGGTACAAAAAGGGTTAACTGTCTGAGATAAGAGTAGCCCCCTTTGAAGAAAGGGATTTAGATACAAGGGAGTCTGAATAGCTGTGTCAGGTATATTTAATTGTTTACCTTCTCATGAACAAATCCCAAGTATACAGTATTTCATACACATGGAAAAAACCGAGGTTTATTAAGGTATGCAGTTAAACAGAGATTGTGGCCATACTCAGCAGAACTGCCACAATAGATTGTGGGTACTCCGTAGAACTGCCTCAATAGATTGTGGGTACTCAGTAGAATTGCCTCAATAGATTGTGGGTACTCAGTAGAACTGTCTCAATAAAGTACTCACTATGCATCACAGCTCAAAATAAGGAGGAGTACAAAATAAGGATTATTAAGGGACATTTTTCCCTATTTCTTGTTAAGAAATATATGTTGTGGGTATTTGGTAGAATTGCCTCACTGAGGTAATTCTAACAAATACCCACAACATACTCTTTTAATAGAGAAATAAAAAAATTGACCTCATTACTCCCTATCTGGAGCTATAATCTATGCTTTTAAATTGAAACAAATTTTCTTGAAACAGTTTCATGGAATGAGAACATAGGTCTGTTTGTTATCTTCCTGTTCTTTTTTTAGCTCACCTGTCACATAGTGACGAGGTGAGCTTTTGGGATCACTTTTTGTCCGTCGTCCGTCGTGCGTGCGTGCGTGCGTCCGTGCATCCGTAAACAATTTCAAATAAGTATATCTCTAATACCCCATGGCCAATCTTGATCAAATTTCATGTGAAGCATCATCAGGTAGGGGGAAAGGCTGCATAAGGTTTTTGGGCTGATCAGATTGGAATTCTGGTTGCCATGGCAACATATAGCTCCCATAGACTTATAATGGGAAAAATTTAAAAAATCTTCTTCTCTGAAACCACAGGACCCAGAGCTTAGATAATAAGCTTGTAACAATGTCAAGTGGCCACCTACATAATTCCTGCCAATCATGCCCCTGGGGTCCAAATTGGCCACACCCCGGGGCCCCTTAGCTCCCATAGACTCATAATGGAAAAAAAAACTTTCGAAAATCTTCTTCTCTGAAACCATAGGGCCCAGAGCTTAGATATTTAGCATGTAGCAACGGCAAGTGGTCACCTACATAATTCCTCACAATCATGCCCCTGGGGTCCAAACGGGCCACGCTCCGGGGCCCTTTAGCTCCTATAGACTCATAATGGAAAAAAGCTTCAAAAATCTTCTTCTCTGAAACCAAAGGGCCCAGAGCTGAGATATTTGGCATGTACCAACGGCAAGTGGTCACCTACATAATTCCTGCCAATCATGCCCCTGGGGTCCAAATTGGCCACACCCCGGGGCCCCTTAGCTCCCATAGACTCATAATGGAAAAAAGCTTCAAAAATCTTCTCTGAAACCACAGGGCCCAGAGCTTAGATATTTAGCATGTAGCAAAGGCCAGTGGTCACCTACATAATTCCTGCCAATCATGCCCGTGGGTTCCAAATTGGCAACGCCCCGGGGCCCCTTCGCTCCCAAAGACTCATAATGGAAAAAAAGAACTTCAAAAATCTTCTTCTCTGAAACCATAGGGCCCAGACCTTAGATATTTAGCATGTAGCAAAGGCCAGTGTTCACCTACATAATTCCTGCCAATCATGCCCGTGGGATCCAAATTGGCGACGCCCCGGGGCCCCTTCGCTCCCATAGACTCATAATGGAAAAAAAAAAGCTTCAAAAATCTTCTTCTCAGAAACCACAGGGCCGAGAGCTTAGATATTTAGCATGTAGCAACGGCAAGTGGACACCTACATAATTCCTGCCAATCATGCCCCTGAGGTCCAAACGGGTCACGCCCGGGGCCCTTTAGCTCCTATAGACTCATAATGGAAAAAAGCTTCAAAAATCTTCTTCTCTGAAACCGCAGTGCCCAGAGCTTAGATAATAAGCTTGTAACAATGTCAAGTGGTCACCTACATAATTCCTGCCAATCATGCCCCTGGGGTCCAAATTGGCCACACCCCGGGGCCCCTTAGCTCCCATAGACTCATAATGGAAAAAAAAACTTTCAAAAATCTTCTTCTCTGAAACCATAGGGCCCAGAGCTTAGATATTTAGCATGTAGCAACGGCAAGTGGTCACCTACATAATTCCTGACAATCATGCCCCTGGGGTCCAAACGGGCCACGCCCCGGGGCCCTTTAGCTCCTATAGACTCATAATGGAAAAAAGCTTCAAAAATCTTCTTCTCTGAAACCAAAGGGCCCAGAGCTGAGATATTTGGCATGTAGCAACGGCAAGTGGTCACCTACATAATTCCTGCCAATCATGCCCCTGGGGTCCAAATTGGCCACACCCCGGGGCCCCTTAGCTCCCATAGACTCATAATGGAAAAAAGCTTCAAAAATCTTCTTCTCTGAAACCACAGGGCCCAGAGCTTAGATATTTAGCATGTAGCAAAGGCCAGTGGTCACCTACATAATTCCTGCCAATCATGCCCGTGGGTTCCAAATTGGCAACGCCCCGGGGCCCCTTCGCTCCCATAGACTCATAATGGAAAAAAAGAACTTCAAAAATCTTCTTCTCTGAAACCATAGGGCCCAGACCTTAGATATTTAGCATGTAGCAAAGCCCAGTGGTCACCTACATAATTCCCGCCAATCATGCCCGTGGGATCCAAATTGGCGACGCCCCAGGGCCCCTTCGCTCCCATAGACTCATAATGGAAAAAAAAAAGCTTCAAAAATCTTCTTCTCAGAAACCACAGGGCCGAGAGCTTAGATATTTAGCATGTAGCAACGGCAAGTGGTCACCTACATAATTCCTGCCAATCATGCCCCTGAGGTCCAAACGGGTCACGCCCGGGGCCCTTTAGCTCCTATAGACTCATAATGGAAAAAAGCTTCAAAAATCTTCTTCTCTGAAACCGCAGTGCCCAGAGCTTAGATAATAAGCTTGTAACAATGTCAAGTGGTCACCTACATAATTCCTGCCAATCATGCCCCTGGGGTCCAAATTGGCCACACCCCGGGGCGCCTTAGCTCCCATAGACTCATAATGGAAAAAAAAAACTTTCAAAAATCTTCTTCTCTGTAACCATAGGGCCCAGAGCTTAGATATTTAGCATGTAGCAATGGCAAGTGGTCACCTACATAATTCCTGCCAATCATGCCCCTGGGGTCCAAACGAGCCACGCCCCGGGGCCCTTTAGCTCCGTTAGACTCATAATGGAAAAAAGCTTCAAAAATCTTCTTCTCTGAAACCAAAGGGCCCAGAGCTGAGATACTTGGCATGTAGCAACGGCAAGTGGTCACCTACATAATTCCTGCCAATCATGCCCGTGGGTTTCAAATTGGCGACGCCCCGGGGCCCCTTTGCTCCCATAGACTCATAATGGAAAAAAAGAACTTCAAAAATCTTCTTCTCTGAAACCATAGGACCCAGACCTTAGATATTTAGCATGTAGGAAAGGCCAGTGGTCACCTACATAATTCCTGCCAATCATGCCCGTGGGTTCCAAATTGGCGATGACCCGGGGGCCCCTTCCCTCCCATAGACTCATAATGGAAAAAAAAAAGCTTCAAAAATCTTCTTCTCAGAAACCACAGGGCCGAGAGCTTAGATATTTAGCATGTAGCAACGGCAAGTGGTCACCTACATAATTCCTGCCAATCATGCCCCTGAGGTCCAAACGGGCCACGCCCGGGGCCCTTTAGCTCCTATAGACTCATAATGGAAAAAAGTTTCAAAAATCTTCTTCTCTGAAACCACAGCGCCCAGAGCTTAGATATTTAGCACGTAGCAAAGGCAAGTGGTCACCTACATAATTCCTGCCAATCATGCCACTAGGGTTCAAATGGGCCACGCCCCGGGGCCACTTAGCTCCCATAGACTCGTAATGGAAAACAAGCTTCAAAAATCTTCTTCTCTGAAACCACAGCGCCCAGAGCTTAGATATTTAGCACCTAGCAACGGCAAGTGGTCACCTACACAATTCCTGCCAATCATGCCCCTAGGGTCCAAATCGGCCACGCCCCGGGGCCCCATTGCTCCCATAGACTCATAATGGAAAAAAGCTTCAAAAATCAGCTTCTCTGAAACCACAGCTCCCAGAGCTTAGATATTTAGCACATAGCAACGGCAAGTGGTCACCTACATAATTCCTGCCAATCATGCCCCTGGGGTCCAAATGGGCCACACCCCAGGGCCCCTAAGCTCCCATAGACTCGTAATGGAAAAAAAGAACTTCAGAAATCTTCTTCTCTGAAACCATAGGGCCCAGACCTTAGATATTTAGCATGTAGCAATGGCAAGTGGTCACCTACATAATTCCTGCCAATCCTGCCCCTGGGGTCAAAATGGGCTACGCCCCGGGGCCCCTTAGCTCCCATAGACTCTTAATGGAAAAAAGCTTCAAAAATCTTCTTCTCGGAAACCACAGGGCCCAGAGCTTAGATATTTAGCATGTAGCGACGGCAAGTGGTCACCTACATAAATCCTGCCAATCATGCCCCTGGGGTCCAAATGGGCCACACCCCTGGGCCCCTTAACTTCCATAGACTCATAATGGAAAAAAGCTTCAAAAATCTTCTTCTCTGAAACCACAGGGCCCAGAGCTGAGGTATTTGGCATGTAGCAAAGGCAAGTGGTCACCTACATAAATCCTGCCAATCATGCCCCTAGGGTCCAAATGGGCTACGCCCCGGGGCCCCTTAGCTCACATAGACTCATAATGGAAAAAAAAAGCTTCAAAAATCTTCTTCTCTGAAACCACAGGGCCCAGAGTTTAGATATGTAGCATGTAGCAACGGCAAGTGGTCACCTACATAAATCTAGCCAATCATGCCCCTGGGGTCAAAATGGGCCTCACCCTGTGACCCCCTGAGCTCCCATTGACTCATAATAGAGAATAGCTTCAAAAATCTTCTTCTCTGAAACTGTGAAGCACAGAGCTTAGATATTTAGTATCTAGCAACATAAAATAGTCACCTACATAAATCCTGCTAACCCTGCCCCTGGGATACAAATGGGCCACACCCCGGGGCCCCTCAGCTCCTTTAGACTTATAATTGAAAAAAGCTGCAAAAATCTTCTTTTCCAAAGCCATAAGGCCGAGAGCTTAGATATTTAGTGTAGCAATTTCAAGTTGTCTCCTACACCAATGATTTTCTGGTACACAGGTGAGCGATATAGGGCCATTGGGCCCTCTTGTTTTGTTTAACCCCACCCTCTCCCTAGTCTTATACTATAGGTACACCCCAATCTCTTCATAACACTATAAATGGGGTCCACAGCAGAAATCATGTTAGTTAAACAATCTTGTTATATCCAAAAAAAAAAAATGTACAGTCGAACTTCAATGGCTCGAACACCTTTGGGACCTAGAAAATCTGTTCGAGACAGGGGTAGTTCGAGCCACTGAGGTTACTGTCAGAAGGCATACCGAGATACTTTTAGACATCTTTTCGGTGTTCTATAATGAAAATGTATGCTGTGTGTACTCAATAGAATTGCCTCATCGAGGTGATTCTAATGAGTACACACAGCATACATTTGCAAGATAAAAAACTAAATTCTCCTTAATTATGTCCCACTATTTCTAATGTAGAGGATTTCGCTAGGGGCTCAAGAATGGGTTCGACACATCCATGGTAAACAAGCCATTGGTGTTCGAGCCATCGAAGTTCTACTGTATTGATTATATAGAAAAATGACCATTTATGGTCATTTTTCTATATAATGTACATATTTTTTGGATCCATCTTGAAATCTTGTTATGTCCAAAACTGTGTCATAATGAACCGTGTCACAGTATGGTTGGTGTATATTGCTTTCATACTGATTAATATTGTCCTAAATTGGATATATCAAACACCAGAGTGCAAGTGTCCTTTAGCATCCCAGCGAGGGAGAATAGCAATTTCATTACATAGCTATACCTATTTTGTGTGATAACCAGTAGTTTTTGCCTCAGAATAAGCTTTATTAGAATATATTTACATTATCAGTGTAAAGTCTCATGTAAACCTAATGAAAGCAATGTAGTTCATACTTCTATGAATGCATTGAGTCACATGATTTTCAGTGACGTCAGTCTAAACCATGGTTCTCTATGGGCGTTGATGATGTAAACGCAGTTCCGCACTTTGTAGAAAAACAGTGTGTAAATGTTTTTTAGCTTTAAAAGTTTAAAGAACAGTGTGTAAATGTTTTTCAGCTGTAAAAGTTTGCCCTATAAACATTTTCTCGCCCAGCGATGAGGGGTACAGAATGTGAATATAAAAATAAACTTAATTTTTATGCTTTTCATGAAATCATGAATGACAGCAGGTTGCTAGCAAAGTTTACATGAACCCCATCGGAGTTCATCTACTTTGCAAGCCACCCACTGGGGGTGACTGCATTCATACTTCCATGAACAGCAGAAAAATAAAATTCATTTCTTAAATGCTGGCGTCTGTAAGAAATTTTTTATGTGCCCACAATGCTGAAAGATGTCATGATATACAACAATGTGGGAGGTATCAGAGTAAGCGTGCAATATCAAGTATGTGTGTGGATATCAAATAATCATACTGTGCCCGAATCATCATGAAAACATGCCTATATACTTTTGACCCCTTAAATCCCACCTTTATATAGTAAAACAGGGTTTTACAGGGGAATACATTATTTTTCTTCTGCTTAAAAACATAGATTGTGGGTACTCATTAACGAGTACCAACAATCTATGTTTTGTGCAGTAATATAAAATAAATCAGAGTTTTTTATCTGAAAGTTTTCATTTTTGGTGTTAAAATATTCAATATATTTGAATAGGCTTGTTGTTTAGTTATGAATAATCTCACTTTTCTAATCATACAGTATTTATAGCTCGATAATAAATACATTTATTTTGCATCTAAATTGTATCCCTTGTTAGCCAGAACTATGGTATGCTCATCATTCTCATCCTAGGTTCTCCTATATACATTATATACAATACGTCATGAAAACACGTCTATACAGACACAGTGTAAACTTTACCTCTAAAAACTTGAACATTTTTTATGAAAAATTGTGATATTTCTCTTATTTCTACTGAAAATATAGATTGTGGGTAGCCACAATCTGTATTTTCAAGCAGAAATAAGAAAAATAAGATTTACCCCTGTAAACCCCAGTTTTACTGTTTAAAAGTGGGGTTCAACTGGGGTCAAATTTATATTGACATGTTTTCGTGATGCATATATTTTCAGTTATTTCTGCATTTCAGTAACACATCCATTCAAACTAGTGCATTCCTTCAGATCTCTAAAGAGTTTCTTGTTCTGTCAAAAACTTAAAATAAGACCAGACTTTGGGACTTTAAAAGTGGTCTAAAAGACCACTTTTGAACAGTCCCAAAGTTGTTCCCTGACCAGAGGACATTGTGTGCAGAAAACATGAAGGCAGAGTAACTGCACCCTTCTTAATGAGCTTTTTAAAGCAGAATAAGTCTTAATGTTAGGTGGTCTTAATAGCGGAATTTCACTGTATGTCTTGGAGCAGAAATAAGAAAAATAATGTACACCATATTAAAAACCCCAGTTTTGTCTCTATATAAAGTGGGGTTTACAAGGATGTTCATTACACATACTTTATAATGAGATACATATGCTTGACAAGTCTCCTATTTTTCCAGAACCCCCACATTCTTTTAGTTAAAGACTTTTATGAGGAAGAACAAGGGTTGTTCTTACATAGAAGAGTGAGTGAGTGTTTCAGTTTTACATCCCACCAACAGCTAAGGTCATACGGAGACGGGACCTCGGTTTAAAGACTCATCCGAAAGTCTGGAGAAGCCCGGGATCGAACCTGCGACCCCTGGTTTACAAGGCGAGTAGCGTAACCACTCGACCACGGAGGCTTCACTTACATAGAAGAAGGGTTGTTCAGAAATATCTGTCCCGAAACATAAATTTGCTTGCTTGTTTTTGCTTCTTGTTAAAGCTGATTAAATGTGATAATCTGTTAACTTGTGTGATAAAACCAAAAAATAAATTTTAGAAATATTTTGCCTTCAAGTTTCTGTTGTAAGCCACATATTTACCGCATGTAGTTGGACAGACAGGCCTGATCAAGCAGTGTAGACCCAGATGAGATGCCACAGAATGTGGGGTCTCCCAAGGGTCTAAACTATTTGTCACTCATCCAGCTATTTTTAGCTCGTCTGTTTTTTGAAAAAAAACTTTTGAGCTATTGTCATCACTCCAGCGTCTGCGTTGTCGTTGTCGTCTGGCGTCGTCGTTCCAAAAAAACTTAACCTTGGCTATAACTTAAAAAGTATTAGACCTAGCCTCATGAAACTTCATACACACACTCATCATCACAAAAGCTACATTTTGACCAAGGACCATAACAACATTGTTGATTTTGGCTGAATTATCTCCCCTTTTCCAATTTTTTTCTGAAACACATTTTTTGCTCTCATTTTAATACTATTCACAACAGAGCCTTCAAACTTCACATGAATGTTCCTTGGGACAAGACCTTTTCAGTGATACCGCACTTTTTGATCTGTGACCTTGACCTTTGAACTTTGACCTATTTTTCAAAAATTTAACCGAAAACCTTAACCTTGACCATATTTCCAAAAGTATTTGGCCTACCTTCATGAAACTTCATACACATACTCACCATCACAAGAGCTACATTCCCTACAAGTTTTATAACTCCATCTTGCAATTTGATTGCTCTTGTTTGACTTAGAACTTTGGTTTTCTAAAAGAAACTGCAGACGAGCGTTGGCACCCGCATGCGGTGCTCTTGTTAGACAAAACATTGCGTAGTAAATTGTACTTGTTCAACTTTTTTTGTTTGTTTGATTTGAGGTTTAATGTCCCCATCAGTATATAGGTCATTTTGGAGAAATTGCTTCCAGTTCTGTTGGACTTTTACCAGACATTGAGATGAAATGACATCTCAAGATCTGCTGCTCAATGAAACTAGTAGGGTTTATATGCATGGACGGCCCCACACATCACTTTGCCTGGGCAGTCTTAGGCCCTCTAAGTGGTTTACCAGTACTCCTGAACAGTCTTTTAGCTCTGCATGGAAACATCATGCAGCCCATCTATTTCTTCAAGCCCTGATGGGTGGGGGCCATGTTCAAATTTTTTTGCCCCCAACTTCGAAGAAGTTGTGGGGGCATATTGGTTTTGCCCTGTTCGTCCTTCTGTCCCTCCGTCCTTCCCGCTTTTTTACTGCATAGCATAACTTAAGAACCATGGGTGCCAGGTTTTTGAAATTTCATATATGGATTCCTTATGAAAAAATAATTGACCCGTGTTTTTTTTTTCCTCGTCATGATTATGCCCCTTTCTTGAGTTATGCCCCTTTGCACAAAAATACTATGAAATCTTGTAAGCAAGCTATCTCCAAAATTGTTCGAGCTTTTGCCCTGAAACTTTACAGACTGGTTTGGGATGATGAGTAGATGAACTGATTAACTTATGAAAAAAATCCAAAATTTTTTCTTGAGATATGGCCCTTTGAAATTTTTTGCATTTTAAGATTGTAAGAAAGATAACTAAAACACTGTTTGAGCTATTGGCCTGAAACTTTACAGAATGGTTGGTGAACTGATTAACTTTTGACAAAAATCCAATTTTTTTCTTGAGTTATGCCCCTTTGAAATTTTGCACGTTTTAAGCTTGTAAGCAAGATATCTTAAAATCTGTTTGAGCTATTGCCCTGATACTTTGCAGGCTGGTTCAGGGTGATGAGTAGATGAACTGATTAACTTTTGAAAAAAATCCGAAGAATTATGCCCCTGTCTTGAGTTATGCCCCTTTGCAAAATACTTTGAAACCTTGTAAGCAAGATATCTCAAAAACTATTTGAGCTTTTGCCTTGAAACTTTACACACTGGTTTGGAATGATGAGTAAATGAACTGATTAACTTTTGAAAAAAATTCTGAAATTTTTTCATTGAGTTATGACCCTTTGTATTTTTTGCGATTTAGGCTTGTAAGCAAGATAACTCGAAAACCGAAAACTGTTCGAGCTATTGCCCTGAAACTTTACAGAATGGTTAGGGATGATGAGAAGATGAACTGATCAACTTTTGACAAAAATCCAATATTTTTTTCTTGAGTTATGCCCCTTTGAAATTTTGCACGTTTCAAGCTTGTAAGCAAGATATCTCAAAAACTGTTTGAGCTATAGCCCTGAAACTTTACAGGCTGGTTCAGGATGATGAGTAGATGAACTGATTAACTTTTGAAAAAAATCCAAAAATTTTTTTCTTGAGTTATGGACCTTTGAAATTTTTGTGTTTTAAGCTTGTAAGCAAGATAACTTAAAAACTGTTTGAGCGATTGCCCTAAAACTTTAAAAAAATGGTTGGGGATGATGAGAAGATGAAGTGATTAACTTTTGACAAAAATTCAATTTTGTTTTCTTGAGATACGCCCCTTTGAAATTTTTTCGCATTTTAAGCTTGTAAGCAAGATATCTCAAAAAACTGTTTGAGCTATTGCCCTGAAACGTTACAGGCTGGTTCGGGATGATGAGTAGATGAACTGATTAACTTTTGAAAAAATCCAAAGGATTGTGCACCTGTTTTGAGTTATGTCCCTTTGCAAAAATACTTTGAAATCTTGTAAGCAAGATATCTCAAAATCTGTTTGAGCTTTTGCCCTGAAACTTTACAGACTGGTTTGGAATGATGAGTAGATGAACTGATTAATTTTTGAAAACAATCCGAAATTTCTTGAGTTATGGCCCTTTGAATTTTTTTTGCGATATAAGCTTGTTAGCAAGATAACTCGAAAACTGTTTGAGCTATTGCACTGAAACTTTACAGAATGGTTGGGGATGATGAGAAGATGAACTGATAAACTTTTGACAAAATTCCAATTGTTTTTATGCCCACGCCTATTCGAAGAATTGCGGAAGGGCATTAAGTTTTACCCCTGTCCGTCCGTTCGTTCGTCCGTCCGGTGACATCGTGTCCAGGCCATAACTCCTAAACCGTATGGAATATATTCATGAAACTTCACAGGTGCATTCACCACACTGAGACGATATGTCATGAACAAGGAAGACAACTCCTGCTTGTTTAGTTTTTTAATTATCTGCCCTTGACTTACATCCATATATACTCAAATGGTATGTCGTGTCCGGGCCATAACTCCTAAACCGTATGGAATATATTCATGAAACTTCACAGGTGCATTCATCACACTTAGACGATTTGTCATGAACAAGGAAGACAACTCTTGCATTTTTGGTTTTGGAATTATCTGCCCTTGACTTAGTACCATATAGTAAACCGTGTCCGGGCCATAACTCCTAAACCGTATGGAATATATTCATGAAACTTCACAGGTGCATTCATCACACTGAGACGATGTGTCATGAACAAGGAAGACAACTCTTGCATTTTTGGTTTTTGAATTATCTGCCCTTGACTTAGTACCAAATGGTAAACCGTGTCCGGGCCATAACTCCTAAACCGTATGGAATATAATCATGAAACTTCACAGGTGCATCCATCATACTCGGACAATGTGTCATGAACCAGGAAGACAACTCCTGCTTGTTTAGTTTTTGAATTATCTGCCCTTGACTTACATCCATATATAGTGAAATGGTATGTCATGTCAGGGCCGTAAGTCCTAAACCGTATGGAATACATTCATGAAACTTCACAGGTGCATTCATCACAGACGATGTGTCATGAAAAAGGAAGACAAATCTTGCATTTTTGGTTTTTGAATTATCTGCCCTTGACTTAGTACCATATAGTAAACCGTGTCCGGGCCATAACTCCTAAACCGTACGGAATATAGTCATGAAACTTCACAGGTGCATTCATCACATTGAGACGATGTGTCATGAACAAGGAAGACAACTCTTGCATTTTTCGTTTTTGGATTATCTGCCCTTGATGCGTATATTTTATGGTAGATTTGAAGTACATTTGTAATATTTTTATCCTCCGCACAACATAGTTGGGATGGGGGATATAGCATAACTTCACACAAATGTTCCTTATAAAAAAATCTTGAGCGAGTTCGACTTTCAAGGTCATGACCTCAAGGTCAAGGTCACTGTGGCTATTTTAAGAAAAAACTTTGTCATCGCTCTAGCACCTACATTTCTTCACCAATTTCATTATAACTTCACACAAATGTTCCTTATAAAAAAATCTCGAGCGAGTTCGACTTTCAAGGTCATGACCTGAAGGTCAAGGTCACTATGGCTTATTATTAGAAAACTTTTGTCATCGCTCTAGCGCCTACATTTCTTCACCAATTTCAATATAACTTTAGAAAAACTTTATCATCACTCTAGCGCCTATATTTCTTCACTGATTTCAATATAACTTCACCCAAATGTTTCTTATGACAATATCTCAAGCGAGTTCGACTTTCAATGTCATGACCTCAAGGTCAAGGTCACTGTGGCTATTTTTAGAAAAACTTTGTCATCGCTCTAGCGCCTACATTTCTCCACTGATTTCAATATAACTTCACACAAATGTTTCTTATGACCATATCCCGAGCGAGTTCGACTTTCAAGGTCATGACCTGAAGGTCAAGGTCACTGTGGATATTTTTAGAAAAACTTTGTCATCGCTCCAGCGCCTACATTTCTTCATTGATTTCAATATTACTTCAAACAATTGTTTCTTATGACAATATCTCGAGCGTGTTCGACTTTCAAGGTCATGACCTGAAGGTCAAGGTCACTGTGGCTATTTTTAGAAAAACTTTGTCATCGCTCTAGCGCCTACATTTCTTCACCGATTTCAATATAGTTTCACACAAATGTTCCTTATGACAATATCTTGAGCGAGTTCGACTTTCAAGGTCATGACCTCAAGGTCAAGGTCACTGTGGCTATTTTTAGAAAAATTTTGTCATCGCTCTAGCGCCTACATTTCTTCACCGATTTCAATATAACTTCACACAAATGTTCCTAATGACAATATCTCAAGCCATTTCGACTTTCAAGGTCAAGGTCACATCTTTAGCCAGTTCCACTTTCAAGGTCAAGGTCACTGTGGCTATTTTTAGAAAAACTTTGTCATCGCTCTAGCGCTTACATTTCTTCACCGATTTCAATATAACTTCACACAAATGTTCCTTATGACAATATCTCAAGCCATTTCGACTTTCAAGGTCAAGGTCACAATGGTTATTTTTAGAAAAACTTAGTCATCGTTCCAGCGCCTACATTTCTTCACCGATTTCAATATAGTTTCACACAAATGTTCCTTATGACAATACCTTGAACGAGTTCGACTTTCAAGGTCAAGGTCACTGTGGCTATTCTTGAAAAACTTTGTCATGGCGCTAGCGCTTACATTTCTTCACCGATTTCAGTATAACTTCACACAAATGTTCCTTATGACAATATCTCGAGCTATTTCGACTTTAAAGGTCAAGGTCACTGTGGCTATTTTTAGAAAAACTTTGTCATCGCTCTAGTGCCTATATTTATTGATGGGTGTTAATAGAACTTCACACAAATGTTTCTTATGATAATATCTCGAGTTGCTTTGACTTTCAAGGTCATGACCTCAAGGTCAAGGTCACTGTGGCTATTTTTAGAAAAACTTTTTCATCGCTCTACCGCCTACATTTATGATTTTAGTATAACTTCACACATAAGATGCTTATGATAATATCTTCAGCAAGATCTACTTTCGCGGCCATGGCCTCAAGTCAAGGTCCCTATGACTATTTTTAGAGAAATATTGTCATCACTCTAGAACCTACATTTATTGATGGATTTTTAAACAAACTTTACACAAATGTTGCATATGATAATATCTCAAGCAAGTTGGACTTTTGCCTTTTCAGTGTTTTCCTCACACGAAGTTGTCTTGTGCGAGGGGATTTGTATCGCATGCGATGCCTTGTTTATGAATGGCATTTGGCGGGGGCATCTGCGTCCTATGTACACTTTTTCTAGTTTTCTTGCGTTATGCCCCTTTGAAGTTTTTCGCGTTTTAAGTTTTTAAGCAAGATATCTCAAAAACTGTTTGAGCTATAGCCCTGAAACTGTACAGGCTGGTTCAGGATGATGATTAGATGAACTGATTAACTTTTGAAAAAAATCCGAATTTTTTTCTTCAGTTATGGCCCTTTGAAATTTTTGTGTTTTAAGCTTGTAAGCAAGATAACTTGAAAACTGTGTTTGAGCTATTGCCCTGAAACTTTACAGAATGGTTGAGGATGATGAGAAGATGAACTGATTAACTCTTGACAAAAATCCATTTTTTTTTTTTAGTTATGCCCCTTTGAAATTATGTGCATTTGAAGCTTGTAAGCAAGATATCTAAAAAAATATATGAGCTATTGCCCTGAAACATTACCGACTGGTTCAGGATGATGAGAAGATGAACTGATTAACATAAAAAAAATCCGAAGGATTATGCTATTGTCTTTAGTTATGCCCCTTTGCAAAATACTTTGAAATCTTGTAAGCAAGATATCTCAAAATTTGTTTGAGCTTTTGCCCTGAAACGTTACAGACTGGTTTGGGATGATGAGTAGATGAACTGATTAACGTTTGAAAAAAATCTGAAATTTTTTTTTTTGAGTTATGGCCCTTTGATTTTTTTTTTGCGTTTTAGGTTTTAAGCAAGATTACTAAAAACCTGTTTGAGCTATTGCCTAGAAACTTTACAGAATGTTTAGGGATGATCAGAAGATGAACTGATTAACTTTTGACAAAAATCCATTTTTGTTTTTTAGTTATGCCCCTTTGAAATTTTGCGCGTGACCAATTACATAGAGTAGAAACAGTATTTCTACACTAGTTTTGTGTCATTATATTCTTATTACTATATTTACTGTAAGTTCAGTATCTTTAGAAATTCCATTTAACCAATATCAGACAGAAAACCCCTGAAGGGGTACCCTTCTAAACAGCGGAGACCCAGATCAGATGTTGCAGAAGGCGAAGCCGCAGAAGGCGGTGTCTGATCAGGGTTTGAACCTTAGGCAAACTCTGAAGACAGGCCAGGGTGGTCTGTGTCTAACTTGGTGACAATCCCTGAAGACAGGTCATGATGGTCTGTATTTAACTTGGTAACAATCCTTAAAGACAGGTCAGGGTGGTCTGTGTCTAACTTGGTGACAATCCCTGAAGACAGGTCATGATGGTCTGTATTTAACTTGGTAACAATCCTTAAAGACAGGTCAGGGTGGTCTGTGTCTAACTTGGTGACAATCCCTGAAGGCAGGTCAGGGTGGTCTGTGTCTAACTTGGTGACAATCCCTAAGGACAGGTCATGATGGTCTGTATTTAACTTGGTAACAATCCATGAAGGCAGGTCAGGGTGGTCTGTGTCTAACTTGGTGACAATCCCTAAAGGCAAGTCGGGGTGGTCTGTGTCTAACTTGGTGACAATCCCTAAAGGCAGGTCAGGGTGGTCTGTGTCTAACTTGGTGACAATCCTTAAAGACAGGTCAGGGTGGTCTGTGTCTAACTTGGTGACAATCCTTAAAGACAGGTCAGGATGGTCTGTGTCTAACTTGGTGACTAACCCTGAAGGCAGGTCAGGGCGGTCTGTATTTAACTTGGTAACAATCCTTAAAGATATGGTAAGGGTGGTCTGTGTCTAACTTGGTGACAATCCCTAAAGGCAGGTCAGGGTGGTCTGTGTCTAACTTGGTGACAATCCTTAAAGGCAGGTCAGGGTGGTCTGTGTCTAACTTGGTGGCAATCCCTAAAGACAGGTCAGGGTGGTCTGTGTCTAACTTGGTGACAATCCTTAAAGACAGGTCAGGGTGGTCTGTGTCTAACTTGGTGACAATCCCTGAAGACAGGTCAGGGTGGTCTGTGTCTAACTTGGTGACAATCCCTAAAGACAGGTCAGGGTGGTCTGTGTCTCACTTGGTGACTAACCCTGAAGGCAGGTCAGGGTGATCTGTATTTAACTTGGTAACAATCCTTAAAGACAGGTCAGGGTGGTCTGTGTCTAACTTGGTGACTAACCCTGAAGGCAGGTCAGGTTGGTCTGTGTCTAACTTGGTGACAATCCCTAAAGACAGGTCATTATGGTCTGTATTTAACTTGGTAACAATCCTTAAAGACAGGTCAGGGTGGTTTGTGTCTAACTTGGTGACTAACCCTGAAGGCAGGTCAGGGTGATCTGTATTTAACTTGGTAACAATCCTTAAAGACAGGTCAGGGTGGTCTGTGTCTAACTTGGTGACAATCCCTAAAGGCAGGTCATGATGGTCTGTATTTAACTTGGTAACAATCCTTAAAGACAGGTCAGGGTGGTCTGTGTCTAACTTGGTGACAATCCCTGAAGACAGGTCAGGGTTGTCTGTGTCTAACTTGGTGACAATCCCTGAAGACAGGTCAATCCCTAAAGGCAGGTCAGGGTGGTCTGTGTCTAACTTGGTGACAATCCCTAAGGGCAGGTCAGGGTGGTCTGTGTCTAACTTGGTGACAATCCCTGAAGACAGGTCATGATGGTCTGTATTTAACTTGGTAACAATCCTTAAAGACAGGTCAGGGAGGTCTGTGTCTAACTTGGTGAATAAACCCTGAAGGCAGGTCAGGGTGATCTGTATTTAACTTGGTAACAATCCTTAAAAACAGGTCAGGGTGGTCTGTGTCTAACTTGGTGACTAACCCTGAAGGCAGGTCAGGGTGGTCTGTGTCTAACTTGGTGACAATCCCTAAAGACAGGTCATGATGGTCTGTATTTAACTTGGTAACAATCCCTAAAGGCAGGCCAGGGTGGTCTGTGTCTAACTTGGTGACAATCCTTAAAGACAGGTCAGGGTGGTCTGTGTCTAACTTGGTGACTAACCCTGAAGGCAGGTCAGGGTGGTCTGTGTCTAACTTGGTAACAATCCTTAAAGACAGGTCAGGGTGGTCTGTGTCTAACTTGGTGACAATCCCTGAAGACAGGCCAGGGTGGTCTGTGTCTAACTTGGTGACAATCCCTAAAGGCAGGTCAGGGTGGTCTGTGTCTAACTTGGTGACAATCCCTAAAGGCAGGTCAGGGTGGTCTGTGTCTAACTTGGTGACAATCCCTAAAGACAGGTCAGGGTGGTCTGTGTCTAACTTGGTGACAATCCCTAAAGGCAGGTCAGGATGGTCTGTATTTAACTTGGTAACAATCCTTAAAGACAGGTCAGGGTGGTCTGTGTCTAACTTGGTGACTAACCCTGAAGGCAGGTCAGGGTGGTCTGTGTCTAACTTGGTAACAATCCTTAAAGACAGGTCAGGGTGGTCTGTGTCTAACTTGGTGACAATCCCTAAAGACAGACCAGGGTGGTCTGTGTCTAACTTGGTGACAATCCCTAAAGGCAGGTCAGGGTGGTCTGTGTCTAACTTGGTGACAATCCCTAAAGGCAGGTCAGGGTGGTCTGTGTCTAACTTGGTGACAATCCCTAAAGACAGGTCAGGGTGGTCTGTGTCTAACTTGGTGACAATCCCTAAAGGCAGGTCAGGATGGTCTGTATTTAACTTGGTAACAATCCTTAAAGACAGGTCAGGCTGGTCTGTGTCTAACTTGGTGACAATCCCTAAAGACAGGTCAGGGTGGTCTGTGTCTAACTTGGTGACAATCCCTAAAGACAGGCCAGATTGGTCTGTGTCTAACTTGGTGACAATCCTTAAAGGCAGGTCAGGGCAGTCTGTGTCTTACTTGGTGACAATCCCTAAGGGCAGGTCAGGGTGGTCTGTGTCTAACTTGGTGACAATCCTTAAAGGCAGGTCAGGGTGGTCTGTGTCGAACTTGGTGACAATCCTTAAAGGCAGGTCAGGGTGGTCTGTGTCTAACTTGGTGACAATCCTTAAAGGCAGGTCAGGGTGGTCTGTGTCTAACTTGGTGGCAATCCCTAAAGACAGGTCAGGGTGGTCTGTGTCTAACTTGGTGACAATCCCTAAAGACAGGTCAGGGTGGTCTGTGTCTAACTTTGTGACAATCCCTAAGGGCAGGTCAGGGTGTTCTGTGTCTAACTTGGTGACAATCCTTAAAGGCAGGTCAGGGTGGTCTGTGTCTAACTTGGTGACAATCCTTAAAGGCAGGTCAGGGCAGTCTGTGTCTAACTTGGTGACAATCCCTAAGGGCAGGTCAGGGTGGTCTGTGTCTAACTTGGTGACAATCCTTAAAGGCAGGTCAGGGTGGTCTGTGTCTAACTTGGTGACAATCCTTAAAGGAAGGTCAGGGTGGTCTGTGCCTAACTTGGTGACAATCTTTAAAGACAGGTCAGGGTGGTCAGTGTCTAACTTGGTGACAATCCTTAAAGGCAGGTCAGGGTGGTCTGTGTCTAACTTGGTGACAATCCTTAAAGGCAGGTCAGGGCAGTCTGTGTCTAACTTGGTGACAATCCCTAAGGGCAGGTCAGGGTGGTCTGTGTCTAACTTGGTGACAATCCCTAAAGGCAGGTCAGGGTGGTCTGTGTCTAACTTGGTGACAATCCTTAAAGGCAGGTCAGGGTGGTCTGTGCCTAACTTGGTGACAATCTTTAAAGACAGGTCAGGGTGGTCAGTGTCTAACTTGGTGACAATCCTTAAAGGCAGGTCAGGGTGGTCTGTGTCTAACTTGGTGACAATCCTTAAAGGCAGGTCAGGGCAGTCTGTGTCTAACTTGGTGACAATCCCTAAGGGCAGGTCAGGGTGGTCTGTGTCTAACTTGGTGACAATCCCTAAAGGCAGGTCAGGGTGGTCTGTGTCTAACTTGGTGACAATCCTTAAAGGCAGGTCAGGGTGGTCTGTGCCTAACTTTGTGACAATCTTTAAAGACAGGTCAGGGTGGTCAGTGTCTAACTTGGTGACAATCTTTAAAGACAGGTCAGGGTGGTCAGTGTCTAACTTGGTGACAATCCCTAAAGGCAGGTCAGGGTGGTCTGTGTCTAACTTGGTGACAATCTTTAAAGGCAGGTCAGGGTGGTCTGTGTCTAACTTGGTGACAATCCTTAAAGGCAGGTCAGGGCAGTCTGTGTCTAACTTGGTGACAATACCTAAGGGCAGGTCAGGGTGGTCTGTGTCTAACTTGGTGACAATCCTTAAAGACAGGTCAGGGTGGTCTGTGTCTAACTTGGTGACAATCCTTAAAGGCAGGTCAGGGTGGTCTGTGTCTAACTTGGTGACAATCCTTAAAGACAGGTCAGGGTGGTCTGTGTCTAACTTTGTGACAATCCTTAAAGACAGGTCAGGGTGGTCTGTGTCTAACTTTGTGACAATCCTTAAAGACAGGTCAGGATGGTCTGTGTCTAACTTGGTGACTAACCCTGAAGGCAGGTCAGGGCGGTCTGTGTCTAACTTGGTGTCAATCCTTAAAGGCAGGTCAGGATGGTCTGTGTCTAACTTGGTGACAATCCCTAAAGACAGGTCAGGGTGGTCTGTGTCTAACTTGGTGACAATCCCTAAAGGCAGGTCAGGGTGGTCTGTGTCTAACTTGGTGACAATCCCTAAAGGCAGGTCAGGGTGGTCTGTGTCTAACTTGGTGACAGTCCCTAAAGACAGGTCAGGGTGGTCTGTGTCTAACTTGGTGACAATCCCTAAAGGCAGGTCAGGATGGTCTGTATTTAACTTGGTAACAATCCTTAAAGACAGGTCAGGGTGGTCTGTGTCTAACTTGGTGACTAACCCTGAAGGCAGGTCAGGGTGGTCTGTGTCTAACTTGGTAACAATCCTTAAAGACAGGTCAGGGTGGTCTGTGTCTAACTTGGTGACAATCCCTAAAGACAGGCCAGGGTGGTCTGTGTCTAACTTGGTGACAATCCCTAAAGGCAGGTCAGGGTGGTCTGTGTCTAACTTGGTGACAATCCCTAAAGGCAGGTCAGGGTGGTCTGTGTCTAACTTGGTGACAATCCCTAAAGACAGGTCAGGGTGGTCTGTGTCTAACTTGGTGACAATCCCTAAAGGCAGGTCAGGATGGTCTGTATTTAACTTGGTAACAATCCTTAAAGACAGGTCAGGGTGGTCTGTGTCTAACTTGGTGACAATCCCTAAAGACAGGTCAGGGTGGTCTGTGTCTAACTTGGTGACAATCCCTAAAGACAGGCCAGATTGGTCTGTGTCTAACTTGGTGACAATCCTTAAAGGCAGGTCAGGGCAGTCAGTGTCTAACTTGGTGACAATCCCTAAGGGCAGGTCAGGGTGGTCTGTGTCTAACTTGGTGACAATCCTTAAAGGCAGGTCAGGGTGGTCTGTGTCTAACTTGGTGACAATCCTTAAAGGCAGGTCAGGGTGGTCTGTGTCTAACTTGGTGACAATCCTTAAAGGCAGGTCAGGGTGGTCTGTGTCTAACTTGGTGGCAATCCCTAGAGACAGGTCAGGGTGGTCTGTGTCTAACTTGGTGACAATCCCTAAGGGCAGGTCAGGGTGTTCTGTGTCTAACTTGGTGACAATCCTTAAAGGCAGGTCAGGGTGGTCTGTGTCTAACTTGGTGACAATCCTTAAAGGCAGGTCAGGGCAGTCTGTGTCTAACTTGGTGACAATCCCTAAGGGCAGGTCAGGGTGGTCTGTGTCTAACTTGGTGACAATCCTTAAAGGCAGGTCAGGGTGGTCTGTGTCTAACTTGGTGACAATCCTTAAAGGCAGGTCAGGGTGGTCTGTGCCTAACTTGGTGACAATCTTTAAAGACAGGTCAGGGTGGTCAGTGTCTAACTTGGTGACAATCCTTAAAGGCAGGTCAGGGTGGTCTGTGTCTAACTTGGTGACAATCCTTAAAGGCAGGTCAGGGCAGTCTGTGTCTAACTTGGTGACAATCCCTAAGGGCAGGTCAGGGTGGTCTGTGTCTAACTTGGTGACAATCCTTAAAGGCAGGTCAGGGTGGTCTGTGTCTAACTTGGTGACAATCCTTAAAGGCAGGTCAGGGTGGTCTGTGCCTAACTTGGTGACAATCTTTAAAGACAGGTCAGGGTGGTCAGTGTCTAACTTGGTGACAATCTTTAAAGACAGGTCAGGGTGGTCAGTGTCTAACTTGGTGACAATCCCTAAAGGCAGGTCAGGGTGGTCTGTGTCTAACTTGGTGACAATCTTTAAAGGCAGGTCAGGGTGGTCTGTGTCTAACTTGGTGACAATCCTTAAAGGCAGGTCAAGGCAGTCTGTGTCTAACTTGGTGACAATCCCTAAGGGCAGGTCAGGGTGGTCTGTGTCTAACTTGGTGACAATCCTTAAAGACAGGTCAGGGTGGTCTGTGTCTAACTTGGTGACAATCCTTAAAGGCAGGTCAGGGTGGTCTGTGTCTAACTTGGTGACAATCCTTAAAGACAGGTCAGGGTGGTCTGTGTCTAACTTTGTGACAATCCTTAAAGACAGGTCAGGGTGGTCTGTGTCTAACTTGGTGACTAACCCTGAAGGCAGGTCAGGGCGGTCTGTGTCTAACTTGGTGACAATCCTTAAAGGCAGGTCAGGATGGTCTGTGTCTAACTTGGTGACAATCCTTAAAGACAGGTCAGGGTGGTCTGTGTCTAACTTGGTGACAATCCTAAAAAACAGGTCAGGGTGGTCTGTGTCTAACTTGGTGACAATCCCTAAGGGCAGGTCAGGGTGGTCTGTGTCTAACTTGGTGACAATCCTTAAAGACAGGTCAGGGTGGTCTGTGTCTCACTTGGTGACAATCCCTAAAGACAGGTCAGCGTGGTCTGTGTCTAACTTGGTGACAATCCTTAAAGGCAGGTCAGGGTGGTCTGTGTCTAACTTGGTGACAATCCTTAATGACAGGTCAGGTTGGTCTGTGTCTAACTTGGTGACAATCCCTAAAGACAGGTCATGATGGTCTGTATTTAACTTGGTAACAATCCCTAAAGGCAGGCCAGGGTGGTCTGTGTCTAACTTGGTGACAATCCCTAAAGACAGGTCAGGGTGGTCTGTGTCTAACTTGGTGACAATCCCTAAAGGCAGGTCAGGATGGTCTGTATTTAACTTGGTAACAATCCTTAAAGACAGGTCAGGGTGGTCTGTGTCTAACTTGGTGACAATCCCTAAAGACAGGTCAGGGTGGTCTGTGTCTAACTTGGTGACAATCCCTAAAGACAGGCCAGATTGGTCTGTGTCTAACTTGGTGACAATCCTTAAAGGCAGGTCAGGGCAGTCTGTGTCTAACTTGGTGACAATCCCTAAGGGCAGGTCAGGGTGGTCTGTGTCTAACTTGGTGACAATCCTTAAAGGCAGGTCAGGGTGGTCTGTGTCTAACTTGGTGACAATCCCTAAAGACAGGTCAGGGTGGTCTGTGTCTAACTTGGTGACTAACCCTGAAGGCAGGTCAGGGTGGTCTGTGTCTAACTTGGTAACAATCCTTAAATACAGGTCAGGGTGGTCTGTGTCTAACTTGGTGACAATCCCTAAAGACAGGCCAGGGTGGTCTGTGTCTAACTTGGTGACAATCCCTAAAGGCAGGTCAGGGTGGTCTGTGTCTAACTTGGTGACAATCCCTAAAGGCAGGTTAGGGTGGTCTGTGTCTAACTTGGTGACAATCCCTAAAGACAGGTCAGGGTGGTCTGTGTCTAACTTGGTGACAATCCCTAAAGTCAGGTCAGGATGGTCTGTATTTAACTTGGTAACAATCCTTAAAGACAGGTCAGGGTGGTCTGTGTCTAACTTGGTGACAATCCCTAAAGACAGGTCAGGGTGGTCTGTGTCTAACTTGGTGACAATCCCTAAAGACAGGCCAGATTGGTCTGTGTCTAACTTGGTGACAATCCTTAAAGGCAGGTCAGGGCAGTATGTGTCTAACTTGGTGACAATCCCTAAGGGCAGGTCAGGGTGGTCTGTGTCTAACTTGGTGACAATCCTTAAAGGCAGGTCAGGGTGGTCTGTGTCTAACTTGGTGACAATCCTTAAAGGCAGGTCAGGGTGGTCTGTGTCTAACTTGGTGACAATCCCTAAAGGCAGGTCAGGGTGGTCTGTGTCTAACTTGGTGGCAATCCCTAAAGACAGATCAGGGTGGTCTGTGTCTAACTTGGTGACAATCCCTAAAGACAGGTCAGGGTGGTCTGTGTCTAACTTTGTGACAATCCCTAAGGGCAGGTCAGGGTGTTCTGTGTCTAACTTGGTGACAATCCTTAAAGGCAGGTCAGGGCAGTCTGTGTCTAACTTGGTGACAATCCTTAAAGGCAGGTCAGGGTGGTCTGTGTCTAACTTGGTGACAATCCCTAAGGGCAGGTCAGGGTGGTCTGTGTCTAACTTGGTGACAATCCTTAAAGGCAGGTCAGGGTGGTCTGTGCCTAACTTGGTGACAATCTTTAAAGACAGGTCAGGGTGGTCAGTGTCTAACTTGGTGACAATCCTTAAAGGCAGGTCAGGGTGGTCTGTGTCTAACTTGGTGACAATCCTTAAAGGCAGGTCAGGGCAGTCTGTGTCTAACTTGGTGACAATCCCTAAGGGCAGGTCAGGGTGGTCTGTGTCTAACTTGGTGACAATCCTTAAAGGCAGGTCAGGGTGGTCTGTGTCTAACTTGGTGACAATCCTTAAAGGCAGGTCAGGGTGGTCTGTGCCTAACTTGGTGACAATCTTTAAAGACAGGTCAGGGTGGTCAGTGTCTAACTTGGTGACAATCTTTAAAGAAAGGTCAGGGTGGTCAGTGTCTAACTTGGTGACAATCCCTAAAGGCAGGTCAGGGTGGTCTGTGTCTAACTTGGTGACAATCTTTAAAGGCAGGTCAGGGTGGTCTGTGTCTAACTTGGTGACAATCCTTAAAGGCAGGTCAGGGCAGTCTGTGTCTAACTTGGTGACAATCCCTAAGGGCAGGTCAGGGTGGTCTGTGTCTAACTTGGTGACAATCCTTAAAGACAGGTCAGGGTGGTCTGTGTCTAACTTGGTGACAATCCTTAAAGGCAGGTCAGGGTGGTCTGTGTCTAACTTGGTGACAATCCTTAAAGACAGGTCAGGGTGGTCTGTGTCTAACTTTGTGACAATCCTTAAAGACAGGTCAGGGTGGTCTGTGTCTAACTTGGTGACTAACCCTGAAGGCAGGTCAGGGCGGTCTGTGTCTAACTTGGTGACAATCCTTAAAGGCAGGTCAGGATGGTCTGTGTCTAACTTGGTGACAATCCTTAAAGACAGGTCAGGGTGGTCTGTGTCTAACTTGGTGACAATCCTTAAAGACAGGTCAGGGTGGTCTGTGTCTAACTTGGTGACAATCCTTAAAGACAGGTCAGGATGGTCTGTGTCTAACTTGGTGACAATCCTTAAAGACAGGTCAGGGTGGTCTGTGTCTAACTTGGTGACAATCCTTAAAGACAGGTCAGGATGGTCTGTGTCTAAGTTGGTGACAATCCTTAAAGACAGGTCAGGGTGGTCTGTGTCTAACTTGGTGACTAACCCTGAAGGCAGGTCAGGGTGGTCTGTGTCTAACTTGGTGACAATCCCTAAAGACAGGTCAGGGTGGTCTGTGGCTAACTTGGTGACAATCCCTAAAGACAGGTCAGGGTGGTCTGTGTCTCACTTGGTGACTAACCCTGAAGGCAGGTCAGGGTGGTCTGTGTCTAAGGACCTGCCTTCAGGGTTAGTCACCAAGTTAGACACAGACGACCCTGACCTGTCTTTAAGGATTGTCACCAAGTTAGACACAGACCACCCTGACCTGCCTTCAGGGTTAGTCACCAAGTGAGACACAGACCACCCTGACCTGTCTTTAAGGATTGTCACCAAGTTAGACACAGACCACCCTGACCTGCCTTTAAGGATTGTCACCAAGTAAGACACAGGCCACCCTGACCTGTCTTTAAGGATTGTCACCAAGTTAGACACAGACCACCCTGACCTGTCTTTAAGGATTGTCACCAAGTAAGGCACAGACCATCCTGGCCTGTCTTTAGGGATTGTCACCAAGTTAGACACAGACCACCCTGACCTGCCCTTAGGGATTCTCACCCTGAAGGCAGGTCAGGGTGGTCTGTGCCTTACTTGGTGACAATCCTTAAAGACAGGTCAGGGTGGTCTGTGTCTAACTTGGTGACTAACCTTGAAGGCAGGTCAGGGTGGTCTGTGTCTAACTTGGTGAAAATCCTTAAAGGCAGGTCAGGGTGGTCTGTGTCTAACTTGGTGAGAATCCCTAAGGGCAGGTCAGGGTGGTCTGTGTCTAACTTGGTGACAATCCCTAAAGACAGGCCAGGATGGTCTGTGCCTTACTTGGTGACAATCCTTGAAGACAGGTCAGGGTGGTCTGTGTCTAACTTGGTGACTAACCTTGAAGGCAGGTCAGGGTGGTCTGTGTCTAACTTGGTGAAAATCCTTAAAGGCAGGTCAAGGTGGTCTGTGTCTAACTTGGTGACAATCCCTAAGGGCAGGTCAGGGTGGTCTGTGTCTAATTTGGTGACAATCCCTAAAGACAGGCCAGGGTGGTCTGTGTCTAACTTGGTGACAATCCTTAAAGGCAGGTCAGGGCAGTCTGTGTCTAACTTGGTGACAATCCCTTAAGGCAGGTCAGGGTGGTCTGTGTCTAACTTGGTGACAATCCCTAAAGGCAGGTCACGGTGGTCTGTGTCTAACTTGATGACAATCCCTAAAGACAGGCCAGGGTGGTCTGTGTCTAACTTGGTGACAATCCTTAAAGACAGGTCAGGGTGGTCTGTGTCTAACTTGGTGACAATCCCTAAAGGCAGGTCAGGGTGGTCTGTGTCTAACATGGTGACAATCCCTATAGACAGGTCAGGGTGGTCTGTGTCTAACCTTAGGCAAACTCTGAGGGAAGGTCAGGGTGGTCTGTGTCTAACTTGGTGACAATCCCTAAAGACAGGTCAGGGTGGTCTGTGTCTAACCTTAGGCAAACTCTGAGGGAAGGTCAGGGTGGTCTGTGTCTGCCCTTCGTGAAACCCTGAAGGCAGGTCAATGTGGTCTGTGCCTAACCTGAGGCAAACTCTGAAGGCAGGTTAGGGTGGTCTGTGTCTAACTTGGTGACAATCCTTAAAGACAGGTCAGGGTGGTCTGTGTCTAACTTGGTGACAATCCCTAAGGGCAGGTCAGGGTGGTTTGTGTCTAACTTGGTGACAATCCTTAAAGACAGGTCAGGGTGGTCTGTGTCTAACTTGGTGACAATCCCTAAAGACAGGTCAGGGTGGTCTGTGTCTAACTTGGTGACAATCCTTAAAGGCAGGTCAGGGTGGTCTGTGTCTAACTTGGTGACAATCCTTAAAGACAGGTCAAGGTGGTCTGTGTCTAACTTGGTGACAATCCTTAAAGACAGGTCAGGTTGGTCTGTGTCTAACTTGGTGACAATCCTTAAAGACAGGTCAGGGTGGTCTGTGTCTAACTTGGTGACAATCCCTAAAGGCAGGTCAGGGTGGTATATGTCTAACTTGGTGACAATCCCTAAAGGCAGGTCAGGGTGGTCTGTGTCTAACTTGGTGACAATCCTTAAAGACAGGTCAGGGTGGTCTGTGTCTAACTTGGTGACAATCCCTAAAGACAGGTCAGGGTGGTCTGTGTCTGACTTGGTGACAATCCTTAAAGACAGGTCAGGGTGGTCTGTGTCTAACTTGGTGACAATCCTTAAAGACAGGTCAGGGTGGTCTGTGTCTCACTTGGTGACTAACCCTGAAGGCAGGTAAGGGTGGTCTGTGTCTAACTTGGTGACAATCCCTAAAGACAGGTCAGGGTGGTCTGTGTCTAACTTGGTGACAATCCCTAAAGACAGGTCAGGGTGGTATGTGTCTAACTTGGTGACTAACCCTGAAGGCAGGTCAGGGTTGTCTGTGTCTAACTTGGTGACAATCCTTAAAGACAGGTCAGGGTGGTCTGTGTCTAACTTGGTGACTAACCCTGAAGGCAGGTCAGGGCGGTCTGTGTCTAACTTGGTGACAATCCTTAAAGGCTGGTCAGGGTGGTCTGTGTCTAACTTGGTGACAATCCTTAAAGACAGGTCAGGGTGGTCTGTGTCTTACTTGGTGACAATCCCTTAAGGCAGGTCAGGGTGTTCTGTGTCTAACTTGGTGACAATCCTTAAAGGCAGGTCAGGGTGGTCTGTGTCTAACTTGGTGACAATCCTTAAAGGCAGGTCAGGGTGGTCGGTGTCTAACTTGGTGACAATCCATAAGGGCAGGTCAGGGTGGTCTGTGTCTAACTTGGTGACAATCCCTAAAGACAGGCCAGGGTGGTCTGTGTCTAACTTGGTGACAATCCTTAAAGGCAGGTCAGGGCAGTCTGTGTCTAACTTTGTGACAATCCTTAAAGACAGGTCAGGGTGTTCTGTGCCTAACTTGGTGACAATTCCTAAGGGCAGGTCAGGGTGGTCTGTGTCTAACTTGGTGACAATCCCTAAAGGCAGGTCAGGGTGGTCTGTGTCTAACTTGGTGACAATCCCTAAAGGCAGGTCAGGTTTCTCTGTTTCTAACTTGGTGGCAATCCCTAAAGACAGGTCAGGGTGGTCTGTGTCTAACTTGGTGACAATCCTTAAAGGCAGGTCAGGGTGGTCTGTGTCTAACTTGGTGACAATCCCTAAAGGCAGGTCAGGGTGGTCTGTGTCTAACTTGGTGACAATCCCTAAAGGCAGGTCAGGGTGGTCGGTGTCTAACTTGGTGGCAATCCCTAAAGACAGGTCAGGGTGGTCTGTGTCTAACTTGATGGCAATCCCTAAAGGCAGGCCAGGGCAGTCTGTGTCTAACTTGGTGACAATCCTTAAAGGCAGGTCAGGGTGGTCTGTGTCTAACTTGGTGACACTCCCTAAAGGCAGGTAAGGGTGGTCTGTGTCTAACTTTTTGACAATCCCTAAAGGCAGGTCAGGGTGGTCTGTGTCTAACTTGGTGACAATCCCTAAAGGCAGGTCAGGGTGGTCTGTGTCTAACTTGGTGACAATCCCTAAAGGCAGGTCAGGGTGGTCTGTGTCTAACTTGGTGACAATCCCTAAAGGCAGGTCAGGGTGGTCTGTGTCTAACTTGGTGACAATCCCTAAAGGCAGGTCAGGGTGGTCTGTGTCTAACTTGGTGACAATCCCTAAAGGCAGGTCAGGGTGGTCTGTGTCTAACTTGGTGACAATCCCTAAAGGCAGGTCAGGGTGGTCTGTGTCTTACTTGGTGACAATCCCTAAAGGCAGTCAGGGCGGTCTGTGTCTAACTTGGTGACAATCCCTAAAGGCAGGTCAGGGTGGTCTGTGTCTAACTTGGTGACAATCCCTAAAGGCAGGTCAGGGTGGTCTGTGTCTAACTTGGTGACAATCCCTAAAGACAGGCCAGGGTGGTCTGTGTCTAACTTGGTGACAATCCCTAAAGGCAGGCCAGGGTGGTCTGTGTCTAACTTGGTGGCAAACCCTGAAGGCAGGTCAGGGTGATCTGTGTCTAACTTGGTGACAATCCTTAAAGACAGGTCAGGGTGGTCTGTGTCTAACTTGGTGGCAAACCCTGAAGGCAGGTCAGGGTGATCTGTGTCTAACTTGGTGACAATCCTTAAAGACAGGTCAGGGATGTCTGTGTCTAACTTGGTGACTAACCCTGAAGACAGGTCAGGGTGATCTGTGTATAAACTTAGGCAAACGCTGAAGGCAGGTCAACGTGGTCTGTGACTAACTTGGTGGCAAACCCTGAAGGCAGGTCAGGGTGGTCTGTGCCTAATTTGGTGACATTACCTGAAGACAGGTCAGGGTGGTCTGTGTCTAACCTTAGGCAAACCCTGAAGGCAGGTCAGGGTGGTCTGTATATAACCTTAGGCAAACCCTGAAGGCAGGTCAGGGTGGTCTGTATCTTACCTGAGGCAAACCCTGAAGACAGCTCAGGGTGGTCTGTGTCTAACCTTAGGCATACCCTGAAGACAGCTCAGGGTGGTCTGTGTCTAACCTTAGGCAAACCCTGAAGGCAGGTCAGGGTGGTCTGTGTATAACCTTAGGCAAACCCTGAAGGCAGGTCAGGGTGGTCTGTATCTTACCTGAGGCAAACCCTGAAGACAGCTCAGGGTGGTCTGTGTCTAACCTTATGCATACCCTGAAGACAGCTCAGGGTGGTCTGTGTCTAACCTTAGGCATACCCTGAAGGCAGGTCAGAGTGGTCTGTGTCTAACCTTAGGCAAACCCTGAAGGCAGGTCTGTGTCTAACCTTAGGCAAACTCTGAAGGCAGGTCTGTGTCTAACCTTAGGCAAACTCTGAAGGCATGTCTGTGTCTAACCTTAGGCAAACTCTGAAGGCAGGTCTGTGTCTAACCTTAGGCAAACCCTGAAGGCATGTCTGTGTCTAACCTTAGGCAAACTCTGAAGGCAGGTCTGTGTCTAACCTTAGGCAAACTCTGAAGGCAGGTCTGTGTCTAACCTTAGGCAAACCCTGAAGGCATGTCTGTGTCTAACCTTAGGCAAATTCTGAAGGCAGGTCTGTGTCTAACCTTAGGCAAACTCTGAAGGCAGGTATGTGTCTAACCTTAGGCAAACTCTGAAGGCAGGTCTGTGTCTAACCTTAGGCAAACTCTGAAGGCAGGTCTGTGTCTAACCTTAGGCAAACCCTGAAGGCAGGTCTGTGTCTAACCTTAGGCAAACCCTGAAGGCA
Organism: Lucinisca nassula; assembly: GCA_963580285.1. NCBI lineage: Eukaryota > Metazoa > Mollusca > Bivalvia > Lucinida > Lucinidae > Lucinisca > Lucinisca nassula. The sequence continues at coordinate 62,900,614 of OY757018.1, read as the reverse complement.
GGTCTGTGTCTAACCTTAGGCAAACTCTGAAGGCAGGTCTGTGTCTAACCTTAGGCAAACTCTGAAGGCAGGTCTGTGTCTAACCTTAGGCAAACTCTGAAGGCAGGTCTGTGTCTAACCTTAGGCAAACCCTGAAGGCAGGTCAGAGTGGTCTGTGTCTAACCTTAGGCAAACCCTGAAGGCATGTCTGTGTCTAACCTTAGGCAAACTCTGAAGGCAGGTCTGTGTCTAACCTTAGGCAAACCCTGAAGGCAGGTCTGTGTCTAACCTTAGGCAAACTCTGAAGGCAGGTCAGAGTGGTCTGTGTCTAACCTTAAGCAAAACCTGAAGGCAGGTCAGAGGGGTCTGTGTCTAACCTTAGGCAAACTCTGAAGGCAGGTCAGTGTGGTCTTTGTCTAACCTTAGGCAAACCCTGAAGGCAGGTCAGAGTGGTCTGTGTCAAACCTAAGGCAAACTCTGAAGACAGGTCAGGGTGGTCTGTGTCTAACCTTAGGCAAACCCTGAAGACAGGTCAGGGTGGTATGTGTCTTACCTAGTGACAATTCCTATTGACAGCGCTTATAATGTTCAACAGCTTAATTTTATTAATAGGTATTGTTCAAAGAGGTTAAGGTTTGAGATTTCATGTAAATCATCTATCGGCCGATTCACATTAAATTCTCTCTTAAAAAAGAATATAACTTACGGACCCCGGGAAGGGACATGCAATTTTTAGCTCACCAGAGCCGAAGGCTCCGGGGGAGCTTATAGTATAGGCTATGGTCCGTCGTCCGTCGTCGTCGTCTGCGTCGTCAATATTTTCAAACATCGTCTAATCTAAAACTACTTGGCCAATTGAAACCAAATTACATGTGGCGCCTCTATGGGAAGGGGGAACGAAAATTGTTCGGGAGGACACGGTCACATGACCAATATGGCGGCCATGCCCATATATGGTAAAAAGCCTTTAAAAATCTTCTCCTCAAGAACCGAATAGCCGATGATCTTGAAACTTGGTATGCAGCATCGGGGAATCGGGCCCTACCAAGTTTGTTCAAATGATGACCTTTGGTTGACCTTGACCTGTTTTACGTCAAGGTCAAATTTGGTCACTTAGACATTTGTATGGAAAAACGGCAAAACAGTGGATTTTTCTGATTGTATGTTAGCTAGTGGCATCACAAATGGTATTTGCAATCAGCTGAATGAAAGTTTATCAGTTTCAAAGGTCAATGTTATTTACCGATCTTTGTCCAGGACGGCTCAGATTCAGTATTTTTATCTTTTTCTTCACTTAAACTACTTGGCCAATTGAAACCAAATTACACGTGGAGCCTCTATGGATGAGGGAACGAAAGTTTGTTCGTGAGGACTGGGTCACATGACCAATATGGCCGCCATGCCCATATATGGTAAAAACATTTAAAAATCGTCTTCTCAAGAACCGAAATGGAAAAATGGCAAAACAGTTGATTTTTAGCTCACCAGCGCCGAAGGCTCCGGGGGAGCTTATAGTATAGGCAGTGATCCGCGGTCCGTCGTCTGTCGTCCGCGTCTGCGTCGGCGTCAACATTTTTCAAATGACTTCTCATCCAAAACTGCTGGTCCGATTTAAGTCAAATTTCATGTGGAGCATCCATGGGATGGGGAAACAAAAAGTTGCTCGCAGGGTCCAGGTCACATGACCAAGCTGGCCCCCATGCCCTTAAAAGGTAAAAACCCTTAGGAAATCTTCTTCTCCTGAACCAGTGGGCAGATTGTGATGAAACTTGGTATGTAGCATTGGGGACCCGGGCCCATCAGTTTGCTAAAATGATGACCATCGGATGACCTTGACCCATTTTACGCCAAGGTCAAATTTGGTTACATAGACTTTTGTATGGGAAATAGTCAAAACAGCATAATTTTTAGCTCACCAGAGCCGAAGGCTCCGGGGGAGCTTATAGTATAGGCATTGGTCCGACGTCCGTCGTCGCCGTCGTCGTCTGCGTCGTCAACATTTTCAAACAATATCTCTTCTGAAACTACTCGGCCAAATGAAACCATATTATATGTGGAGCCTCTATTGGAAGGGGAAACAAAAGTTTATTCGTGAGGACTGGGTCACATGACCAATATGGCCGCCATGCCCATATATGGTAAAAACCTTTAAAAACCTTCTTCTCAAGAACCAAACAGCCGATGATCTTGCACTTGGTGTGCAGCATCGGGGACTCTGGTCCTACCAAGTTTGTTCAAATGATGACCTTTGGTTGACCTTGACCTTTTTTACGTCAAGGTAAAATTTGATCACTTAGACATTTTTATGGAAAAACGGCAAAACAGTGGATTTTTCTGATTGTATGTTAGCTAGTGGCATCAAAATGGTATTTGCAATCAGCTGAATGGGAATGGAAGTTTATCAGTTACAAAGGTCAAGGTCATTTACTGACCTTTGCCCATGGCCGGCTCAGATTCCATATTTTTATCTTCTTCTTCACTTAAACTACTTCGCCAATTGAAACCAAATTACATGTGGAAACTCCAGGGAATAAGGGAACGAAATATTGTTCGTCATGACTGGGTCACATGACCAAATATGGCCGCCATGCCCATATATGGTAAAAACAATTAAAAATCTTCTTTCTAAAGAACCGAATGGCCGATAATCTTGAAACTTGGTATGCAGCATCGGGGACTCTGGCTCTACCAAGTTTGTTCAAATGATGACCTTTGGTTGACCTTGACCTGTTTAACGTCAAGGTCAAATTGGTCACTTTGACAATTGTATGAAAAAATGGCAAAACAGTGGATTTGATTGATTGTTTATTAGCAAGTGGCATCAGAAATGGTATTTGCAATCAGCTGAATGGAAGTTTATCAGTTGCAAAGGTCATGGGCGTTTACCGACCTTTGTCCAGGACGGCTCAGATTCAGTATTTTTATCTTCTTCTTCACTTAAACTACTCGGCCAATTGAAACCAAATTACATGTGGAACCTCTATGGAATGAGGGAACGAAAATTTGTTCGTCAGGACTGGGTCACATGACCAAATATGACCGCCATGCCCATATATGGTAAAAACCATTAAAAATCTTCTTCTCAAGAACCGAATGGCCGATGATCTTGAAACTTGGTATGCAGCATCGGGGACTCTGGCCCTACCAAGTTTGTTCAAATTATGACTTTTGTTTGACCTTCACCTTTTTATGTCAAGGTCAAATTTGGTCAGACATTTGTATGGAAAAAAAGCAAAGTAGTGGATATTTCTGATTGCCTGACAGCGAAAAATGATATTTGCAGTTAGCTGAGTGGAAGTTTATCAATTACAAAGGTCAAGGTCATTACTGACCTTTGTCTTGGATGGCTCAGATTCAGTATTTTTATCTTCTTCTCCAGTAAAAACCGGCCCCCGCCCATAGGGGCTTAAAGAAATATATGGGCTGCATGATGCTTCCACGCAGAGCTGAATCCGGCCCGCAGACTAGTACTGGTAAACCGCTTAGATGATCTAAGCCTGTCCAGGAACGGCGGTGCGAGGCGGACCGTCCATGCTAATAAACCCTATTGGTTTCATTGGGCGACAGGGCTTGAGATGTCATTTCATCTCAATGTCGGGTAAAAGTCCAACAAAATTGGAAGCAACGTCTCCAAAATGACCTTTACAGTGTTGACGGGGACGTCAAACCTCAAATCAAACAAACAAACAAATTCTCCAGTTAAAGTGTGTGTGTGTGTGTGTAAAATTCGGGTTTAACGTCGCTTTCAACAATTTTTCAGTCATATCACGACGGTGTTTGGTTGCGAAAGGGAGCTCAATGCTCACTTTTATAGTGCTGCCTTACTGAAGTATCATGTCCCAGACACATTACATGATACCACACCCAGTCACATTATCCTGACACTGGGTCGACCAGTCCTAGTTCTACCCCGTAAATCTGAGTGCCAAGCGAGGAGCAGCTGGTACCATTTTTAACGACTTTGGTATGTCGCGGCCCGGGATCGAACCCGTGACCTTTCGTTCCCCCGGAGCGGACACTCTACCAACTGAGCTATCGGGGCCGGTACTCCAGTAAAAGAGCTGTGCTGATTGAAACGAAATTACATGAAAGCCTCTATATGGTGAGGCAATTAACATTTTTCATGGTATTGTTGTCACATGACCAAGATGGGCACCTTGCCTGAATATGGTATTAACCACATGACCTCTGGTGAGCATAGTGGCCCATGGGCTTCTTGTTTTCATATGTTGTGCAAACAATGTATCAAGTTGTACGAACAAGATATTATCTTGTGCGCACAGGATAATATCTTGTGCGCAGAAGCCGCACAAGATATTTAAATTGTGCGCACAAGATATTATGTTGTCTGCACAATATCTATGTTGTGCGAACAAGATAATATGTTGTGCGAACAAGATAATATGTTGTGCGAACAAGATAATAACTTGTGCGAACAAGATAATATCTTGAGCGCATAATATATTATGTTGTGCGAACAAGATCATAAGTTGTGCCTACAAGACATTATGTTGTCCGCACCAGATCTATGTTGTGCATGGGCGTACAAGATATGTAGTTGTGCGAACAAGATATTATCTTGTGCGCACAAGATAATAACTTGTGCGCTTCAGATATTATGTTGTTCGCACAAGATCATGAATATCTTGTGCGCACAAGATATTATCTTTGTTAGCACAACATATTAAAATAAATTGCATGCCCTTCCAGGGTTGCGTAATAACTTGACACCTCTGCATTTACGTCATTAACGGCTTAATTTTATGTAAACTATAACTGACAGAATGCAAGATTGATCACTCATTTATGTCACAATTTTAAAGGGCAAAATGCAATATCCTTCAGCTGCACTTGGTCGTTAGTGTCAAACCAACTGCAGCAAGTTGCAAATTTATGGGATATAAATAAGTCAAAACTTCAAAGCTCTATAAATTATATTATTTAACCCTTTTTTAACCAAATGGAATCTTCCTCCTTATATATAACAGGAGTCCATTTTAGAATTTAGGGGCGTTAGGTTGTGTTTTCTTCAATATTCATTAGGAAAATGGCTGAACTTTTTTGCAAACAGTGTAGGCCCTGATCAGACGCCGCGTTCTGCGGCGTCTGATCTGGGCCTGCACTGTTTGCATGGTACCCTTTTTGGGGTTTCTGGTACGAAATGGGTTGATACTAGTACCAAGGAAGAGTATGGTAATTTGCTTAATTCACGATTTAAATTTATTGATCACATTTTAAAAGCACACTAACTATATTCTTCTGGTTGGCACTTTCAAGTGTGGAACCCTTCTTGTACCAAATGGAATCTTCCTCCTTATATATACCAGGAGTCCATTCCAAAATAAAGGGGTGTCAGGTTGTGTTTTCTTCAAAACTTTATTTGGAAAATGGCTTAACTTTTCGCAAACAGTGTAGGCCCTGATCAGACGCCGCGTTCTGCGGCGTCTGATCTAGGCCTACGCTGTTTGGCAATTACCAGTTTTGAGGTTTCTGGTACAAAATGGGTCAACCAATTTCCTGCTGAACCCGACAAACCGATACCTTTGCAATCAGTGTAGTTCCAGATCGAATTACTTCTTAAGAAAACTTCTGATCAGGATCTACACTGTTTGTCATTGAGTTTGTGAATTGAACGGATACATTATGATTGGCTGATTGGTCAGCAGGACAAGGGTTAACAATATCTTCCATATATTTAGTGAAGTTCAATAGCTATCTACGGAGCCCTGGAAGGGCCATGCACTTTATTTTAATATGTTGTGCAAACAAAATAATATATTCTGTGCACTTTTGCGAACAACATAGTATCTTGTGCGCACAGGTTATTATCTTGTGCGCACAAGATATTATTTTGTTTGAACAACATAGATTTTGTTATTATCATGTTGTGCGAACAAGTTATCTTGTTCGCACAACATATTATCTTGTTTGCACAACATAAATCTTGTGCAGACAACATATTTTGTGCGCACAAGATATTATCTTGTTCGCAAAACATAATATCTTGTGCGGACAACATAATATCTTACGTGCACAAGATATTTTCTTCTACTCACAAGATAATATCCTGTTTGCACAACTTAATATCTTGTTCGCACATATTATCTTGTTAGCACAATTAAATCAGACACATGAGATATTAAGTTGTCCGCACAAGATCCATGTTGTTTGAATGTTTGATTTTAGGTTTAACGTCCCCAGCAACACTGTAAAGGTCATTTTGGAGACGTTGCTTCCCATTTTGTAGGACTTTTACCCGACATTGAGATGAAATGACATCTCAAGCCCTGTCGCCCAATGAAACCAATAGGGTTTATTTGCATGGACGGTCTGCCTCGCACCGCGGTTCCTGGACAGGCTTAGATCCTCTTAGCGGTTTACCAGTACTAGTGTGCGGGCCGGATTCAGCTCTGCGTGGAAGCATCATGCAGCTCATATATTTCTTCAAGCCCCTATGGGCGGGGGCCGAGATCCATGTTGTACAAACAACATAATATTATGTTGTCCGCACAAGATATATTATTTAGTTCGCATAAGATAATATCTTGTGCGCACAACATATTATCTGGTGCGCAGAAGATAATATCTTGTTCGCACAACTTAATATCTTATGCGCACAACATATTAAAAAATAAATTGCATGTCCTTTCACGGGTTCCATAACTATCCGTGTAATGACACTCCACCAAAACGGTCATTTTCTGATAAAAATTTGTGATATTTTTCTTTTTCTTTCTTTCGTTTGTTTTGTTCTTGTTCAAATTATTCTGTAAAGTGACTGTTACATTTTCACTTCTGAAAGCCAGGCACTTTCAGAAGTGTTAGTTCCAGACTTTTATCCCTTTTTTTCATACAGATGAGCACCCATTTGAACACCACATTCCCCCTGACAGCCTGGACCATGTCATAATTTCTTATTTATATTCAAAACATATAGCTTGAAACGGTTACGAGTACACACAACGTATGAATAAGAAAATGCATATACTCCAAACATAGGTTTTAGGTGCTCGTTAGAACCGCCTTAATGAGACTAATGAGACGGATCTAACGGATACATACAACCTATGTATTAGAACAGAAATAAGAAAAATACCCCCTAACAGATTTTAGGTGCTCGTTAGAACTTCATTTAAAAGGCGGTCCTAACGAGTACCCACAGCCTTTGTATTGGAGCAGAAATAAGAAACTTAATGCCTATATATACTCAGTCAAAAAAGTTCCTATACATAAAATTGCTTCTGTTACCATAGTTACTACAAATGAAAAATTCACAAATTTTGTTTTCCTTTTTTTGGATGACTCATTTCTCCATGCAAAAGCCCAAACTGTTTTTGTTTATGTAAACTCGCCAGCCTGGGCTATTGTTTTAAACACCCAAGGGGTCACTGTGACAATTTCGCAGAATAAATCATTACAAACGCCAAGATTCAATGCATTAAAAAATACACTTAGCACAAGATTTCTAAAAATTGGTATGTGTAACCTTTCATTAGATACCCTGCGTGTGTATTCACAGAAGATGGGGAACTTAAAAGCTCAGTTTGCTAAAGACACAGACGATTACATATAGGCCTCCGATTCTTTGAAGGTGTGTGCAAATTGCTGTTTTCAATTGAAACTCCATAGAAAATTGCAATTTGCGGTGCTACATGCTACATGAATTTTCAACATTATTTCCCATCATTGTCAACAGCAATGGTGGCAACAAAGGGCTTTCTAAAGAAATTGCAAAAATTGAATGGCAGGTATAGAAATAACAACAGTTTGAATATTGCTATATTTTTAATTGAAAGGGAGATAATCTGAGAATTTCACAAATTAAAGTCTTGATTGTAGTGCAATATCATGAGATATTGTAAGTGTAAAGTGAGTTTCGAGGTTCAATGGATATGATCTTTCATCTCAGACAAAAAATGATAATCTGCGCATGCGCAATGTTAAATTCCTTGCAAAACACTTCTAGGCACATATTGGAAGACAACTCTTGAACAGACTTTATGGACAAATGCAAATTTATGCATTTTGCAGCTAAACGTCCGATTCGTATATTTACAGCCCTTTTTAGCTGAATGGCTTCCGGATAGCTACTAGAATTTACCCGGAACTTGATATAGTTACTTTTTTGACTGGGTATATTTACATATAATATTGTGCCCAAGGACAGCTATCTTGAACATTTCAGTTCTTGACTTATCTGCCCCTTTTTGAAAACTTGATAGTTTGGTGCTCCTGTCTGTACTAACTGGAATAATCCAGTTTTAATACCAAGAAATGTTAAATATTATTGTGGCAGAATGTATCAAAGCTTAAAAATTCTTTCTGTCTAGTTTCTTAGTGTTTATTATTATTATTAATTATATTATTATTATTATTATTATTATTATTATTATTATTATTATTATTATTATTATTTATTGTACTTATTTATTTGTGTGTGTGTGGGGGGGGGGGGGGGGTGGGGGTCGTTAATCAAAGGTAGCACACGACGTTATTTCTTAGCGTCTAGAAGAACTACATCTGAAAATTTCGTCTGCTTATGTCGTCTACTGCTGTTCTTGTAAACAAACTTTTTTTATAAAAAAAATGCATGCAGGCAAACAGTGTGTACCAGATCAGACTGCTCCTGCTCAGGAGCAGTCTGATCTGGGTCCACGCTGTTTGCAAAAATGACTTTTAAGGTAACCGGCAGACGGCAAAGCAGATGGCATTTGTCGTGATTGGCATATTAGGGGTTAATTAAACTCCATGACTGCCTAGATTGAGCCCTTTCACCTCTTTTCACCCTTGAGTTTCTGAAGCAGTCCTTTCCATCATTGAATTCGGACAGATAGTAGGTTTAGCCAATTATCAACAGGGACGCCCCCGCCTATCGGAGCTTGAAGAAATAGACTTTGCTGCATGGTGCTTCCATGCAGAGCTGAAACAGACTGCATGAGAACTGGTACATCGCTTAGAAGATCTTAGCCTGCCCAGGCACAGTGGTGCGAGTCGTACCGTCCATGGATACAAACCCTTTGGTTTCATTACGCAGCAGGGCTTGAGATGTCATTTCATCTCAATGACGGGTAAAAGTCCCATAAAATTGGAAGCAATGTCTCCAAAATGACCTAAATAGTGTTGACACCGACGATAAACCCAAAATCGAACAAACAAATAAACCATCAACCAGCTGGCAACCAGTGTAGATCCAGATGAGATTGCTCATAATGAGCCGTCTCGTCTGAATATACACTGTTTGCATGGGTATCCGTACGAGTCTACAGGGTTGAAAGGGTAAAAAAAATAGATTTAAATGGTGTAAAATGATTACCAAATGGTCACAGCTGGCGTCTGAATGCATACAGATCATGTGAGTCAAATCCTTTTGCATCTCATTGCAACAGATTGAGAAGGTTAAAGTGGTCAAGGTCACTGTACGTCGCATTTTCAGTTTGTGACTAAAGAAATAAATACTGGTTTAGGGAATAAGGAGACTGAATAAACATTCAGGGGCAACAACTCTACACTCATCGCACTCATAGCTGTCGTAGGCCCGGCCAGATGCTCAAAACCATTTGAGGCAGCGCATGACAAAACCTACAATAAGACCGGTGCGACCAGAAGAAACTCAAATCAACCTTGGCGCCCACCCACTTTGACAAGACACTTTGCTTATTCCCTTTGCATAGATATTAGCCTGTAGTAGGTACATGCGATTATAGCGAAGATTCTGATCAGAATGCGCGAATGCGCGAATGCGCAGGCTGATCTGAGTCTTCGCTGGTCGCTCAAGAATTCTTGTAGATTTTGTCATGCGCTGGCTCTTAATTTTTTTAAGTTCTGTGGTACTACGTACTTGCAGATTTGTTTTGTTTGAATTGAGGTTAACGTCCCTGTCAACGCTATTTAGATCAGTTTGGAGACGTTGCTTCCAATTTTGTGGGACTTTTTCATGGCACTGGGTTGAAATGACATCTCACACCCTATCGCCAAATGAAACCAATACGGTTTATCACAATAATGGTCCTATACTTGCACCACTTTGCCTGGACAGGCTTAGATCCTAATACTCGTACGCGGTGCACCATGCAGCCCAATCTTTTTCTCCAAGCCCTGATGCGCGGGAACCAGGTTACTGTAGATAATCGAATACTCCAGTCGTTCCTTGACATTTCATCACGTGAACAAGTCCGTGAAATGAACACCCCCCTAAACCCCACTTTATATAGAGAAAACTGGGGTTTAAGGGGGTAAACATTATTTTTCTTATTTTCACTCCAAGACATAGGTTGTGAGTACTCGTTAGAACCGCCTCATTGAGGCGGTTCTAACGAGCGGTCCTCGTTAGAACCGCCTCATTGAGGCGGTTCTAACGAGCACCCACAACCTATGTTTGAAGTAAAAGTAACAAAAATATGACAGATTTTCATCAGAAATGTAGCCATTTTGGAGATGTGAAAATGCACTATGTCTTACGGGTGTGTTGTCGTAATGTTATACTGCGTTTACAATAAATATTAAATATTCACACTAAATGTATTTACTATCATCTACAGTGTGGTTAGGTAAACTGACCGGTCCGATATGACCTAAAGTGTTGACTGGGCCGGTAAACTCCAAACAAACAACCAAGAATTCTTGCTCTGTGGGAATTGTCTCACTAATTCTAGAATATAAGCCTCAGATCATTTCTCTTTTCGGTCGTGCCAACAAAAGGATGCATTTGAGAAATTTCCTTGGACAAATTCGATTACCAAAAGTCCACCTGTTTACCTGATTGCGAATGTTTCATACGAGGAAACTGCAACGTCAAACTATTTACACAACATTTACGCCCCATGCAAAGTTTCAAAGCCTGATAGCCAGCTGAAGTGTTCAAATATGCATTCAAAAGTTTTGTATTCCCTTAGCTTTTTTAAACAGTGTATATCAATATGTTTGTTTGATTTGAGGTTTAACGTCCCCGTCAACACTGTAAAGGTCATTTTGGAGACGTTGCTTCCAATTTTGCGGGACTTTCACCCGACATTGCGATGAAATGACATCTCAAGCCCTGTCGCCAAATGAAACGAAAAGGGTTTATTAGCATGGACGGTCCGCCTCGCACCGCGGTTCCTGGACAGGCTTAGATCCTCCATGCGGTTTAGCAGTACTAGTGTGCGGGCCGGATTCAGCTCTGCGTGGAAGCATCATGCAGCCCATGTATTTCTTCAAGCCCCTATGGGCGGGGGTATGTGTATATCAATATAGATGCTTTTGTTTGTTTGCTTGGTTTGAGGTTTAACGTCCCCGTCAACACTGGATATGTCATTTTGGAGACGTTGCTTCCAATTTTGTGGGGCCTTACCCGACATTGAGATGAAATGACATCTCAAGCCCTGCCACCCAATGAAACCAATAGAGTTTATATGCATAGACATCCAACTGGCATCACTTTTCCTGGGCATGCTAAGAACTCCTAAGCGGTTTACCAGTACTCACGTGCGGTTGGTTTCAGCTCTGCGTGGAAGCATCATGCAGCCCATCTACTTCCTGAAGCCCCGATAGGCGGGGGCAGCAATATAGATGCAAAGGGTGTCTTTGTGATAACACTCATGAATAAGAAACGGACTGGCTGTTCGTTAAAATGGCTATTGTCAAACTTTTTTTCAGCAGCCGATAAACGTAAAAACATGGCTAGTTTTTGTTTGAGTCGAGGTTTTACGACCCCATAAACACTATTTTGGTCATTTTGGAGACTTTGCTTCCGATTTTGTTGGACTTTTGTCCGACATTGAGGTGAAATGACATCTCAAGCCCTACCTCCCATTGAAACCGCTAGGGCTTAAGAAAAAACGTTTGTCAATAGTGATCTTTACGTGAAATCGCAAACAACAATATCATTGTTCTGTCATTAAGAGCCCATGTAAAACACACAGAAAATAGAAACGGAAATGCCGTAGTTGCAAACCCCTCTCTTCTCCAAGAGATTTGATCTCAATTGTTAACATTGAGAGAGAGAAAAAAAAAGTCAAGCGTCACAAACTGAAGAAAACAGAACAGTTCTCAGTATAAATAAATCACGAAAACATGCCTATATAATTTTGACCCCCTTGAATCCCACTTTTATATATTAAAACTGGGGTTTCCGGGGTATATGTTATTTTTCTTATTTCTGCTCTAAAATATAGATTGTGGGTACTCATTAGAACCGCCTCGATGAGGCGGTTCTAACGAGTGCCCACAATCTATATTTTGAGCAGAAATAAGAAAAATATCACAATTTTTTCATAATAAAATTTTCATTTTACGGCGATAAAGGTGGCAATATATTTGAATAGGCGTGTTTGCGTCATGATTGCCATTTTTACGTTAAAATTAAAGCGATTAAAAAGTTTAAATTAAAAAGAAACTTTTTCGAATAGCCAGTGCTATTGGCAAACGTTTGTCAATAGCCTAAATCAAGAATCAAGTTTTCTGGAGTAGCCTAGCTGGTTTCGGCCTATCAGACATCATTACTGACCTTCGTATTAATTTTAAAGGGCCAGAATAGACTCAACGATCCCACTTTCTGTGAAGTTCTGTCGCCACCATACGACACTTAACATCTCTGAAGAAAAAATCAACAAAACGAAAACAAAAAACACAAAAAACCATACACGTTGTCTTGGCAAGAATACCTATATTCAGTCAATAATCTCTCTCTCTCTTTCTCTTTCTCTCTCTCTCTCTCTCTCTCTCTCTCTCTCTCTCTCTCTCTCTCTCTGTTCGTGTAGGTAGGGCAATTATGACGTCAATGCACGTAAAAGTTTAAAGGCGCTGAACTAATGACTTGAAGGCAACAAACCATTTTATTTTATTTCCTACCTTAGAATGCATTTAACTTTCATTGAAGTGCACACGCTTCATTACTTAACACTAAACAGTATGCAATTTGAAATGCAGATGCCAGGTGTTATTGTTGAGTAATGTCTTGCATCACCTGTGCAATACAATGCACCAGTATAAGTCGCACCAGAATAAAAAATCTAATGCACTTATGTATGTAACGCGACGTCTGATTGGATAACGTCAAACGTGTGCAACAGTGTACCCAGCTGGCACAAGACGTAATTGTGACGTCACATCAACGTCGGTACAACGTCATGGCGCTTATGCAACGTCACATCTACGCCGGCACCGACCTTGCTCTAGAGACGTGTGCCTGCTGTGCTGTCGGAAACCCGACGTCATCTCGTAACGTCGCTTTCCATGGGCTTACATATGGTTTTATGCAGTTCACAGCGCTTGTCGCTTTGTGCATAACCAAAACAAACGAGAATAGTGGGGTTTACAGAGGTATACATTATTTGACATATTTTTCTGCAGCTTTGTTGGGTCCCAAATGACGATAATGATAATAATAATAGGCTTTATTTATAGAGGGTAACACATTGAGTAAACTACTGGCCCTCTTTTCTTCCTCTTCCTGGGTATAAACCAGTGTTAAGTCGGTTGCTTACAGTAACAACGCTTGATGCTCGCGGGGTTCCCCAAAGCTATACCATTGCACCACAGCGCTCCAGAGGTTGTCTTATAACGTTTGAAAACGACAAAAACAGGTTTTTGTCACTGATGAGGCCTAGTTGGCCGAAACTGGCTAGTCTGGCCCAGAAAACATGTGCACTCCATATTTTTCACTTCTGTGGTGTACTCCTTGCTTCCAAAGGATAACCCTTTTATAGAACATATTTAACTTCACTACAGCTGGTGTGTGGGAATGTGTGGCGGCGGTAAAGCGTCTCCCTGCCCTACATCATAGTGTAGATTTTCTTGTCCTTTGGGATCATTGATTCCATTGTGGAATTTTGAAAGTATCTGAGGGTCACTGATGAGGCCTAGTTGGCCGAAACTGGCTAGTCTGGCCCAGAAAACATGTACACTCCATATTTTTCACTTCTGTGGTGTATTCCTTGCTTCCAAAGGATAACCCTTTTATAGAACATATTTAACTTCACTACAGCTGGTGTGTGGGAATGTGTGGCGGCGTTAAAGCGTCTCCCTGCCCTACATCATAGTGTAGATTTTCTTGTCCTTTGGGATCATTGATTCCATTGTGGAATTTTGAAAGTATCTGAGGGTCACTGATGAGGCCTAGTTGGCCGAAACTGGCTAGTCTGGCCCAGAAAACATGTACACTCCATATTTTTCACCTCTGTGGTGTATTCCTTGCTTCCAAAGGATAACCCTTTTATAGAACATATTTTATTGACATCACCCTGAGTATTCGGAGACCGTAACAACTCACCGTACCTGCTCGAAAATTTGAACAAGCTGATGAAGTGTGGCAACCAGTGTAGACTCTGATGAGATGCTGCCTTTTATGGCGTCTCAGCAGAATCTACAATATTCGCCCAGGCCTGTCCGCTAAACTGAGTTTTTTTGTTGTTACATGTCGAGCCGACAAGACTACCTAAGCACTTTTCCCGGGCGGGCATACATTAGCGGTTAACCCGTACAGTCCACATTCTTTCGACAGAAACTGACAACTGCGCTTCTGGAATCGGCGGGAGAAAGAACTTTGAAAATCTTTGATGATCAATCTCAGCGAAAAAATGTTGTCTGGTCAGGCGGGGATCAGACCCGCGACCTCTTGTTTATTTATTTTACATCATCTTACACTTACAATAATCTCTACCAGCTAAATCACACGTAAAAATTTCGGCTTACAAAGCGTTGTCAGTTTTGAAATCTCAAAGTGAAACATCAAACTATGTATACTTTCAGAATATTTTACAAGTAATTCCACACACGGCTCTTTGCATTTAACAAGTCATGGTAGTGTGGATGTCAGGCACAAGCACACTATTAGAAAGAAAACTGATCTCTAAACCAACTTCGTTCACAATTTGGCCGGGAGTGGGGGAGGGGGTTGTTGTACTATTTCTCTGGTATGTTAAGTTACTAAACTGGAACATGTAGATGAATCTCTGAACGAGCACCCAAAAACTATGTTTCGAACATTGATAAGAAAAATATCAGGGGCCAGTTGTTCAAAACTAACGACGTCGATAGTTAACAAATCGTTAAAAGTTTGATCATTTAATAGGGTAAATATACTGATATTTTTGCTAAAAAAAATGTGAGCAGCTTTTGCGTATGCATATGTATGCAAAAGCTGCTCACATTTTTTTTTCAGTAAAAATAACAAAAGTTTAGGTATTAAACTTGCTAGAATAGTAAACAATTTGACCACAAACGAGCTCGTTAAGCTAACGAGGCTTTGAACAACTGGACACAGGAATGTTCATAAGACAGGTAACCATTTCGGAGATTTGAAATGCACTACGCACACGGGCGTAATATCGTCAGTTCTGCATCACATAATCAAGAACACTGCTGCAAAGCCCACTTTGTATAGGGAAAAGTCAAGGGGTTATTAACTTATTATCACGGTCACGAAAACACGCCTACTTTATTCTGACCCTATTGAACCCCACTTTTATATAGTAAAACGGTGGTTTTCCGGGGAAATGCTTTTTTTTATTTCTGCTCTAAAATATAGATTGTAGGTACATGTCAGAACCGCCTCGATTTCTGCTGCAAAATATAGATTGTGGGTACTCGTTAGAACCGCCTCGATGATGCGGTTCTAGCGTGTACCTACAATCTAAATTTTGAGCAGAAATAAGAAAAAGATCACAATTTTTAATCGTAAAATGTTTGTTTTTCGGCGATAAAATTTCCAGTGTATTTGTATAGGCGTGTTTTCTAAATGCTGACTGAACCTTCAATAACGGAATGCTCGTTAGCATGGGTATATCGAACTCCCTCTAGAGTCCGTGTCGCTTAAGATTTCCATGTATTACGGATAATTTAGGGATTTGTTTTTCTTTTTTTTGTGTTGAAAGCTATTTGTTTTGTGTACTCATTGTGGCGATTTTATTGAGTTCATACAACACAACTGCATTGTAGAAGTGATTGAACTCTTATTTTATGCTGAATTGAGGTTTTACGTCCCAGTCAACAAACTTAAGGTCAATTTGGAGACGCTGCTTCCAGCTCTGTGGACTTTTACCCGACATTGAGATGAAACAACATCTCAATCCTTGCCGCCCAATGAAACCAAAAGGCTTATATCCTTTGTTTTTGTGTGTGTTTTTTGTGTGTGTTTTTTTGTTTCATTTGAGGTTGTGTGTTGGTTTCACAAAAAAGTGCTTCATCTGAATATATTAATTGCAGACAGGTACTATGAAACGTGTGACTCGAATAGGCGTTCCCATTGCTGATTTGGACATTATACATAACCCAATGTCCAATAGACATCCAACTTAATATATTTTTTCTGCCGCTGAGTTCTAGATTATTAACGATGTGGATTCAGATGCATCTCACATTGTTGTCAGTATACACAGGAGCAGGTTCTCTGTATTCTTCCATTGTTTCGCTGTCTGAAGCTTCGTAGCATACTCAGTCAGGCTTTTCTCGGTGACTTGATAGGCTGCAGACCCAGAAAAGGGCCGTTTGCAAGTCTCGGATGGCGACCGAACATAAGGGAAAAAAATCGAGTATCCTGTGCATCCATGTCTTGTTGCATTGTATGCATGTACAAGTGGCGGCATGTAGGATTTCCAGTCGCTCTTTTTCGAATTGTCAAGACTCCCCATCATTCACAACAAAGATCTGGTTGAATCTTTCAACTTGTCCGTTCCCCCATCGGGTGATACGGGCTTGTTCTTGTTTTCTTGGTGTAACCACCCTTGCACTAATGCCGGATGACTCTAAATTCGACATTCATATTTTATCGCTATGTAGCTTTGCTGGAAACCCATAATGGACAAACAAATGATTGAACAGGACTCGTGCAGTTGCCCTGCCGTCTGATTGCTGGTCGGGAATGCCTAGGCGTAGCGAGTAAAGTGGTCTGTAATGACATGAATAATGTCATGACCGCTTTTCGATGGTTCACGCTGCAGATATATTCGATGCAAACAAGATCCATGATGCTAACTAGTTCTGCCGCTGGAACAGGGCTTGTCTTACGATAAATACACCTGTCACACAGATGCACCTTACTCTCTATATCAAAATTCATCTCTGGCCAAAAAGAACATCGTTTTGACAAGCCAAGCGATCCGGTCACGGCCTTGATGACATGGTCAAAGCTGTCAAAACGACGTTCTTGACATTGACTGGAATTACCAGCTGGTCATATGTTTCACCTTTTATGATTTCTGTAAAAAACCCTTGCTTTATGTTTCATTTTGCTCAGACTCTCAGATATTTCTTAACACCGGGGTGTGGGGGTGGGGGGTTCTTTGGTTTGCTCAATGGAAGTCGGTTTCTCTGGTTGAAGAAGCAGATCTTTCACTCTGGAGATAATAGGATCACTGCCTGAACTTTTTTCCAGTCAGCAGAGTTAAGTGCATTGATCTTCAAAATGTCAGATGGAATGGCATCTGAAATCTATTCCTGCATCGTCTGGCTGACAACAATGCTTTCAGCAAATGGACACCCCTCTTGTGGTTCTAGACAGGTGTTCATAACGCCTTCAAAATATCAGGATAGATTACTTGCAAATTACCATTTTATACTGCCGAGAGAGAGACCATTGGTGTTCCTATTAAGTTTTCCACTCTAATAAGTGATGGTAAAATCGTAATTTGCAAGGGTAGCAACCTAGCGATGCCCTGGCCAGTGTTAAGACATATGTCAGCGGATTGTTGTTTGTTACCACTTCTAATTCTTTCTCGTAGAGATAGTCGTTGAATTTATTCGTGACAGCCCTCTTGATAGCCAGAAATTCTAGCTTGTGGGCAGGATAATTTCTTTCGGAGGGTTTCACATGGAAGCTGTGGGTTAATTGTATCGATTCCTGATCACTGCCTTCACTTCTATTTTACTGGCATATGCAATAACTCGGTCCAAAACATTAACCTCCATGGGGATCAATTTGTTATTGCTATTATGTATTATTTTTGATACCAGACTGGAATCGAGGGCAAGGGTTGAAATTTCATAAACTCTGGAGATGAATTCCCTACCCCCCCCCCCCCCCCCCCCCGAACACACACACACTGGTGGTTTTACTTCTGCCGTCTCCAGGCAGTCATTATTTTGCAGTATCTTATTTATTAATTGGCTTTGTGCCGTTGGTTCATGTTTCTTGTGTGTTTGTGTGTGCCTCCACATCGCCTACTTTCTTTAGGTGACTGATGGGTGCGTTCTTTGATGGTGGCCTTTCCTGAGTCACCTTTTCTTACTTTCTTACTAGTTTGCTGTTTCCGGTCCACTACACGAGGCATCCATGTGCAGTTTACATGTCTATCTATAGTCCGTGTATGCCAGTACGGGTGGACTGGAAAGCTTCTCTTTAATGTTTTGGAATGCTTCTTGCTGTGGTGCTTTCCATTTGAAAGGCGTCCTCTTCTTTTAGTCTCCACAAAAGAGGTCATTCAGGAATCATACGATTGAGGCGAAACCCTTCCCAACCCGCCTGTAAGAGCCCTTGAAACCGAGAAAGTTTCGGACATATTTCATTATTTTCGGCTGAGGCCACTCTTTTAGCACGTTTATCTTCTCCAGATCAGTCTTGATTCAATCTTCCGAGACGACGTGTTCAAGGTATGTTAATTTTGATTTAAAAACGAAACTCACACTTGGACGCTTTCAGCGTCAGGTTTTGTCTATGAATCCTCTCGAAGACAACCTCAAGACGATCCAGATGTTGCTCAGAAGATTCCGAAATAATGATGTCATCGAGGTATATCAGGCGGTGTCTAAGACTGAGTTCTCCGATTGCTCTTTCTATGAGCCGCTAAAACGTTGAAGGGGCATTACTCACGCCAAAAGGCATTCTGTTGCATTCATAAAACCCGTAATTACCTACCTGCCAATATGTGGCTTACTGAGAATTAGAGAGAATTTAATTTTATGCAATGTTTGTTGATGCCTAATGCTCTGTCTCTGGTTGGACCCATCAGAGCCTAACTGTTGGTTTTCTTTTGTTCCAGAATTTCAGTGGTTTCTTGCTATCGAGTCCTCATCGTTGTTTCATCTCTGTGGTTGTTTGATTTTTGTGTTTTCGGAGATGGAGACTTGCTGACGTCAACACTCCTAATAAGGTATTAACTGTTAAACTTCTTAATCAGGATTATCGGGGTCAGATATTACGCAAAACCCTTTCTAAGTTTTATAGACGTCATTCTGATTTAGTTTCAAAACTCAGTGCCAGATTTAAATCACTTCTGCAACAATGTCTATCGGAACCCGAATTTTATGATGACTTAATGTTTAAATTCAGAAAAATATATACTTGCAATGACTTGCAGCTTCCTACGTTAAATTGGTTACCTAAACGTGATAAAAGACCACACAAAGCACGGTTTATTGCAAATTCAAGCTCTTGTACCATCACTGAACTTTCCAAAGTATTAACTTCATGTTTTACTGCCATCAAAAAATCACGTGATTAAATATTGCGACAAAGTCTTTGGAAGATCAGGAAGAAATCTGTTTTGGTCTATAAAACATTCTACTGAAATTTTAAATAAATTCAAATCCAGACATTTTCGTGCTTCAAGTCTGTCTACTTACGATTGTCCACCCTTTACACTACATTTCCTCATAATCTCATAAAATAAAAACTTACTGATTTAAATGATTGGATATTTCATAGGGAAGATCCCCTCTATCTTGCATGTAATGTAAGAAATGCTCTTTCACCTCTGAAAAGCATAAAAACTATACATTATGGTCATGTCAGAAAGTGTGTGAAGATCTTACCTTTCTATTTGACAATATTTACATGAGATTTGATACTAAGTTGTTTATACACAAGTTGTGGGTATTCCAATGGGTACGAACTGCGCACTTCTTGTTGCTGATTTGTTCTTGTTTTGTTATGAAAAAGACTTCAAATTATTTGTCTAAATCGCGACGGAAGTAAGGGCGAGGATTGTGGCCACGTAAAATCGATTTAAGCCCCCTAGTGGAAATCTTTCTACTGACCGTTCCAAGGCGGTTCTTCTGTGGCGATTTATTTATGTTGTTGTTTGTTGCTTACTGTGTGTATCACTTGTGTCTTAATTTTGGATGGCCATATGGCCATTTTGTGGGAAAGTGACTGTCCTTATGGCCTTCCTTTGTTTAGGTCTCCATTATGGTCTGGTCGCTTATTGTTTGTATTTCTTTCCCTTTGGTGTCTTTGATGGGTGGAGTAAGTTAATTGTATCGATTCCTGATCTTTGTTTTACTTCTGATTTTCATGATGTCACTTTCCGTATAAAACCAATCTGAAATAATTGAAGCCGTTACCTCGACTTCTAGATATTTGGATGATTTATTAAATATTGACAATACCTATTTCGATGGTTTGATCAGTCAGATTTACCCCACAGAACTTCAGTTAAATCAAGCAAATTCTTCTGATACCGAGGCCCCATTTTTGGATTTACATCTATCTATTGTAGATTGGTTTGTTTCCTCCAAATAAAGTATGGCAAACGTGATCGTTTTGATTTTGAGATTGTAAATTTTCCTTTCTTGGATGGTGATGTTCCTCGTGCGGCAACATTAGGCGTTTATATTTCACAATTAATTCGATTTACTCGAATGTTATTCATGTAATTGACTTCAACACTCGTAATAAATTTTTAACTGCTTAATTTCTTAAAAAGGGTTATCGGTATCATAAACTATGAAAAGCCTTTTCAACATTCCGATTTAATTGCAAAATTCAATGTTGGTCTTAAATCTCTTCTGCAACAAGGTCTACTGGAACCCGAATTTTATGTTACTTAGTATATAAAGTCAGAAAAATATATGATTTCAATGACTTCAGCATCTAATTTCGTAAAATCATTCTTCGATATAAAAAGATTGGGTAAAACATAAATGTTACACGACAAACAGCATGCATGGTAGTTAATCCAATCACGGCTTGACAACTTTGCTTTCCTCTTTAATTGCACGCCGTCGGGTCAGGCCATATATACTATGTCGGTTCCAGTGTAAAGGCATTTCAGTACTTGTCATGAACAGACTCAACAAAACCGACTTTGATATTTTTGTTTCTTTGGTGTATTCTTTGTTTCCAAAGGATATAACACTTTTAGAACTTATTTATCTTCACTGCAGCTGGTGTGATGCCGTGGTGCGGACGTCAAACGTCTACCCGCACATCACCATAGTGTATATTATATTTTCTGGTCCTTTGGGATCATTGAATTCATTTAGAATCATTTTGAAAATAGAGTTTTGCTTACTCATTGCCTCCACTTCTATTTTACTAACCTGAAAATATAGTCATTAACACATAATTAGAATACATGATAAACATGTATATGAGTGATAATGAAGCGGGGTAGGATGCTGGAAGAAGTGTTACTGATCACAAGTCTCAGAAAATTAAAACCACTTTTCACAAATATCACAAACAATAAAATTTGTAAGTCACAAAGCACAGAGAATATTCTCTTGTAATATCTTACAAGGATTAAAACTTATCTTTAACAAACAATGCTTTCCATCCGTATATATATCATACTTACATTTAACATTACAATGAGTGCCTCTGTAATTATATGCACAATGTACAGCGGGTTACTTGTGTTGCAAAGATTGCTTTTGAATTTGGTGGAACACTCGATTTCTTTTAATTTTCTCACGTCTCGTAATGCAATGGTAATAATGAGTAGAAGGAATGCTTAATATAGAAATAAATTCCCTTTGACAGAGATAGGGGGTGTGGTCTGAAGCCAGTGTTAATTTTCAGTTCACAGAGTGGCCTAAACAAGTAAAGTAATCAAGTAAACAGAAAAGGTGTTCGAAGATGTGGTTACTATGATCAGGCCTGACAAATTTAAATGGACACTGGCAGTAAATTAAAGGGGTATGGATGATTGTACCTCACACCCTCTTCGGCCATAACCATCACAAAAACTGTAGCACAGCGTGTGACTAAATTGTGGTTTTGTGTGGGTGGGTGGGGATTAGGGTAATCAAATAGCAGAACATGTAAATTACATGAAATTCAGGGGAAAATATAAGGTTAGGGTACGGAATATTATCTAGTTCAATAGATCGGTACATTTTCGAAAGCCATCCTGTAATCTCATTTTTATTCGGTTCATTGTCTTATTGACACACTCACACACACACGGGCACCAATTTTGATTTTGGTAAATGACTAATATAATGATTAGGAGGTAAAAACAGTAACAGAGGAAGAGATAGAGGATCTTACATGAGTGCTCATGTATTATTGAATTTATTAAACGAGTTGAGGAAAAGGGATAAAATGCGAGGCTTTTCCGAGCATTTTATCCCTTTTCCTCAACGAGTTTAATAAATTCAATAATACATGAGTACGAATGCAAGATTCTATTTATCATATGACATTCAAAGCGTATTTTATTCCGCCATTAGTAAACGTGACGTCGTTAAGGACGTCGTACATGTAACGTTACGGAACTTATCTAGCTAATTTGCATATTTAATCCACTAGTGGATTATCGAAAAAAATACATGGCGTTATAACACTCTCGGACGCGACGTCATATGATAAAATGATATATACCATCAGAAATGGGGGTTCGGGGCGCGAAGACCCCAGGAGCTAAAGCTTTGTTTTGTGAATCACAGAACACAAGGAATCATTAAAATCACAAGTCAAGAATTTAAATTCTTTCAATCACAATTTACAAGGAATTAAATTAGGTCATCACAGACGAAATCATGGGCGAGGTTTGCGGCAACGTAAAATCGATTTAAGCCTCATAGTGTTTTTTTTTTTCACTGAACGTTCCAATGCGGTTTTTCTGTCGCGGTTTATTTTTGTTATAGGTTTCTCTTTGAGTATGTGTATCGCTTATATGTCTTTGTTTTTGGATAGCCAAATTGGCCATTTTCAGGGAAAGAAATTGTCCTACTGGCTTTCCGCTATTGATGCTTTCATTAGGGACTAATGTAATGTTTATGTTTCTTTCCCTTTGGTGTCTCTGGTGGGATGTATGGGTTACTTGTATCGAGTCCTGATCATTGCCTTCACTTCTATTTTTATTATACTTTATTACCATCTATTTCAATCATACCAAAGATGAACAAAATCATTCGTGTGCTTTTAATAATATGAGCTATTAATTTTTTTTTTTTTTAATAAAATTCTTGGGGACCTTGACTTTGGTTACAGGATCACGTACGTAGGTACGTTCACACACCCGAGCGGAAGGACCTACATATGTACACTCGTACGGACGTACAGAAACCTGAAAAAAAAAAAAAAACACAAGACCCGCTATCATGACCGATGGCGGGGGCATAATAAGTCTCGCAGCCGGAGTGGGTAAGAATCAAAAGTGCTTTTCAAGACAGTTATTCTTTGGCATGGAGAAAAATAACGTCCACTGTATGGTGTAAAAGCTCAGTTGCACAGTAAACGAGAGGTCCTGCGTTCGAGTCCTGGGTGAACCATTTTATGTTTCCCCGCCTGTGACACGGAGGCTGACCTGGGTCTTTGCTAGTTACACATGTCTTTCTGTGCCTTGACTCGAGTATACGCTTAGCATATCCCAGACGTTACTTATATGTCGTATGTATTGTATTTCTAGTTATGTCACGAATTATATAATGTTAAAGCCAAAGAAACAAAGGTGTCACCAACATAGGCCGAACTTTCGTCTGATAATTTGAACTATATGTTTCACAAAGCGGCACAGTCACGCATAAGACGTATTTGTTTGAAGGTTTGATAACGCCGCATTATACGAATATTGTTATACAGCATATAAGCCAGCGCACGACAAAACCTACAATAAGACATGTGCGCCCATCGAAGACTCAGATTAGCCTGCGCATCCATATAGTCTAACCAAAGACTTTTCTTGCCGCATTGAGGAGCATTGGGCCCTTAGCTATCATTAGAGCGCATAACGAAGACTTATCAAATTGCGCGGATGCGCAGGCTGATCTGAGTCCTCGTTGAGCGCACGTCTTATTGTAGGTTTTGTCATGCGCTGGCTCATATTAGTTATTTTTCGGGTCGCGTCAAGATGAAATGTAGTTTCTGACATATGCACCCAGCGAAGACTCTGATCAGACTGCGCAGTCTGATCAAAGGGTTCACTGGGTACGACACGGACAATCCTTACCCAAAGCTTCGTAAGCTGGTCAGAGACATTGTGATCTGACTGCGTGATTGCACCGGCTGATTTGTATCTATGCTGGTTGAGCATGTCCGAAAAAAAAACATTTTCGCTTGATGCGATTAATGAGGTATCTATGTTGAATGATTTCCAATTCTGAAATATATACCGCATGTCAAAATATAGAATATATACAGGTCATTCCATGTAAAGACTTTCAAGTTCAAGATTGTGTTGTTTACATCGCGGTTTGCCCTTTAGATGGAATATCATTTCTCTTTTCAATATTCCAAATACTACCCATTCAGTGCAGAGAGAGAGAGAGAGAGAGAGAGAGAGAGAGAGAGAGCGAGAGAGAGAGAGAGAGAGAGAGAGAGAGAGAGAGAGAGAGAGAGAGAGAGATTTTTTTTGGGGGGGGGGTTGGTTTTACGGCCATTTCAAGATTATTTCACTCATATCGAGCCGATCGTTAATCAGAGGTGGGCGAAAACCGGAGTACCCGGAGAAAAACCACCTGACCTTCCGTTGCAGAACTTGGCGTCTCACATGTGGCCCGAGCGAGGCTCTAACCACAGCGGTGAGAGACCTAATGATCAAGAGTCAGCGCTCTTAACCACTAGGCCACGGAGGCCCGTTGAGAGAGAGATAGATAGAGAGAGAGAGAGAGATAGAGAGAGAGATAGTCTTTCTTTTGCAGGACGCAGTAATAAAAGTTAATATGCAATTACGGTAGGTCTCTTGGACTTGCAAAGGGGACGACTCCTCAGTTTTTCGTCCAGATCTGAAGGATGGAGCGCCTTTTGGCAGTCATCAAATGATGTAGACTGAGCATGTCCGTATACCGAAATGTTGAGCTAGGAATATGACGTTTATTTATTAATTGATTTATTTATTTAATTAGTTCGATTACCATCGCGCACACTGAACTTATGCGTTAAAGCGAGGCAATCTGTTTCTCCATCTTTCCGGGCCTATTTGTGAATTGGGCCAGCATTCGACAAACCATACAGGTTGACCCGTGCGCCCAGCTAAGACTCAGATCAGACCGCACAGTCTGAGATGAACAGTTTGATCTGAGTGTTTGCGGGCGCCGTGTTTCATCTATAGACCCTGAGCACTATGAACACTGATGGGACTGCACAGGTGTGTAGGCTCGTCTATATCTTTACATGACAGCCTTTGCTTTTTAATGCGATGTTGCTCAATCGTTTTTCAACCAGCTGTTGCATCGTGACACAACCGCTTCTAAGGAAGTGAACCTCATGTTTAACCTTATTAACCTTGTCCTGTAATGTTATATAAATAGAGGTGCATGTATTATTGAATTTATTAAAACGAGTTGAGGAAAAGGGATAAAATGCACGGCAAAGCCTCGTATTTTATCCCTTTTCCTCAACTCGTCCCATGTATTATTAAATTTATTAAACGAGTTAAGGAAAAGGGATAAAATGCTCGGCGATTTGAATTTATTAAACGAGTTAAGGAAAAGGGATAAAATGCTCGACAACTTTTCAGTACCTCAAATATAGCTAAATAACTGTATTGAGGAACTTTAAGCAGTAACCATCTGACCTCATTATAGAAATAACGTTACGTCGCTCAACGTAAGGTATTTAAACAAAGCAAGGCCCGTCTTGTGATAGCAAAAGCTTAAAATCCGTGTTCAAACAGCACATGAAGTTCGTGAATTGAACATGGTTTTTATTGTTTGAGAACGGCTTTCGGACCATTCGACAATGGCTTCAAACAGCCATGCGCATAGATATTTATGCAAGAATACACTTTCAGACTTGACGTTATTCTAACGACATTCAAGTACTTACAAATGAATGCAGCATAGCTGAAACCATTCTCGCCCATGGTGGGATTCGAATCCAGGCCGCACGGGTGAAAATCCTTAGCCAAAGAGTCGTTTTCCTGACGCAATTGTCAGAGATTTGCTAACCTATAAACTGAATGTGTGGGTTGCGGTCCATAACACCGTACCAGCAAAATATTAGTCAATGTTGCCAACCATAGCATAATATTTATATTTCCAGTGTAAAGTCTAATGTAAACCTATAGAAAGCAATGTAGTTCATACTTTCATGAACGCATTGAGTCACATGATTTTCAGTGACGTCAAGTGACGTGGGACTAAACCATTGTTCTCTACTGGCGTTGGTGACGCCAACGCTTTTCCGCTCTTTGTAGAAAAAAAACGTGTTAATGTTTTTCAGCTTAAAAGTTTGCCCTATATGCATTTTTTTCGCTCAGTGTTGAGGGGCAAAGAATGTAAATTTAAAAAATAAACTTAATAATTATGCTTTTCATTAAAGTATGAACGGCAGCGGGTCGCTAGCAAAGTTTTTACTCAGCACGCGACCCGCTGCGGTAATACTTTCATGAAAAGTAGAAAAATAAAATTCATTTCTTAATTGTGCAACCTGGCGAGGGTAAGTAATCAAATTTGGCAGTTTACTTTTATCACAAACTTTTCCTTGAACAAAATTTCATTTTGGGCAATGTTGTTTTAATTTTGCTACACATGTTCATCTTTTTCTTTCGAACTGTTATTATCACAAAGTAAAATTCCATTACTTGGGTTTTGAGATGAGATAGGCTGTTTCCGAAATAAAGTTGTCTTTCGGTACAAAGGGAAAACGGGTCTGGGTATTGAGTTTCTTCGTAATCATTTCTGAAATTTGGAACTGCAGATTGCTCCCGAAGTTTGAGATATGTACGGTAAATGGTGTCGATATATAACACTTGCAGTTCTGAAACATAAGATTTTGCATTTTGTTTTGTAAACGGATTCTGCAACATGATAGAGCCAGCATATGTACCGATACTGAAGTCCGATGCCGACCTTGACATTAAAAGTAAAGTTGCCAGTCTGATTTAAAACTTTCTGCAAAAAAACAAATGCTGTATTCTTTATCCTCTCAATTCAACAATCCATTAGGGTAACACATCCGTGTTCTAAACTGACTCCTGTCCTATAGCCAGAACAAGCGTTTTTTCTATTTGTAGTATTTCCACTAAAAACGGAAACATGACTAGCGGAAAGCTAAAAGGACAGTTACTTGCCCACAAAATGGCCAATTGGCTATCCAAAACAAAAAGATATACGCGATACACACATTCAAAAACAAACCTATACCTTGATAGTGCCCTTTGCTTAGCATCATGAAAACACGCCTATATAATTTTGACCCCCTTGAACCCCACATTTATATGGCATAACTGGGGTTTCCGGGGGTAAACCTTTTTTCTTGTGGATACAGATTATGGGTACTCGTTAGAACCGCCTCGATGAGGCGGTTCTAACGAGTGCCCACAATATATATTTTAACACAATGAGAGAAAATATCACAATTTTTCAGCCTTAAATTTTCCTGTTTTCGGCGTATATATTTTAAGCATAATGAGAACAAATATCACAATTTTTCAATTTTTCAGCTTTAAAATTTCCTGTTTTCGGCGGTAAAGTTTACAATGAATTTGTATAGGCGTGTTTTCGTGATGGGTTGCTAATGGTTAAATATTGTTTGCTATTACATTATTCTTGTTCTTATTCTTCTTGTTCTTCTTGTTCTTGTTCTTCTTGTTCTTGTTCTTTTTCTTCTTCGTTTGAAACTTATACATGTATATACAGCCTAATCTCTGATTAATATTTGTACAGTAAAAATTCAATATTAAGACCAGCCCCAAAGGCGGTTTGTTATTTGAGGACAGTGGGGAAATGAAAAACAAAGAAAGAGCACATGGATCTTTTTAGATACGTTTTTAAAAGCATAATTTGTCTCATGCATAGCTGGTCTTAATAGCGGAATTTATCTGTGTTTTGCTTTTTTGTTTGTTTGATTGGAGGTTTAACGTCCCCGTCAACACTATAAAGGTCATTTTGGAGACTTTTACCCGACATTGAGATGAAATGACATCTCAAGCCCTGTCGCCCAATGAAATCAATAGGGTTTAAAAGCATGGCCGGTCCGACGCGCACTGCTTTGCCTGGGCAGGCTTAGCTCCTCTAAGCGGATTACCAGTACTCGTGTGCGGTCGGTTTCAGCTCTGCGTGGAAGCATCATGCAGCCCATTTATTTCTTCAAGCCCCGATGGGCGGGGGCTGTGTACAAACTTGTATTATACAGTAAAATTCCTATATTAAGACCACCTTTGAGGTTGTTCAAAAGTGGTCTAAAAGACCACTTTTGAACAGTCTCAAAGGTGGTCCCTGGCCATAGGACATTGTAGGCAGAAAACACTAAGAAAAATTAAGTGTACCCTTCAAAATAAGCTTTATATAGCAGAATTAGTCTTAAGTTAAGGTGGTCTTAATAGCGAAATTTCACTGTATATCGTCATTAAGATAACACACCCATGTGAGATAACTCTATATACTATATCCCGGGTCTCTTATCGTTCAAATATTGTACATGTAACAGGCTTTCTTGCACACCAGACAAGGAAATCCGTGATTTTACCCTGGGATAGAAATTTATGTTCTGACCCTGGTGTTCCGACCCCGAATCGAATATAATCGCGTGTTTGACAAATGCACTGGTTGATTACAACCTCATGCGCGGCGTCGTCATGCCTGACTTCACTAATCATTCCTGTCGTGTCATCACAAAATGGCGGACGTCGGTAACCGAAGTGACAGCAGCATTAAAAATTCGCAATAGAAATGGAAGGTATGCAAGAAAAAGAATCCTATATGGGTGTGAGGGGTGGATGGAAAAATCCGTCCCTCGGGATCACTGTCTGGCATCACTCGGCAAGCCTCGTGATGCCGGACAGTGTCCCTCGGGACGGATTTTTCCATCCACCCCTCACACCCATATAAGATTCTTATATTCTTATTTCTGCTACACATTACGATAACGCAGCCGTGTGACATGGTGCGAGCTTTCATATATCCAAATGATGGTGACTTTTCTAATGACGATTTGCGATATTTTTCTTATTTCTGCTCAAAATAGAGATTGTGGGTACATTTTAGAACCGCCTCATCGAGGTGGTTCTAACGCGCATCCACAATCTTTATTATAAAGCAGAAATAAGAAAAATTAGGTTTACCTCGGAAAACCCCATTTTTTGCTATATAAAAGTGGGGTTCAAGGGGTCAGAATTATATAGGCGTGTTTTCCTTATGATGGTACTCGTCAATACTGCTCCATCTAGGTGGTTCTAATCTAAAATGGAATAATGTATACTTTTAAAAATTACGCTTTCCACAATACCATCGTGATAACACGCCTATATAATTTTGACCCCCTTGAACCCCCCTTTTATATAGTAAAATTTGGGTTAACAGGGGTAAACCTTTTTTTTCTTATCTCTGCTCTAAAATATAGATTGTGGGTACTCGTTAGAACCGCCTCAACGAAATATATAGATTGTGGGTACTTGTTAGAACCGCCTCATGTTGAACTTTTTCCTTCATTCGCCGGAAATTACCGAGTTGAATATCGATTTCCGTAGGAAATCGGCAGTTAAAGTTACCTGTATATTTTGAAGGTTTTTTTATATTAAAATTATGAAGGAAAATAATCTTAACTCCTCGTATCTTATTTATCCTTAACACTAGAAAAAAAGTCACTGTTATCCTAATGTAAGAAAATTATTCAGTTTTTATTTGGTGCATTTCAAAGTGATGAATAATTAATTCTTATTGCTTCCATCTGCAATTTAATGTCATGCCTATATGCTCCATAGACGGCAATGTATTTTAAAAAAAAACGTTCAGATTTCCATGTTTGGTTGCCAATATTAAATAGAAATGATTTGTTTGGAATTAAGTCACTGTTATATACTGTTAGACTGTTGTTCAAAGTTTACGATGATATAAAGTTTATTTCTACTGCAAAATGATAAATTGCTTCCCCGAGAGCTTAAAAATCGTTTATAAGCTGTTTTTCAGTACTGCCGTTCATGATGTGAAAATCGCTAAGTCCACATTATATGTACCAGAAATCGTATCAAACCTGTAAAGCTTTTTTGTATTAATTTTGTAATTATAGTCGGGGATTTGAAATCCGTAGCACGCGTATTTAAGGAGTTTAATGCACCTTACTTTCTCACACTTAACTATGATACGAATTTATTTAGAGGTCTCTCAGCATCTTGAAAATGGAATTAGAAAATCAAAAAAGTGGGGAAAAAGACATAAAAAGGGGAGATAAATGTTCCTACTCTCTTTTCTCATTTAAGCATCCAAACAATTCCAAACGACATCACCTCTGAAACTACAAGGCCATTTGGAACCTAATTATATGTGAAGCCGCCATGGGGTGGAAGAACAAACATATATTCTGAATATCTGGGTCACATGACCAAAATGTCCGCCATGCCAATATATGGTAAAAACCTTTGAAAATCGCCTTCTCAGGAACCAATCGACCGATGACCTTGAAACTTGGTATACAATATATGGGACCCGGGCCCTATCGATTTTGTTCAAATGATGATATTTCGTTGACCTTGACCTTTCTTACGTCAAGGTCACATGCGGTCACTTAGGATTTTGTATGGAACAGACAGGGTTTTCTGGTTCTATTGCAGCTTATGACATCATAGTTGATATTTGCAATCAGCTAAATAATCCTGGGGCCATAAGATTAAATAGTTTTTAATTTGTCTAAAACTATTGGGCTAACTGATACCAAATTACAAATACTGCATCAGTGTGGTCGAGAAATCCAAGTTTGTTAGAGGGATCTATGTGATCGGCACACCAATAAACGGCTAAAAGGGATTTTCCATTCTGCATGTCAGGAAATACAAGACCTTGGTTTGCAGCATTTTGGACTCTAGCCCTAAGATGGTTCAAAGCTGACTATAATGTATGCGACGGCAACAAAAGAAAACAATGGTTGATTTCAAAATAATTTGGCATCAATGGTCCTGGGATTGGCCTCTACTAAACCACTAAGGTCTGTTAAAATAAATTAAAACGGGTGTGTGTGTGTTAGGGGGGGGGGGGGTTTATTTTATGCTCACTTGAGCTCTGGTGAGCGTAGTTTCCCATCGGCCGCTTGTTTACAATTTGATGTTCAGGGAAAAGTCGCGTAAACTTGATGGCAAGCGTAAACCATATCTAACTGCCGTTGTCATGATACAGCAGCCACAGTTTTCTGCTTTACTGATTGCGCTTGTTTGGTTATCTATTGTTGCTTACCTTCATAAACAATTACCTCTGAAAGACGACAATGTTCAGTGAAGATAACAGCGCGGCCCTATTTCAGTTTTGTTTTTTCAAAGGGTTGGCAGATTTTTGTTCAGTATTTCATAAGCCTCCTTTTGACTGAAGGTGTGCGAAATTTTACTGCGAACAAAAAAGAAACATTATACAGTATTCGGTGGAACGATTTTACTTAAATGTTTTAGAGGTTTATTGTTTTGGTTTTAACATTGATTTGCTGCCAAAAAAAAAAATATATATATACTCTACTAAATTTAAATAACGGCATCTAATTCTCCAGCTGCGGATTTGATATACTTCAGCTTATTTGCTGATTGAATGACTCTGGTTTTGGTCGATCTTTTGGCAAACATGCGCAAATTGAGGTCGCCAAGTTACATGAAGATGCTGAAAAGTTCAGGCGAGGGTCGGTGTTGAACCCAATGTTCCCACCCTTCTTGACAATAGTGAAGAGAAGAAGCTTGATTTACGTAGGAATCGTAACATTTATTATGCCAAACATCGTCCCTGTTCACTGTTCAATATATCTGACATATAAGGTTTCAACCTCGAGTAAATTAACCCGCCCGCCTAGTTCCTTTCATATGTACGAACGCATGTCCACCAGAACGCATGAAGGTAAGTGTCTGATGCTCTGTCTCTGGTAGGGTTAACCGGAGCCTAACTGTTTGGCTTCCTTTGCTGCAGAATTCTAGCTATTTCATGTTGTCGAGTCCTCATCGTTGTTTCATCTCTTTAGTCGTTTGATTTTCTGTTCTCGGAGATGTTGCACTGATGAGCTAGAACTCCATCATGTAGAGTGAAAAACTTATCGGTTTTAACCACGACAATCAAGGGCGAGTAGTGTGACCATCTAAAATCTATTAAAGTGTCCAACTCCACCTCGGCCCCCGTAAAACTTCATACTGACCCCGTCGTCGATCCTTTTTTGTGTTTTATTATTTTCATTGTTAGTCTTTAAGATGTATATATTGCTAATGCCATTTTTATTTTGGATAGCCGTCCGGTCATGTGGGGAGATAACTGTCATTCTGGTTTTCCATCAATGACGTTTTCATTTTGGTGTTTTGAATGGGAGGTGCGAGATATTTTGTATAGATTCCTGATCATTGCATACACTGTTTTTTCAAATGTGATAAGTCCTGATGGCTTGTTATAGAAGGCCTTTTTAGCCAATCTATATGGGACAATTGGGGTGGTTGGGTGAGGCAAAGGTGACGTGTATCTTGCGTCAATAGGGCGTCCAGCTGATAGTGGCTTACAGCTGGACAAGACCTGCTGTTATTCCAGCAGTTAAGGGTAGATGGGGAAAACTGTTATTTTTTCTGTTTCTGCTTTTCTATTTTCCCATTTCTCCTCTGCCCCTTACTTTCATTTGCTCAACTATCTCTTCTGTCGCTTTTCTCCCTTTCTCTGGAGAGAGGACAAAAATGACCAACAAGGGGTGACGTGTCTTTAAACCCCAAACAATCAATATATGGGACAAATGTCAGAAAAAGGAAGTAGTAATAAAGGAGATGAAGAACAGATTAATCAGTGTGTGACAAGAGACACAGGATGATTAAGAGCTAATGGTGAATATAGGGACAAGGCTATCGTAGGCAGGTCGCCCAACAAAATGGTAGAAAGTAAGTGCAGGTGACATCTTAAGATGCACGTTTACAGGTTATACCACAACTCAGGGAAAGGGGAAGATAGAAGAATGTTTAAGGAATGGCTTTACGTTACATTAAACCTCGGGTACAATTTATTTTTAGTCGTGCGACTTAACAGAAAATAAGGTAACCAGTAAGATTTCAAGTGGCCAGTAACATTTACGTGTTTAAAATATAATAATGTCGATGTTACTTTGGGAGCCTTCAGCACAAACCGGAAAGTTTGGTTACTGATTCTTGAAATATACAATGTATTCATTAAATGTTGATTGTTTCAAGTCACCAGTTTAGAGAATCACTTGCCAGTTCACCCGCTGACAAATATGCTTGGTGATGTATATTCCCCTCACTAAATATAAACCGGAAGTAAATGGCCATCACTAACTTTTCAAAAATATATCTATCGGTCCCTGATATGATACATCTATGACCAGCCAGTAAAATAATTTAGTTTAAATTGGTTTTAATACAAATTTTTATCACGATCTGTGACTCAACAGGAAAAAGTGGTACAATGGTCCATAGGTTTCGGAGTCCCTTGTTCATGCCCGGATTGAAACAGAGTCATCCAGTTTCATATGCACATGCAAAAATAGCCGTCCTTCATACTGACGAAAAAAAAATTGTTTCAAAAAGTACTAAAAATTATTTAGCGCGAAAATAGTGTAAAATGTATCAAAATTTTGGGGTCAAATTTCAATGGTCAAAATTTATGGTAACACCTGATGTAAATACGTCATATCATGAATTTTGGTGTCTTCGAGTATTGACAAATATTTTGGCTGATGCAATAAATCAACATTCATATATAAGCGCAAGCTACACATAACTAAACTCAACCCAACTATACCATCCGCATGGGGGTGGGTGTAAACTCATAGAATTTTCAACCCCTTTTCCCCACCAGATTTGCTAAATAATCACATGTCATATAGGTTAGGCTCCTATCTCAATGAAACGGCACAAATAAAGCGTGAGAATTTTGGGTGCATTAAATTTTTCGAAATCTGGTCTCAAATCCCGGACTATTACTAGTAATAAACAACCTGCGGATAATATACTTGATACAGTGGTTATATTTCTCGGATTTCTTTATTTTATTTTGTCTCAGTTTTGTTACATTTTTGTTTTCATTCATTATGAATGGGCGGCAAATATGTCAAAAGGACAAAAAATGTCGAAATCATTAACTGTGAAATGGCGATTAAATGGCGATTAAAACCACCATGAAAAGTAAATTGGCAGGCTGAAGCCAGTGACTGATTTTGTTTGTTTGTATTGGAGTTTAACGGCCCAGTCAACACTATTTAGGTCAGTTTTGAGCCGGTCAGTTTACCTGCCCACACTTTTCCTGAGCAAGCTTATACGAAAGCGGTTAACCAGTACAGTGCACATTCGCCTCATCGAGGGGGTTCAAACGAGCACCAACAATCTATGTCTTGTGCAGAACAAAACAATGTTTGCTAATCTGTTAATGAGTTTCAACTCTGCCTGTCCGCACAGTTACTTTGCAAACAGTGTAGAGCATGGTGCGACTGCTCAGGATGAGCCGTCTTTTCTCCAGATCTACACTGTTTGCCATTCTGTTGATGACTTTGATTAAACCACCGTCAATAAAAATGGAATTGTCTAAATTCACATTACGAAATCACGCCTATACTGACAAATTTTACCACAAAAAAAATGAAAATGTTTAGATAGAAAATTCTGCTATTTTTCATACTTCTGTTCCAAAAATAGATTATAGGAACTCGTCAGAGCCGCCTCGGTGAGGCAGTTCTAACGAGTATCTACAATCTTTGTTTTGATCAAAAATAAGAAAAAAATAATGTATACTACTGTAAACCCCGGTTTTACTGTATAAAACTTATTTATCTTCACTGCAGCTGGTGCTGTGCCGTGTGGCGGCCGTAAAAAGTCTCCCCGTACATCCATCATAGTGCAGATTATGTTTTCTGGTCCTTTGACATCATTGAGTTCATTTAGAATCATTTTGAAAATAGAGTTCTGCTTAAGCCAGTGCTAGAGGGCGTGGCCGGTATTGCACATTTCAGTACTGGTCATGAACAGACTCAATAAAACCGAGTCTGCTATTTTCGTTTATTTGGTGTATTCTTTGCTTCCAAAAGATCTAACTATTCAGAACTTATTTAAGGATTCACGATAATATAGGTGTGTATTTGTGATGAGAGCTGGATCAATCAATCAATCAAATATTTTATTCTC